>OX393564.1:22036914-22094414 GCA_947652115.1 Blastomussa wellsi
AGAGTGCGACAAAATCCAGAAAGTTAAAAAAGCTAGTGCGCTCCGCTCCCAATATCTGAACGCCTGGTAGTCAATATCGGAGCGGGTAGCCATATGCAAAACCCCGCTTTCACCCAGTTACCACAATAACTCGTTGTTATTACCATGATTTAATATTTAGAATATAGAAACGAAATGTTCTGATACCAAAGACGTCTCTGATTTAAATTATTTCTTTAACCATATCCTAATGCGGATGAATTTTGCGAGCTTGTTAGTTGTCTATATTATTAACGATAACGATAGTGATAGTGATAGTGATAATGATAATACAGAAATTTTTCTTGAAGCATAATGGTGCTTTTTGAGAGAGTAATACTTAGTTCCAGTGACCTAAGCGGGGAAGGGGAGGGAGTAGGAGGCAAACAGCTAAAACTTGGCCATTTGTCCTGAGATTATGAGATCATTTTCATCAAATACAAAAGACGGATTTAAGCTAAAAAAGCAGTTGACATAACTTGCGGGGGATAGATAATGACTGATAATGAGTAGCAAGGATACAAGATTGCCTATGATCCTGTAGAGGTGCTATATACCGCGGAAGAACACTTCCAGATAATGAAACAAATTGTACGAGCAGAAGCAGGATCAAAATCATGTTTGGTGACGCAAATATCATAATAAGTTTGCTCCTTCAAAGCAAAACATGAATAACTATGATTATAGTGCACGTATCAATGGTAATTAATGTATTATTCACAAAAAGGTTCATTATAAATAAAGTACAGTCAAATAGCCTACCTTTCCAATCGAAGATGGCAGTGCCGAAGGTAGCCACGTGTCTACAGTGAAAGTCGGAGTTGTAATTTTGAATGTACACAACTCGGATTTTTGCGGTAGAAATTCGAGTTGCAAATTTGGAAATTTACACAACTCGGATTTTTGCGGTAGAAATTCGAGTTGCAAATTTGGAAATTTACACAACTCGGATTTTTGCGGTAGAAATTCGAGTTGCAAATTTGGAAATTTACACAACTCGGATTTTTGCGGAAGAAATTCGAGTTGCAAATTTGGAAATTTACACAACTCAGATTTTTGCGGTAGAAATTCGAGTTGCAAATTTGGAAATTTACACAACTCGGATTTTTGCGGTAGAAATTCGAGTTGCAAATTTGGAAATTTACACAACTCGGATTTTTGCGGTAGAAATTTGAGTTGCAAATTTGGACATTTACACAACTCGGATTTTTGCGGTAGAAATTCGAGTTGCAAATTTGGAAATTTACACAACTCAGATTTTTGCGGTAGAAATTTGAGTTGCAAATTTGGAAATTTACACAACTCGGATTTTTGCGGTAGAAATTTGAGTTGCAAATTTGGAAATTTACACAACTCGGATTTTTGCGGTAGAAATTTGAGTTGCAAATTTGGAAATTTACACAACTCGGATTTTTGCGGTAGAAATTCGAGTTGCAAATTTGGAAATTTACACAACTCAGATTTTTGCGGTAGAAATTTGAGTTGCAAATTTGGAAATTTACACAACTCGGATTTTTGCGGTAGAAATTCGAGTTGCAAATTTGGAAATTTACACAACTCGGATTTTTGCGGTAGAAATTTGAGTTGCAAATTTGGAAATTTACACAACTTGAATTTTTGCGGAAGAAATTCGAGTTGCAAATTTGGAAATTTACACAACTCGGATTTTTGCGGTAGAAATTCGAGTTGCAAATTTGGAAATTTACACAACTCGGATTTTTGCGGTAGAAATTCGAGTTGCAAATTTGGAAATTTACACAACTCGGATTTTTGCGGTAGAAATTTGAGTTGCAAATTTGGAAATTTACACAACTCGGATTTTTGCTGTTGGAAACCAAGTTGCAAATGTAAATTTGAAAAAAAATGTATTAATGTCCTATATGAGCCACCGTAGGGTGGGGATTTGTTGAGAGCTGGCTGTTGCTAAGTCAGCGGATGTACTCCAGGTCTCATCTCTACCTGCTCTTTATTTTTTGCCCTTTTTTACGAGCAGGCAGGTACAAATGAATTTAATGAAAACATATTTTACACTCTAAAAATATTTTTTTTTAACAATTTTTAAAACAATTTTTAACAATTTTTTAAAACAATTTTTTAAAGCAATTTTTTAAAACAAACCAGTGAGCAGCACTCTGCGAACTTCCGTTGTAAAACTTGTTTGTTCTCCGACGCGTTTCGTCTAACTGTTGTAGACTTCTTTAGAGAGTTTGACAAACATACACTAAATGCCTGTATTTAAGCCGTCCTGACGGCTATTTTGGTAGCAACAAACCACAAAGGTTTGGCCGTATTTACGAAAGGGAACAGGTGAAGTTGTGAAATATTTTCGCAAGGCGTGAGAAAGTTTTGGGGGCCACGGTTTTAGCTATAGAGTATTATTGAGACAATTTAATGAGTGATTATACTGACAACTGCAACTAGTTTATGTAGGACTGATATTCTATTAAGTTCTTGCTTTTCAGGCTCCTAATCCAGTATCTCAGGTCCACATGGTGGGGGCATTTGAGGACTTTGGTAGGCGGACAGCTTCCCAGGGTTAGGGGAATTTGTTAATATTTGAAATTAGGTTTGTAACAAATCCCTACATTGTCCTGGGGTGGGGGTTTACATTGACTCCTGCATTATGCCTTCCTTCCACACACACCACAGGTCGACAGGTCCGTGAATCTTACTTCATACGTCATACGTCAGTGCACTTCAGGTCTCTAGGCCCACAGGTCGTCAGGTCCATGGCTGGTTCACGGGTCCCCAGCTCCACACAGTGTCCTGGTCCACAGGTTTATTTCTTTACCTTCCTATAACACTCCCCGGTTTAACCTGTTTCCAGGTTCACATACTTCCACAGGTGCACAGTTCACACACTCAGGAACAGGTTCACAGTTCTTACTTCATACACATTTATTCAATGGTCCTTTCACACACCTCAGGTCCACTGGTCACTCAGTCCACCAATTGTTATTAGGTTCTCAGGTCCACAGGTCTCAAGGTCTACAGTTCTATAGGTCCCTAGCTTCCATAGGTCCATCATAGAACTAGAATCCCAAAGGCCCATCGGTCCTCAGTTTCAAAATCCTGTGGACCTGTGGACAGTTAATAGGTTCCACAGGTCCACAGGTCTCCAGTCCCACAGTTTCCCAGATCCATAGGTCCAGAGGTCTCAAGATCCACCACTCCACAGTCCTCAATTCCACAGGTCCCCAGCTACACTGCTCTGCTGGTACTCAGCTTCATAGGTCCACAGGCTCACAGTTCTAACTTCAATCTGGGGGAGGCTAGTTCAACTGAAAGTGATGTGGGTAGATGTAAGGGATGCATAGGTTGGTTTAGTAATAGATGTTAATTATCCTAACTTTGTTAACACTGTATCTACTGTAAAAAAGAGGAATATTTAATTACTATGCAGACTCTCCACAGGTGCTTGTTCATCACAAGTTTACTTTTAAGTGACTATATGGCCAACAGCATATTATTTGGACAAAATTCCTTACAATTAAATATGTTACTGAACTAACATTGAAATGAATGGGGGGAAGATTTGATTTTTCCTGACATGACGTCATGGCCGGGACTCTCTTGAACCAGGACCCTCTTTTGAAGCAATCGTCTTCATTGGGTGTGGCCAACGTGGGAACTTTGAAGCTGTATTTTGTGGCACAAAAAGTGGCAGAATCCAAAAGCAAAAGCATAAAAATGATAAAATCCCTGTAGGCCATATAGGCACTTTAAACAGAACAGTTGGGAACAAAAAAGTTTTCTTCATAGCTTAATTACATTTACCAAGATTGCATAACAGGCATGAGTAGCAATGGACACAAGGCAAAGATTGTTCAGGTTATAGGGGTCAGGGCTCTAGACTAACGGTAGCCAACTAGCCAGAGGCTAGTAAAATTTCAGTTCTGGCTAGTAGGTTTTGTCCTTTCACTAGCCACTTGGGCTAGTAAAAATTGTGAAGCACCAGCTGGAGTACTGGATGAAAACAAAAATGAAAGTTTTTTCGAATGAACAAGGCAAAATGATAGAAGAGAAACTGATAAAGACAGAAACTGTGAGCGTTTTTCATAGTTAGCTAAAAACTAAATAGGAAACCAATGATTACAGTTTTCCCGTTCGAAAACAACAAACGATGCTTCCTGCAAATAATTAAACAGGTGTGAAATAATGCGGAACTTCGCAGATACTATTTCATTTAGCATAAACAGTGAGGTCGAGGTTCTTAGACATGTTGTAACAAGAAATATCTGAGCTCAACCACTCACATAAAAAACAATATTTATCAGTGAAACTGGCACAAGACAAGTCTGGCAAGTGCAATTTTAGTTTTGGCTAGTAAACTCAGACCTGTTACTAGCCCCTAGTCTAGTGAGCTAAAAAGTAAGTATCGAGCCCTGGGGGTGCCTTACATTTAAAGGAGAAAATGGATTACACCCCTCTTGCATCTCCTTTCCTGAAAGAGTTAACTGTTTCACCCGAGGATAAGGATGTGAGAGGTATGCAGGTGGCCTAATGGTTCAGCATGCTGGGCAAGCCCTGCGGCAGTGCGTTGTGTTCTTGGGTAAGGCACTTTACTCCCAGTGCCTCTCTTCACCCAGGTTTATAAATGGGTACTGGGTACTTGAATGCAGGGGGGGGGGGCTTCAATGGACTAGCATCCCATCCTGTGGAGAGTAGAAACACTCCTAGTTGCATCTATGCTAATGAAACTAGGATAAGCTGTGACCTGATGAACAACTAGGTTTGTGCGCAGACTTTACCTGACAGGGTCCAAAATTAACTTTTTGACCTTGGCGTCAGGTGGCAACTTAATAAAAAGTTTTGGTCACCAGCTAGCAATTTGTGGTCACCAAAAATTGGCGATGGATCTTGCTACAATAAATTGTAGATTAACAGGAAAATCCCTTGCAAGTCTATTTCTGCAGAATTAGCGACAGGATAAAAATAAAGTTGTTGGCAAGGGGATCAAAATTTTTTGTCAGTGTAATCGCCTTGTCTGCAAATCAAAGTTAACAGAAATCTCACTATGAGATGTTTGTGTATCACCTGTAGCATGGTGAAGTAGCCCCGAAAATAGTAAGCCACCCACTGGTGGCCATTTTGTAATAAATTGTTGTTGCCTGTACAATTTTGTAGTTGCTTTGGCAATCTGGAAGGCACAATTTTTGACCCTGTACCAACAATAACGTGTGTGGTTCTGGATTTTTACTCTGTTTTGTAACTAGCTGTGTCACTCAGTCTCTTTTCTCTGTACAGGGATCCCAGTTGCATACAAGGATTTTCTCTGGAATCCAACCAACAGGAACCATGCATATTGGCAACTACTTAGGAGCAATTAAGAACTGGGTTTCACTTCAACAAGGAAGTAAAGATTCAGTGATTTACAGCATTGTAGATTTACACTCCATCACACTTCCACAAGATCCTGCCACATTACGGCAGAGCACCAAAAATATGGCAGTATATTTATTAGCTTGTGGAGTGAATCCTGAAAGAAGCATTCTCTTTCAGCAATCGCAGGTGAGGTTAATCTGCTTTATTATAATTATTTTAATTTTAAATATTATTTTATAATTTGATTGGAGTACTGTTGTAGCTGTCATTAATTTGATGTCTTTACTACATCTAAAGGTTAGGGGTAGTGGGAAGGGTAGGGGGGGATGGATACTCCATATAAAAGTGACTCCTGTTCGGAGTTAGTAGTTGGCTTGGTAAGAACCACCCACACATACAGTATCTTGGTATGAGTGGTGGTTAAGTCTTGCAGCGACTTCCCCAAGCTTAGTTTTTGCTCTCTTGCCTCTTGCCTCTTGCCTGATCCAGCACGTGCCGGCAGGGGTCGGTACGCAGCTCTTTTCAAGGTCCAACAGTATTGGCTGAAAAAAGGATAAACAAACAACAGTAATAATGGACCCTAGCCCTAAAACAACAGAGCTGTGTGCTATTAAGATCCAATGAAGTTAGAGGTTCTAGAGAGCTGCGAACTATCCAGGGGGGCCTGCAGAGTTGGGTCGTAGTGCTGGGGAGATAAGTATGGCTTAAGAAGTCACAACTGTGTATACTGACCAGAGGTCAGCTCGTAGCGCCGTTTAGAGTTACCAGTAGGCTTCTAGGACGCATAAGTTTTTGCCTCGCCAACTTGTCCGATCCAGCGCAGGTTTTACTATCATACCGATTGCAGAGCAGTGTTTCCCCCTTATGTGTGTTTATTGTGTGTGTTTGTTCGGGATTTGAAGCATAACTCGCTAGGAACTGCGACCTTAATTATTTTAAGTATAAATTAAAGGACAAGCTTCTTTGTGGATGTTTTGATATTGACCTTGCATTATTCAGCTCATATTACTCATATTCACCTAATGCAACTGGTTAGTACTTGCTAACATATACAATGAAGCTCATCCTCTTTCCTTTTTTCTTTTCAAGCTTTTTGGTGTTGGCTCTTCCATTAAGTATTTTTTTGAATGAGTAAAGTCAATATTTTTGTATTTTAGTTAACTTTGTAACTTTATCACTGCAAAACATAACCTGTCTTGATGGGATTTAAATCTAGACCACAGTCAATTTCAGTTTCAGCCAATCAAATTTGTTAATTTGGTAGTCACCAGTCCTTGTGAGACATGGCCATATAATGTGTTTGTCCACTCATTCAGGACATATCATCATCATCATCATCATCATCACTGATATATCAAAATTCTAACATTCTGAATATTCCTTTAATTTTTATTTCAATGCAAATTACATAGGAAAAAAGAAAAAAAATTACATAACATTAACAATTGTATCGCTAAGTGGAGGTTGGGTGCCTGGGGTATCCAGGGGCTTCCACTGTTGGCAGCCAGCCCCTAGATTGAGTACCGCTCCCATGGCTGGCAAATTCCTGCAACCCAGCCATGAGTCCCCACGCCAGGCATCCAGGCACCCGTCACACTGCCAAGAGGTGGCCGACAAAGCTGCTTGATGAACGTTGCTGTGTGACTAAGTGAACCATGTGAGCCAGGATATTGGTGGTTTTCACTGCCATGCTATCAAAAAATAAATTCGAAACAATTCATCTACAGAAGCTTAGAATTTCAGCGAGTGTAGATGATAAACAAATAAAAAATTTCTCCAAGTCTCAGGCTTGTGCGGTGTCCCGTTCACGAGTTATTTGCCGAAACGTTCCACGCAAATTTACAAAGCTCAGTATGGAGACGCCATATTTGTGTCCTTCCGAGGGGCACAAATATGGCCGCCGTGATGCACGCGAAACCATCTGGAATTCATTTGTGCTATAATAGCGACTACTTTCGGCTCGTGAGCTATTATACTTACACATAAACGCCACTTATTATACCTGAAATGTTCAAACATCTGAAAATCGAAAGGATAGACTTTTTCTTAACAAAACAGTTTTGACACGGTTCTCAGCTTGATGTCACATACGACATATTCAAGATAATCAGTTTTCAAAACGAAGGGTACTATCGAGCTGAAAATTTGCGAAAAGCTATATTTTTATTTAGCCTTACACCTGGTGGCAACGAAAATTTAGCAGGCCTAAAGAATTTTGATTTCAGATTTTTATGACGTCACGTGAAAACCAAGGATAGACCGCTAACTGCTGACCGCTGACTGCTAACCGCTGACCGCTCTTTGTTGTTAACTTTGTTAAAATATGCGTTTTAATTGCACATGCAGGGTTAAGACTAGAAGGGAACTGCCAAACCATACGTTCTAGTCTATCTATTAACCTTTGCCGGTTAATGCCGAAAAGAAACTTGATATAATGATATAAATATGGATATTTGGCCAGATAGACTCGATGCCATGTTTGACTTTTGATATATCGAACATGACCTATTGCCTTGCATTATTTTCAGGTATCCCAGCATGCAGAGCTTGCCTGGATCCTAGGGTGCCTGGCTCCCACAGGGTTCCTAAATCGCATGCACCAGTGGAAGGTAACCATGGTAACCACTGTTAGTGACAGGTGCGAGTAGAAAAGAATTGTAACCTGTGGCAGATACAGAGGGGTCGCTCAAAAGGAGAAGGGAGGAGAGGGCAAATAAAGCTTCTTGTTTGAAGTGGTGGAGGGGCTCTCTTTTTAAGTCAGGGGGGTGGGAAGAGTTTTATTTCTTTTTGTCCTTGGTCACAAAGCCCCCACACAGGGCCATAAATAACAGTCAGACATTGGCCGACTAAAATTTGCCAATGTCTGATTGAACCCTACTGTAGTCGGACAGAATTAGCCATTTTCTAAACGAGCAGGGGACTGGGTGCAAAAATTTAAAATCGATTGAAACAAAAAATGGAGCCTGGCACGAGAAAGGCCATCCAAAATAATGTAAATTTTCTAAATTTCAGCATTATTGGCTAAAACACACATATGCAACACATACAAAGCTCTCTTAAATTTCAACTTTTCAAAAGTGTACTATATATTTGCATTTAAGCCAATCATGCTGGAATGTGGTATTTTACATTATTTTCGATGACCTTTTACATGCTAGGTTCAATTTTTCGTTTCAATCGCTTTTAAATATTTGTACCCAGTCCCCTGCTCGTTTAGAAAATGGCTAATGACCAACCAATTTTTTTAATGCCTTCCAATGCAAACGCTGTTTTGTATTGACAATGCTTTGTCTGATCAAAATGGTGACAGAAGTCGGTCACATCTCCCTTATGCAGGAAAAAAATTATTTGCATCCCTGCCCCACATTAACACATTCTTTAATTTCAATAAAGATTATTGTGCGCTAATTTGTTTTTTCAGACTAAAGGAAGTGATAATAAAGAGAAAAATTGTTTAGGACTTTATTCATACCCTGTGCTAATGGCAGCTGATATTCTCTTGTACAAGTAAGTCTTATATCTACCATTTGTCAACTAAGTACTTCTTTTCACTGTACATTGGTTTGCAAAATAGAAAATTGTTTCAAATAAATCAATTTGTCGTTTGAACTTCTTTCTAGAGCAACTCATGTTCCAATTGGAGAGGATCAGTTGCAACATTTAGAACTTGCCAAAGAACTGTGTCGGCTGTTTAACAATGCATATGGAAACTTCTTTCGTTTACCCAAGGCTATTCTAGGTACTTGATTGTTCAAAGTGATTCTTTTTGAATGATTTTTGCAACTTCAATTCTAGTAATCGTATAATCGTATAAGAGACCAGGTAATGGTTTTTAAGGTAATTCTGTCAATTTCAAAGTGGCAGAGCAAGTATTTACTTGTCAGTTCACAGCAACGTAACACAGGGCTCGAGACTAACGGTAGCCAACGAGCCACAGGCAAGTGAAATTGCATTTTTGGCTCGTAGGTTTTGTTCTTTCACTAGCCATTTGTGAAGCACTGGAGTACTGTCTGTCTGAGCTCAACCACTCCCATAAAACACAAATCAGTGAAACTGCAAGGCAACTCTGGACTAGTAAAATCAGACCTGTTTCTAGCCTCTAGGCTAGTGAACTAAATAGTAAGTCTCGAGCCCTGTAACATATAACATCAATTGCCATGAGTTACTGTATGACATTTTTATACAAACCAAGTTAAATTTGAAAAGGTTGACATTTTCAAGTTTACCCAAATGTAATCTTTTTGGATCCTCTCAAATAAGAATTTAGCCAATCCATGCTCCCTTTTGACGTGTTTCTTTTAAAAGCCATTACAGTAGTCAACTAAAGTTGCATAACCTAGCCACTTTAACATGGATTATTTTTCTAATTCTCTCCACTAGGCAGTTTTACTAGGGTGATGAGTCTACGTGATGCCTCCACAAAAATGAGCAAATCAGATCCACATGAAATGTCACGGATTCACCTATCTGATCCTCCAGACGTCATAAAGAACAAGATACAAAAGGCTGTCACAGACTCGGAAAAGCACATCAGTTATAAGCCACAAAGCAGACCTGAAATGGCAAATCTTATAAATATTTATGCTGAATTCAGTGGTTTGTCACAGCAAGATGTATGTGAAAAATATCGCAACATGGAAAGCTGCAAGAGTGCTTTCAAAACAGACCTCACAGAGCTTATTGTAACTGAGTTGCACTTTGTACAAGAAAACGTTCTCAAAATTCAACAGGATGTTGGCTATGTTGACAGTGTTCTCAAGGCGGGTGCAGATCAAGCACGAGATATGGCTGAAACAACCTTAAAGGAAATTAAGCAAATGATTGGGTTAAGATGATTGCCTGACAATATTTCTCAAAATTTGAGGCTTTCCTTTTCCACAACAAACTGGCTGTCAAAACAGACGAATTTAGAACAGGAAAATGAAAGTAAACCTTCTACAGGCCAGGCAGAAGTCAGAGAAATTTTTCTTCTCATTATCAGGGAAAACTAATGTCACGTTTATTAGTATCTTGTGAAAGAAAATTTTTCGAACGAAAGGTGGGAAAAGATAACAATCATCTTATATGGTCCATTTTAATATTAAAAGCATGAAATGACTTCTTTCATAAATTTATCATAATCAGATAAGCAAACTTTTTATTTTCTTGGATTGCAAGTGATAGCATTGTTCAAAGAAGTATCTCATGACAAACACGAATAAATAAAATACCAGACTTTATTTGTTAAAGATGTCTTGCTTGTACTGTACAGAATGAAACTATCATGTCCCGAGCAACGCCTGTATTAGGTGTAGTAGCTGCAGTGGTGCAAGTAGGTGTAGCAGTTATACCTGCTGTAGTAGCTGTAGTAGCTGCAGTAGCTACAGGAGTGACAGCTCTAACAAACGCTGTTTGAGCAGTACTGTGTGTAAATAAAAGTCCTCCCGAAATTCTGCAATATCGTCCCAAATATTTGGGAGAAATTCCCCAAAAAATCTCAAAATACCCAAAATTTTAACTTCATTGCTATGTGCTTCCTCCTGATTCCCGGAAAAATCTTCAGATTCCCAAAAGAATTTTGTTGCCATTCTTTGGGTTGACACCCCCAGTGTAGCTGTAGCAAGTGTAGTAGGTGTAGCAGGTGCAGTAGCTGTAGCAGGTGTGTAGAAGCTGTAGCAGGTGTGTAGAAGCTGTAGTAGGTATAGTAGCTGTAGTAGGTATAATAGCTGTAGTAGCAGTAGTAGCTGTAGTAGCTGTAGTAGGTGTAGTAGGTGTAGTAGCTGTAGTAGGTGTAGCAGGTGTAGTAGCTGTAGTAACTGTAGTAGGTGTAGCAGGTGTAGTAGGTGTAGCGGCTGTAGTAACTGTAGTAGGTGTAGTAGGTGTAGTAGCTGTAGTAACGGTAGTAGGTATAGTAGATGTAGTAGCTGTAGTAACTGTAGTAGGTGTAGCAGGTGTAGTAGCTGTAGTAACTGTAGGAGGTGTAGCAGGTGTAGTAGGTGTAGTAGCTGCAGTAACTGTAGTAGGTGTAGCAGGTGTAGTAGCTGTAGCAGGTGTAGTAGGTGTAGTAGCTGTAGCAGGTGTAGTAGGTGTAGTAACTGTAGTAGGTGTAGCAGGTGTAGTAACTGTAGTAGGTGTAGTAGCTGTAGTAGGTGTAGTAGGTGTAGTAGCTGTAGTAGGTGTAGTAGCTGTAGTAGGTGTAGTAGGTGTAGCAGCTGTAGTAGGTGAAGTAAATGAAGTAGGTGTAGTAGGTGTAGTAGGTGTAGCAGGTGTAGTAGCTGTAGTAGGTGTAGCAGGTGTAGCAGGTGTAGTAGGTGTAGTAGCTGTAGTAGCTGTAGTAGGTGTAGCAGGTGTAGTAGCTGTAGCAGGTGTAGTAGGTGTAGCAGGTGTAGCAGGTGTAGCAGGTGTAGCAGGTGTAGTAGGTGTAGTAGGTGTAGCAGGTGTAGTAGGTGTAGTAGATGTAGTAGGTGTAGCAGCTGTAGTAGGTGTAGTAGGTGTAGTAGGTGTAGCAGGTGTAGTAGCTGTAGTAGGTGTAGCAGGTGTAGCAGGTGTAGTAGGTGTAGTAGCTGTAGTAGGTGTAGCAGCTGTAGTAGGTGTAGTAGGTGTAGTAGGTGTAGCAGCTGTAGCAGGTGTAGTAGGTGTAGTAGCTGTAGTAGGTGTAGCAGCTGTAGTAGGTGTAGTAGGTGTAGTAGGTGTAGCAGCTGCAGTAGCTGTAGCAGGTGTAGTAGCTGCAGTAGCTGTAGTAACTGTAGTAGGTGTAGTAGGTGTAGTAGGTGTAGTAGGTGTAGCAGGTGTAGTAGCTGCAGTAGCTGTAGTAACTGTAGTAGGTGTAGTAGGTGTAGTAGCTGTAGTAGGTGTAGCAGCTGCAGTAGCTGTAGCAGGTGTAGTAGCTGCAGTAGCTGCAGTAGCTGTAGCAGGTGTAGCAGGTGTAGTAGCTGTAGTAGCTGTAGTAGGTGTAGCAGGTGTAGTAGCTGCAGTAGCTGTAGCAGGTGTAGCAGGTGTAGTAGGTGTAGTAGCTGTAGTAGCTGTAGCAGGTGTAGTAGCTGTAGCAGGTGTAGCAGCTGTAGCAGGTGTAGTAGCTGTAGTAGCTGTAGCAGGTGTAGCAGGTGTAGAAGGTGTAGCAGGTGTAGTAGGTGTAGTAGGTGTAGCAGCTGTAGTAGGTGTAGTAGGTGTAGTAGCTGTAGCAGGTGTAGCAGCTGTAGCAGGTGTAGTAGCTGTAGTAGCTGTAGCAGGTGTAGCAGGTGTAGCAGGTGTAGCAGGTGTAGTAGGTGTAGTAGGTGTAGCAGCTGTAGCAGGTGTAGTAGGTGTAGTAGCTGTAGTAGGTGTAGCAGCTGTAGTAGGTGTAGTAGGTGTAGTAGGTGTAGCAGGTGTAGCAGCTGCAGTAGCTGTAGCAGGTGTAGTAGCTGCAGTAGCTGTAGTAACTGTAGTAGGTGTAGTAGCTGTAGTAGGTGTAGTAGGTGTAGTAGCTGTAGTAGGTGTAGTAGCTGTAGCAGGTGTAGTAGGTGTAGTAGATGTAGTAGCTGTAGTAGGTGTAGTAGGTGTAGTAGCTGTAGTAGGTGTAGCAGGTGTAGCAGGTGTAGTAGGTGTAGTAGGTGTAGCAGCTGTAGTAGGTGTAGCAGCTGTAGTAGCTGTAGTAGGTGTAGTATGAGTAGTAGATGTAGTAGCTGTAGTAGGTGTAGTAGGTGTAGTAGGTGTAGTAGCTGTAGTAGGTGTAGCAGGTGTAGCAGGTGTAGTAGGTGTAGCAGGTGTAGTAGGTGTAGTAGCTGTAGTACGTGTAACAGCTGTAGTAGGTGTAGTAGGTGTAGCAGCTGTAGCAGGTGTAGTAGGTGTAGTAGGTGTAGTAGGTGTAGCAGCTGTAGCAGGTGTAGTAGGTGTAGTAGCTGTAGTAGGTGTAGCAGCTGTAGTAGGTGTAGTAGGTGTAGTAGGTGAAGCAGGTGTAGCAGCTGCAGTAGCTGTAGCAGGTGTAGTAGCTGCAGTAGCTGTAGTAACTGTAGTAGGTGTAGTAGCTGTAGTAGGTGTAGTAGGTGTAGTAGCTGTAGTAGGTGTAGTAGCTGTAGCAGGTGTAGTAGGTGTAGTAGATGTAGTACCTGTAGTAGGTGTAGTAGGTGTAGTAGCTGTAGTAGGTGTAGCAGGTGTAGCAGGTGTAGTAGGTGTAGTAGGTGTAGCAGCTGTAGTAGGTGTAGCAGGTGTAGTAGCTGTAGTAGGTGTAGTAGGTGTAGTAGATGTAGTAGCTGTAGTAGGTGTAGTAGGTGTAGTAGCTGTAGTAGGTGTAGCAGGTGTAGCAGGTGTAGTAGGTGTAGCAGGTGTAGTAGGTGTAGTAGCTGTAGTAGGTGTAGCAGCTGTAGTAGGTGTAGTAGGTGTAGTAGGTGTAGTAGCTGTAGTAGGTGTAGTAGCTGTAGCAGGTGTAGTAGGTGTAGTAGATGTAGTAGCTGTAGTAGGTGTAGTAGGTGTAGTAGCTGTAGTAGGTGTAGCAGGTGTAGCAGGTGTAGTAGGTGTAGCAGCTGTAGTAGGTGTAGCAGGTGTAGTAGCTGTAGTAGGTGTAGTAGGTGTAGTAGATGTAGTAGCTGTAGTAGGTGTAGTAGGTGTAGTAGCTGTAGTAAATGTAGCAGGTGTAGCAGGTGTAGTAGGTGTAGCAGGTGTAGTATATGTAGTAGCTGTAGTAGGTGTAGCAGCTGTAGTAGGTGTAGTAGGTGTAGTAGGTGTAGCAGGTGTAGCAGCTGCAGTAGCTGTAGCAGGTGTAGTAGCTGCAGTAGCTGTAGTAACTGTAGTAGGTGTAGTAGCTGTAGTAGGTGTAGTAGGTGTAGTAGCTGTAGTAGGTGTAGTAGCTGTAGCAGGTGTAGTAGGTGTAGTAGGTGTAGTAGGTGTAGCAGCTGCAGTAGCTGTAGCAGGTGTAGTAGCTGCAGTAGCTGTAGTAACTGTAGTAGGTGTAGTAGCTGTAGTAGGTGTAGTAGGTGTAGTAGGTGTAGTAGGTGTAGTAGCTGTAGCAGGTGTAGTAGCTGCAGTAGGTTTAGTAGCTGTAGGTGTAGTAGCTGTAGTAACTGTAGTAGGTGTAGCAGGTGTAGTAGGTGTAGCAGCTGTAGTAGCTGTAGTAGGTGTAGCAGGCGTAGTAGGTGTAGCAGGTGTAGTAGGTGTAGCAGGCGTAGTAGCTGTAGCAGGTGTAGTAGCTGTAGTAGGTGTAGCTGGTGTAGTAGATGTAGTAACTGTAGTAGGTGTAGCAGGTGTAGCAGGTGTAGTAGCTGTAGTAGGTGTAGTAGCTGTAGTAGCTGTAGCAGGTGTAGCAGGTGGAGTAGCTGTAGTAGGTGTAGTAGGTGTAGTAGGTGTAGTAGCTGTAGTAGGTGTAGTAGGTGTAGTAGCTGTAGTAGCTGTAGCATGTGTAGCAGGTGGAGTAGCTGTAGTAGGTGTAGCAGGTGGAGTAGCTGTAGTAGGTGTAGTAGGTGTAGTAGGTGTAGTAGCTGTAGTAGGTGTAGCAGGCGTAGTAGCTGTAGCAGGTGTAGTAGCTGTAGTAGGTGTAGCTGGTGTAGTAGATGTAGTAACTGTAGTAGGTGTAGCAGGTGTAGCAGGTGTAGTAGCTGTAGTAGGTGTAGAAGCTGTAGTAGCTGTAGCAGGTGTAGCAGGTGGAGTAGCTGTAGTAGGTGTAGTAGCTGTAGTAGCTGTAGCAGGTGTAGCAGGTGGAGTAGCTGTAGTAGGTGCAGTAGGTGTAGTAGGTGTAGTAGCTGTAGTAGGTGTAGTAGGTGTAGTAGCTGTAGTAGGTGTAGCAGGTGTAGCAGGTGTAGTAGGTGTAGCAGGTGTAGTAGGTGTAGTAGCTGTAGCAGGTGTAGCAGGTGGAGTAGGTGTAGTAGGTGTAGTAGGTGTAGTAGCTGTAGTAGGTGTAGTAGGTGTAGTAGCTGTAGTAGGTGTAGCAGGTGGAGTAGCTGTAGTAGGTGTAGTAGGTGTAGTAGCTGTAGTAGGTGTAGTAAGTGTAGTAGCTGTAGTAGGTGTAGCAGGTGTAGTAGGTGTAGCAGGTGTAGTAGCTGTAGTAGCTGTAGCAGGTGTAGCAGGTGGAGTAGCTGTAGTAGCTGTAGTAGGTGTAGTAGGTGTAGTAGCTGTAGTAGGTGTAGTAGCTGTAGCAGGTGTAGTAGCTGTAGTAGCTGTAGCAGGTGTAGTAGCTGTAGCAGGTGTAGCAGGTGTAGTAGCTGTAGCAGGTGTAGCAGGTGTAGCAGGTGCAGTAGGTGTAGCAGGTGTAGCAGGTGTAGTAGCTGTAGTAGGTGTAGCAGGTGTAGCAGGTGTAGCAGGTGTAGTAGGTGTAGCAGCTGTAGTAGCTGTAGTAGGTGTAGCAGGTGTAGTAGGTTTAGCAGGTGTAGTAGGTGTAGTAACTGTAGTAGGTGTAGTAGGTGTAGTAGGTGTAGCAGGTGTAGTAGGTGTAGCAGGTGTAGTAGCTGTAGTAGCTGTAGCAGGTGTAGTAGCTGTAGTAGGTGTAGCAGGTGTAGCAGGTGTAGTAGCTGTAGTAGGTGTAGCAGGTGTAGCAGGTGTAGTAGGTGTAGCAGGTGTAGTAGGTGTAGTAGCTGTAGCAGGTGTAGTAGCTGTAGTAGGTGTAGTAGGTGTAGTAGATGTAGTAGCTGTAGTAGGTGTAGTAGGTGTAGTAGCTGTAGCAGGTGTAGTAGCTGTAGTAGGTGTAGTAGCTGTAGCAGGTGTAGTAGCTGTAGTAGGTGTAGCAGGTGTAGTAGATGTAGTAGCTGTAGTAGGTGTAGCAGGTGTAGTAGGTGTAGCAGGTGTAGTAGGTGTAGCAGGTGTAGCAGGTGTAGCAGGTGTAGCAGGTGTAGTAGCTGTAGCAGCTGTAGTAGGTGGAGTAGCTGTAGCAGGTGTAGCAGGTGGAGTAGCTGTAGCAAATGTAGCAGCTGTACCAGGTGTAGTAGGTGTAGCAGGTGTAGTAGGTGAAGCAGCTGTAGCAAATGTAGCAGCTGTACCAGGTGTAGTAGGTGTAGCAGGTGTAGTAGGTGTAGCAGGTGTAGCAGGTGTAGCAGGTGGAGTAGCTGTAGTAGGTGTAGTAGGTGTAGCAGGTGTAGTAGCTGTAGTAGGTGTAGTAGCTGTAGTAGCTGTAGCAGGTGTAGTAGGTGTAGCAGGTGTAGTAGGTGAAGCAGCTGTAGCAAATGTAGCAGCTGTACCAGGTGTAGTAGGTGTAGCAGGTGTAGTAGGTGTAGCAGGTGTAGCAGGTGGAGTAGCTGTAGTAGGTGTAGTAGGTGTAGCAGGTGTAGTAGCTGTAGTAGGTGTAGTAGCTGTAGTAGCTGTAGCAGGTGTAGTAGGTGTAGTAGGTGTAGTAGGTGTAGCAGGTGGAGTAGCTGTAGTAGGTGTAGCAGCTGTAGCAGGTGTAGCAGCTGTAGCAGGTGTAGTAGGTGTAGTAGGTGTAGTAGGTGTAGTAGGTGTAGTAGCTGCAGCAGGTGTAGCAGGTGGAGTAGCTGTAGTAGGTGTAGCAGGTGTAGTAGGTGTAGTAGCTGTAGCAGGTGTAGCAGGTGGAGTAGCTGTAGTAGGTGTAGCAGGTGGAGTAGCTGTAGTAGGTGTAGCAGGTGCAGTAGGTGTAGTAGCTGTAGCAGGTGTAGTAGCTGTAGTAGGTTTAGTTGGTGTAGTAGCTGTAGCAGGTGTAGCAGGTGGAGTAGCTGTAGTAGGTGTAGCAGGTGTAGTAGCTGTAGCAGGTGTAGCAGGTGTAGTAGCTGTAGCAGGTGTAGTAGCTGTAGCAGGTGTAGTAGGTGTAGTAGCTGTAGTAGGTGTAGTAGCTGTAGTAGCTGTAGTAGGTGTAGTAGCTGTAGTAGGTGTAGCAGGTGTAGTAGCTGTAGTAACTGTAGTAGGTGTAGTAGCTGTAGCAGGTGAAGAGTAGCTGTAGTAGGTGTAGCAGGTGGAGTAGCTGTAGTAGGTGTAGCAGCTGTAGCAGGTGTAGCAGGTGGAGAGTAGCTGTAGTAGGTGTAGCAGGTGTAGTAGCTGTAGTAACTGTAGTAGGTGTAGTAGCTGTAGCAGGTGGAGAGTAGCTGTAGTAGGTGTAGCAGGTGTAGTAGCTGTAGCAGGTGTAGTAGCTGTAGCAGGTGTAGTAGCTGTAGTAGGTGTAGCAGGTGTAGTAGCTGTAGCAGGTGTAGTAGCTGTAGCAGGTGGAGAGTAGCTGTAGTAGCTGTAGCAGGTGTAGTAGCTGTAGCAGGTGTAGTAGCTGTAGTAGGTGTAGCAGGTGTAATAGCTGTAGCAGGTGTAGTAGCTGTAGTAGGTGTAGTAGCTGTAGCAGGTGTAGTAGGTGTAGCAGGTGTAGGTGTAGTAGGTGTAGTAGGTGTAGCAGGTGTAGTAGGTGTAGCAGGTGTAGTAGGTGTAGCAGGTGTAGTAGCTGTAGTAGGTGTAGTAGCTGTAGCAGGTGTAGTAGCTGTAGCAGGTGTAGTAGGTGTAGCAGGTGTAGTAGCTGTAGTAGGTGTAGTAGCTGTAGTAAGTGTAGTAGCTGTAGTAGCTGTAGTAGCTGTAGCAGGTGTAGTAGCTGTAGCAGGTGTAGTAGGTGTAGCAGGTGTAGTAGCTGTAGTAGGTGTAGCAGGTGTAGTAGCTGTAGTAGGTGTAGTAGGTGTAGTAGCTGTAGCAGGTGTAGCAGGTGTAGTAGCTGTAGTAGGTGTAGTAGCTGTAGTAGCTGTAGCAGGTGTAGCAGGTGTAGTAGCTGTAGTAGGTGTAGTAGGTGTAGTAGGTGTAGTAGCTGTAGTAGCTGGAGTAGCTGTAGCAGGTGTAGTAGGTGTAGCAGGTGTAGTAGCTGTAGTACAGCTACTAGTTACTGCAGCTACTACAGCCACTACAGCTACTGCAGTTACTACGCCTACTGCAGCTACTGCACCTACTACGGCTACTACACCTACTACTCCTACTACTACACTGGCAGATAATACAGGAGTGTTACGGTACAGGCGTGACTCGGGACATAATAGTTAGGTTTACAGCAATGATGACGAGCTGCCGCACAAGGTAGATACAGAAGTAGCAATGGCAGTAACACTATTAAAGCTTCCTGAGAGTGATTCAGAGAGTAGCGAGACTGTCTTCAAATGTGATTATGAGAAATCACATGTTTTCACACGGATCTCGGGAAGGAGTACTAGTGTTTTCGGTTACATTCTTTAACTGAAGTTAACTTAACAGACACCACAGTAATTTTGTGAAGAACCTGTCAGTGGGCACTGCAGAAAAAGAGACCAATCAAAGTCAGTTGTGGAAATGTTCACTTTATTAATCCAATTTATAAAGCCAAACTTGTTTTGTTGAAAAAGCCAAAGACGCTTAGTTCTGTTGTATGTATGTATGCAGGCAACCACAAACAGGTTTGTATTCTCTTCAGTCTGCTAATAAAGACAGCACGATTAATAAATATTTTAGTAATTTTTACTATGACATGCCTGGTTATCTGCTGTTTGTGCACAACTGATGATAAAGTTTGTGATACAAACAAGATCTTCATTCACTGTGCGTTCAACCATGCCAAAAAAATACTTCTTCCAAACAAAAATAATGAATGCTTGGGTGTTTAATATTTCGCGTCAAATCAATGGAAATCGCGTTTCCGAGTTTCCTCATTTCAATTTGTTTTTCTGGGGGGGGGGGGGGGGTGGGGGCATGCCCCCAGACCCCCTAGAGGAAAAGGGGCCAACTGATTGCTTAAGTGGGTTCTAACATTACATAGCCACCAACTTCAAATCTTACTGAAAGCACTGGAATAAAAGATCAATGGGTCACATTTTATAAGCTCCTACATTTACCTACGTTGCACATCGTCAGATTGTTAATTTGAAATGAGGTTGTGCAAGCTTAACTTTGATAAACTTTTTACAGATAATTATGGTGGTGATTTTGAGTTCTGTTGTTTCAAATAGCTATTGTGGATGCCCCCTAAGCGTCCGTCAATATTTTAAAACAGTAGAAAGGTGAAAGGCCTACTTACTCTACTCACCAAAGAACATTTTACAGCCTACAACTGTAGGAGAATCTTACTGCTTCCCTGATTAATATTGTACAGTTCATTGCTGTTCATTAATGATCATTAATATCACTATTCATTATTTTGGCAAGCCTAGCCACCAGAAGCTTTGCCAAGCTGGCTACTGCAGTCCAGCAATACTATAATTTATACGCTTGCGCTATAGACTTAATTTTGACGGAACTTGTTATCTGGCCAAATAAGCAAAAGAATTGAAGAAGAAAATTATTGTACAATTTTTTGTGCCCAAGAACATCGAGACTCACATGGAAGAGTGTTAATTAACATTTCTTGTTGCACCCTCGCACCCAGAGTCTTTGTACCTCTTCACCAGTGGTCATGAAATGAATGACGCTGGAAAGCTCCAATCAAGCTCAAAATCCTGGACTTACTACCAAATTGCACATGACCAGCTCTCAAAATCATGGCTCAACAAACTCCTTGCTAGAGCGACTTTCAACTGAGTGCTGTAAAACCAAAACCAAAGTACCTCTAATTACTTTGGCCAGTCACAAAGGACAGAAACAACCCAGTGATCCAATCAAAACACAAAGTACCGATAATTACACACAGCCAACACAAAGCACTGGCAAATGTCAGTGCGTGAGTCACGAATTTGGTTTTGGTGTTACTTGTGATTGGTTGAAAAAGTGGTGCAAGATTTTTAAACCAATTACAAAGGCAATTCACTTATTACTTTCGACACTCAATTGAAAACTGCTCTATTTTACTTCCAGCCATGTTTTTGTTTTTAAGACCAATGAAAATCAATCGTACTGAAACTTTTTGAGAGTCCCTTGTTTTATCAAGCCTGTACAACAAGGAACAAAGACTCAAGGAACAAGATGGCTCTGAGGGATGCTATGAAAAACTGACAATAAAGGGGCATTGTCACAATGATTTTGGAGTGTTCAGTCCAATTCTGTGCTAAAGTCATTGTGTAATACCTTTACTTGTAAAAAAATGCTCAGACTGCAAAATTGCAAAGAAGATATCAAATGAAAATTTAGCAGGGAGGGCAAACCATGATAGTTGGTTTCAGGCGATGGCTTGAGAATTTGAAAAAAATGTTAATTTCTTCAATTATCAATCCACTTCAATCCTTGTCATCGGTTACAGCAGACATTAGAAAGTGGTTTCAGTGCAATAGCACAGTCTTAGGTACAACACCGAACCATCATTTTCGGTTTTTCTTTGAGCGAAGACAAGTTTCAGCTTTTTAAATGTTGCCAAAATGGAGTTACAATGCCCCTTTAAGGGTTGGTCCATGGGACATGCGCGAGAATGGGACATGTAAATGGGAAACAGGAAAAATATTTTCCACAGTGAAACTTCATTATTTTGCTCCTCAAACAGTGGCAAATGAAATCCCCACGTGGCAAAAGTTAATACTTGGCTTATGTACATAATATTGATATCTCCATGGGTTACTATGTTCATCGGAATTGGCCCATGGGATGACTGTGTTGGGCCTGTAGTGCACCAGGTTGCTGTTTCATAACCTCCAGTTGCGACTTCAAATTTTTGTGAAGCAACAGGAGATTTTCCTAAATGAAAAAATACCAACCAGTTGGTCATTCATGAGAAATAAATCAGCTTTGTAAGTCTTACAGGCTAGCACTTGAACTGACACAAAAATAAAACAAAAAACTCCAGTTAGTAAACCTGGCCTGTTTAAAACCTGTGCCTATCCATCAGCCCTTGTATCAGTTGGGTTTGTTAGTGTTAGAAGACAAAGTGTACAAGAAGAGAAACAGAGGCAAATCATAACTGCAGAAAAACACCTTGCATGCTCCTCAGGCCCTCCTACGCGGGCAGACTCAGGAATAATAAAAATTTTGGACTCCCATAGTACTGCATAGTAGAAGTATAGTACATTGTGTGCACAGGGTGATCCCACTTTGAACATCTGAATATTGTTGGCCGAGTTGGCTAAAATCAGATGATATTCCGCAGGGTAATTGTTTTATTATTCAACAGATTGTCAATGAAGAGCATTCTACAGCCAAAAAAGTTGCCGTTATGTGGTGCATTGTGAGACTTCTACCAAATTATCGTTACTTCACATATACCGCAGAATATCTTTCAGCTGCAGTTGATTAGCCTGTGTGCAGCCGTCCATTATTCCTAAAGCGGAAAAATTATTTAGGAATAATAGACGGCTGCACACAGGCTACAGTTGATGGATATTGAGAGAATGATGGCCATAATTATATGTGCAACGTGACAATTTGTTGCATAATAAACACAAGTGTACCGGTATATCATCCCCCTGTGGCTTTGCCACTTGCTGTTTTGTCATATTTACCACACAGCTGCTAGCTCTGCAGGGTCTGAGTGTAAAAACAACATCACATCAAAACTGACCTTTTCACTAGTCAACATTGCGAACTCCTCCACATACTGTGCATTAACTTGTTGCTCCGTCTGGTACTCTTGTAAGTCTCTCTCTAGTTCAAGCCTGCAGCAAAGTTGAGAATTTGATTCTAGTTACATTACTGTTGCACAAGTCTATGAAAGCTCGCTGCAGGTCATAACTTACAGAGTGTTTACAGTTGTAGCTAACATGTAAGGACTAAGAGTGTGACTACCTCCCCAGTATGGGTTCCACACTTGTTCACCGTAGGTCACCCTACAGCTGCAGTGTTTGCTGATAGGCGAAGTCTGCGTACAAGCTTCGTGATGCACCAGACTGGAACTTATCCTGGTTTCTGTAGCAATAAGTGACAGAGTATTTCTACTCCCCCTGGATGTGGGAGACATGATGGCTAATTGGTTATTCCACTGGGGCATTGCAGTGGGGCATGTTGTGGCAGGGTGCTGCATTATGTTCTTGGGAAAGACACTTAACTCTCACAGTGCGTAAATGGGTATCAGCAAAATAATGCTAGGGGTAACCCTGAAATGGACTAGCATTCCATTGAGAGGGGAGAAGAAATACTCTACGGAAAAAAGGGATAAGTTCCGGCTCTGTATGGGCCACTAGGCTCGATGCAGACATTACCTTTCCTTACCTTGTCCATTGCAGAGTTAACCCCAGCATTAAATTTGCCGATACAAAAACTCTGATTTGGGGAGGATGGAGTTTTCATGGAACAACACAATCACAAGAAACATCAAATACAAAGGGTCCACATGCTCTTACTTCTTTTGTAGAATCACAGCCATTTCTGTCTGAACTTGTATGTATTCTTTGGCAAACTGCAGGATTTCAACATAGGAATTTAAGATAATTAAAAAAAAAATCAATCAAGAAATACTAATTACTTTATAATTATTATTATTAATAAAAGCAGCTATCTTCCTCTGGTTACACACTCCCAAGAAAAGAAAACAATGATTTTATGGTCTAAGGTTGTCTAATATTTAAGGTCGAGACACACTTTGCGACAAATCGCTGCAACACGTCGCTGTGACAGGTTGCTGCAACAAATCGCCTCCTGTGACATGTGAAAATCTTTGTCGCTGCGATCTGTCGCACGAATTAAAACCAGTTTGAATTCGTGCGACAGATTGCAGCAACAAAATAGGCGCAAGCAGCCTTGTCGCAGCGTGTGTATGGCTTCTGCGACAAATCGCTGCAACAAAATTTAAATCAACCAATTAGGGAGCGCCAATTTTTTCTAGTTCACATTTCCTCTCTTCCAAATTCGCTTGTATGCACCAAACAAGCGTCTTGTCGCAGCAGCAGTACAGACAAAGTGACTTGTCGCGATTTGTCGCATAGTGTGTCCCGACACTTTAAGCAATAGAGGACATTTTCTGTGTTTACTTAGCCTCATCTAAACATGAAGGGGTTTTGGGAGCATTCCAGACAGTTATGCAAACCCGAGACATAACTTTCGAGAATTCTCCCAAACCCCCAAGTATTTTAGATGAGGCTATGTAAACAGGGAAAATGTCCACTATTGCTTTTATAAATTAAATATTTCTTAAAAAACGCACAAAACTAAGATGCCACAACTGTGGTTACATCTTCTCGTCTAAACAAACCTATCAACCAACGAGAGCGCACACAGTATATCAGTCTAATACCGCTGTTGCGGTGTCCCTGCCCAAGTGTTTTAAGTTTGTTAGTGTATTGTTACGTTCTTATTAATAGTGTTTGTATATCTTCAATGTTTTCTGTTGTTGTTGTTCTCTGTATTCTTTAGGGCAAAGCTAATAAAATAAAATTAATAAATAAAATAATATACTACATTCTCATTGTAGAGCAGAATATTAATTGCTCTATGAATTTAAAAATAATGTTAAATTTATTTAGTACCCTGATATGCTCCTCATAAATTGCCTGTGACTCTGGAATTGATGGGTTTGGTGCAATGGGCTGCAGAGAAAAAAAATACAAATAATGTTAAATTAAGGGGGATTTAATTTGGACAGTGCTGATAATATAAATTAATAGACCCTTTTCATAAATGGCTGCCAATTTAAAATTCTTTTGTATGCATTCAAATTAGCCTCACTAAACTCGTTTGGGAGTAAAAATTCTTTTGAATTATCAACTCAAAAACGAGGTTAGTCAGGCTAATTTTAATATTTACAAAAGAATTTATAATTGGCAGCCATTTATGAAAAGGGTCTATACGCCAAAATAAATCACATAATTATTATGTATTGAAAAGAATGAATTTTGAAATATTTTTTTTAGTTTTCAACTTTCAGATGGATTTTTTAGTTTTTTTACCTCATAATTTAAGAGAGACCCCTAACCACAAAATGGTTGTTATGGATGACTTCTAACCATCATATCTTGGGTTGCCTTCCAATCCTGGGATTAGTTTTTGCCATGCTTGTTCTATTGCTTGAATCACTTTTCACAGTTGCGACCACATTTGGAAAGTCACATGACCAGAACACAAAAATGCTAAAAACTCGCACAGCTTTCACCATTCTTGGATGGAACCAAAGCCAACGGTTGGAGTGCATTCAGAATTTCTGTGTTCTGGTCATGTGACTTTCCAAATAATGGTCAAACTGCCGAAAGTAAAAGCAGTCTCCAACAGAACAAGTATGGCAGAAACTAATCTCAGGATTGAAATGCAATGCAAGACATGATGGTTAGAAGTGAATGTGTTCAATTCAAGTACTTCAGCATGTGGTGAATGTAATGCATATTTACTGCAACAATTTTGTTAACATGTCAATGTTTATAATAATATTGTTATTCCATGAAAGCAAGCTAAATACTTTATAATCTAACTGTCTCATATCCAACAAGCACAAGTGGAATAGTTGTCTTACTAAAAACAAATCAACACTGAAATGGCATCAACGGAAACCTCGAAAAAATCCGAGTCCCAGATGGGATTTGAACCCACGACCCTCCGTGATTTAGTTGGATGCTCTAACCACTGAGCTGCTGGAGACTCTATGGAGAGCAAATGGGTCAATGTTGATTTATTTCTTTCATTGCTCTCGTGGAGGTTCGTTGGTCACATCTTCGATATGCTTTAATGTGACTGCGCGATGCAGTTAAGAGCTATATGGCTATGTGCCTTTCATCATTTGACTGAGTAACCGTGCGATGCAGTTTCAGTCAAGACCCACATTTGACCCTTGCTCACCCTAGAGTCTCCATTAGCTCAGTGGTTAGAGCATCCGACTAGATCACAGAGGGTCGTGGGTTCAAATCTCATCTGGGACTCGGATTTTTTTCCGAGTTTCCGTCGATGCCATTTCAATGTTGATTTATTTCTTTAATTGCTCTCTTGGAGGTTACTAAAAACACCCAAAGAATTGCAATATTTGGGCTCTCCAGCTGTTCACAATGACACTATCACCCGCCATATTTATGGTCCATGATATATGAGCTCATGTGGTATAGTTTAAACAATTTATCACTTACCTGTAAATGAGTATCTAATGCTTGATAAATGCTGGGCAATGCTGTGTGATCTAGAGATGAAAAATAATCATGAACAAAGTACTAAATGTGAAAAAAAAACAGGATTGACAGTCTAAAACGCACATCATTTTACACGCGATTAGCGCGCACATGAAACAATATGACGGCTTTTTCTATAGGGATTTGCTTATGACGAGATAAATCGTCATTATTCTTGTAAAAAAGCACGGTGACCAATAATTTTTTATTGCAGAATTTTGGTGTACTAATTATCATCTTTAAGTTAAAAAATAAAAAGAAAAATTTATGGATAGGAAAAAAAGGAATAGTTAAAACCTCTCAGAAAATCGTTACTCGAGGATGCCAATTATAGCCTTGGGAACAACGACTCAAAGTACGTTTTGTGTCGCTATCGTTTGAATTTGTCTCATTTTTGCAACAAATCATATGTTAAATTGTTCCATATAATCGAAACTTACTAGCTATCAAGTTTTTTGCCAAGTATTCGGTTAATTATCTGTCCTTTCAGCTTCCACAAAATTTACAGTGAAACAATAAAATAGTGTGCGTGATTAGCATATATGGGGTAAGATTGCGAGCACGGTGACCTACCTTTTTTAAACAGTGCTTGGAAGGGAACATTCAGGGAAAGTTTCAAAAACAACTTCTGTTTCTGAGGAATCACCTTAACTGTACTCTGATTCCTTTTTCATGGGGATCTTTCTCTCTCATTGCCAATTAAAGGAAAGTGGGAATGAGCTTGCTAATAAGGTAAATAATTATGGCCACAGTGAGTCTTCTTCAGCCATCTTGGGCCAGAAAAACGAACTTACTGATTTTCTGCTAAGCTGTAAAAATGCTGATTTGAATAAAAAAAATCTGCATACAAGCCAGAAGCCAGTCTCAGTTTTCTTACAATGAAGCAAATTGGAGAATTGCTACTCCCCCTGGTTGGGATGCTAGTCCATTGCAGGGTTACTGTACCCCCAGCATTACAATTTGGCTGGTACCCATTTATACACCTGGGCACTGGAGAAAGGCACCGTGAGAGTGGTGTCTTTCTGAAGAAAACAACGCAGTGCCTCAGCGGGCTGGACCGCCCGACCCAGAGTCCAGAGCAGTAACCATAACACCATGATTTGAGTTAATATCAGAACATCTGAACAAACCTAATTCATGTCTCCTTGATAGTGGGCTTTCTCTCTCACCACTGTACTTTCGTTCTGGAGATGACACTGATCTGATCATAGGATGAGGTGGGTTATTCATGCGTGGGCCAGCCACTGGCCAACTGGCTTTTCTGTCAGGGTAAGGACTCTCTCGTCCCGAACTAGATTGACTGGAAAATCCTGAACCAACAGTGTGCGATCCTTGTAAAGGTGTAGAATGGCCACTGGAGTTCATGCGCACCCTGTTGCCATGTTCTGGAGGCTCGAGATCATTCTGAAGAGCCAGACGCAACTCTTCCAGATCCAAAACATCACCTGGTGGCCTGTGAAAGCCAGCCACAGGCGTATTTCTTGGTACTGAAGGAACAGTACTTGGTGTAGGCATTTGAATTGGGCTAGTGCTAGTTGAAACAGGGAAGCTGTAGGTGGAGACTGGTGGGTACATTGTATTTTGTTGGTAAACACCCTGCTGGCCGTAATTCATAGGAATAGGGCTGGGAGATCTGTAAGGCGACGTTGCACCCCCAAGAAAGCCAGAACCTGCAGCCTCAGAGTAGATCAGAGGTTGACCAGGCCCTGTGGACGGTTCTGTTGATATATAGCCTGCACCTGAGTAATGAGGTGCTTGATGCATCCCTCCACTTGGTTGAATATCTGTTGAGTAATTTGGGTAAAACCCAGGGCCGATCATGGCAGGACTTGATGGGCGTGCAGAGGTCAGTGGCTGTTGAAGGGAAATTCTTGGGCTAGAAGCCTTCATTGGGCTCACTTCAGATGATGGTGGTGGCGTAGTCATCAGACTGGCATTTGAGGTCGGAGAAGGAGAGGCAGCCACAATTTTGATAGGCTGGAAATTTATACCTGGGGGTGGTCCAGTTATAGGTCCAGGAATGGGGCTTATTGGTCGAGGAACAGAAACTTTTACTGACTTTTGATTGGATGATGGTGACCCTCCTGAGTCAGATGGTTGGCGAAAGAACTGCGCTGTTGGACTATTATTGTCAACAGAGAAAGTAATAGTTGGAGATGCTGGACCTGTGGGACTCTCACCATGTTCCTCATCTACAGAAGGCTCATTCTCAAATTCTTCAGGTACTGGCGTCTCGTCTTCCTCTTTATCTTCTTTGTCAACTTCATATGAACCTTCTTTGTCACTCTCACTGGATGGCTGGCTCTTCACTCCAATAACAGTGTCACTTAATGTGCTGCCCTGTGTTGACATTTCCCGATCGTGTGGACCCAGTTCAGGACTCAGCAGAGACATGCCCAAGCTTTCCGAGCTGTCATCAGTACTGGTGCTTGACGAACCAACAGGGAAGACAAGGCAAGTGTCAGCACCAGGAAAGAACTAGTGGAGGAAAGGAGATTCATTTAAAGTGCACCAAATCCCAAAATATTTTTTCACTACAATAAACCTTTGCGCCAGTTCGAAACGCGTTACACCTTTCGTTTCTCCTTTTTACGAAATGCTGACTATTTATAGCATTAAAAAGTTACGAAAAACTGTACGTTATTTGTTGCACGACCGAGTCAGAAGGGGCGTGGGTGTATTCCTGGGCTGACGTCACAAACTGATTTGCATCGCATCAAGTCTTTGTAAACATGCATGCAAATCAGTTTGTGACGTCAACCCAGGAATAGAACCACGCCCCTTCTGACACGGTCGTGAACCAAATAATGTACAGTTTTTCGTAACTTTTAAATGCTATAAATAGTCCGCATTTAGTAAAAAGGAGAAACGAAAGGTGTAACGTGTTTTGAACTGGTGCAAAGGTTTATTGTAGTGAAAAAATATTTTGGGGTTAGGAGCACTTTAATGTTGCCTATGAAGACTAGGTTACCTTTTTCTGCTGAAATAGAAAGTTTTTATATTGACCTTTCTGTTCAGAAATTCTGGGGAAATTGAGTAAATGACAAGTGAGAAATTGAGCACTGCAGATTTTACCCGAAGGGAGATAAGTGAGGTGTTAAGACTTCACATCGGTTTTCTCCAAATAATATTTTTTGACCGATAGAGTCATGTTTAAAGAGTAAATTCACAAAGGGGATTTGTCCAATCTTTGTCCAATTTGGAGAGGCAGTAAATTAAAATATTTACAAATAATTATTTACTAATAATTATTAAAAAGGTTATTGAAGCAAACAAAATGAATCCTGGCCATACCTGTTTTAAATGCTGAAGAATGTGAGAAATTCTTGTGAATGAAGGCCTTTTGGAAGGTATCTTATCCCAACAGCTGCAGATTGAGAAACAAATTAAAAAGAAAGATTGAGAAACAAATTAAACTTCTTTAAAATTTAAACTTAAACAAATTATGAAGCTGCAAATGCTTAACTCTCTTTGGTCAAAAAATAATAATTATTTTAATGAAATGAGATAATTATTGATTATTAAGTAACTTAGTGGTACTCATTAAACAAACAAGGGATTTATCTTTCACAACCACACAGGTAAAGTCTGTGTATGAGCCTATTGGCCCATCAGGCCATAACTCATCTTATCCTTAGCATGAAGCAACTGTAGGACTACTTCTTCCAACTCCCCCCACCCCCGACAGATGGGACCAAAATCCATTGCAAGGTTACCCCTGAGGCCTTGTTAGGGCAAATTCCGACAAGCGACACAGCTCTGAAACCGCGACATGATAGAGCTGAAATGACGACGAACGACAAGCCGCTCACGCGAAATTATGACAGCAACAAAATGAACCTTCCGAAATTGCGACATGGAAAGGTTTGAAATTCAGACGGGGGACATAAAGATCCCCCTTAACAGGGCCTCACCCTTAGCATTACATTTTCTGGTACTTATTCAAACAAGTAGGTTAAGAGAGGCGCTATGTAAATAATGGCATTCAAAACTAAGAACACAATACAGTACCCTGGCCACAGAAGGATCAAATTCTAACCATCCAACCTACAGCCCAGCACGCAAACCATTAGGCTACTTTGCCCCTAACTACCATCTACAATTTAAATAATTACAAAACTGTGACTGATCTAAATAAATACACTTATTTACATACTACCAAATAGTAAGGCGTGTAAAGCCTCAAAATAGAATGCACATTTTTGAATCCCAGTGAGTCTAGAAAAACGTTTGCGCATTCTGAGAGAAATAAAGGGGATGTACGTAGGTAAAGTTTTTGTTTCAAAAGTGTTTTAGGTAAAGTCACCTGCTTTCGTGATTGAAGAAATTGTCAAAATTATCTGTCATTCTGTTTCGTTTGTCTAAGTTTTGTCTGAGCCATGACATCACTCGAAGGCCTTGCCATTTATTAATAGAAATAGTAAGTTTTCATACAAGTACTACCACAAAATTTTCTTATGTCTCATACCTAGTCATCAAATCTTCAATTGGTTTAGGAATATCTGCTATTAACGGAGGCCTGGTTCCTGAGAGGAAAGAAAAAACAGTCTGTTCTAAAGTTGTTTTATCAGAAGTGAAGGCAGCCATCGACATCTTGTCCTAGAATTTTCTGTCTGGAGATGGCCAATACTTCTGATTCTGCATGATACTTCTTCATGAGTAAAATTAAATCTGGAATGTCCATTGTTTTGCAAGAAATCAAATACAAGGTGAAACCGCAAGATGTAACCACAGCCAGCCTCAAGAGCAATTAGCTATGTGAAGGTTCGACTAGTTGCAAAACAACGTGCTGGCTTTTTCTTCCACAATTTTACTGTTAACAATACTGAAATTGTTATAATTATTATAACTAATATGAATGATACATGTATTTCACTAAAAAGAGATGTTGCATCAAACAAACATGATCAGACACAGCCAGACAGCAGGTCTGAGAGCTACTCAAATTATAATTTAATGCTGCATCTTGTTTTAGTAAAATATTGGTCATGATTATTCTTTGCTTATGTATAAGCTCAGAAATAGAACAGTGGTGACAATTTCAGTATTTTCTAATGTCCGGTAACATCATGGAACAAAAAGCAAACTAGTCTTGATGTTTCGTGACTAATCGAAACCTTTTTGGTTTCATCTTGTGGTTTCAACTTGCATTTGATTGGTCGAGAAACAAAATTCCAGAACTAATTTTAGGTGATCACGATTTTTCTGGTTTCACTGCAACTGGATGTCATGAAGTCCTGTTACCAATTAATCATAGCAATAGAAAATTTGAGGAAAAGTAGTCTGACAAGGCAATTAAGCGTATTGATGATTATAACAGCAACAACAAGTTTATTTTGCTACATGTAGATATAGAGAAATCAATAAAGCAAAAAATATGAACTCAAATAAGCAAAAAATAAAAACTACTCAGAATAGCAAACCCTAACTGAGCTGAGTAGTTACTGGTTTGTGAAAAAAAAAGAAAAAAGGAAAGGATAAAACAGAATACAAATAAGTAGTAACAGTACCGGTTATGGGCAGACTATTTTATCATCACTATGATAATAGTGATTTTTGAAACTGAAAGTTTTAGGAATATCAGTAATTATATAATAACCAAATCAATGCGCGCGCTCTGATTGGTCAATCAGCTATGGTTTATTGTGCCAGTAAACTCATGGAAAAATCGCGCGTCTTCTGAATTATTATATAAAAGCAGTAGACCACAAGTTTCTATGGTTTATAAGCTGATAAACCACTTGGGATGTTGGAAGAACACTCGAAGAATTCGTAAATCACTCGCCTGCGGCTCGTGATTTACAAATTCTTCTCGTGTTCTGCCAACATCCCGCGTGGTTTATCAGCTTATAAACCATAGAAACTTGTGGTCTATTGCTTAAGTATTCCGCTACATACAACAATGAATCAAGTAAAGAGCATCCACATGCTAATAGACACTCCAATTTGGGAAAAAAAAGAGCATACCAAGAACCAATCAGAATTAAGAATTTGTTTCTTAACAGTTATGTTAATAATTAAAAGTAAAAATTAAAACTAAAATTGTTTAACTCACCATTGTGTACAGCCCACATTATTCTGAATGCATTGAACCCTTGCATATCTTCATATGGCTTGCGACGAGATATCATCTCCCAAAGAATTATACCAAAGCTAGCACAAATGGAACACGACAACCTTGAGATATTAATTTACAGCAACAGACCAAAAGTGTGACTGCTTTTATTATAACTAATTGACATTCTTTGGATTCTCTTCTATCTGATCAAAAGCTCTGATTGGATTACGAATTAATAAATTAATAAATTCAAAAGTGTTGACACTTTTGGGCTCTTTGCTGTAATAATTTGTTGGGTTCATACTAGGCACTAAGTCTGTCTTAGCCTAAGTCAAGCCAAGTCATCCTAAGTCCTCTTTAGCGTTCAGACATATATAGAAGACAAATTCTTTCCGTGCAAAGCTGTCATCATGAACGATAAAAATAACAGATAAGGTTACTGACGTCTTAAATGTGGTGAGTTAGTCAGAAGAAGTTGAGATCAAAATGAGACCGAGAAGCCGTAAAATCGCTGTTATTGCGACTGTTGTCTGCTTATTAAATTTACAAAGGTTGATCAGCCAAACAACCTTACAAAATCTTATGTTCCTTCGTGAAAGAATGATGGAAGATTTCGTCCAAGAGAGCGAAAGCCTGCTTCTTCTGACCGCTCTACTTTTGAGTGTTCACCGAAGACGAGGGAATTTTCGGCACATAAGACGAAGAGCGAAAAAAAAAGTGATCAAGCCACGCAACTTACGTCGCATATGGAGAAAAGTCGGTAGCATAACTGCCTTCTAACGTTTCGTCCTCTCGGCGATGCATCTTCAGTTAATTTTGTTCGTGGGAAGAGGCTGTGTCTTCAGTTAATTTTGTTCGTGAGAATGTTTTCGTGCCTAACGCGGGAATCTCTATCTGATAAAACCCACGATTTTGAAATTTTTTTGCTATCAGATTTCTTAAGTCAGCCTTAAGTCATGTTTGAAACAGACTTGAGAACTGCTTAGATCGTTTGAGTTTGCCGACACTAAGACAGAAATCACGCTTCTCTGACTTAGCGGTTCAGACCTGTCATTTTCACTAAGTCGACTTAAGAGATTGCTAAGTCAGACTTAGTGGTCTAATGTGAACCCACATATTAAGTAAATAAAAAATAATGCATCTGGACATACCTGAAAACATCACATTTCTCTGTGTAATTGTTACCTAAAAACCAACAAAGCACAAAGGTACTATTTCTCTCCTTAAAATGTGCAACCTAGCTCTTACCTAATAAATACATGACTGGATAATACACATCAGCATTTATCAGATGCTGCATGCTTATACCTTCCACCCAACAAAACACAGACCTCAACCAATTAAGTGCAAACATGTCTGAATATGGTATCATGCCTTAAAGACAAGTGAATGAGAAGAACGTGACTACCACGTGATGATATTGTCCTAGAATTCCTGTGAAAACCATTTCGCTTGGCGTGAGTGCCATCTGATTGGCTGGCAGCACATTCTGTTTGCAAGACATGCTTACAAATCTTTGAATAGTGAAAACTTGCTTTTGTTTTTGGCAAGAATGCCATCTCAAATGAATTAATAGGATAGGTAGAATTGACGAATTTTAACGAAATTCAGCCGGAGTATCCATTAAGTATTGAGGTGCAAGTGTGGCAGGGATTTTCGAAATTTTGGATATGTTTCTTTTGGCAGCTGTCAACGCAACGAAGCCAGGAAAATTACTTTACGGGTTTATAAAAACAACCAATCAGAATACAGGAAAACCCTGACACACTTTGCTGATTAACCCGATGCAATGCTTTTACATTAGCATTTTGTCTGTTTTCTGTTTACCGGCTCCTTCCTTCTCAAGAAATGGACAGACAGCATAGCAGATACAATTCATTTCCATTGATATATAGTTTGTGGTAGTTTCCTTAAAAACAACGTAGGTACGATTTTTTTCTGAAGGACACCCGTGAAGGTATTTTATTATAATGCACAAATTATTAGACAGCTGCTTGAAAATCACCTTCAAACACTTCAGGAGCCATCCATGCTGCACTTCCTTTGTTGTTCGTCATGTATGTTTTCATATCGCATGCTGTTCCAAAATCACAGATCTTCAAAACGGTGCCACACTTTGTCAGCAACAAGCTGGAAAATAAGAAAAAATCATTATTGATTCTGTAAAAAAACGGCCGACTTTTATAAAGTCAAAGGCGTGGGATTTTAATCCGGGTTTTCGAGGATGATCCAACCATATCTGAACTTGTCCTAAGATTCCTAAGGATGTTTGAACACTTCTGATGATTCTCTTACGGTGCAAAGAAAAAATGAGTGACTTGGGGCAAGTCTAGAGGAATAGCAATACTCCTAGCTGTAAGTTAAACAGGTGCACCCAAGTGACTGATCAATGATAAGGCTTGATTTCCACTGCTCTCTTGCACTTAAGACCAGAAACAAAATACAGTGTCTTGCAATAACATTACCATGAAGACTGCATGTGCTTAACACTATTCTCAACTTACTTTGGAGGCTTGAGGTCTCTGTGAATAATTCCTTTGGGTTTGACACCATGTAAATATTCAACACCTCTTGCACACTGCAGAGCCCAGCTCATTACATGCGAAGCTGTGTATATTGGCGCACATTGCAATGGATTTGTCCAATGAAGTACTTAACATGTAAGTGAAAAAAAATTAAATAGAAATCAGAATACTGATTTAGTTCCACCTTTTGTCTACAAAGCATTCTCATCCAGAGGCAGCAATCCTTTTGGTCAGCACCAAGCATCGAGACCTCTGGCCGCCTTCAAATTGGAGGTATACGCAATGATCTATTCTATAGTTTTCAGCCAATCAGATTTGTCAGATTTGAAAATGAGTCAGTGAATCGTGGACTTAAAGTATTAAAGGCAGCCAGAGGTTGTGTTTCTTGGTGCTGACCAAAAGGAGCACGGCCTCTAATAATGACCTTTCACCTTATCCAACATGCACATGTATTCTGAATTAAGACACCAATATTTCTACTTACAGCTATAGAGAGAGCCGCCTTCTGCATACTCCATGACAAGACATACCTGAATAATAAAGAGTAATAAAGACAGGTGATTTAGTGTGCATTAGTAACTGCATCACAAAAATGGAACTTGGTGCTCAAAACATCCAGGAGTTTCTGTTATCGGTGGCCAGCACCAAGGTGAAGACTACTCCCATGGCTGGAAAATCCTTGCAACCCAGCCATGAGCCTTCCCAGGAGGACAGGCACCTGTCACACCTATTGTAAATAATGGAAAAGAGGAAGGCAAGGGGCAGTTTTGAGAAAACATAAAACATGCCTGAGCTTGACTAAGAACACATGATATCCTGGTGCATGCATATGTCAGAACACTGCTGACTGCAAGGAAACACTAGCACTCTTTGCTGTTACAGGTAACTCCAATTCAACCCTCCAAGTTTATTTTTTCCTTAGTGGTCATTTGGCCACTGACTGTGTAAGTTTGGTTGCCAGTGACAAATTTTAGTTGCTAAAGTTAGCTCAAGCACTTAATCCTTCTTCTCAATTTTAGTCGCCAGCTGGCGACTTCTGTTGCAATTTAGTCACCAGTTTCAAAATTTTGGTCACCATGGTGACTAAAATGGTCCTAACTTGGAGGGTTGAACACCATTAAATTTCAATTAAGTAGATTAGTCTATAGAGTGAACAGTGAAACTCACTTATACCTACAAACAGAGGCAAAAAGAAATTTCATTGCATGTATTGAAGCAGAAATGACATTCAGTTGTACTTACAGGATCCTGTGTTGTACAAGCTCCATGAAGCTTGATGATATTCTCATGGCTAATGCGAGACAACTGTTGTACCTATCAACACGAACTGCAAGTATTAATCACCAGCCTCTGGGAGTAGTAATGACAAGAACTATTCTTTTGGAGAGGAAAAACCATTACCTCCACAATGAATGCTTTCTTTTCTGCCTCAGTCTCAATGGTCTTTACAGCAACAACAAACTTTTTCCTCCATATTGCCTTCGAAACAACTCCAAATGCACCCCTTCCAACCGTCTGGAAAACAAAACACACACAACAGCTCAGCTAACCCCTTCTTATATCTACATGTACTTGGTAAAGTCTGGCTGCCGAGTCTCTGGCCTGACAAGTGAAGCAGGACTTATCCTGCCTATTAATTTGCTACATGATCATGTTTATGTCCAATTAATGGTGTCCATTTTAACATTCACACATCCATCACATTTGACTTTTTCACACAAAACAGATTCACAAAAACCTCCTTTTGGAGAACCTCAAAATTTGCTATTGATATGATTAATAACTGGAGCAAATGTCCCTCGCACTGGGGCTATATAGCATAGAGGTGCGTCCCCCAGGTGGCAGATAGGGGAGCCCTCCCTTCAGGGGGTTGCACCCGAATAATACGGAATAAAGTGATGCAGAGAAGGAAAACTCAGATTCCAAACCATGGGTAGATAGAACTCGTTAGCCTTGGAAGGTAGTCCGTCTATGATAAGGAAAACTCCGATCTCAAACCAACTGGTCCTCCAGGTTGGGGGTTGGACATAGGGCTAACAACCCTATTCTGGAAAAACACTCATGTTACAGAAACAGCAACAGAGGAAATCAATACTACTGCTTCCAGAGTATCGCAAGATACTCAAATGAATGATAGTGGTGAAAGCGGAAAGGAAACCACTGACAGGAAGATGGAAGTCTTGAGTGTCAAAGCAAGACCAGACGATGTACATGTATGAGACAGGAAAGCTGTCACAAGTTACAGCAGAGATGAGACGCTACAGTCTACACATTCTTGGAATTAGCGAGTATTGACAGAACTAACACAGGGGAGACGGCGCTATGCATTGGTAGAGACGATGACCAACATGAGGGAGTTGCCAACATCCTGAGGAAAAGAAAGGAGAAGTGCCTGATGAAGATCAGCATAAAGGGGAAGCACAGTTCTATGCACCTACCAATTACAGTGAGCAAGAGAGTAAGGAAGCATTCTATGACCAGTTGCAAGTAGACCTAGAGAGCACATCACACCATGAGATGAAGATAGTGATGGGTTACTTGAATGCAAAATTGGGAAGTGACAACACAAATCATGATAGAGCCATGGGAAAGGAACGATGTGGCAGCATGAACAACAACGAGAGAGGCGACTTGAATTCTGCATGGCATATGATCTGGTCATCAGAGGACAATCTTCCCACACCATGAAATCCACAAGCCCACCTGGTGCTACCCTAATGGAAGAGACAAGAACCAGATCAACCACCTGATGATCAATGAGACATAGAGAAGATTGTTGCAGAATGTCAGGGTCAGAATAGGAGCTGATGTCGGCAGCAACCACCATTTTGTCACGTCAACCCTGAAACTGAAGCTGAGGAGAAATGGACCTAGCAAGGCAAGACAACAGCAGTTTGATGTAGAAAATAAAAGCCAAAGGAACCCAGAGCAGAGTACCTTCACCCTCCGACTGAAGAACAAGTTTCAAGCACTGGCTCACCACAGAAGCAAAACAGGAGGCAAGATGGGTAGAACTTTTCAGAGAAGTTCTGAACAGATCACCACCAACAATTGAAGCAGAAGTACAGGAGCCTGATACTAACCTAGATGTCAGCACCGCACCACCAGAGAAAGAAGAAATCATGACAGCCATCAGATCTCTCAAAAATGGAAAAGCCCCGGGACAGGATAACCTCAACGTAGAACTCTTCAAGGCACAGCCAGAGTTTGCAGCAAAAGTTCTTCAGCCACTCTTTGCAGCAATATGGGAGGAGAAACAATGACCTGATGACTGGATGGAGGGTGTCATCATGAACCTTCCATCATGAACCTTAAGTGTTCCCTCCCTCCTCTCCCTTAGTCACATTAGTTTTTAATCTGTGCTACCTTTTATTTTACTTTGTAGTTTGTTCCACTGAATGTCTAGTTCAGTGTGACCGGTGCTAGGGCTGGGGCTGGGTTAGGCACGGCCCCTGGCTGGCTTGCAAGTTGCGCAGGCTTTTGGAGTGTATCTGGATTTGGGGTTGACAGCTCCAGCCCTGGGTACCTGGACACCCAACCTCCTCGTTACCTGTCCTATTTCCAATTACAAGCATGACACATTAACTGTCCTATTAGTTCTCAAATGGTGCTGTTGATAACCAATCACATTCAGGAATTTCGTTATATTTTTGATTACTCCCTGAATGGTACTCTGGTCAGTCCAATTACTACTACAAAACAAGCTGCTCGTAACCCCGGGGTGTCCAATCAATCAAATTGATATATAATACTCTCTTCTTTCTCTTACTATAATGCCCTGTCTTTTGAAAACGCAAAAGTTTCTTTTGTGTTTTCTGCATCCCGTCCACGCGTACCCCATGAAAATGGTAAAAGCCATCCAAAGTGGAAGACTATTACAAACTCAGACTGTAGGTGGCCGAATTGAGTTTCTGTGTTTTCCCTTCTTCTTGCTAGCAGTAAAGACCTGATAGCCTTTGATGATACACCTTATATTCAGTTGAACCTCTTACCAGACTTCTTGGATGGACATGTCAATGTCCAGCTACAGGGCCTCCTAAAAATGGCAGCTGATCAGACAAGTAGCGTGCATGACGTCTGTTCGAAGCTTGGTGTGTCAATCGAAAGCAATCAATGAACGGCTTTTGTGTGGTTATCGACTGATCATCAATTGGCCGACACCAATCGATATCAACTAATTTTATTGATTTATATCGATTGATCCATTGGTTTTCCGATCATCCATTTCCATCGATTGGACACCCCGTGTCATAACCAATCATCACAGTGAGAGTAGCGTTAAGATTAACAAAATCAAATCAAATTTTCCTAATGAATTTTTCCTTTCACGGTCTCATTAATAACAGGTATAAATACGTAATTTTGCAGTCTGATTCTTGTTGAACCTGATTGAACACCTTACACAACATTTAAACAACAAGTAATGCATTACCCCTGTTATCTCCAGCTCAGTACTGTCGATTTCTTCCACAAACCCTGGCGGGGAATCGGGTTGCAAATCGTCTTCCTCGTCCATTTCAAACCTTCTAGAACCCGTAATCAAGTACAAAAGCCTTGCAGGTCACCTCACTGCGTCAAGTGGGTTAAATCGTCACGTTTCTTCGATGGCTTTGCTGTAGAAAATGGTCAAAAGTTGAAGTTGCAAGTTTCACTGCAGTTCACATTTTCCTCAGATTGAGAGTTTAGGCTGAACTAAATATTGACCATAACTGCCTAGAAACAGCTCAGATTTTATGATCCTAGCCAACAATCGGCAGTCATCTGCGTTGGGGTTTCAGTATCCTTACAATCGATTTTAAATGTACCGAGAAATTATCTTAATTCCAGACAGGAAGCACCTCAATTCTTCATGTGACCGCCGCCATGTTTGTGTTGCCGAAAGTGGAATACATATCCCATGATTCAATGCAATATTAACGCGCCAAAGGAGCATGCTCCGAACGAGTTTTCAAACGATTTTCTTGACGGAATTGAAGAATAAGTGACAGAATTTAGAAGTATTTCAACTGGGGGGTGAGTTTCACATATAATTTCTTTGGATTCTGAAAAAAATAGTGCTTTATTTTTTATATTGAAGGGATGATGGCTCTTTCAATGAAATTTTTATGCGGCGTGTTTGTATTTGACAGATTTGACAACCATCGATCGAGCCTTCCATTATCGCCGAGACTTGTTAATTTATCATTTGTGGTAAGCCTATGTATTTTGCTTCTTATTTATTTATTTACTTCCAAGTCAAACATTTTTTTTAAGATCTGTCGTATTTTCAGAAGCCTCTATCCATAATAAATTAAATTAAACGTTCTGCCAGCACGTAAACTTGCGTGATTTACAACTGAAAATATAAACTTGTAGTTCATTCCAAAGTCAACAATAGTAGCAAAGCATCTTACACCCAATCTAAATCTAAATCTAACTCATAATTTGTACATACATGTATGTCTGGTCAGCATATGCAAGTTAAAAGAAAATACATTTTCAAGGTTAATCTTGGTAATTTGATGCTATTTCATGGTTGTCGGAAGATCCCATTTGCCTTTCTTCCTCGTCTAACTGAAAAGGTCAAAACATAGATTAATAACGCCCCTAAAATAAATATATCATATTAGATGTTTTGTTGTGTAGTATCGCTGAGTGTTCAGTACTCCTAGGCCCATTTATGTGGTCTTGGGTACCCGAGACAACCATTCCCCCAAGGCAACTTTATTGAATGTTTATATTACAAATATAGCCCTCTCAGCTGAGTAAAAGTTGACCCTGTTTGCTGAAAATGTTTTCCCACATGCCAAGGTTACCCCCTGCTGAGAGATCACTTGCCTTCCTGACACCCAAACTGTCTTCCAACTCCACTTTGAGACAACTCGGCGAGGATTGTATTGTATATACGCATTGCGCACCTAGCTTGTAGGGCGCAGGCGCAAGGAGGCCAGGCGAGGGCGGACGCCATGATGTAGTAAAGGTTTTTGTTTTCTCACTCAACGTCTTGTCTTGTCTCCCGACAATACCATATTTTGGCGACGAGGATGGCGGAGATCACGTCTATTCCACCCTTCGATGCCTTCGATCAAGCCGGTAGCGTGGGTCCGCGATGGACCAGATGGAAACAACGGCTACAGTATTACATTGATGCTCGTGGAATTACAGTCGACAACCGCAAAAGAGCTTTACTTCTTCATCTTGCCGGACCAGCCGTCCAAGATATCTTCACTACACTTTCTGACACGGGCACTACTTACGCCGACGCAGTTGCCGCACTGGAAACGTATTTTTCCCCCCAGAAGAACCTACAGTTCGAGCGGCACTCATTTCGACAGGCACATCAAGCTGCCAGCGAACCTGTGGATCAATACGTCACACGTCTGCGCCGTCTGGGCGAAAACTGTGAATTCGACAAGTATTCTCTCGACGAAGCCATCAAGGACCAGTTGATTGAACACTGTTCGTCCACTATACTCCGTAGACGCCTCTTGCGTGAGAAATCCTCAGCTACACTGAGTTCTTTGTTGGACATCGCTCGATCGATGGAGTCAGCGAACTTTCAAGCTGCGAACATTGAAGAAACTTCGCCCCAGGACCACTCCGCACACGCTCACCACGTTACGATGCCGGCGGACGAAGATGAACGAGCAAATTTTACCTCTGACCGGCGACGACAGTGCACCCACTGTGGACAGGCAGCTGACCACAAACCTCGAACATCCAAGTGCCCAGCGTTTCGTAAGACCTGTTCGCAATGTGGAATTCTACATCACTTTGGTCGGGTTTGCCTCAAGAGAACACCAGCCTCTAGACACCCAGCACAGCGGGACGCCAACTCAAACATCCAGTACACATCCCTTGACAGTGAAAATCAGCATGACGCTTTTCAACTCAGCTCTAGTCAAGCAAAGGCGGATACTACCGTCACCATTGAAGGTACCCCTGTTCAAGTTTGTATTGATTCAGGTGCAACAGCTAACACTATTGACTATGCAACTTATGAAGCACTCAGCACCGTCAAAACATTGCCTTTAAAGCCCACAGATGTGAAACTTCGTCCATATGGCGAGGACAACCCTGCTCCAATTCCCCTCGCTGGATCATTCTTTGGATTAATCACTGCTCCTTCCGGGCAGAGGGATCTGACAAGGTTCCTAGTGTTGAAAGCTAGAAATGCTGGTTGTCTCTTGAGCCGTGAAACTTCCACACGCTTAGGAATGTTGCATGTTGCTGCATCAATAAAATCTGAAAGTTATTCTGCCCATGGAGAATACAATTATCTCCTTGAGAAATTTCCAGCAGTGTTTAGTGGTGAGATTGGAAAGCTGAAGGACTACCAACTTGAGCTCAGCATCGACCCAACCGTACAGCCCATGGCTCAGAATTCACGCCCTACGCCAATACACTACCGTGCCAAGGTAGAGGCTAAACTGAAACAACTTGAAGACCAAGATATAATCGAGCCTGTCACTGGCCCTACACCTTGGGTGTCACCAGTTGTAATTGTTGATAAGCCAAACGGAGATATCAGACTGTGTGTAAATATGTGCAAACCCAACGAAGCCCTCCTTCGTACACACCACCCGTACCCAACTTCAGAAGAAATTCTCCAGGATCTGAATGGATCCAAGTTCTTTTCTAAGATCGATCTTAAGGAATGCTACCACCAAATTGAGCTGGCCGAATCTTCCCGCCACCTGACAACATTCAAAACCCATGTTGGTCTCCGCTGCTACAAGCGCCTCCCATACGGAGCATCAGTTGGATCAGAGATCTGCCAACACGTAATTGGCCAAGTCTTAGAAGGATGTTCAAACGTCAGGAACATTGCCGACGACATCCTCGTCCATGGCACCACTAAAGAAGAACATGACACATCTCTAGAGAGCACATTACTTCGTCTTCAAGAGAACAATCTCACAGTGAACCCAGCAAAGTGTTTATTTGGTGTCACAGAACTGAACTATTATGGATTTCACATCTCAGCACTCGGAGTGTCACCAGATAAGGATCGAGTACTGGCAATCAAACAAATGCAGCCTCCCAGCAGCGCTACTGAAGCAAGAAGCTTTCTAGGATTAGTAAACACAGTGGCCCGTTTTGTTCCCAATGTGGCTACCATGACAGAACCTATACGTAGACTGACACACAAGAACGCTCCATGGTCATGGGGTCCTGAACAATCAGAAGCCTTTGAAAAGCTGTGTAACCTCATTTCGAGTGACACTGTTCTAGCTCATTTTGACCCCTCCTTACCAACTCAAGTACGCCACGACGCTTGCAAGATCGGAATCAGCGGCGCCTTAACTCAGAAGCACCCTGACGGATCTATACGCCCTGTGGCATTTGCAAGCCGTAGCCTTTCCCCCGTAGAGCAGCGCTACAGCCAAACAGAAAGAGAAGCCTTGTCGGGAGTCTGGGCGTGCGAAAGATTCCATTTTTACATTCACGGCAGCCAGTTCGACTTGGTTGGTGATCACAAACCTTTGGAAGTTCTCCTAAATGGTCGTGGTAACCCATCCCCGAGAATTGAACATTGGCGATTACCACTTCAGCATTACAACCCACGAATCGTTTACCAACCTGGCATCCTAAACGCTGTTGACATCCTGTCACGCAAACCACTCCAGACTGAGACGTCCAGAGACCCGGTAGAGGACTACGTCAACTCTCTTATCGTGGATTCTCTCCCTTCTGCAGTCACCCTCCAACAACTACTAGTGGCATCAGAATCTGATCCTACATTGAACACTGTCAAAGATTGCCTTGACACTGGCAACTGGTCAGCTGCACCACAACCCTTCCAAGTTCTAAGAGAAGAACTTTCTCAGAAACGAGGCCTTGTTTTGAGAGACAACGGCATTGTCATTCCACATGCAATGCGCCCCCGCATTCTTGAACTTGCACACGAAGGGCACCAAGGTATCACCAAAGTTAAGCAGCACCTGAGGCAAAGAGTTTGGTGGCCTGGTATGGATTTAGAGGCAGAGAGATATGTACGTGAATGCCTTGGTTGCCAAATCGTGGGACCAAGGCCCCCCCCAGAGCCCCTGAGGATGACTGACCCGCCACGACAAGTTTGGCACACAATTCATGTTGACTACTGTGGCCCGTTCCCAACAGGTGAATACCTCTTTGTTGCAGTTGATGAAACTTCAAAGTATCCTGAGGTTCATGTTACACACTCAAGTTCAGCGGCCACAGCTATTACTCATCTCAATCAAATGTTCGCAACACATGGCATTCCTGAGGTTATTACGTCTGACAACGTCCCCTTCGGATCTGGCGAGTTTACAGCATGGTGCAAACAAATGGGCATCAAACATCGCAAAATCACGCCTCTTTGGCCAGCTGCCAATGCTCAAGTAGAGCGGTTCAATGAAACCTTGGAGAAAACCATCCGAATTGCTAGTGTAGAAAGGAAGAACTGGCGTTCTGAACTGTTTGTTTTCTTACTGAACTACCGAAATACCCCACACTCATCCACGGGTGTGTCACCTGCATCCCTGATGATTAATCGTCACATCTGTACCAAAATCCCATACCTGGATCTTTCTCGCCCTTCAAAGATGCTTCGAACCGCATGTTCCAATGATAATCTTAGAAAGTCGAAGGCAAAGGAGTACATGGACAAACGACACAAGGCAACTCCTTCTGCCATTCAACAGGGGGATCAAGTACTGTTGCTTCAAAAACGCGCCAACAAATTATCTACACGATATGACCCACGGCCTTTTACTGTTGTCAAGAAAAAGGGGGCTAGCGTCGAACTTTCCAGAGGAGAGGCACGATTGTTCCGGAATTTATCCATGGTCAAGAAAGTAATCCCTTCAACCCGGAACACTGAACAGTCCTCAAGACCCGCTCGAGAACTACGAATCCCCAGAAATTTGAGTATTACCGTGCCGGAAACTGGATATTCTCAGAGGCCTTCCCGAGACCGACGTATTCCCAGTTATCTGAACAGTTATGTTTTGGAATAGGACATTTCATAACTTTGCTCATTCAGGCTTTCACAGTTTAACCATAGTTTGTTGTTGTTCTTGTTATCTTACTTTACCCGAAAAGGAGGATATTGTATATATGCATTGCGCACCTAGCTTGTAGGGCGCAGGCGCAAGGAGGCCAGGCGAGGGCGGACGCCATGATGTAGTAAAGGTTTTTGTTTTCTCACTCAACGTCTTGTCTTGTCTCCCGACAATACCATAGATTGTATAAAAAAAATGGTGGAATTTTTCCTGTGTAACTTGGGGAACGGTTGTCTTGTGTAACTGAGACCATATAAATGGGGCCTAACATGCTTTTTAGATATCAGAGATGGATTTAGTTAACCAACGTAGCTGACATTTTAGCTAGTCCCAGGCATTTCAAGAGGCTTTTCTTTGCACTCTGAAATGTTCAAATTTCAGACTTGGGGACCAAAGACAGAACTAATGTAGTTCCCCTGCCTCCCTTTCTCTTGCTTATCAATATTGTTTATGGTTGCTGTTTTGCTGAAAGCTTATCTTGGCGTAATAAGACAACATTGAGGAATTGGGGTCATGCAGGATGTTCATGTAGGGTTTTCCCCATATACCGGTAACAGTGTCTCAAAATGAAAGAGAAATTGATTAGATTCATCTCAACAGGCTTTGTCTACTAGGCTTATGAGGTTGGCCAACAAAAAATTGGAATCTTAGAATCCATTCCTGTTCTTATAATGATTTCAAATAAACTTTTGAAGTACAGCAGATCTTAACAATTGTTCATTTTCCAGGCCTTGATTGCAAAATGAGTCTCGCTGAAATCTGTGAAAATGCAAAGATGGCACGGGAGTATGCCCTTCTCGGCAACTATGACACGTCACTGGTGTATTACCAGGGTGTCATACAACAAATACAGAGGCATATCCAGCAACTGAAAGATGATGCTGTCATGAAACAGGAATGGCACCAGGTCTGTGTACAAACTTTTTAAAGGGGCTCTGTCACAATATTTTGAGTCCAGGCATGTGCTCTAAGGGTGCCCGAGGTCCTCAGGCGACTAACTTTTGCTTTTGGACGACCAGATAAACTTACTTTAATCATATAAGCTTTAGTGCTGGGCACCCTGTAGCCTGTGAACAGGCTCTGGGGGTGGGTCGGGGTGGGTAGGAGACAGTGGAGCCTGTCAACAAAGGGTTCAAGCCGCCATTCCGCCCCCTTGTAATTTAAGCTGTCAATAATCTTTTACAACATGTCATTAACTATGCGGGGATGCATTGGAATGTAAACAGATTCACACGAAAATATACACTTCACTCCGGGTCTAATCCAGCTCTTTGCAAATTAATCTCCTTGCCTATTTTGTAAAAAGCCGTTAACCTGTAATTCTCAGAATTCTCAAAGAATAACCTCGCCATTGATCTTCAACGTTTCCAAAAATAAGGAACTACTTGTTGTCCCTGGTGAAAGCGTGGCCCACGAGCCTCGCTAGAAGATATTTTTTCCAACCTGAGTTGCAACTTGCATGTTATGTGTACAAGCTGTTTTTCTTTTGCATTCAGTTTCCATCCTTACAAGTCGCTGCATGAGCCGGCTGACAGTTGATAGTTTGTTAGACTCAGTGCATCTCCAGACAAGAGCATAAATCGATAAATATCCGAGGCGCTTTGTTTGGTTTGCCGGCTGGAATTATACATTCAGCGAAGTGAAATTGAGACGAGAGTTTCGCCATGGAAATACAAAGCGAGACGTATACGGAACTCCTCAGCAAAAGGCTCATGAATGTTCTTTTTAGACCTGTGAACCACTAATAAACAGCCAGAAGATACCATGTTTACACAACGATTTTCAGCAATATGCAGGTTTTGATCGAATCGTGTCAGTAAAATGGAGACGTCAATCAAACCTGTCAACCACCTCCTGGATCTGACCAATTAGAGCTTGCACTAGAATCTCGTGTAGAGCATGGCGGCATGAAACCTTTGTCGGCAGGCTCCAATGCCCAACCGCTCCCGACTCACCCCCATCTAGCCTGCTCACAGGCTAGGCACCCTGGATCTCATGGTTTGGAACCTTCAGGCTCCTTCTAATTTTTCTTTGAGCACAGCCGTTGTGAAGAACCAAATTCTTCTTGAAACAAAGGTAACCTCAGAGTAACGATTTACAATTATTAAGGAAGTAAAACACCAAAGCTCTAGGTGATACTTAACCAAAGAGGAACAAGGATGGTTAAGGATAGAGAAGATTGAGAAAGGTTGCAAAGATGAATTTGAAAAAATTAGGCAGCTCCTTCAAGTCCAACTTTCTCAACTCTCAGCACTTGACTGCAGTTTCTGAAACATTGGCTAGGAGTATGGTTTGTCTCCCTACAAGTCTGTTGTGGAAGGGGATAGGTAGTAGATTGGAAGCGGAATTCAAAAGGTGGCGTGAACCAGGAAAATTTGAGAAAAATGCAAACTGCTGTAGCCACTAAGGAAGCAGGAGGTTCAGGTTGCTTTGAAAATTTGCTGGGGAGAAGAAATACTGTATTTGCTGAATATCATGGAAACAGGGATAAGCTCTGGTCTGATGCACCACTTGGGCCAAATGTAGTTTTTGCTTTTACCTTTACTGTATGATAATTTAAAATGTTGTCTAACTTACCGTATGTTAACAATAAACTGTTCTCCCTTACAGGTACGTCAGTCAATTGTCAAAGAGTACGATCAAGTCAAAGAAATCAACCAAACCCTTGCAAACTTCAAGAAGGATACGGTACATTTTGGTGGGCCTCGGCGTTCACATGAAGAGGAACCTACAAGGGACCCTGATGTGTGGCCGCCGCCCACGCCAGTAGAGAGGGACAACAGGTACAGCTCTGTTTACTGCAACTGTTAAAAGATGACTGCCAAATATCTTAAAATGAAAATTTCTGTGATGTAGAAAATTGTTTTGAAATTGAATGACATGACAGAAACTTTGAAATAACAGGGCTTCTGATAATTCGCGGGAAAAAAAGTCAAATTTCTCGGGATTTGAATAGGCAAATGGCCGATTTCACGGGGATTTCGCAGGAGTTTTCGGGGCAAATTTCGTTAAAAATCAAGAAACATTCCAGAAAAAGTACTACAGGACATCAAATTCAGGGAAAGATAGAAAACACAAAAGTTCATCCAACACAGTTCTGAAGGAAACGTTCTTGTTTCGAGCAGCAAGAAAAATGTCGACCGGTTATCATCTGTTTTCAGCTGCAATTTAGACCGGAAAACAGCAACGCAATAATTTTTTTTCTGTCCTTGCTCTCTTGTGTTGCTTTGCAGTAGTTTAAAGGCTAGTTTGGTCGTGACTGAAGATTCAAATCCAATTGTTGAAGTCAAAACATTCTTGCATCTTCGATCGCGTCCTGCACGTACGAGTAAACATGTGCCTGCATTACTACAGACAGCAGTTTCCTTTCACACTCCGTATAGTGTCAATGAAAAGTCTTCACATCGTGGCCAGTGCCCAGTTTTTCGCAATATTAGTCTAAGAACGCCTGGTGGTTGTTGGAACGTTGTTTACTCATATGGATTGTGACAGTGACGAAATTTCAAGATAAATTTACAAGTTTACAGCAAGTAAACAGCCCCAATAGCCAAGATAAATTTCAAATATGTTGTACCAACATGTATTTGGTAGGATTTGTAGCGAATGTCGCTGTATTTCGTGGGATTTTGCTCCGCGACCGCGCGAAATATCAGAAGCCCTGAAATAATCACAGGCTGAAAAAATATACCAACAAAATGAGCTTGTGTAGTTCCTTAAAATATCCATACCACCCTGTTGGAAGAATGTTCTACAGCTTGAAGGACCTTACATCGTTAATTTAAAACCACCTTATATCCTGTTACAGTATCAAATAGATTCCACTGATGACGTCAAAATGTGGCAAGAACAAAAAAGTGGTACACAAGGGGATAACTGAGTGTGTCTCTGATGTTCTTACCACAATTTTGAAGTCTTTTGTGATCTATTACTGAACAGATACATGGCAACATGGAATCTATTTGGTTTACCGGTATGTAATGAAAAAACGTCATCATTGCGTGTGTCCTTTTATTAATAGATCATAGGTACGACCCAATCAAACTGCATCCATAATTGGGCTTATTATATAAATTAAATATACTATTGATCATGAGTGGTTTTAATTTTAGACCCTCCAAGCCTGCTCCTCGTCCAGTGGTCAGAAAGAATGATGATTACAATCCATCTGTGAATCGCCCATCAGCGGCACCAAACAAGCGTCCTGATCGAGACCGGGGCGGGGATAAGGGAGGGCGTAAACCTGCTGCTGGACCCAGTAACAAGCCTTCTCGCGATGTCAGGTCGGCAGACAGAGGACGTGGCCAGCCAAAGGGGGACAAAGACAAAGGAGCAGCCAAGAAAGAACAAAAAGTGAGAGACTTGTGTTTAAAGTTTGGGTCCAGTTGGGTGAAGCTGCAACAGTCTTGGACTTCCGAGAGATTTTTACTTTGGTTTGCTTGTTATTAGTTTTGAACCAAAACTAATAAATAGTTGGTATTGCTTGTAATGTTGGCATTCTAAAATGATGTTTTATGTGCCTGGATGACTTGAAGTTCAGAGCAACAAGATCAAGTGCTTGAAAATTGATTTTGTGTGCTTAAAAAGTCCTTGAATTTTTTTGGCCTAGAGCTGTACAAACCATGCATTTAAGAGTCCTCAATGGTCTTTTATGTACTCTATTCTCCGAGTACTGCTTCTCTATAATATAACTTTGAATTTTCTTGGGTTCAAAAATATTTCTAGACTGTAATTTACAATTATCAGCTGTTAGTATGAACAGAGCCGTGGACAAAGTTCACAGATTGTAGGATAACATAGGAAAGTGTTGATGTGGGCCAGTTAAATTTATTTTCTTGGCCCCAATATTGTTATTTCAATTTTTAACAGTATTGTTTTTTGTCACATCTTCTCAGGGAGAAGGAGAGGGTGACGGCGAGAAGAGATTTGATGGAAGTGGTTATGATAAAGATCTGGTTGAAGCCTTGGAAAGAGACATTTTGCAGAAAAATCCAAATGTTCACTGGTATGCAATGCAAAGCTGTCTTTTGTTTTTTGATGAGATAAGGGTCTCGGGTCAAAATCCTTAAAAGGGTAACTACCTGCCCTGCAAAAGAAAACCTTGAAAGTGAGAAATGATCATGTCCTTTACATCAAAATAAAACCTTGTTGACCATTTCCTGAAAAATTGATCTGGAAACCTTGGCTGGTTATTGATTAAAGGTGATTGCACCCCTAATCATAAATGTCTTATATTGGTTTGAAAACTCTATTAGTTGAAGTATTTCTTCACAAGTTATTTTTATTTTATTAGTACAACTAGTTATATTTTTTTGGGCAACTTGCAGTACTAATATAAAGAACTGGTCTTGCATGGAGAAGACATAATGCTGTGAGGACTGAATAAACTTTAAAATCAGCGATCAACAAACCTTGCAATTGTTATTATATCTCAATGTTTGCGGCATGCATTTTATAAATAAGTATTTCTAAATTTGTGGAACAAAGTGATGAAATTCCAATTTTAATGTGTATCATGGAGTTGCAACTTTGTACAAAGTGATTCAATCATTTCATTGAATTTCTAATTATATTTTTCTGTTAAATTTAGGAGTGACATTGCTGGATTATGTGAAGCTAAAAAACTATTGGAGGAGGCTGTAGTTCTGCCACTTCTCATGCCAGACTACTTCACTGGTATCCGCCGTCCTTGGAAGGCATGCTTAATTTACTTGTATTGTACTTTGTTAAAATTTATTAGAAATGTTCTACTTACACTACATTACCATAATCCCAGGAATTATTTCCTTTGGCCTTCATATCCTATCGCATGGGAGACTTACATACAATGAAATCCAGGAAAAAATGGAGGCTCGTTTTAAGGATGTAATTTCAATTCAGTTTATTCTCCTCTACAAATGATACCCTTGAGACCTGAAAGTACTAGCCGTTTAAATACTGTATGTACTTGCTTGGGAGATGTCCTCTTTGGGAGGTTTTACATGTAAATGCAGTGTTTGTCTGTGAAAAGAACCATGACCAGTTTTCTCCTACTTAAGCATGAGGTATTTCCTTTGGGAGATGCCAAAGGCTAAACCCATGAAACAAGTTTAATTTTTTAAAAAATACTAGATCTCACTGAAACTACTTGAAATAAACACGTTTAAAGCTTCTGTACCTCTCATACTCAGTGTCTAATTAATCTTCCTGTGGTATTCAGGGTGTATGCATGGTTGGACCTCCTGGAACTGGCAAAACAATGTTAGCTAAGGCTGTAGCAACTGAATGCGGCACTACATTCTTCAATGTCACCTCCTCAACTCTGACTTCAAAGTATCGCGGAGAATCAGAAAAACTTGTCAGACTGCTCTTTGAGATGGTAACTTGTATTGTTTTTATCACAACATTGTTAGATGTGTTGCTCATTCATGTTTTGGCCAGCAGATGTGGTAAACAAAATCCCAAGAGGCAAGTTTAAAAAGTGCTGTGTAGTGAAGCTTCTGTTGATGTGATAAAACATTGTCTTGAGTGTTTGATGTAATATATCAAACACGAGAGACAGTGTTTCATCAGGGTATCAAAACACCGAGAAGAGAGTTGAAAATATGACACGCAGCGGAGTATTTTTAATGAACTTCGATGTGTTTTGGAAATGTGATGAAACACTGTCTCCAGTGTTTGATAAATCTTCTCAAACGAATTAAAGGTACGAAGAAAACGAAGAAATAACATCGTAAAAATCTATGCTAATTAAGATCACATTTCCAAACCACGGTTACAGTTCTGATTTACTTTGTTTTAACGTGATGAATTATTAATGAGTTTGAGAAATTTTCTTCGCATTCGAAACTAAAAGTAAAGAATAAATGAAGACATGAAATCATAAAAAGTATAGAAGCTGATTTCACATTAATTTTCTGCACTGCATTGCAAAGTTCGTTAGGAAAATAGGTACTACATTATGAACTGAAGTTACCAATGATGTGGCAAGTTAGAGAATCAAATTGTGAACTTTGAAACTTACATGCATTGGCTTTTAAAAAATCATCGAAAAGATTTGAACTTTGTATGCAGAAATGTTTAAGTACCACATTCTGGCCAGCACTCACAGAGCATAGATTACTTAGACCAAAGTTTGTAGCTTCAGTAACATTCTTGAATTGATTGATTTTTTACAGGCACGATTTTATGCTCCGAGTACAATTTTCATTGATGAGATTGACTCAATCTGTAGCAAGCGAGGCTCAGATAGTGAGCATGAGGCCAGCAGACGAGTCAAGTCTGAGCTGCTTATTCAGATGGATGGTGAGTTGGTTAACATGCAAGTTAGATCAGTTGTCTGCTTGCCTCGACAAAGGTCAAGTATATAGGGAGCCTGATATAAGGAGTCAGTGTTATGTGGCTTCAACCTCAAAGTGAGTTGCTTCCGTCCATTTCCCTACCTGATTGCAGATAAGTTGGTAGAATATCAGAAGAGCTGTTCAGAACACATGGGTCGGTTAGCTCAGTTGGTAGAGCGCCGGACTACAGTGCGGGAGGTCTCGGGTTCGAGCCTCAGACCGGACCAACACTCGGGGTCTTAAAGGAGCTACGTCACGATATTTCGTGTTATTTTTTCCATGAACCAAATTATTTTATTACCCTTAAAATGAAGGAAACCTCAAAATAGTTGTTTACTAAGGAAGAAAAACACCAAAGAAGTGATACTAAACCAAAAATTAAAGGGACAAGGATGGAGAAGATTGAGACGGATTACAAATGACGATTCTGAAAAGTTTTTCAAAATGCACGAACCGTGGCATAGCTCCTTTAAAATAACTGAGGGGAACATGCTGCCTTTGCAAAGACATCTGCAAATGGTTAGATGTTGTAGTCTCCTGTATCATCATTGTTACGGTCAGCAGGGGACGTTAAAGAACCCACACACTCATCGTTAAGAGTAGGGCACGGAGTTCCCGATGTTGTGGTCTGGTCTTTGCCCGTTGTTATGTCAAGGTTGGGAAATGTTTAGAATTAACTGATAAAGCTACACTGTAAATCCGAGGGTAAATAAAGTTGCTACTACTACTACTACTACGATCATGAGTGGTGTAACGGCGGGGGAATTTTTTCATTCACCTTGAAGGAAATTTTCAATGTGGCTACCAGTATTCTCCATCTTTCTCGCAGCATTGCTGCTTTCCTTCTGAGCAGGAAGTAGGCTATTCTGATCAAGCTGTTATTGCGTGATTGCTTTACACTGCATTGCATTGTTTTATCACTGGCAGGGGTTTGTTTCTCTTTAGGACCTTTTAGCGGTGTTGGGGGTGGGGGGGGGGGGGTGTGGTCTTAAAAAGAGGTGGACTTATTAGAACCGTTATTAGAGATGGAAAAATTATTTCAAATTGTACATCAGTTAGCCTACATAATTATAAAAGAGAAAGTGTAACAGTACGACAGTGAAGTCGATAAATACCTTTGAAAGTCTAAAATTATCTAATTTAATTGCCGATAAATTCAATCAATCAATCAATCAACTTTATTTAAAACACGGTAAATGGCTCAGCAAGCTGGTTTTCATGCCGTGTAAGAATTACAAAATATAAATGCTAAAAATTCCAAGGAATTCCAGGAACAACCATGTAGGCAAATAGAGGGAGGGACATAGAGCTCTAACTGTATTTCCATCAAATGTTGTCACGCCCGTCAGGTTTACATGTTTGTTATGTTGATGCTTACCATTGACTCACTGTCGTGGATGTCTCATTATCCAGGTGTGGGCGGTCAAGTGGAGGGTGGTCCTCAGCTGGTTATGGTTCTTGCTGCTACTAACTTCCCTTGGGATCTTGATGAAGCTCTGCGAAGGAGGCTGGAAAAGAGAATCTACATACCTCTACCTGAAAGTATGCACTGACAATTGCATTTGATTACACATATTTACTAGCTGTGCTATAAATCCTTTTCTTTATTTTAGCTGTAGGACGCCTGGAGTTACTTAAAATCAACTTGCGCGGGGTCAACATGGCTGAAGATGTGTTTCTTGATGAGATCGCCAAAAACATGGATGGTTACAGTGGTGCTGATATTACAAATGTTTGCAGGTTCGTTTTGCTGTCTAATGAAAGAAACATCTTAACTACACGTCCACCGAATGCAAAGCCTTGCAACAAAAAAATAGCGGACAAGTAGTTTTAGCTGAAATCTGATTGGTTAACACGAAGAGGAAAACAGATGCTCTTCTTCGATTGGTCAAAACGTCCCATCGTTCATTATGCAAACATATCATGGAAGAAGCCAGGATTTTTCAAAGGGAGGGGGGGGGGGGGGGGGCGGCGTCACACCCACTGTCAGGGGGTACTCACCAGATTGTCATGTCGACATCCACACTCTTTTACTTGTTTTCTTGAAAAAAAGTCTTACAAAGTGGTAAATTTCTCTTAAAGATATTTTTCTTTGGACTTGCAGGGACGCTTCCATGATGGCAATGAGACGTCGAATCAGAGGCTTGACGCCGGAACAAATCAAGAACTTACCAAAAGAAGAGCTGGATTTGCCGGTCAACATGGAGGACTTTGATCTTGCTCTCAAAAAAGTGTCCAAGTCTGTTTCTGACGCAGATATCAAGAAATACGAAGAATGGATGAAGGAGTTTGGTGCAACTTAACTTCACCAGAGAGATGTTCCTGAGTTTATTGATTGGACAGCTAAATAAAAATTGGTTGTCGCATTGCAAGTGTGAGATGATACGAAGTAATTTCCTCTTGTTAAATACAAGTTCAGCTTTCTGCCTCGACTATGTGCGAGATGAATAAGTTACACACGGTGTGAAATAGTCAGTAGTTCTGCATTAATTATAAGACTAAAACAATAAAATGAAGGTTTAAAGAGTTTTTGTTGTATTCGATTGTTGATTTGTACAACGTTGTCAGTTGGTAGTTTAAATAACACCATAAAAACGAAAGTACGACTTTTAAACCATCTGATGGCTGTTTATTTTGAATAAAGCGGCCTTCACCATTACATATTGCAAGTTAAACTTTATTTGCTACCTGCCTCTAGTTCAGTAAATTCCCGCGAGACACGTATTGAACATATCTACACGATTAAAAATCTACGTTTTGCTTTGCATGATTACTTTATCTACATATCTCTTTCAGCGTAATTGATAGTTCAGACTACGTCCACAATAAATCGGAAAAATGTTTCCACTCCAGATCGGTCACCGAAAACAGGAACATTTTGATAAACAGTTTCGACCTAGCCCAGGCCTAAACTAGAGAGATATGTCCAAGATTGAACACAATTACGAAAATTACTAAAATAGCGAAATTTCACAGAATTCACGAAAAGAGATGTCAAGACAATTCAAGGAGGACCCTCCACGAAACTGCGAATTTAACTAAAATTGTGAATTCTACAAAAATTCCGAAAATCGCGAAAAAACGTAAAATTTGTAAAATCGGCTATTAGCAAATTTTGTATAATCCGCAGCACTTAACCGATGTGTTGTGATAAACATAACAAAGGGCTTCAATGAGGGCCCTCGACGAAACTTCGAATTTTACGAAAATTTCCTAAAATCGCGAAAAACGTAAAATTTGTAAAACAATTTTGCAATTGCTTTCAATCCTGGACATAAGTGAAACTACAGCAGATATAGGATCGTCGATTCCGAAAAGTTTGGTTACCAACTATGGCATCGACCGTTCGGAACTTCTTGAAAATGCTGGCGTCACAACAGACGAATGAGCACGGGCGCAAGCAATGTCATGTGCGCATGCTCTAGTGTGCATTTAAGAGCTTTTGGCGTGGCCTGAGTAACGTGGCTCTATTTGACTATTTGTGCCCATGCATTCCATTTATCACATTGGCCTCTCGTCGCTTTCTGATGCGGTCTGCCATGACATCCTTGATGGTGTGCTCTCCCAGCAGAGTATTAAACTCGCCCAATTTTGACAGGCGATCAAAAGCTTTGTGAACGTAATGAAAGTTGAATGTACTGTAATGATCTTCGGGATCTTCAAATATTGAGAAATCCGCGAACTCCTTCTCTTCAGTGGTCTTGCGAAAGACTCCTAAAAATGCGAAATAATGCCACTTTGAGCACAAAATTCAAACTGCCAACAAAAATGGACAAATGCAAAAAAGACTCAGTCCTGAAATCGGGCACTGTAAGTACATGTCGCAAAAGACAATGGCATTCTGGGCGATGTTAACCATAGCAGCAACTGATGGGGTTCACCGAAGGACCGAAACTCGAGTCTTGCTTTAGAAATACTGTAGCATGAGACATATGCCAGAAGATATCATAACAGATCAAAGCAATGGAGGTGCAGTTTAAGCTGAAACTAAGATACAACTCTTGATGTTTTGAGACAACAGTAGCCTGGAAAAGACTCGGATCTTATAGCTTCGTCAATGCGATAAAGAATGTCGTACAAGCTAACCTAATATCTAATTTTTTTTTGGAAACAGCGCCTTTGAATCTTGTAGAAAAGGCGCTATATAAATGGATTATTATTATTATTATTATTATTATTATTATTATTATTATTAACCAGAAGCTTGCGATAAACAAAAGGTCACTGACAGAGAAATATACTGATCCAACTGACTTAAAAGATCACAAAATAACATTTTCCTAAGGCTACAAAAGATCTTGAAGCAGAAAAGGAGCCAATAAACCTAACCAAATGCCACAGAGCTAGTAAACACGACGGCATTAAGATACTATTAAACGGCTCTTAACAAAGCATAAAATCCTCCACTGCATTCAGTAAAGGCTAAAATTCATTTCGCGACCGACAGAAGTCGTGTTTGGCCTGTCACTTTTTTGTACAAATTATTACCCAAAAAGTATGAAAATGTAAAACTACAAACCAACCTGATAGCTGCTTTACATGGCTCAGGACTAAGAAAAAAATCCAGCGAAAACTTCGCGTGTATCTTGAACTCTGATGTAAGATGTAAAGATGTGTAGACTCCGTTCCGGCGTCCGCTAACCCTCTGAGGAGTGTGATTTCGAAGATTCAATGCAGTCTGCATTCTAAACACTCTGAAAGTTAACTTATGCGAAGAGTTCATGACGTCAGATATCCTGTCCTATTCCAAAATTGCGTAAAGCGGTAACCACTGCTCTGTTGCTAGATGGTACAAAAATATCTGTCGCCGGAAGTCACGTACATCATGCGTCAAAGTGGCTCAAAATAGAATAAACAAAAATTAAAATTCTTGCTTTACAGCTGACGAACGGGTGATCGAGTTAACATGAATGTTCGCGCTCCGTTTATTTAGATGACACGAATTTAATTAGCTGTTCATGCCTGGTGCTAACGTTTCCTGTTTCCTCAGCCCTATGGGAAAATCGTTCCTCGACTTGCTTCAGATCACTGCGTACTTTTGGCCGCATTCAAAAATTTGAAACACGCCATTGACAAATTGCACAAAGCGCTTCGGCAGTTTTGTTGTGTTTTTACTACGAATGAGCACCATACATAAAATTACGAAGCAAATTGTTGAATACGCCCGCCGTGTGTTTGGATGAGAGTATGTAAACGCGGTTGTGACGTCTTAGTTCCGTGCGTAATTTTAAGAAATATTAGAGAACGTTTTCCGTGTTTACATTGTCTCATCTGAACACCCATGGGGTTGGAAGAATTCTAGAAAGTTATGCAAACCCTCGACTGCGCCTCGGGTTTGCACAACTGTCTCGAATTCTCCCAAACCCTCTCGTGAGGGTTTGGGAGCTGAGGCTATGTAAAACACGGAAAAAGTTCTCTATTGCTTAAAAGGTGTTCCCCGTCACGGCTTGAACCCGGAGCGCTCTGCTCCGAGACCAGCGCACTAATCTCAGGCACTAACACAGATGATACGCTTCCCGCCAAAGTGGATCACGGGTGAATCATTTCGAGCATTCCCATCACTCTCTGCGTTCAGCGTTTCCTTATAGCACTGACTTGAACAAACCCAAAATTTGGACCTTGAAATTACATCATTTTATTTGCGCGTAATCTGAACAATTCACAGCTTCAAAGCTCGCAATTCTGAAAGGAGCCGGTGTCGAAAGACAAGGCTAGGAGTTCTTAACTCTAATCATAAGCTAGCTCGATAGCCAAGACAAGCCAATTCAATTTGCTAAATATTTTCAAGCGTCTTTACACAGCAGTGGAGGTTATTGATCTTTCGAAGTCAGATAGAATGCATACTTTGAACTTGCTTCCGTTTAGAACCAAGTACGAAGTGTAGCTGATAGAATAGTTATCCGACCTATCCCAAGTTTCTTTACTAATTTTTACGTTCTCCTTTATATAATTTCTTTTCTGTTTTTAGGGCACGCAAGAACTAGTTTTGAAAATGTTCCTATGCACGATTTTCCTTCCCTCGGTCGTTTTGACCTGCGATCTAATTATTCAATCTAGTTAATTACCCGCGAACTAATACAACCGTAGATTTAAGTCTGTTCTTTCGATGACCTGGAGCTCTGGAGAAAAAGTGCATTTCGAGAACTAATTTTGCCGGAGACAGACAGTACCAGTTCTTCTGTCTTGTTGAAGTGTCATTTTAAAAAACAACGCAACATAGTAAATAACGAAATCAGACTAGCAAAACAATCCTACTATCATAATAGTTTTCACGAATGCAAAGTCAATTCCAGAAAGGCTTGGCAGACCATTAATGAGCTTACTTCGAGAAAATATGGAAAGGAATCGGTTACGTCTCTAAAGGTGAATGGTGTATCAATAACAAATCCAACTATGCTGTCAAATGAATTTAATAATCATTTTGCCACCAT
>OX393564.1:22096914-22159414 GCA_947652115.1 Blastomussa wellsi
CTTCCCTTTTTCAGGTCATGTGATGATTCATTTGGGAGGTTACAATTGTGCAATTTGTCCTACACAACTGATTGCATGCAAGTATGTACGAACAAAACAATTTTAACCTCCCAAATGAATCATCACATGATCTGAATTGGGTAGCAACAAGGAGGTAAACACGTTAGCCGAATAGGTCTATAGTCTGTTCACAGACCTTTGATTTTCTCTAAGCCAGGGGAGTGTACAAGGTACTCCCTATTGCCTGTTTTCAAACCTAGGGGGACAAGGTACGAGTCAACAAATTATGGGAATAACAGCTATTTATCCACACAGTCAGAAAGAGGACTTAGTATCACCCATTGGACTCAAACCTATAGCTAAAGAATCGTACCATGTTCACAATTGGTATTTCTGTAATTCAATCTGAAAATGACCATGAAACGCGAATGCTAATGAAGCAAATATTGTAACAAGGATTCCCATGTAGTCTGAAGGATTTTCTGTCACCAGACCTTGAATTTCAGCAACCAGAGGAACGGAGTCCCAACTTATTCTAATCGCCACCCTTCTCGCTATATAATGCTGTTTTTCGCGCTGTTCCTCGGCCGAAGCGTGGAACAAGCCAATGTAAATGAGACACTTACTGCACTTCGCTTGGCTTCTTGGCTCTTGCAACATTGTCTGTAAAAATATGTCAAAAGTTGCTTTCAAACATATCGTCTAACTCTTAAAGGGACACTGTCACGCCTGATATATCATATTTTAATAATTATGGCCTGTAGCTTGCTGTAATCGTGCTTTATTGTCTTGCAATAGAAGGAGAAAAATGCTAAAAGTGGTGAAAGCAAAGAAATATCAACTAAGAAGAAAAAATAACTGACAGACATAACTGTCAGAATTTCAGCTTTGATTTCTGGACATCCTGTCCAAAAATCAATTTTGATGCAATGCAATCCACTTCCATCCTTGTAATCCTGTACTACTTTCCCCAAAAACCTGTTCTATCTTGATCCATGGAATCTTCTTATCAAATTTATTCGTGTATTGCCGGTTTGCAACCAATCCCGAGAGACTCAAATGACAATGAGCGTGGCAGCCATGTTGGATGACCAAACAAGAGGCTAATCAGAAATCTTTTGTTTCTGTCATCCAGCATGGCGTCGATGACGTCACTTGCAAACCAAGAATTTGGTGGCATTTGGCGCAATAATATGGAAATTAGAACATAAACGTCCCCATATCGAATTGACAAATCTGTATTCCAATGAACAACTCATCACGTACCTTATTAAATCGAATTTTCACGCGACCTTGTATATATCGCGATTTCGGAGGTAGTATACTTCGGGGGACTATAATATCATGATTTTGGGAAATTGTATTCACACTCGCTTTCGTTTGGCGATGCCAAAGTTACAACTGAATTTCACTGTTTCCTCGATAATGTTCTAAGCGTTTCTTGAATAACGTTCAAAAACGATTTTACTCAGGAAAATCAACACTAATTAACAAAAACAAAAGAAGAAAGTGAGGGATGATCATCGCAGTGAATTTCCAATTTAAGCAAATGGAACATGATGGAAAGAAGCCTGAAAAATTCAGGGCTTCAACGGAATTCGAACCCGTAACCTCCGCGAGTACCGGTGCGATGCTCTACCAACTGGAAATTCACTGTGATGACCATTCCTCACTTTTATCTACATCCGCAGTTCGAATATGAATTATTTCATATATACTTCACATCAAAAACAAAAGAAGTTACCTCGTCAACAGAAGCAAACAAAACGACTCTCTGAAGCTGTTCATATTTTCGATAAACACCCTTTCTTTATAAGAACCTCTTTTATAGCAACAATTAAGAAACCTTACAGGTGGGTATGATGGAAGTTAAAAATTGGTTTTCAGGTTAAATCTGTTTCCAACCCAGTTTAATCTGTTTCAACCTGAAGACAACAGTTTCTTGTAATTCCTTTTAATGAATTCAAGTTATTTAATGTTGTCATTGTAAAAGTGTAATCATCAGGTTTAAGCAGATTAATGCAGGTTAAAATAGAATCAACCTGAAAACCAATTGAACCTGCAATAAAATTCCGTTACAATATCGATTTTCATTGATTTTGAAGACAATAAAAACGGCCAGAAGAATTAAATACGCCTTGAAGTTCTTTGTTTCTTTTTTTTTACGCGACACGTGTAAGCCGTTTACCGTTAGATAACCCGTTTCCAACGAGTTTTGAACAAAAGAATACTGAAGATGTTCTGTCAAAACTTCTAAACACTGCACGCAACGTTTTGCTCTGAATCACCGAGTTATAAGTTTAGGATATGGATATATTGTGTAAAAAGAAAGTTCTTGTGACTCGTTAATAAAGTATAATAAAATATATCACAATCACAAATCAAGACAAAAAGATAAAGAAAAACCAGAAAAAAAAAAATGCCTCGCTCTTGTAAGGATGGTAAGGTTGACCCTATATATCAACAAAGAAGTTGAAAACATGATGTCACTGATATGTACAGAGGTTCAATGACGTCAGATTCACGTCTTGCCCTATCGGCGTTATTTTAACCGATTTTACTCTAGTTTTATATGGCTCCAGAAAATAGAATACTCCTCAGTAAGGAAAATTAATCCTCAGTCTCGAAAAATGCTGTTTGCAATCTGAATTTTTACTCAATAGAGGAAGATTTGAATATTTTTTGGTCGGTATTTCCTAGTTCCGCTTGACGTCACAGACATTTTCTCAACTACCGGAATTTCACAAACACGTATACCCTGGGTGCGAGAGGGTTTTTTGGTGGCGAAGCCGCTATCAGTGAGCGACGAAGCCGCGAAAAAAACCCTCTGGCACCCAGGGTAAAACACGCAGTGACTCGATTTTTTCTAGAGATGTATCAATCGTCTTGAAAAACTTGGGCAAAGAACGAAAGTGCGTTTGATAATCATCATTGGCCTGATTTATACTGAGACGGATCATCCGTCTGGGATGAATTTGGGAAAAGAACGGTAATCTGTCCGATAATTCGTCTGTGTATAAATACGGACAAACAGACGGATCATCCATCCAGGCAACCTATCGCGATAGGTATTTATACTAGACGGATGACAAAACAAACTTTATTGTACCCCAAATTAATTAGGTTTACAAAACTAGACAATATAAAATGAGATGAGTACATGGCTGCCCGAAATAACCACTATTGGCTAATGAGGAACTGGGCAGCCATCCTTAGTGTTTACATCAGTGATTTTAAAGGTCAGGTACACAGGACTTAAATGAGCTGTCTTGACGGATGATCCGTATCTAGTATAAATCGCGCCATTCTGTTTGGCCCTATTTTGTACACAGACGAGTCGGTATAGGCGCGACAAAACAGACGGATCGTCCGTTAGACGAATTGTCCACAATAGTTGATCTGTGAAGACGAATTACAGAAACTACCACGATAGCCTGCGTTCAACCACCCCTCCCCTAAAATAAATCTGAGAGAGGGCCCTCTCTCCGAATTTTTTTTGAGGGGACGGGATGCACACAGGCAACTACCAAGACAGTTGGCCTGATCTAGACGGAAGATCCATTTGCGATATCTTTGCCTCAGATTCGTAACCAGGGACAGGGACAAAAGTTGGACCAGATCAACTCGGATAGCTGATTTGAATAACTGTCGTATGCCGCGTTCTTGAATACCAAGGTGCTATTCGTATTGAAATCAGCAGTCCGAGGTGATCCGGTCTAATTTTTGAAATGACCGATGTCTGCAATGAGACGAAATTTACGTTTCAGAAAGTTTTAGTTAAGACAATTCCAGGAGTAGCATGGATGAGTGAGAACTTGACTCCTTGATTCAATGTCAGTTTTAAATGATAGTTATAAAGAGAGCCATTGCTCTTCATTATATCCCAGACATGGGATACCTGTGGAAAATCGTGTTGACGTTTTGGTTGACTTTTCTTGTTCCAACATCAATCAGGCCTGTAAGGAGAGGGAGAGGGGGTGCGACCCCCCCCCCCCCTCTCCACAGGCTGTGGAGGTCCACTTTTTTGTTGACCAACGATTTGAAAAAAGTGAATTGATAAGAAATACATAAAGTATAGCATAGTTTTATTCGGATTTACAACTTTATTTCTAATTTTGTTATTTTTAAATAGTGACATCATCATCTAAGATACTATGATGGCAAGGAAATTCTCCAAACTGTTTTTGATACATTCATTGTCATTCCCTTTGGGAGAATTTAGTGTTCAATCAAGTTGATATTCTCATGATCTGCATTCCTAAATATGTTAGAAACTACAGTAAAGAGAATCTTAAAGGAATAAATGAATGAATGAACCCGTTTATGAAGACAGTTTGTTATAACAATCGTTTTCCTCCTTTGCTAATGCATTTCTTTTTAAAATGACCTGCTTTATAACACTACAAGCCTCTTGTGAGAAGTGGATTTGTTCCTTGGCCCACAAATGTTATTTTAAATTAGCTTGCTTAACATTGGACATTCTTGTTAACATGGACACTTTCAACAGCCCCCATCGATTGCCAGTATAATGTCCATATTTGAATAACTTATAGACCTTATTCAATAAAAAAGTTATTTATACAATCATACTATTTAACAATTAGACAACAAGCCCCAGTTTTCTATATAACAATTATTCCATGAGCCCGCATAGGATAATTGTTTTAGTAAATTCTCAAACCGGGTTTTGCCGCCGATTTTTATTTCCACAATTTTACAAAGCATCCGGAAAGAGCATACAACTTCCGGTCACACGCGCCCCAACTCCCGCCATCACCTGATTATTACATAACAAAAAGCTGAATGAAAGTGACAGCTACGCAAACGGCAATTTGTCGTCAACTTGAGGTGAAAACCAAGCTCGAATTATTTAACCGGTCAAATACAAGGTAAACAGACGATTTTGGAAGTTTTCAAGTGTGAAGAAAGTGTTCAAAGTTTAGAAAGATTTTCCATATGACGTAAAACTCCGATAATTGGCTCATAGTTGGAGTTTTTTAGCCAATCAAAAAGCTAGAAATGCAATAGTCGGAGCTGAGAATATACTAATAGCAAATAGCCAGTTGACTATAAATCATAAAAAATAAGGGTAAGTAGGTAAATTGTTTTAGTAGTAACGCTAAATGATTGTATTCAAAAAGCTATCATTTATTTATTATTTTATGTATTTTTAAGCCACAAATCAAGAAAAGTCCTGTCTTTCAAAGAGTAAAGCCAATCAGATTCACAGACTTCTCTTAAACCATAACCTCCTACGCAGACATTCTTTTGCTCGACATGCACTATACCTCCCAGCTACACTAGAACACTAGGGACAGGAAACACCAAAGGAAACCAAAGGAAACACCAGAGCTGTAATTCCAGCTTTTTTACATTCAACTGCAAATCACAGTCAAGTCCTTAACTAGCATGCGCAACATTACATCAGTTCTGCATTACGTGCATAAGAGGGAGCAGGAAAATTAGTTAATTAGCAATTGCCATAGTTGCATCATGCCAGCACGTGAATAGGGTGAATTGTTTAAAAAAGTACTGACATTCCAAATTTTACAGAGTAAACTTGTGCATTCATTCAGGTCACAACTTTGCCATTTAATAAGGACTGAGGCAACAATGACATGACCAAAAGTGTCAAATTGTTCTTAAGAAAGCCCAATTTCACGCAGATATGCGCCTTGTTTCTATCAGATGATTGATAATGCCCATTTCATGTCATTTATTAGCCCGAGGGCTCACTTTATTCCTTCTGGCATTCTCTCATGGGAGCACAAACGTCATGCTGAGTAGTGATCGGTTTCATTCTTTTTCACCTGACTTGAAGAAAGGTGCGATACTTGCAGGAAAGACATTTAACCAATTTCAAACTAAGAGATAATTGCTTCATTAAGTGACCCCAAGCTGAACAGTTGAAAACGCATCCTTTTGTTGACTGCTTTGTTCAGAAGTTGTATTCACAGTGCATTGTCACTAATGCTTCATGATTTTAACAATAAACCCAAAGGTTAGACTTCAGCATTATAAACACAAGGAGGAAAAGAGTTATCAGACAATGTTCAACTTAACTACTTTCCACTGTTAGCCTCTGCAGCAGCGGCTTTATCTTCTTCTCTGAGTTTCTCATATCTTTGCACATTCCTTTCATGAAGTGATTCCAGTGTGTTCTCATCTCGCCCCTTCTGGGATGTTTTTATGATCCAAAGGCAGGTACCAAGTGTAAACAGAATCATAATTCCATTTACTCCAATGCGACGGCGACTGTTTGCCCTTTCCATGGTGGCTGCTCTGGAATTGCAATGAAATATCAAAAGAATTAAATTAACAAAACTATTCAAGATTGAAATCCTAATTTTGCCTTCTGATTTACAGATCCACTCAGAACTGAGACTTTGGTGTTATGTTTTGGTAGACAATCTATGATTATTGGCTCATCAGTCTTGTATCTTTTAGAGCACAGACTGTCCTCTGATCAAACACGCAGCACGAAAATTAGTTGGCTTTAACCCATACCGTTAACCAGGGTTTAAGGTGGTAAAGGCCGTTTTTGCCAAACCTTTACCCTGTGATGTGCTTTTGATGTTTATCAAAGGTATGTCAAAGCTAAGTGAAAAGTGTCTTTGACTTTTGCAAAGGTGACTTTGACGCATGTCAAATCTGTTATAACTTTGACGCGCGTCAAATCTGAGGCAAAGGCAATGTCAAAGGACCTTTTTACATTTGACATCTGTATCAAAGATAGTCATCCATAATCTATTTGCCGCACCGTGACAGTCCTGTTCCAACAAGTGACCAGGGACACTGCTTTGGGTTTCCATCACAATATTACCAATACCAGAACAGCAATTTTCATTTGCAAAGAAATTCAGAGGTTGAAAAAGTGTTTGAAAATTAGTGATGACACTCTGACAGTATTCTACATATGCGATCAGATTTTACTTTGTCCCGAGCTCATGTAACAATGAACATTTCATCTTTATCATTAACATTTATTCACTGAACTGAAAATTTACCATCAAAGAGTTCTCTGTTAGCTCAGTTGGGTAGAGCACCCAACCAGTAATCTGGGAGGTCATGGGTTCAAATCCTGTCGGGAACTTAGAATTTTTCTTTGTCCCATGCTTGTGCCATAACTGATCATGTCATCTTTATCATTTTATTTGATGTTCAGTTTCCATCTTTTTGGTCTTAGTATTGCCTGTTTTCAAACCGAAAGGGACTAGGTACAAGTCTGTACATTATGGGATTAGCAACTATTGTTCCACAAAGTCAGAAAGAGCACACCGAGATTTATAAAATCCCCAAGTTTGGTATTAATCGGGCTAGTTTTGACTGAGATAGAGCCATTTAAATACGTCAAAATTACAAAGAAATGTTTGGTAATCCGGACGCAGCATCCGGATGGCCATACATTTCTTGTAAATTCTGATGTTGTAACTGGCTGTATCTCGCTTAATATTGGGTCTATTAACACCAAACTTGGGGATTTTGTAAAGCTTGGTGTGCAATTTCTGATTGTGTGGATCAATAGTTACTAATCCAATAATTGGTTGACTCGTACCTTGTCCCCCTCGGTTTGAAACCAGGCACTGTTGCTCAGTTGTAATTCTAACGAATATTTATTAACACTTAGCTTCTTTGATTTTTGTATAAAAATTGATTAAACTGATTTTTTGTAATAAAAATTTTTAGTATTGTAATTTTGTAATTTTTAGACCATTGTCACTGAAAAGCCCTCTTCAGGGAGTATCAATAAACTTTGTATTGTATTGTATTGTACTGTGCAAAAAATTTTCCATCTTTAATACTGTTAATGATCTGGGCATTTATTTCATTTTGGTGCTTTTAGCGGGGGCGCATCTATTGGAGAGAGGTGTATAATTATTTTTACAAATGGCACCCTTATGCTTCTTAAACAACACCTTCCATTTCTTGTACAAACAGACAAGAATGCCAACAAAACTACCTGCGATTAGGGCAGTTTAACTAAAGAATGCCAACTTTGATAGCTCACATAACTGTTGCAACAGTTTGCAAATAGAGTGAAAACAAGTCAAAACATTTCAACTTTCATAGCTCTTACGTGTTTGAAGTTTTATTATGGAACAATTTTTTTAGTAATATCTAATACATCCCCCCTTGGGAAGGGAGCATTTATTAGATATGGGGCATTTAATAGAGAGGGGCGTCTATCTCAAAATCCTAATTTGACCTGGGCATCTATTAGATACTAGGCGTTTAATGAGAGTGCGTGTTAATTAGATCATTTACAGTACTTATCACACTCATTTTGCTTCATACATGAACTTTAAATGGCATTACATGTAGCTCACCAAGAGTTTTCTCATAGCTCAGTTGGTTAGAGCGCCCATTGGTATGAATTCTGCCAGGGACTCAAGATTTTTCTTTGTCCCAATCTCATGTCATAAACATGAACATTTCCTCTATATCAAGTGAGGTCAAGTCTGATAATCACTTATTAATCAATCAATATTAGAAGAAGTAGTATCCATATGAGTACCCTCAGTAGCTTTCCCTGAAAGCGCTTGCAGATAATTCCCCTAAGCTACGTTGAGATGAAGTTAAATACTCCCCCCATCTCACGAACTACCCAAGTGCAGAATAAACATGGCTTCCAATCAATGCAAAGTAACACAAAAAGATACTTTCCCTAAACTATATTGAGATGAAGTTAAATACCAACCCTCCCCACCGCAACTCACAAACAATTCCAGTGCGGGATATAAACATGTCTTCCAATCAAATTTATGTGCACCTAACCACAAAATATTTTTTTCGCTAAAATAAACCTTTGCATCAGTTTCGAAATGCACTGCACCTTTCGTTTCTCCTATTTACTAAATGCGGACTATTTATAGCATTAAAAAGTTATGAAAAACGGTGCATTATTTGGTTCACAACCGAGTCAGAAGGGGTGTGGGTCTATCACCGGGTTGACATCACAAACTGATTTGCATGCATGTTTAAAAAGACTTGATGCGATGCAAATCAGTTTGTGACGTCAACCCAGGAATAGACCCACGCCCCTTGACTCGGTCGTGTAACAACTGATGCTCAGTTTTGCGCAAGGAAACAACGCAATGCCCGAGCTAGGTGCGAGTAAAGACTGTCTGATCCGAGTCCAGCGCTCTAACCATTAAGCCACAGCACCTTCCCTAGCCTTATACCTTGAGCGGATGAATATTCTATAACCAGACTGTGGAACTTGGCCAGGGACAAAGTGATAAGAATCATACTTACTGAACATCACTTGGTATCGGTGGTTTCATGGTTCTTGTTGCAATTAATGTAAATCTGTCCAAAGGAGACACGTGATGCATTAATGGCATACCGCCACCTGTAAAAAAGATTAAGGCAGATTCCACTCAAAGATCGAGCAACATGGCAAGTATTTGAAGTATCTCGCTTAAATTTATTTCTCTTTTAAGTGACCATATTAAGAAGTACAAATTAGAACCCTGATCAGAATTGTGAGTTGTGTCCTTTATAGACTGACACAAAAGGCAGAGTATGGACAATTTGAGAAAAGTGTGTGATACATCCAAACAGTTGAAATTGTTGTTCTATTTTTGGTGACTGATGTCTACTGGCTGCCGGGCTCCGCAAGCCGTTAGGTTTATTCCAGGCAGTCAGTACTCTAGTATTTCAATAGTGTCTGTAAATAAATTTTACACAGGCAAGTGAGTACAAGTAAAAATTGTTGTTGTTCTTGTTATTGTTGAATCAAAATTGACAAATAACACAAATTGATCTCCTCGGTAGGAGGCTGTAAGCTTAAGAGAACATTATTTGGTATTCATAATCAACAGTATGCTTATATTAAAATTGCGGGTGATTCATATCACTTAAAAAGTATAGCTTCAGTTAAAAAGTCACCAAATCGGAAAACAAATAATCTGAGGCTAGTGTGAGGCTGAATGGTTTCAAATGCCATGCTACTATTTAATTTTTTTTTAATTTAGGCTACGTTTATACGAACAAGTTTTCCAAGTGACACGGTTTCAACCACATTGAAAATGACACAGTTTCAAAGTGTTTACATGGAGCCCATCTAACCGTTTTCCAAAGCATTTTGGATGAGCAAGTGCTACCTTCCATGTGCTCACCATGTTTACTATTTGAGAACCAGCCAATTTCACACTAATAGGCAATTGTTTTCAAATCGATGCAGTTTCTCCATTTCAGCCGTTTACACGAGAAATAAAACCGTGTCGTTTTGAAAGCGCTCCGATTTTGACAGTGTTTCCAAAACTACCCGGTTTCAAATCGGCGCTGTGTAAGCGAGAGGCATAAACGCATCGAAAGTGATGCAGTTATATAAATGAAACCGCGCTCGTGTAAACGCAGCCTTTGTTCAGCATGGCAATAGTGCGACGTTTGGAACAGGCCTTAGATGCTCACCAGGCTGAAGCTATCCCGGTTTCCTTAGTATGAAGCGACTAGGAGTATTTCTACTTCTCCCTGGATGGGATGCTAGTCCAACACAGGGTTATCACCAGCATTAAATTTGCTGGTACCCATTTATACACCAGGGTAGAGAGGCACTACAAGAGTAAATTGGTCTTGCCCAAGGACACAACGTAGTGATCAGGCCAGAGCTTGAACTCGGACTATTCGATCTGGGCTCAGCTCCCAAATGAACGGCTGAAGCTAAAATTGGCGAAGTTGTCTAAAGATACTTCTAAATATACTTGTCTAAAGATACTTCTAAATAAGCTGATGGAAATACCGTGTATAAATAAAGTTATCTTATCTTATCTTATCTTATCTTAAGAATAGGGGAGGGGTAGGGGGACGGGCATGGATGTACGTGTACAAAAAGTGATGGTGATGAAAAAACTCTCGAAACCATTCTCTTTAATTATAAGTGATTGATTCAAGGTTCCTTATGAAATAAAAATTTGCTGGAGATTAAATGTTAGTGAAGTACTTGTAATTTCCCAGATTCATTTTGTAAACATAAACACGAACCGCTGGTTTTAGGAGAGATAATTCTTGCTCTACTGCCTAGGAAAACGATCAAAATTTCCACCCTTAATTCCTGAACCGATTGTAACAATTTCTATTTAACTTTACTTTCATTTGTACCTGCAGTCGAACTTGCTTCTTGGTTGCTCATAAGACGGCTCAAAACACACGAAACCGGACGAAGAGCTCTGCCATTCATCGTGTAAAGATTTCGCACGGGTGCCGTGAAAACTCTGGATTCCGATGCTCGGAGAAGAGATACAACTGAAACAAAACCTCTTGAAAACATTATTCCTGCAATGATAAAGTTAGCTGTCCTTGATAATGTCTGTTTTGACGAGAACACCGTAAACTGAGACGATTTTTTGGAGACCAAAATTATTGCCTCGTTCTGATAACCGAGTGGATAATGTGACGTAATTTTGACGTCAGTTGTGGCACGCGCAAAGATTGTCACGTTCGATTCTTTTTTTCCCGTACTGAGCACTCTTTATCCCTATATTTTAATTTTAAATTTTAGCGTTACCTTACCAGAATTTATTATAGCTCCAGAGGAAAAATTACTTCAGCAACAATCGTTATTTCTTTTAGAAAGGCACCGATTTCCAAGAAAATCTACTCCATACTGAATGATTAGAATTTTTTTTGTTGCACAGTCATTTCCGGTTCGATGTCTTAGCAGAAATTAAGTTTGTTCCGTGCTCGCTGACACGATTAGCGTTTTTCTTGGAATCTGGAGTATCTTAACGATCCAGATAGGAAAATATCTCGAAAATAAACGGTTGCTTATCGTCTGAATACTGCCGGAAATCTTCAATATTATGATGCCAGACCACATGTAACTTTATGTCACTGTTCAAATACTGACTGGTTCCTTGTTTGACAAGGAAGTAAAAACGATCACGTTCGTTCATTACGCAAAATCGCCCGTGAGAGCGCAATCGAACAACAGTTCTAAAAGAATACTGCGAGAGATATTTCAATAACAAGCAAATTTCTGTGTATGCAAGCAAGTGTTTATTTTAACTTTTGCATCACAAACTACAATTAATTTTGTAGGTTTCCTGGATGATAGACTCTGATTAAATATTCGCGATTTCCTTTATTTTATCACCTTTTTGTCGAATTCTTAAAAAAATCCTACAGAAAATTAGGGATAAATCACACATTCACGACTAACACTAGCCTACTCATTACCGCACACAAACGTCTAACATAAACGGCGAAAGTAGACGTTTTGCCGTTCACGGGAAAAACAAACGTCACGCGTCACGCTCTCTCTAAGGAGCCAACCATTTAACTTTTGAAGGGGGGGGGGGGAGGGGGAGGGGGGTGATTTGGAACAAAAATATTTCCTGCAAGCGCTTGACCAGAAATCAGCACCCCCTCTCAACAGTTAAATGCGGTCAGCCACTAATAAACTACTCAGTTGAAACGTTAAACAAACAAATTGCAATTTCAGCTGCAGGGAAAAATTCTGCTGATCTTCTCAGTATATTCTTAAAACCGTTGTGGTAAATGAGCAGCCTCGGTATCCAGAAAATACAATTGTTCTTACGCAATTTTAACTTGCAGGTGAAAATGGATTGTCATTTGATTAATTATTTTTTCAGCTAGAAAATATTATATTTTACTGAAGCAAAGTGACAGATTAGGTTTCACCAGGAGCCCATCACTGGGATGATGGGCTCCTGGTTTCACATAAACACCCTCGATTTAATTTCGTGCAATATTGTTAAATCATATGGTATTTTAAGCCAAATTTCGCCGAAAGGTCGAACATCATATAGTTGAACAGAATGATGGAAGACGAAAGATTCGGTAAATGTGATGTCTGGTGATATTGCTTAACTCAAGGTGTTTGGGGCGTTTGTTTGCAAAGAAGGTCGTAAATTGCTTGATTAGCATTTTTTACAAGACAGGTGACGACTTAAATTGGGTTCGTAATGCATGTATTTAGTTTTCCATAAGAAAATGTTTATTAGATATATCAGTTTGAGAGATTTGCAAATCGATTAGCCCACCCACTGTATAAGAACCTGTTATCACGTCCGAGTTTCTTCCTCTTGAGCAAATAACATCGAACAAGACTGTTGATCACATTATATAAAAAGATAAAAGTTATATAACTAGTACATTTGGGGTGCATTTCGTTTTTTGCTGGCGTAATAATTTAAATCCAGGTTTTTCAGGTGTTCATGGTGAAAATGAAAAAATTAAGGACGGACTGAAACGCGCTTGTATAACCAGGTGTGAATTTCACACGTTCGGTAATTAATGCATCGCACGTCAAAACTGAAAAACGCTTAAAGGACTGTGTCGCCGGATCTTCTTAATTTCATTCAATACAGTTTCTGCTGCGTTTGACTTTGACAAGGAAATAGTGGCCTGTACATTCTGGAGATATTTTGGAAACTACTCATACTTTTGACCTTTCAGGGCGGAATCACTTTTGTGGAAAGAAAGGATTGGATAAAAAGGAATACTTTTCACATATAGTTGACAAAATGAACGGAACTTTACCGAAAATTAATGGTACTTCTTGGTTGATACCTTTTATTTTCTCTTGGTTTGGTTCAACCAGCGTAACGATAGCCGTTTTCAACGCTGGCATTTGCGTTCTGTTTTGGACACAAAGGAGACTTCGAAGCACAAGTAACTTTTTTTTCGTCAACTTGGCCATTGCCGACATTTTGGTTGGTTTCGTGGCGATGCCATGGAAGGCTTTATATTTTGTCCTTTCTCCAGCTCCCCTCTGGCTTGGTCCAGCAGTTACTATTGTAGATTACGTCATATGCTTGTCTTTTCTTGGCATTTGCGCGTTAACTTATGATCGGTACCAAGCAATACTCCATCCCCTCACATATCACAGAAAAATGGCGGGTAAAAATGCGTGGAAAGTATTCCTGTTGGTCTGGAGCCTTCCCGGTTTCAATTTCCTGAGACTGATTTGGATGCTGTCACCGCACATTCCATTTAAACATTTCGACAGCGCATTTAATGGGTTTCTCTTCTCCGTCATGTTGTTGGCAACTGGAGGAATCATTTTCGCATACATTCGAATTTTTCGAGCAGCCAAAGTTCAAGAAAAACATGCAAGGAAATCAAACTTCTGTGAAAAGAGAAATCAACGAGCAAAATTCACCAAGGCAATTCGATCTTGCCTTGGTGTAACAATCTGCTTCGCTTGTTGCTGGTTACCACGTGGAACTTATTTGATCGCAAGGATTTGCCAATCCAACACTTCATTCGAATACGACCTGATCACATTTGGTTTGATGTCTCTTTCACCAGTCTTAAATCCGATTATCTACTCAATCTGCAACCGTGACATTAGGAGAACGTTGGAAATGCTTTGGGGCAGGTGGCAACGAAAGACGCAACTGGAGAACGAAATTCATCGAGGATCTCGTGCATTTTCAATGACAACGTACGCTACAGCCAGTACTTGCTATAGAGAAGCAGTCATTGAGATGTCAAATCATGTCAATATTTGCGCGTAGCTAATTTTGTTCGCAAAATTATATGTTTTAGTATGTAAAGAAATCGTCTGCAAACTTGGACTTTCTCCAAGTCGGTGCAAAGTAGCGTGGACGTCAGGAAACTGGGTTCTAGCTTCAATGTTGTGACGTAATGTTGACAATGATTTTTGTCCAAATATTTCTCAGTTACCCACTGAGTAACAAGTCTTTTCTATTGGATTTATTGATTAAAAAATTGTTAAGCACATGTTTTTCCTTTCAATTGGATGAATACATTCTCACAATAAATAAATAGCTGTTCATATTTTTCGTGATTTTCCAATGTTGTCTTCAAATATATACACTATATACAAACATTAAATTTTTCATGCACAAAAATGTTAAAAAAGTAGAAACCCTATTGCAATACGCTTACTGACATAAACGTACGGGCAATTTTTTTACCCGGGGGGGACCATGTGCCAAAAAAATCTGCGGCCTCCCCCCGCCCCCCGCCCCCCGGCCCCAGGCCCGTACGCCTATGCTTATTCCTCAATTCATTTGTCTTCAGACATGTATTCAGCTTTCTTTACAGAGTTAATGTTATAAGATTTTCCATTACATAACGTTCGCTACAAGGGCCTCTCCTTGTTCCTGTTGTAGCGAACTTGCCACAAGACAGCTTCTTTTTCTCCTTGTTTCCCTCGCCGGGAAAGACTTTAAAAAAACGATAGCCCGCTTACGAATAAATTATAGTAGTGCATAGAATCTCTTCAGTTAGAAATAATTTGACATATTACAATTCAAATTCTGCCATATTTCCCCAAGAAGGACCAGCCTTCATTTTAACAGGCAGAACAACAGAGAGTTTCATTGCATTCTCCATTTCAGTTTTAACAATCTCAGCCACGCTTCTTTGTTCGTTCACCGAGACTTCAAATATAAGCTCATCGTGAAGTTGCAAGACAAAATATCCTCCAACGGGTGGTAGTGGGACATCACACTTTGAACGCCTCCCCCTGGGTTTGCTTTTAATGGACTGTAAATCAGGGGAGGAATGTCTATGCGTCATAACGCAAGATGGGAAGGCATTAGTTAACCTCTTGTCAATGTTAATCATGGCTGTCTTCACCAAGTCTGCCGCTGACCCTTGCACCGTGGTGTTGACAGCTTGTCTCGCTGCTTGGCTGTGCGCGTGCACATTTGGTGAGTTTATTGCCGGAAGGAATCTTTTTCTTCCGGTAACCGTCTTCACAAAGCCTTGCTTCTTGCACTGCTCGACTGTCTCTTTCAAGTACTTCTTCACTCCAACAAAACGCGACGTAAATTTGTCAATGAACAAAGCCGCTTCCTCTTCAGCAAGACCCAGTTGCTCTCCAAGAGCTTTGGCACCAATTCCGTAAATGATGCCATAGCAAACATGTTTGGCGTGCTGCCGCTGATCATCCTTTATGGACTCTGCTGGAGCTCGATAAAGTTCGCCCGCGATCATTCTGAACACGTCCCCTCCTCCATTGAGAATCTTGCGCAGGCGCTCATCATTGGCGAGGTGGGCAATGAGCCTCAGTTCAAGCTGAGAATAGTCAGCGGCAAGGAGTACGCCATTCGTAAAAGGAACAAAGGCGTTTCGCATACTCACTGCGAAGTTTGGAGCCGCCGTAGTTGAATTTGCCCCAGGCTTAACATTCAGTATACTTTGTCGGTTTGTTTTTCTTCTGCCTCGCTTTGAGGAAGACCTCTCATCCCAGACTCCAGGAGGCGGACTCTCGGCAATAGTTGTTGGTAATGTAATATCAAAATCTTTGGGAACGTTCTGTAAGTTCGGCTCTGCGAATGAGACTCGCCCAGTCGCCGTATGAGTCTGGCTCACAGAGTGAATCCGTGGCATGTCGAGTCTCGCATTCAAACACTTTTCCTTCTGTAGTGGAAACACGACCTTAGTTAGGGCCGAGTTGATTCGCCGCCATTCTATGATCAGCCCGGGTAGCGGATGCAGCGGTTTAAGCCTTTCAAGCACGTCTTTGTTGGTGCTAAGATTCTTAGTACCACGTGACGTGCCACGGCGGGTCACACCCAGAGTCTTGCGCTTAGTAGCCTGGCCATCTTCAGAATTGCCGTCATGTGGCAGCTTTAGCTCTACAAAGAGTACCTACAGGGGAGGGGAGAGGTTAATTGTCACGCCTGGCTAAAACAGAAAAATAAAAAGACATAAATGAAAGCTATTGAAATAGTGTTTTCCATACCTGGGCCACGTCTTCACGGCTGGTCAATGAGAAGCTGTGATTGGCCAGTCGGTGCGCTTCCTGTTCTAATGTGTGTAGTTTTGCTTGTAGGATGTTCTTGAGATGCTCACTCTCTGTCTCTGAGAATCCTAAGCCATTCAACTCCATGCGAGCCAAGCAGAGCGCTGATGGCATCTCCACCTACAACAAACAAAACAGGGGAAATCGATGACGCTTGGTCTAACTTAGAAAACTCTACTATTCCCCTCTCTCACCCCTCCCTCAATCACCCTATCCCTCCTCCTTCGGGTGTTTTACAGTTACTATTTCCAGGTTATTCTTGCCCCTATTTGGAAACGAGATCTGTCCAAAACACAGTTTGAATTACATAAAACAAACATTGTGAGTTTTAACTCCTTTTCATCCAAACGAAGGCCATTCGGAAATGCAGTGGAAGTGAAGATGATATTTTCTCTGGTGGTCGCCTTTTTCTGAGCTCTGTCACTGATATATTAAGAAGAAAACTCAAGCAGTGTGCTCTATCCGACACTAGAGTTTTCTGACCCGAAAGAAAAACCAAACCTGACTTTGCCCTGCACTCGTTTTATACCCTCTGCGCTTGGCACCAGTTGCAAATTTTCCCCCGCTTGTCACTTTCTGTAAGTTTTCCCGCGGTTGGAACTAGTTGCAAGTTTTCCCGCGCTTGGACCAAGTTACAAGTTTTCCCGCGTTTGGAACTAGTTACCAGTTTTCCCGCGCTTAGAACTAGAAGCAAGTTTCCCCGCGCGTAATACCATTAGCACGTTTTTACGTCGACCTCTAATTGGTTCATTGCAAAATATTTTAGGTCCTGTTGTGATTGGTCAGATGCGCCGATTTTCACAATAGTAAATTTTAAAAAAGCAATTCCTTCAGTTAACGCGCGAAAAAGTTGGTTGGTGTAAGTTAAAAGTAACGAGAAAATTTAGAACCTTTGTAAATGCGGACGTCAGATCCTCCGCGTCCAGTAGTGGCCTCAGCTTTTCCATTAAAGAAAGGACTAAAACAGACTCGACACAGGCCCTCACTCTACCGCTCTGCTGACATTGGTATGCTAGGGCCAGACCTCCTGTTCCCAGTCCACCACCGCTACCTGATGTCAAATGATAGTTTTTTAGATGCCATTGCTGTCAGGAAAAACGTTTATTTCTAATTCACCAATTTCAAATAACTTTAGTTTTAGAAAATAAACCGTTTCGTTCTCTAATCACTAAAAAACGTATTTTCTTTGGAACGCTAGCCTGCCCGAGTTGTTCACCTCGCGAAGACCAAGTAAAAGCAAAAAAGAAACTTGTAGGGAACCTTCCAATAGAGGTGCTTCCTCAGGTAGGTGCTGTCCTATGAGCTGATGAAGGTTCTTTTCTTTAGCCCCTGGATCCAAGAGCCAACTTGCTACCTTGGGGTCCTCCGAAGGTCTGCTGAGAGAGATCCCAGTACATCGAGCAAAGGTCTGAAGCAAAAAGATGCCATCAGAAAAAACACAATAAAGAGATTAAGCAAGACGTTTGTTTTTCCCGCGAACGGCAAAAATTGCCGTTAGGCGCTTGTGCGCGGATATAGGTCGGTTTGCGTTTGTTGTGAACGAGTGACTATTTCCCCATTTTTCTGAAAGATTTATGTAAGAATCAAATAAAAAGGTAACAAAATGAAAGGCAAGCTCGCGTTTGCCGTACAACGCCATGCTTAATCTCTCTAATAACTCACAACGAGAAACGTCACAGTCCACACGCGTGAGAAATACACAAAATTAACAGTCCGGAATATCCCAATATATAAGGACATCCATGACGTCACGAAACTATTGTTCTCAAGGAAAATGGCGTCCGCTTTTCAAAATCCCCGGGCAAAGTTGAAATCCGCTGTCCTGTGCATTGTATGAGCATCCATCCGGGACTTTTACCAGAGCAACTATCGAGAGGAAGATTTCAACAGCCATTTTAGATGCTAGTTGATGGTATTCGCGATGTAGGACGATTTTCCGTCACGTTTTAAAGGTAGGTGGAGAACTTTTTATTTTTCTAGTACGTATCTTTAACGAAGCTCGCAGTATTTTTCCTCGGTTCTTAAATCCATAAACTTTCATCATGCCAAGTGCCAACATGGTAGACAAGCTAGATTTTTGGTAGACTTTTCTGGACGTCAGGGCACTAATTGCAGTCAAAATCGCTGTCCCATTATTCAAGAGTAACACGATCGACACGAGCTATTTTAAACCGGATTTTACTTTGTTGGTGAGTAAATGTTTTTTTTTCTTTTTAGGTTAATACTCTTGGCATGGAATGGCACCAGGAGAAACTTCTGGCTCTTTGCCGAATTTGTGGAGTTAAAATAAAGGACCATAAGCGCAAAGTGCATGCATCGAAGTTATCTGCTGAAGTGAATAAAGTTTGGCAAGTTTCCGTCTTGGTGTAAAAATGTTGACTAGCCTGCGCGACTCCTACGTTCCGTGACATTTGTAAATTTGCCGTTCCCTTTTCGATTTCGATCTTTCGACCGTTTTCTTGCTTCGCACTTGTTTACAAGCTTAGAAATCAAAGTAAATTGACTTGAAATCAAAGTATATTGAGTTTTCTTACCTTGAAATGTTCCTTGACATCAAAACAAACCATGACCCGGCCTCGTTCCGTCAAGGATTGAAAAACACTCTTAAGTGCATTTACACGACGAGAAAGCGTCAGATTACTATCAACTGCTGACTCGGCCTGACTGTCGTCCGGTTGACTGTGTGCCGACTGACCATGCTCCTTGAGTGACACATAGTAGGCGTCTTTACTGCCCCAGCTCACCGCAACTCCAACCACAACTAAGTCCTCTCCCTGGACCTTGAGGACCCTCGAGGTCCCTTCCGAAGCTGGCGCATTACTGAATCGTCCCCCAATTCTGGGGACACCATCAAGGAAGCGCTCACAAGCTACAGCTAACGAAAAGCGAGTTTGAGTGCGCCATTCCTTGACGAACATTGCAAAAACTTTTTCGTGACCTGCGACGTCGATAATCACAAGTCCTTCTTCCTGGGTATTAGAGCACGGCGACCGTCGTGGAGATGCACGTTTTCTTGTTGACAACGGAGTGGCTGAAGTTTTGATTTTAAAATCCTCCTGGGAAGGTCTTTTGTCCTTCGGGGGAGTGGAAGGGACAATGTCTGAATCTGGCATTTCATTTTCGTCACCCTCACCATCACGCACCATAGCACTGCGCGTCATTTTCTTGGCCGGCGATACCTCATCATTGGGGTTTAATGAATCAGTAGATTTTGAGTCCTTAATCTTAGTAAAATCCGATTTATTGTGCTGTACCTCAGGCACGCTACAAAATGCGCCAGATTCTGCTTCTTTCTGAAGTTTTTTGCCACCAGTGCCGGCTTCTTTTTCCATTAACTCGACAGCGGCCAGCATAGACAAATCAGAGTCCAGGCAACCATCGCTGGACGAAAGACGAAGCGAAAATGAATTTACTGCGCTAGCAGAGGCTAAGTCATCAGCCAAGGAGCACTTCGGTGACTGAAGAACAGGAGATGCGAATGACGACAAAAAATCCAAGCTTCGTTCCACGTGAAATTCACCTGTGGCGAAAAGGCGAGGATGAGAGTCAAATTCGCCGATGATATCCTGACTTTCAAGCGCATCCAAACGACGGGTCTGCGCTGCGGAGGCAGTGGTCATTTTATCACCCAGGCCTTTACGGTCCTTCCGAGATGGCTCGTTTGTCGCGTTCATGGCAAGCGAATGAGCCGTTGGCTTGTCAACTCTTTCTCCAGTTATGACGTCACAGTCCATAAGACAGGTGTCACTCAAACTACACGCAGCCATTTCCTGAGAAGCAAGCAGGTCATTATTATCTCCCTGAGCATAATGATCGGGTTTCTCTTTCACAGTAGGTTCTTCTCCTTCAAATGGTTCAGAATACAACTCTACAGAAACCGAGTGCACTTCGCTGCAAACTTTCGAATCAGTTGAAATCTCCATGACAGCGGAGGAGTTTCTTGATTCTCCTGGAACTTCCGGTAGAAAAACATCTTCTGAAACTTCCGGTATGATTACTTCCGGTATGTTCACTTCTAGTATTTCCTTTTTCTTTAATTTTTCTTGAGGCTCCGGCATTTCTGGTATTGGCGAACGACGCTTGTTCCGCGATCGAGGAAAACCCGGAGTTCCGCCTCCTGGGGTAGTAACGGAGGTCACAGTATCCGAGGCAGGCCTGGAAGGCTTGCAGTCAGAAGACTGGATTGATTTTGAAGAGGAGGGGTCGGCTTTATCTTTCAAGACGAATGTAATGCTCTCCGCCTTATCGACTTCCACTTGGCCCTTTTCGCGGTGTGTTGGCACTCTTGTATCTTCGCGTCGTGAAGATGGCTTCGAGAAATCTGCAGCGGTATTTGTGGATGCCTTGTTTCCTAGCAAACTTGGTCCAGCCATTTCTTGGTGGTGATTGGCGTGTTTGGCCTTTCTGCTTTCCACTGTCTCTCTACTCGTGCGTCCGTTATGCATGCCACTAGACGAATCATCAACAGCAGCATCAGCTTTTGGCTTGGCAAAATGTTTTCTGATCACTACTTCTGTTTTGCTTGCCGTATTTGAGCCAGTGGCACTTTGCAAAACTTCCACCGGTCGCACTCTGTTGGACAATGGACTCGTTTCCCTCGTGTCGGAAATCCTGCCTTCTCTGCCCAGTCTGGCAACATATTCACCAGTGTCAGGCGGATTCCAATGAATTCCGAGCTGCGCCACATCAACTTGTAACAGTTGTTTAGCTTCGTCTACGATAAGCTTTGCAGCCGCTGCTTCAGTAAGCCCTCTCCTGCCAGCTACCCAGATGACGCGGGCTTCGCTGCGTTCACGTACCTCGGTCTCAGTCTCCTGGCCTCGCTTGCGCCCGCTGACGAATGGCGCAGCGTTGTGCAAAATATTCTCAATTTCAGACGGAGGCGCTGCTGCAAGGGAAGCGATGGTGTGGTAGCCAGCGTTGTACAACATTCGCGCACGAGCAGCATTCAAGAGAGAAATTCGCACCAGGTCACAAAGCTCTCGCTCGACACCAAAAGATAAACGGCTCTGAAACTGCGACAGGAGTAGCTCTATGTTGGTCCAGCCAAGCTTCTCACAGAACACCGTCACCATTCCCGCGAACGTTGCAGAAGAACCTTGCAAGGATTGAAGCATTCCGCGATTTGCACCATACCGCCTGGCAACTACATTGAGTGGTACTTCATGTACGAGGTCTTGAAGTGCTAACGCCGCGAAGAAGCGGCGATGGACGGCAAGAGACTGGCACTGTTGTTCGGTTCGCGTCAGAACACGTCCTCGCACGGCTCTAACAAGGAAGCCTTCCTCTACTCCAACCAAGTCCGCCACGCGGCGCATGTTTGCTGGCAGGCGCTCATAGATGCGCAGGTACTGGTACCAATCTATGTTGGGCCACTGATCCTGTATGTAGATTGGGGTCACCTTTTATGGGAACGAACGGAAAATAATTTCTTAGTCAATATTGTCACATTACTGTCACCAATATTGAATCAATATTGTAGGCTACATTTAACAGACCAATACTACAGCAAACTCAAGAAAGTGGGGCCCGGTTAGAAACATTTTGATATATAGTTAAGTTTGAAATTATATGAATCCTAAACACTCCAACTGAATTGTACGTGCTTATCAAACCCTCAGCAACGCGCTATAAAGCTGTGACTGGGAGCAAGTGATCTGCGATTCCTATTTACGTAATCCTTCGAATAGATCGTTTTCACGGCGGCCATGTTGGTGGACTAGAACAATAGACTTTTTCTCCTTTGTGAACTAAACTCTATTTTATGCAAATTTTGCGCAGCAATTTTGTATTGTTCAGTCCACCAGTATGGCCTGCTTCTTACGGGAGTGAAAACCATCTATTAGAATTCATTTTTTTACTTACCTGGTAAATGATATGCAGTTCGCTTTCGAGCACGAAGCACTTGCGTGCTTTCTGTACCTCAGCAAAAACAACAAGCGCTTCATCAGGGGAGAGAGCAGACGACAATGTAGCCACACCCAGTTGGGTTGGTACGTATCGTTGCTCATCTTCTTGTACCTGAAATGAACAAGAAAAACTTAAATTAACCTGCCAATCATCGCCGAGGAAAAAGTGTAACGGGTCGAAAGACGCGACAAAGACGCACATGGGCAGTTTGATGTTACACTTGATTGGCCAAAACTGAGGCAATCCCACTTGCTGATTGGAGGGTAATACACACCTACTTTTAGAACCAATTGAAATTCAGCAGAAGCACATCCAAGGAAGAAACGCAATTGCACTGGACAGTTACAAGAAAACCACATGGATAGGTGGTAAAGAGGTTTGGTTTCTGCGTTTTGTTTTATCTTTAAAGGACACATTTCTCCATGGTGAATAAATTGCTACCTGAATTGCGGAATTGCTGCTAAGAAAATTAATTTTGTGAAAATGCTGGGAGGAAAATTGAGGCTTGAGAGAGTTTCCCATTGTTACACTCCTTGTAAAACAATAAGGGATGGCAGAAAAATCGTTAAGATCATTCGGGCAAAGTGTAAATGTATTTACAATTCTGTTACAGGACAAAACTTTAAGGATGTTTATCATGTAATAGTGGTTATCATGGGAAAACCTCAACATTGACAAAAATCCCCAAATTTCAGTTTTCATCGATTATCTTGAAAACTAAGTCGGTGACCTGCCATTTTTATTTCGTTATTTATAAACTCCCTTGGCTCTTTATAGTGTCTGACGATATATTTTACATCGAAACGGGAATTTGGCGCCGGTGGTTGGAAATTGTGGGTGGCCATGCCCGCAGATACTTATAAAACTTTCATAAAGAGAAGACTTATGTTGTGATTCCTCTTTTAACTTACCTCAGCCGTTTCACCTTTATTTTCTCTGTTTTCATCGGTATTCTTATCATCACACTTCTGTAAACGAACAAACTCGTTTTCCACGAGAAATTTCACGGTTTTCTTGATAACGGCATCTGTATCGTTTGCATCTTGTTGAGCAGGGACTGAGGCGAAGAACGTGCAAGCCGCGTAACGCTCAACATCCTGAGGTCTGGTGACCACTCCACTGGCGATGACCTCGAGAAGCGCGCGCTTCATTCCACCATTGTCCTCCTTTCCTGAGATTTGGGACACAAAAATGTGTTTACATAAGATAAATAGAAAATCATGATTTAACACAATTAGGCAGTATGACGCCAGCCCCATTGAGGCGACTAGAAATTGTTTACGGGAGCGTAAATCAAGTAATTATTGTTATACATAGGCATTACTTGAGATTTTACCAGCCGTTATTGGAATCATTGGCGCTCAAAATATAGCCCGCGTAGCTGGCTGGACTCCGTGACCATGTGCTTTTTTCTGCAGGCGGAGTACTTTGTTTTGGCGGCGTAGCTACTCCGCCAGGGGATTGGTGAGGGGCCGAGTTGAAATCGGAAATTCCACTCGCGGCTTCGCCGCTCGTATTCGTGAGCTTCGTTCGCGAATGCTGAGTCGCTTGCGCCCGCAAATCCCGCCAGGCGGTGTAGGCGGTGCAAGGGCTCACATGAATGGCTCGCTACCCTGCGTGAATACAATAAAACAAACAACAGGAACAATGCCCCTAGCCCCTGAAACAGTAGCAACTGCTACCAGTAGAATTACAAGCTTACGAGAGCTACATTACCGATGCCGCCGGCTACACGGGCTACTCAGCCAAAATAACACAGTATTCATACCTAGCAGACAACTTTGCACGGCTTTAAGTCGGGAATTCAACAGCGAAGCCACTTTTTGTCGTTCAGCGGGTTTACAGATCAATACACTCTCTCCTAGGGCATCGACTCCTTTCCGGCCTGCGCGACCAGCCATCTGTTTGTAGACCAAAGCATCTACCAGCTTGCCGTGAAATATTGGAGTGCGGATAATAACCCGGCGAGCGGGAAGATTTACTCCTGAAAAGGAACGAAAACAAAGGATTGTTATGTGGAAAAGATCTAACTAACAATATCTGCAACTCCTCTGCTCCTGATCCTAAGAATCCTCAACATAAGAACAATGTACCGTTCAATAGCTATCATCTGAAAGGTAGCCACAAACTCAAAGGTCAGAACCATTTCGTGCAGCATAATGAACAGTACCACATGAAAGAACTGCTCAATAGCTTTCATTTGGTCACACATCAGGGTTTCATTCACAGAATTTAAAAAGTTAGAACCATCTTGTACAGCATAGTAAAGTAACATACTGCACATAAATGATGCTCAATTACTTTCACTTGAATGTTCGCGCACTTCGCTAAGCCTTAGAAATCGCCCCACCTGAAGACAGTGTGGATGTCGCCACAAGTACGCGAATGGACCCCTGTCTAAAGGCCCCTTCAATAATGTCCCTCTCATCAAAAGTGAGCCCTGCATGATGAAATGCCACTCCATGCGGAACCATGCGTGACAGTACCGAGTCGAGCCCTACTTGGGTACGTTTTAACTGTTCTATGACCTCCTTCAGTGCGGCGTAATCAAACGTGAGGAGTTCAGAAGCCTTCACAAACCCAGCGCCCCGAACATTGTTACTGTTCCCCTCCTGGAGGGCCAAGCTTCCAATTTCCGCAAAGTGCTTGGCGATGGTCTCAGCTAATTTTTCGCACCAGTTCTTTGTCGGACAGAAGACTAAGACCGAGTGTCCGTCGACGATGGTTTCCTTGCACAGCGGTATCACGCGATCCTCGTCTCCACTGACAGTTCCACCGCTGATTTCACGAATCTTCTCCATGTTACTGTCATAGAGTGCAGAGCCTACTTTGACCATTTCTGTCAGTGGAACAGGCCTGTGGTCTGTGAAGTACAAGTCAGCGGACAGCCAGTTGGCAAGCATGTCCAGGTTGGGTAAAGTCGCACTCATACCTACTATCTGTATTGCGGGCGATGTTTCTTCGCTAGCTGTAAAGTGGAAGAGGAATGAATGCTCATGAATGTGTGTCATAACGATTCCCATCGAAGAGCGGTGCAATGTTTGATTAGAGTTATTTACGCTCGAGAGTCAAAAGTGATTCCCCTTCCTACAGTAAGCGATTGGTTTGAGAAACTCTCACCACTTTCTCGTCCAATCAAAAGTAAAACCAAAATCAATCGTGACTCGATCGCGCACGTTTTCCCGCGCTTAACGCCGGCTGGAGAAATTGGCTTCCGGAGTTCTGATTGGCTCACTGGATTGTATGCGTCCTCCGTGACTGCTCAGAAAACCAAAACCAAAGTTATCACTCTTGCCAATCACAGAGGATGCTAACAATCCAATAAACCAATCAAAACTTTGTCTCTTTCGCAGCCGTTATTAGGGTCGTCACGCAACGCTCCTCTCCACTAACTTGGTGGGGAGGAGCGTTGCGTGACGACCCTAACAATTAACGGTAACATAAAGTCAAAACAAGAAGAAAACTGTGTTGCGCAAAGTTCGTTAGATAAAGAAACTTTGTAAATATTCATTATTGCGCGAAAAAGTACGTAAAATTCTATACGTTTCGAGGCTACTGCGTCTTTATCAGTGGATAAAAAAGAAACTGTCGAATACTGTCGAAAGTAAAGAGAACATAACTGATCTTGGTTATTAATACAATTACCGTTCTTTCCATTGTAGCCAGCAATGTATCGTATTTTGGTCAAAAACAGTTCCAGTAAATATCCTCTGTGTTGATCACCAATCATGTGCATTTCATCCACGACTACAATACCAAGAGAAGACAGCACTTTATTCTCATCCAGCAAGCGATTCAGCAGACTATTGGCTTTCTCTATCGTGCAAACTGCAATGTCCACAGAAACGAACCCCCCGGGTGGGGCGTGGCTGCCCATATACCCCTCAACTCGCACCCCTGCCTCTTGGTAAAGACGCTGGAAGAAAAAAAAGAGAAGAAAAAAAAAAGAAAACGGGTTGATAGTGATTACAAACTAAGCAAGTAGACAACGAAGTCATTTTTTAGACTGCGAATCCAAGTTTTCTTTGAACGGATCGTCAACGAGGCACAGCCGAGCTGACTATCGCTTATAGAAAACGAAGGCGAGAAGTCAAATTATTGTAATTATTATAGAAATGCTAAAGGACTACATTCCGAAAACTATCATTTTATGTACTTTAAAGCTGCCATTTTATTTACTTTAAAGCTTCGCTTCTCGGGCAAATATTTGTTTTAAGAACATCAAATTTCCGCGGGGCATCTATCCGCCGATAGTTCCTCGACAGAAACACTCTATTGTCTAATTAGTATAAATCTACTAGCGTTCTATCACGAATGCCGTTCTCTGATTGGCTGCGCTACCCACTATCTATTCTGTGATAGATAGTGAGTAGCGTAGCAGTGCGGTTGTCAAGAAAATGGCGGCTGCTTCTTCACGTTTTCGAAATGTCCTTGAAGAAGATTTAGACAGTTTACTGGTCGAGGCTGTTCCAGAAAAGACAAAAGTCGCCACGACTAATAGAATAGATTTATACCCGGGTATATGGCTAACCCACATACGGCCGCTCTCATGTGGCTTTGATAGCTCAGTTGGTAGAGCACTGCACCGGTAACGCAGAGACCGTGGGTTCGAATCCGTTCAAAGCCTGAAATTTTCTTTTCAGGTCTTTGTTCCAGTAGTGTTATGGCTGCATTCGCATATAAACCGTATCTGCTTAATTGCTACTGTTGGACATTCTTTAATTTAAAAAACATAGCGAAAACAGTGGATCACCATGACGTCAAAAGAATATTCTACACGCTTATCACATCTGACTTCAGTCTCGGACAATTTTTTTGAGCAATTTAACCTACCTGGAGATAAAACATTTTTTCACGCGCCACGCTGATAAAAGGCAAAATAAAGAGCGCTTTCCTTTTTGTCTCCAGCACTCGTTTTAGCATCAACAACTCTGCAACCATTGTTTTCCCTGCACTTGTTGGGGCTGAGTATACCAAGTTTCCTACAAAAAAGTATCATGAATTATATAAGTAATGCTATAATAGGTTCAAGAGGTTAATAAGTCTGTTGAGAACTTAGTAACACTCAACTACAGTCTTATGCATGTCCACAGAGCTGCTTGTCTGCCTTAGCACTTGAAACAAGTGGCTCTAGGGACACATGATTTGAAAAATCAAACGTTTAAAATTACTAAAATGGAGGATTGATTGGAGTCCCTCATAAAATCATGTATACCCAGGGCCACTTGTTTCTCTTGCTCAGGCTCTGTCAGCTTAAGTAGCTGTGGAGGTCTGTGGAGATGAGAATGGCCTCTTTGCACTTCCCAGTTTCTGCTGGCATCCAGTTTTCATGTTGTTTGATCAAAAACAATAACAACAACAAAGGCAAGAAAATAGAGGACTGTGAACAACTTACCTCCTGTGAGCACCTTCCCTGTGCGGAGACAGTCAGCTTGCCACTCAAACATGCGAGTTATTCCTAGTTCGTTGTACCTCCTAAGCACCTCAGGAGGGAGGCCCCAGGAAGAAAGCTCCAAGGGGTTTGCAGAACTACTCACATTGGGTTCCAGGACACTTCTGCTATTGGACTCTGAGAGGCCACTTGAGAGATGACTGGAAATATAGATAAGTGAAAAGGCCAAAAACCCTCAACACATGACTTACTTTGCTTAGAATATTAAAACTGTCTCTCTTTTACTTATATTACATATTAACCAAAAAAGAGACAGTTTTACAGCACAATGTGCCTTAGTGTGGCCACCCAACAAACTTTTTTGATAAGTTACCCAATCAGAGAGCGTGAATTTGTTTGAGTTGTCCTGCCTCCTTGTTAAAAGTGGGACTGGTTTCGTGACAACAGCTTTGAACATTGCAAGGAGGCAGGGCAGCTCAAACAAATTTGCGCTCTCTGATTGGCTAATTATAACTTGTCAAAAAAGTTTGCTGGGTGGCCACACTAAGGCGCGTCACACTGTAATATTCTAAGCAAAGTAAGTCGTGTTGAGGATTTTTTTTGCATTTTCCACAAAACTGCCTTTACTGACAAATGTCATAGTCTGGGGACTTGCCTGAAGGAAACTATGAAATATTCATATAATGTCAGACCAGGATTTGAAAAGTGGGCATCCAAATGCTTCTAAGGCCTAAGAGTCCACCATCCTAAGATGATCTAGGGACATGCAAGTAGCTGTACAATGTAGGGTATATTTTTTGTAATTTTGAGAGCAATTTTCACTAAAAATGTGGGTGTCTTATTAGGGCACCTGAATACCCATCTGGCTAAAGGCCTCCAGACACTACACACATAGAGGAACAGCTGTTCATTTGATATTTATTTTAATTGTCCCATGGCAGTATTTCTTAAATTAAATTCAAATCAGCTTAGGACAATGGTTATGGGCATAAGCTTCCAGAGCAAACTGGTATCAAAGTTGTATTCACATACCAGTTTGTTCCTACAACAAATCCTTATTGTGACTGGAAAATGATAACAGCTATTGTACTTACCAATTGCTTGCATGGCCAGCAGGATTTCCTATAGCTTGAGATCTGTCATTGCTAGTTTCGAACTGTTGAAAAGCACCAGTGACAGGTGAAAACACAGGAGAATTGGTGGAAGGAAACAGTGCCACATGTTCTGAGTCCTCGATTGGTGTTGAGATGCGCTCCCTGGCTCGACCAAACTTGTTTGCTATAGATTGGACTCTTCTGTTGTTGCTGGAAGGTGTAGTAAAGGCTTCTGCGGCCAATTTTGGTGTAACATTTCCTTTTGAGGCATCCTTGGAAGATGTACGAGGGGAGTGCGGTACAGGGTCACAGAGTTTATCAACTTCTGATAAAGCTGCAGCATCAAACTCAAAGCCAAATGAGAAATTGAAGGAAGAACTTGGTGATAATGCATTGACGATGTATTGGTCAGTCTAAAAATAAGTTAACAGTAATAGGATTTAATTATCTGTGGTGCCTTTCTGCCAATAGTTATGTTGTTGGCTTGAACTTCAGTGGAAGATCTAGGAGAGGGGCCCATGGGACCTGGACCCCCGTTAATGATAATGGTAATGGTCCGCATACCGTATTTACCGGTACTCAAATAAGCGCTTCCCTGGAATAAATGCCAGCCCCCGATAAAGTGAAGCACATGGAGTGGAAAAATTAATAAGCGAGGCCCTCAAATAAGAGCCACAGCTCCGGTGTGGCGCTTATTCAAGTATTTCCATAAGATGATACAGATACACTGTAATTGCTGCAATGCAGTTCTAAGCCAGCAATGGGAATTTATTTTCATCTTGATAGTGATGTTTTTAAGTTCAAACCTGCAGAAAAGTATTGACGAGGCTGTTATGAAAGCCACAATGTCGGTTAGCTACAAGCCGGTAAGCCATGAAAAAATACTCATAAAGTAAATTAAATTGCATGATCAAAATGTTTCTTTTTAATATTTTTGGGGCTCACGGATTTAAAATAAAATGTGTGAGCCCCAAAATTACATGGATTTTAGTAATATATTGCACATATTTTTTGTGGGTGTTTTTGTTGTTCACACCCTACATGGAATGTGATTTGTACTGTGAAGTTTAGGTATAAAATAAGTTCCTCACACTATCTTGTTTAATCCCTGATGAAGTGTGAAGTAATCACACGAAACCGGTCGGATAAAATAAAAAAGTAAACAAGATTTGTTGCTGTGTGCTGCTCACTAGTACCTTTTAAAAAATATTGTATTTGGTGTCGCTGCACGAGTCCCCACCTTAATTTTTCAGACCCAGGGGCGGATCTAGGGGGAGCGTGCAGGGGGTGTGCACCTCTCCCTGAGATGACCTACAACTTTCTAATATAACCAGTATTATGCTTATGTCACCCACTAATTATGCGTTCCTTAGTGGTGCACCCCCTCCTAAGAAAAACCCTGGATCCGCCCCTGAAACCACCCTCCCCCTTAGCTCAAGGTCTCAATCTGCCACTGACTTCTTTCCAGTTTTCAAGAAGTCTTAAAAAGTTACCATTGCTGATGAGTTGTTTATGGTCATTGAACAGAAATAGAAACTGCACTAAGATTTTTGCCAAACCTTGCCTTGGAACTCAAATTTTGGAACAAAAATGGAGGGTCCCCATGCTCATTTAGGAGCAACAGCACCTTGTTTATAGAAGCAATTCCATTATATACACTACCGGCTTGCTAAATACACGTTTTTGAAGATTGTTCCTTATTCTACACTGGGAATTGGTTTATATTTATTTTACAGGGAGAAAGTTATTGCTCAGTTGAGAACAAGAGAAAAAAATGAGAGACCACCAAACATGTTTATAAGAAAATGATGATTTACAGAGTACTTCTCTGGTGAGCTCCAGACAAAAAGAAAAATATACCAGGTCAACAATGTGCGCACGCTGATCACACGAGAAATCAATCATGCACAGTAAACCTAAGGTAGACTGTTCAGTGCAGAGTCCGCTATTTTTGGTATTTCCTCAATCGGCAAACGCGGTGAATGAATCGCGAGAGAACTGGACTCCAGTGCCAAATGTGAGGTACGAGGGGGTAGGGGGTGGGGAGCAAAACAATGTTTTTTTGGCTTGCTCCCTGCCCCCACCCCCTAGCGTGTCGCACTCACAATCGCTTCACTCGCTGTTTTTTTTTTGCTCGTTCTTTTGCGTTGAAAAAATAGAGTGGCTGTGAACAGTCTAAGCTAAGGTGCACAATAACTGTTGAAAGCATTTACCAGCAGTTCAAATCCTACTAGACTCCTTTGCAGCTCGATTTTGGGATATAATGCAACATTGTCTGTTAAGTGACATCCCAAAAATGGCTGTGACGAAGGCTGAAATCCTACCAGAGTTAATGATTTTTTTACAGTAATTATTTTTTAGTTGAGAATTTACTATAAGTCTGTAGTTACCTGATTATTACAGTAACTGATAGAAACATGGACAGAAATACCTTTTTCCAGTGGGGAATTTGATAATCTTCATGTATACTATGAATTCCTAACCAGTGGAACATAAAATTTGAAGAAATGGCTGACACAGAAGGGAATTTGACCACTTCATGTTTTAGAAACGTTTTATGCCCTGGAATTTGCCTTGGGGTGGGGATAGTTGCTCTTGGATTTGGTAGATACAAAATCTAGTGATGGGAAAATACTAACTTTTTTTCTACCTCTAAGTGTTATAATAATTGGTCTTTAAAGGGCAACAAAAAAATGAATATCAAGCAGAAAAAAGTTAAGACTTAACTGCAAGTGAGCCAGTCCAGTCCAATTGTAATTTGTAAATATGTGAAGAAAGAAAATGCAGATTTGTTGCTGTTGCTGTTCTTCATGGATTGAGATCCAAATTTATATATTCTGAATTGCATCGCCTCCCTACCAAATCTTTCATTAAAAATGCCCTTTACAATACGATCAATTGATGCTATACCTTTTGCATGCATGCACAGTGACGTCAGTGTATATCAGGTAAACCCAAAGAAGCAAGAAGGTTTTTTTGGGAAGAACTTACTACCGTTATTCGTCAAGCTTATTCAAATGCAAGCAAACACTTTATTACCACATAATACATGTATATACTCTGTTTAGAGAATCCCTTTTGGTCCTTCCCTTCCCCGATTGCTAGAAAAGACAAGTAATGAGATTATGAATTGCCTATTTTAAATCTAGAACTCATCTCACCTTGTTGTTCTTTTGATTATCCTTGTCATTTCTGGGTTCGCGAATGTTCGTGACTCTTTGTTTGAGGGGATGTTGATTTCGCTCCGACGTCGGTCTCTTTTGCTTCCATGTTTGCGAAAGACGCCTCATGTTTACAAATGCAGATAAAAGTAAAGATGGAACTATCTTTTATCAGATGATGCCACATCGAGCTTTAACCAGGACGGGAAAAGAAAGAAACTAGCCCATCTTCATCTTTTGATCGCCATTATTTCTACTTTTGAACATGCCGCCTCGCTGAACCGCGAGGGCCTGGTAACCGATATAAAATATGGGGCCCAGGACCCAACCCGATCAAACGTCTCTTTCCTTATTATTTGGTAGCCTGCTGACGCAGACGTATTTCCGATCATTTAGTTGAAAACGTCGAGTGTAAATATCTTTTCGCTCGTTTTTCATTTTTTTCAAATAACGAGTGTCTGCTTTTCAAATGCTCTGCGCCCGAACAAATGCCCCAGTAGGGTAGCAGCCCTCGTAAGCTTGTAATTCTACTGGCAGCAAAGGCTATTGTTTTAGGGGCTTGGGGCATTGTTCCTGTTATTTGTTCTTTTGTCCTCTCATTTTACTCAATGCGTCACAAGCCATTCATGCGAGACCTTACAAGAGCTGCTACCTTGCCCAACAAATCACTTTGACAATGGTGTCAACAAGTTTGCAAATACTCAGGATTTTTTAGTAAATTAAAGCCCGGAAAAATTTAATAAATCAACATGAAACTGATTAAATGTCAAACTTTAAACAGTGAAAATTAAAACCTTAGTATTAGTTTTTCAGGTTAACAAATCATGTGTAGTGGTTTCAGATCAAATGTCAGCAGATTTCCCAATTTTGGGGAGAGAGATTTATCCCTAGAGGTAAAGGGAATGTTCCCAGGGCTTCTCTCTCCCCATCCCCAAGAACAAGAGAGGGAGAGACCTTGGAAAAGAGGTTGTAACAGGGGAGGTAGGGGGGTTAAATTAGCGGGGTGCATTCTGTATACATCCTAAGCTTTAGATATGCCAAGATCTACGTGAACATCCTTCATCATTAGGCCAAAATCTACGCCAACTGATCATTTGTGAGTTCGGTAAGGTATGACTTGTGTTCTCAACATACAAAAGTGTGTCTTTCTGTTTGATGATCTTAATTGGAGATAGTTCGCAGCACTCTAGAAGCTCCAATTTGTTACGGTTGTTTGTTTATCATGTTTTCAGCCAATACTGTGGGACCTTGTAAAGAGCTGCGTTCCACCCCCTTACCGGTAATTGGTCTTTGCTTATTTGTTACTTTTTTTATTAAAAAATTTTTTTTAACGTATCTGTATTGCTAAAAAGGCTCCTGAAGCTCAGTGGACAAAATTGCCTAGCCTGCAAATAGGCTCCTGTCTCAGACGGGCGCTATTTTCTGGCACAAAGCGCTGAGCATGACCCACCACCCAAGTGTTCGGGAAGCCTTTCTGCAGGCTAACAATTGCCAATCCCATAGCCTAGCCTCACTGTCTGCACAAAGTCTAGGAAGCAGCGATCGGTAGTTGTCGGTGAGTGCACTTCCGTGAGGTCACCATTCATGATAGCCTCCCACGCAGACGTCCTTTGGGCTTTGTCACACTTCCTTCCCCACGGAATCTGAATCTAAATCGAACCTTCACTATCCGTTCACGGCTACGAACCAATCAGAGGTAACTTTCCAGTTTTGGGAAAACGATTCGCAGCATGTGATAGGATAGCTGTCATGCAATGAGTCAATACTGATTGTTTTCTTTAATTGGCCTGTGAACGGAAGTGGACTGTCGATTCAGCAGACATCCGTGGGAAAGGAACGCGCAACAAAGCCCGAAGGACATCAGCGTGGGAGGCTACATTCGCGATAGACTCCAGACTACCCTGAACAAGGAATGCCAAGGGACTAGGCTGCCAATACCACATTTAGTAAGTCACCAAATAAAATTATCTAAATTGTGGAATAAAATAAAGAAACTACTACTTGATTTATTCAACATCACTAGATCGAAGACATAACAAGGTCAAACAACTGTTGTGTAAAATTTTACCTAATTTGTCAAAACTTTGCTTTCTTACAAACACTGTCCATCACCTTGCAATCTTTTCTTCTCCTACACAAGAGAGAAGTTGTTCCCTATATTCCATAATATCTCCATATTGACCTGACAAGGACAGTATGTCATTGTTCCTCTTGGCTTCGTGGTGAAATTCGGGAGTTTTCAGTTCATACCACCTGGGTTTAGGACCGCGTATTCTCTCAAGTTCCTCAAAACATTTATTTTTAAGGAGTCTTTCCTCTTCTAAACGTAGTCTGTCTAATCGTAATCTGGCCAGTTCTTCTTGATATGGTGTTGCTAACGCACTTATCGTTCTTGAGGATAACATGCGATTTTCTGCATCTCTGAAAAGGGACAAATCAAACTCTCTGATTGGAGTTTTCCTGATATTTTCACTTGGATCACTTGCTACATTTCCTTCCACAGCTGACCTTAACACAGAAGCTTTCAACGGTCGCCTTTGTGCAATTTTCTCAATGTCAACCGGGACACTTGTAGTGCGATGAACTGGCTTTATAAACCAACTGTCAGAATTATAGCTATTGTTAAGAAATGTATCCATTGTACTTGACTTTTCCTGCAACCTGGCAAGTTCTTCATCAGGGCCGTCATCAAATTCTGATAAATCCAGGGCTAAATCATTGGGATCAAACTCTTCATCAGACGTTTGTAAGTCTTGAAAGCTTACAGATTGCCTTGAAGGTGTCCTTGTTGTGCCCTTATGCGACAGTCCTGTAGTGGATATGGTCATTTCTGAGTTGGTTCTGTAGTTTTGTGGTTTCATTCTGTATAACATAAAACAAACAGAGGAAATCAGTTCAATCAACAGGGTTCATACCAGAAAGCAGGATCACGAGATTATTGTGTTATTATGTGAGCCAAAATTAAAAAACTCAGTTTGCCCTTGTATAAATTTTACCTTACTAGCCCAAATCTCTGAGGAGCTAGCAGCCCAAAAAGTCTTACATTTTAATTGATTTAGGTCGTTTAAATTTTACATTTTAATGAATCTTCAGAAAAAATCATGTTCGCACATTCTGTGTTAGGCCTGGTTCACACTGGCGACAAAAGGCGGACATATTAAACAACATAACAACGAGGTCACGCAAATGGGAAAATACCTTACACTTATGTTCTATGTCAGCAGCGTGAACAACACAACATAACGACATAGCAGGAACATAATGACATAAAGCTACATGAATATAGCGACACAAGGAAAAGATTGATCTTTTCTTTATGTCGTTATGTCGCTAGTGTGAACCAGGCTTCAGATGCAGTAGCGAAAGTACTTAGGCCTCATTTACATCGAACCCTCCCCCTAAGACAACTTTACCTAGCGTTTAATGACAAAAACTTGTAGCCAGCTGAGTTAAAGTTGACCCTGTTTGATTATTCATACAGTATTTTAACATTCAAATCACTAGTTATCCTTCTTCCTTTGCTATTTATCAGCCTTACTTATTAACTTACCTCACGGGTGTTCGTCGGCCACGCAGAATGAAGTCTTCGTCCGGGTTCCGCTTTCTTGTTCCTCTAGAGGGCAGAGGTCGTAAATTATAAAACGAATCCTTCTCTGAGGGTCTTTTCTTTGCCATGCTGCTGATGAACATTTTGTTTTATAGCCATAAAATTGGAAATTAACAGCTGAAAAAGGCAGAGTAATTCCCTCCAAGAGAGCGTTTGCTTAGCAACCAAGCTGTGGAACCAGGCTTCTTCGCTTTAGCAAGAAGGCTTGGTGACAAATTTGGTGCGGCGCAATGACCGTTGCCCAAGGGAAAAATTCAAAGGGAGGAGGCCGCGCCGGTGAGCACACTTCAGTCAAAATGAAGTATTGGTGTGTGCTAAAAAATTCCTGGCCCTATTTATGAACAAAAATACGGGGCAAAAATGACAACACATTCCCACAGTTTGGCCAAAACCTGTGCGCAAGCTCAAAGCCTATTACCCGTGTTTAAGTCATGTTATTCAAAAAGTACCAACCAGAGTCCAGAGAGTTGTGAACATTTATAAAGGTTACTGTAAACCAGAAGTTTACATATTTGCCATGTTGTGTATCCGCTGACTAGTATCACATGACCAGATCGCGGGTTCAGATTTAAAATAGACTGTTCACGGTCTGCTGTTTTTTCGTATTTTTCCTCGATCGGCGAACGCAATGAATGAATTGCGAGAGAACTGGACTCCAGCGCAAAACCGCGCGCGTTCTTTTGTGTTGAAAAAATAGAGCGCCTGTGAACAGTCTAGATTTAAAACTCATCGAGCTCACGTGTTTTTTAAGTTGACCGCTGACCAGGTATTGGCTTTTTCATTGATCGCGGGCTCAGGTCCGACTGTTTTTTTTGGGGGTGGGGGGGGGCTTATCGCAGGATTTTTTAATTTTTCATGCTCATTTTCAGCGGAAATTCTGCAAGTGGAGTTGACGTTTTTAATTATTCTTATTTATTTCTGTACGCAATTTCAGAAATGATTAAGAACCAGCTCCGCTTTTAGGAAGTCACCTTTCATAAAACTAAATTTATCGTGGATTGACGTGATGGTACTAGTTAGTCCAATTCGCTCGTTTAATTCGCTACGGATCGCTCGGGGGCGTCCGAATCAAGGGGGAAAACCACTTAAGGACGTTTGCGCAAAAATTTTCTACCATTGATTTTTTTCTGAAACTCTCACCACTGTAAGATGAGTAACTGATGTCAGAAATGTAAAAAAAAAAAAAAAAAAAAAAAAAAATGGGGGTCACCGACTTCGTTTTGGAGATAACATCCCAGAAGAACACCCGAAATCTGAAAACTCGCGCTTCATTAGCGGGTGCGGCTAGTGTCTGTAAGCACAAAAATATTGCAAATAAATCTTTGAAATGAACGTATCTCTGTCAAATGTTGTTTAAATGGACCCATAAAGTGAATTTATTCAATTGGTGTGGTTCCTTAACACATTTGACGACCACATTTCCACTCGCCAAACAGCCGCATGATGGCAGGATTCGATGTCCTGTGGGCAGAAAATTTCAAAATTTTAAACTTCCCACATTGATTTTTTGACAATCTGCCGAGAATTGTAAATAAAATCAGTTCATGGAAAAAAGTAGGGGTCACCGACCATTTTACAGATTAAACTACCAGCAGAGTTACGAAACGGCTTTTGGCCCTTTGTTTTTCCTCAGGGCATGTGTCCGCTTGAAATCAAAATAGCGCGCGCGCGGAACGAGCTCTTTCCTCGATTTCGTGATCTTTGCGCACTACGTACAGACAAATTTATTCCGCCCGGTCTTTCGCTCATGCGTTGAAGACAACTTTCTTCACAAAAAAACGCATAGCAACGCATAGAAAAAACGAGCAAATTGGGGCAGCTGTCGGTAGGGTAGCAGCTCTCGTAAGCTTGAAATTCTACTGGTAAGTTGCTATTGTTTTAGGGGCTAGGGGCATGTTTCCTGTTGTTTGTTCTATTGTCCTGCCAATGCGTCGTAAGCCAGTCATGTGAGACCTTACGAGGGCTGCTACCGCGCCCGCAGGTCTACGTGCTAGTGTAATGATGAGAGGATGTACAGCGGTAGATGCCACAGGTTTCGGGTTCGATTCGATTGTGTGTAAAAATCTCGATAGTTAAAAATAGGCCATTTCCGAGTTCTCTTTTGCCTCAGTGCCAAAACGAGTCTAAGTGCGAAACAGTTCATATGAAAATGTGTTTTACCGGTGCGCATGTTCATTTTCATGCAAAGCAAACTCATTTTCATATGAATAGAGGGGGTAAGTTTCTAAAGAAACTGTGGTGCTGCGTCGGTGGGAAGTATAACAATATAATTTGGTTTTATCAACTGGGTTGATAATGTCAATTGGCCACCGTAAAGAGATTCAAGAGCTGACGTTTCGAGCGTTAGCCCTTCGTCGGAAGGATGGATGGTTTTGCACTTAGCCTCGTTTTGAAACAGAGGTACAAGAAAACTCGGAAATGGTCGATTGCAAAGTGTTGCTTTCAAAAATGACATCGACCGCTCACGAAATGGATATCTATATTTTCTACCAGTCTATTTTTTCTGTGATGGTGGGAGGTAGATTTCATCGTCAAAACGCTCTATTGGTATTCTTTTCTACAGTACAACTAGATTACCTTCAAAAAAGAACAAAACAGCACGTAAAAATTTAATTTTAATTTGATCCCTAGAACTGTACAATGTACTCAAAGTCGACATAATTTTAGCAGTGTTGCTGCTTTGAAGTGTGATGCGTAAAAATATGTGATCACCAAACGACCAAAGGGGGCAACTGTAGAATCGCGCCCTCATCGCCATCATCTTACTAAAATAAACAGTTTAATACTAAAATTCTTTGATCCAGAAATTTATCATTTTGCATACTATCTGTGTGTTTTACCTGCAAGAAAAGCGAAAGACACGACCATCAGTATATTTTAACTGTTGGGGAGCGCCAGCCACATACACATAACTCTTGCAAAGAAACACTGCACTCTCACTTTTCCAAGACAAACAGTTCGTTTCTGTATGGACAAGCCATGCACAAAGGGAACTTGATTTAGCCAAAATTAATTGACGCCTCTATTCGAGCGCTTTATTATTTCTTTTCTCGAGAGAGCCTAGCCTGCGTGCAGCCGTCTCCTTAGGAAATAGGAGACGGCTGCACGCAGGCTAGAGAGAGCCCTCTTTGAGATTCAACCAGAAAACTCTATATATTGACGATAATTCTGAGTGTCGAGTGATATATCTGATTGGCTCGTGGGCAGTTTTGAATTTTTGCGCTCAAGTAACAACCAAAGAGGCCACATGGATCTCGGAAGAGAACGTCACCAGAAAGGCATTTTCACGTTGGAATTTCACACGTCCACAAGCGGGGGTGGGGATTAAACGCGCTTAGAGGAACGTGTCTTTCATGAGGTAAGCGAGCTTCGGTATGGGTACCGGCCACGTTCACCGCCAGCAGTAAGGCAATACTTTCCTTTTTTCACGTCTTTCCTATTCCCGTCAACTTAAATTGTTCTATCTCTTTTCGGCTGAGGTAATCTGAAACTAGGATACTCCCTCTCTTTCCCTTCTGTGACTGAGAGGTCGAGCACCTTTCCTTTAGCTTCATTTGAGCACCATCTCGAAACTCAAAACACTATGAACTCTTCCAGAATAAAAGTACTGAAAAAATTGACCACTCCCGACAAGGTTCGAAGTATTATACACTTCGTATTTATACAATAACTATTGGTAAAGAGCAATGGCGCATGCAATTAAGGATAAAAATTGAGAAACTGGCCCAACTCTTCAATGAAACATAATCTGGTGAATCGCAAGAAGTAAGCAGAAACACTTTGGACGAAATTTTCTACACATTCGTCGGAAAATGTGGTCGATTTGTTGAAACAAGGCAAGATACAAATAGAACTAACAACAGTCACAAAAAGAACAAAAAGGAAATCCACCTGGATCGTCCACAGCATGATCACGGCTTACGTTTTCTGTCCTTCTTACCGTCCCTTTCATTATGCGACGATGAACTGGAAGATCTTCGTTTCCGACGATGTTTCTTATCCTTTTGCGAAGATTCCCGAATGCGTTTCGACGATTTACGCCTACTAGAAGTTCTGCTTTCATTGTCGCTCTCCGCAGAAACACTTTCGCTCTTCCTTTTCTTTTTACTGCTGCTGCTATGTTTCCTTGGTGACCTGCTTCGTGATCGGCTTTTCTTCTCGTGATGTCGCCGACGTCTTCTTCGGTGCTTCGGAGATGAACTCTCACTCCTGTCTCGACGACGATGCTTTCTCCGACGAGTCTTTTCGTGAACCGAAACAGAGCTGTCACTGTCGCTGTCCGACGACGAAGGGCTCCGGTGTCTCCGGTCCTTCTTGCTTCGCCTCTCACCAGAGTCGCGATACTTTTTCCGTTTTGTTTCTTCTTCGTCACTCTCAGAAGCAGATTCGTGTTGGCGGCGCGTTTCTTTGCCGGCAGGATGGCTGCGCGAACGACTTCTTCGCGTTTTTCGACCGTCCTCCATGTCCGCACTGTGATGTTTTCTGTCATCTTCATCTCCGGAAGGCTTTTCGTCACCCGATTCTTCATTAGCTGAGCTTTCACTGCCCGAACCATAACCTCCCAGACCTACGAAGAAAATGCAACATTTTTTCATTGCAGGATTTTCTGTGCTGTGGTGCTTTTTCACTCATTACGTACATGTACACCAGCATGCACCAACGCACCAGCATTCAGAAGGGTGGGGAAGGGAGATCGCGGACATTTTGCAGATGTGTTTCAAAGCAAATCACCAAGTAAAAGACAAACCAGTTCAGCTGTACTAAAGACGGCTACTTTACACACAGCTCTTCAGTGTCTTTGCCAATAGAAAGAAAAGACGAGGAACAAAAAAAATCTTGATCGCACTGTGAGATATGTCACACTATTGCATGCAATTGGCATCAAGACATTTCTAATAATTTACATTTCGTTATTTGCTCATCAAAGCCACCAACTGCGCTTATTTAGCTTGCGTAATAATGACGTCAACATCTTGGAACCATCTTTGTAAATAACGTTAAACTCCCGCCTTGCTGACAACTCGTTATTACAGAAACCTTGACTTCTACTGCGGACAGGAGTTGATTCCTGGGCGCTTTCCATTCGATTGAGTGTAAAAAATCCGGGGCGCTTTCCATTCGACCAAAAATTCCGGTTTGAGATTCCTGGTATTCCGTGTGGCAAATGGAACAGTATTTTCCGGTTGGTCGCGACCAACTGGTTCCAGGTCATTGCGTTCCAAATTCCCCGCCAAAATACAAAATAAATCAAAGCAAAACAAATGGCGGACCGTTGCCTCTGTTACTTGTTTTCGAGTTGTTAGAAGTCAAAACAAACGACGTTTTTAGCGAGGAAGATGATATTACTTTGTTCAATGTAGCTAGCTGCTGCATGCGAAGCTTATAACATTTCTGTGCTACTTACCACTCCTAACACTAAACTGTGGCTATTCCTGCTATATTACGTGTGTAATGATACGGAAGTAAGACCAAAAAGCTTTCCAAGGCAAATAAGCAAGCCGCTCACCGATATCGAGAAGCCATCGACTTAGCCATCTTGATTTTTGACTGCAATTCTGGCTCGGAGTAACTGGCCCGAGCAGGAATGGTCGAATGGAACGGAATTTTCCGGTTATTCCGATTTTCCGGAATTTTAGGCCAACCTCGCGAGGTACACCCAAAATTTCGGAATTCCGGAAAATGTCTGTTCCATTCGCTCCCCCACCCGGAATTTCCGGAATTTTTGGTCGAATGGAAAGCGCCCACTAAAAATACTCCCGTTGATTTGGTCATTTTCTGTGTACGGACACTTTAATGCATGTATGTTGATTTTCCCTAATTCAATAAAATTACCCGACTTTTCCCCGAAATTTGAGAATTTTTATTTTCCGACTGTTTCCCATGCTTCATGTAGAGTAACTAATGCATACCTAGATAGCCTCCTTTCCCACGAAGAGCATCTAAGCCGCCAGAATGCTGCAGTTGTCGAGCAGGACCTACATTTAACAAACAGAACGTGGTTAGCAAGGATTAACAACACCAACTTGCAAAGCAATATCAAGAAGCATAATTGAATGAATACCTCTGAGTGCTTCATTATAAGTCTCTTGAGCAATTTTTTTCACCTCTTCACTAGTTACCGTTAAAAGAACTTCTGTCAGCAATTTGCGGATGTTCACTAGCTGAAATCACACAAAAACAGCAATTAACCACTTTGCAGCTAGTATTTCTAATTTTATTGCAGGGCTGTAAAATAAAAATTCATCATCAACAGGGTTGAATTCACACCCTGCGAAGGAACGGTTACCCCTCCCTGGATTGATCCCACAGGTTTCTGTCTTTCGCTAATATAGACCATGCTGGCCCAAGCTGTTTGGTGAGATTGTCGGCCATCATGTTTTCAGGTGCCCCTGTTTCCTGGTCTAATCTCCTTTCCTTCAAATCCAGGCTTCAAAAACATTGAATTCCAACTTGCCCATCGAGTAAGCAACTCAATTTTTGCTTGTCTGGTACCTCAGCACTTGTCTATTTTCTCAAATTCATTAATAATTCACGAACTTCCCTTTACTGCTATGTTTCACAATCGTCATTGTTTTTCATTTATTTGTGACAACTTGTCTGGGCTCTTGTCCACTGGGCAAGCGAGCAGAGAAAGTTACCTGCCCAACAGGAAAATCTACTCATCAAGCCCTACATGTATTTCTGAAAAAGTCACCATATCACAAATGGGATTTGTAGGTAAGGTTAATTGTTGAAACACAAAACACATTAGGGGTGAGTGCACAATTTAAGGAATTGAAAATCTGTTTCATTTTCTTAATTCATCTGCAAAATTATGTGGGTTTTGATAATTTTCTTTATAGCTATTAAAAATACCTGGGTGCCCAAGACATGACAGTACATGAATTGATTAGCAGTCTCACTAAACTTACTAGTTCCTGTTGCTTCTCCTCTTCTGTCTTCTCCTCATCTTCCTCCTCTGATGACTGCGCTTTCCCACGTGGTGAAGAGACATGCCTGGAACGTTGAGGTTTAGAAGTAGAACCTTTGCTGCGGCTATCATGATCACTTTCTTCTCCTACTGACTGGTGGCCACCTTTCTCAACATCACTTTCCTTTATGCAACAATGAAACAAGTCAGGCTATGATTTTAAAGGGACAGTTCCACGGTTTTGCGCATGTACTAGCTATAGCATCAGCCCATTAGATTCCATTGTTAAAGAAACAATCGCAAGCATGCAAATGACATTTGTAGGAAAATTGCCTTTGAAAATTTCGCAGCCATTTGCAAAAACGTGGCAACTCGAAAGCGACTGGTTCATACACGATAGAGTTGATTAGGCTTGCACATGCACCGAACCGTGAAACTGCCCCTTTAAGTACACTACAACTAAATGTACACACAATATGAACCAAAAAACGGAGCTGGGCAGGAACCTGTTACTGCTCAACCTAATAAAAGACAAAGACTTTTAACAGCAACTTTTGAATCAGTTCTTCTTTCTACCCTGCAATGGACTAGCATCCCATTCAGGTGGAGTAGAAATGGACACCACGTGTACAAGCAACACGTCACTGCAACAAATACCTCATGTGACACGGTGAATTTATGTGAAAATATTTGTTGCTGCGAAAGAATGTTGTCGCTGCAATTTGAATTCAAGGGACTGATTGTAGCAATAAAATTCTGTCACAGCAACAAATATTTTCATACTAAAACCTCACTCTGACACACAAGGTGAACTGCTGCAGTGACTTTTGGTGTCTCAGCAACTTATTTTGTTACCATTGCACATGCAGCGACTCATCACATTCAGAGACCCAATGCTTTGACTTTCCACCAATTGTTTCTCAGCCTTTAAAGTTTGATCCTGTACTCTTACAAAATAATTATTATGATAATTTTACCGCAATAAAACTGTAGTACCTCATCAGAATCATTGCTGTTTGGAGATCGCACAGGAGAATCAACTTTGCCATGATCATAGCCAGCTATGCTAGATGACCCTGATGCTGACAAATTCACATTTGATTTCTTTGGATCCTCATCTTCTCCCGGATCCTGTTTCTTCTGCTTTTTCTTCTCCAGTTTTTCAAGGCCTTCCCTGATCCACATGGGTAGGGCTTTTTTCTTAACGTCTAAAGAAAGATGCAAATCAAAACCTGAATAACTGCAGCTGAAAAAACATGGTTAAAAAAATTGGTGCCCAATTTTATTTATTGGCTAATTCATATCCATAAAACTTCCAATTTACAGTAATTAACTATTAAAGAATAATAAAATGTTTATTGTTATTATGATCATTATTATTATTATACAATGAACAATGTGTACATGTACCATTTATTATCCTTGCACATTATTTGAAAATTCCAGTTTTGGCCAAATATTGTAGGGCTTGAGAACCAAATGATGGGTCTAATAAAATTAAACAGCCAAGACAACTTACCACTTAGTCCACTTAAATCAGGCAGAGATTCAACCTGATGATGGCTTTTGTGCTTAGCATGTTCGTGTGCAAACCTTGCTTGATGCCGATCCATTTCATAAGGAAGCTGATGATAATAATGACTATCAAACTGGGGTTGATAATCATAAACCTGAGCACCGGGAACAAGAGGGCCTTGATGGCCATAATCGAGACTCTGCCCATGCCCATAGTCAATGGGTTGAGGTGCTACATGGCTGAATTGCTGTGGAGGCGGCCTACTGAAGCCATGGTTATGATCAAAAGTCTGCATCGCAGGAAGAGCAGGCGCTGCAGGTTGGTGGTTGTAATCTTGGGTGATGGTTGGCAACCTTTCTTTTTGATGTTCAAAATTACCCGTGTCATTTTCTCCTTCAATCTCAGCTCCATTGCTTTCTGCAGCGTCATCATCCATAGCCACTGTTTCAATACTATCGGCCATTTGGTTGCTTTCTACAGCATGCACATCTTGAAATCCTGGGGGTGGTGGGTCTGACTCCACCTCTGGAGGGAGGGGTGGTGCTTCAGTCTCCTGGTGGAACTGCTGATTGTCGACAGTTCCTGGTGGTTGCTGCTGGCCTGGTTGATAAGCAACATATCCAGGTTGTTGATGCATCTGATGGTGATCCACCTGTGGTTGCGGCGGCTGCTGGTAGTACTGTGCCATCTGTTCCTGCGCCATTCGTTGCTGCGCCCATAATGCGGCCTTTGCTGCCCAGTCTTGACTTGAATCTGGAAATAAAAAGATGTTTGCCCTGTTATCTCATGAAGTAATATGCATTACTTGGGATGTTGAAAGGAGTCACCAACAAAAAAATTAGCAGCTCGTACAATGTTTGAAATGATGAGAAAACAAAAATGGACATTTATGTATACAAAAATATGGGTACATAATACCATAGAATTCTGAAAAAAGCATATATCCCTTCAGTAAATAACCTTTATAATATTACATAATTATCAAATATTGGTACTCTAAATAGTTACGTACTAATGCCTCTTACGATAATAACAATGCCCTGTAATTGTGAAACGAAAACTGTGCAAGGCTGTAAATAATTTTTTTCCTGTGAATGGACATGTGACCAACTTCATGATAGGAAAAAAAGCAGTAGTGATGTCCGACATTGTATTTCAGAACCCCTCAATACAGCACTGTCAACACAAAACATTGGTATTGCTTTGGAAGGGGTAAAAAATGTGCGGCCATTTTGTCTGACTACAGTTGGGATTTAATCGGTGCAGTGGGCTCATGGTTAGTGTGCTCATCTTCGGATCGAGCGATCCGGGTTCTCGCTCTGGCTGGGGACATTGTGTTGTGTTCTTGGGCAAGACAATTTACTCTCACAGTGCCTCTCTCCATCCAGGTGTATAAATGGGTACCGGCGAATTTACTGCTGGGGGGGTAACCCTGCAATGGACTAGCATCCCATCCAGGGGGGAGTAGAAATACTCCTAGTCGCTTCATGCTACGGAAACCGGACATAAGCGCTTGCCTGATGAGCCACTTTGGCTTGAATGCATACTTAACCTAGGCAAATTTTGGTCCGATGTCACGTAAGACTGTCATTTGCGCACCAAAACACTTTTACACTAACTATAAAATTCCTGTTATAATAACTGTAGAATTCCATTCAAGTTTATTTGTCGTGAGCTACAATGTACTCACTCAATGAGACAGAAGTGTGTGGGACAAATTTTTGTCATGTACTTTGGTCACTGAATGAAAGGGAATTCAAATGAGACATTTTCCTGTTGGCAATAAATCGTTTGTCCTTTGGATTTTATGACAACTCTAATAATGAGTCACTGTAAGAAAGTGGTGTAAGTTCTTAAACCAATCACTAAACATATAGTAGTAGTGCAAAGCCATAGCAAATGTGAGCTATTTTTGACACTTATTACAAGTGAAGACTGCTTTATTTTGACAAATTCTTCAAGACTTACATGTGCAAACTTGAAACACAATCCCCAAAAGGTAATAGCCAACTGAACAATGTTAACAACTCATTGCAACCCAAAGAGCTGGTCAATTTACATGTAATGACCTTGTTACTTTCATGTATAGTAGTTCTACAGTGTTAGTTTATGAACTGCCCCTCAAGAAAGGCAAGTGCAAACTTTCGTTGTTACAATCATTTGGAGTAACTGCAGAATACCTTCAAAACATCTGTTACAACACTGTTATACATGTACATAATTTATTATACTTTTAGAATTTGTAAAAGCTGCATACACACTGTAGCTACACACATCGGGATGTTTCAGCTCTTTTATCATCAAAGTTTTCGACAGAGTGCAGGTACAGTAGGTACACCCAGACAAAAAAAACTTACAACTGATCTGTAATACATGTAGCCAAAAATCCTGTTTTATATTGTAATAATGACATGTAGTGTGACTGCCATCCCAAAACATTGTCACCGAGAAACAGCGATGTTTCAAGAATGAGTAAAGCTACACTGTACCATCAGTCAGCTATATATGCGCATTTACACTTCTACCATATGTATGGATTATGCCGAAAATTGTTTTGAAAGGTATTCTGCAGTTACAAATACTGTAGTAAAGTTGATTTCCAGTCTATACTGCACAGTATTGAGATTGCTTTCATTTTTACCTGGCAACTTTCTCAAAGTCAAAAGCATGGGATTTTTATCACAGTTTTTGAAGACAACCCGACCATATCCAAAGTTGTCCGAAGATTCCCGAGGACATTCAGAACACTTCTGAAGACAGTCAGAAGATTTCCATGTTTAAGTCCCAGGATGAGATTTGCCAAATACAAATATTGTCAAAACGTCATCAGGGCTCGACACTAACGGTAGCCAACTAGCCAAAGACTAGTAGAAATTTAGTTTTGGTTAGTAGGTTTTTGATTTCCACTAGCCACTTTGTCTAGCTAGTAAAAGCAAGACAAGCACAAACACTTTGCTTGGAAACTGAAGATCAGAAATTCATCATGGCCATTTCATGCTTCCAGACTATATTTGTTCCACAAAAATTGTTTTATTATTGGAACTGATTTCAGAACAATGCAATTACCAATATTATGTGTTCAAAGAAAGTCGCTTGCTTTGTGCTTCCAAGTCTTGCTAGGGATCAACTGTTATCGTACCTAGCCAACACCAACGCTGGGCTAGTAAAAAATTTTTTGGCTAGTAACATCTAAGTTGTCACTAGCCACGAGGCTAGTAAGCTGAAAAGTTAGTGTCGAGCACTGGTCATCATGATTCCTTTTTACTTCGAAAATCGGAGAAGTTGGGTGAAGTATGGTCATTTCCATGAACTTTTCTATTCTCACATTGCTTTGAGTTTACATATTTTAGAAATTGTGTCACTCGAGGCTGCAATATCTCAAACTTCTCAGCAAGGTGTGAGAAATTGGTCCACTGGTATTGGAATGAGACTTATGCCTAATGCATGAGAGTTGGAAGGAATATGATTGTGTCCAAGATGTTTTTGAGTCCACCATCTTGGGTCGTTTCATTTAGGAATGTTCAATAAGCTGAAATGTTGGTTTAAAATACAGACAACGTTCTTATACATCTGTACTCTTTAACATTGTTTTGCAAGGATGCCTGGTGTTAATAATGAAGAAAAAGGTAAGTTTGTCCCAGAATTTACACTTTCATGACAGTAACGAACCTGGTGACAGATGTTTAAAATAAGTCTAGCCATCAAGAGACAATGAACAATTTAGCTACAGGAATTGATTGACTTTTCTGATTGTCACCTAGTAACAACCAATCACATTCTCAATGTACTACCATGAAATCAAGCGTATTTTTTCTATGTATCTCAGAGCAGCTCTTGCACAACTGAGTGAATAAAGAGGCGAGCCAAGCGATTCACAATCCACTCTACTGATTGTGTCAAAGTGTAGTTCTGAAGTTCTGGTAAACCCTAGTGAATGGGGCTAAGTTCTCAACACTAGTAAACATTCATCTGTGTGTGTCACATAACATTATATTGTTACATGTAGATCATGCAGTATGGACTGGAAATCACCTTTAAGCCCCTCAATCTGCAGGAAATAATCACAACACGTACCTGCAGGTTGAGTTTGATACTGGTAGTTGTAAGACATTTGCCACCATTGCTGGGCATTTGCCGAAGGCTGCTGGTGTCCGCCTGCCCACATCCTCAAAGCTAGAAGGGCCTAGCTAGTTATGGAAGCATTCAAAATCATGTCTGGCGTTGACAACCCCCAACAAGTCTCACAATACAAACAAGCTTAACAGATACATTTAATGTAGATCATAACATTCAGAGATGACAAAACGCAAAAAATGCAAGATTACATGTACATACAATGGAAGCATTAACAGAACTGAAATTGCACAATTCATGCATGATCACTTGAATTGATCATGAAAAGCCAATGTTTTAGCCAGTCCTAATAAATACGTATTCAAGGCTGGAGTACATAAAGGTATACAAATGGATTAAAGTGATAGTTAAATCAATGAATGCAGCTCGAAAAGCCATTTTTCCGCGAAACAGTCGTCATTTGCCGCCAAAACTTTGACTTAATACTGTAACTACAAGCAAATCTCTTTCCGCTCTACTTCTGGATCACGCTAAGCATATCTTGGCAGAAAAATAACGTCTTTAAACCGTCTTGAAGCTTTAATATCAGCCTAAAGTTATTGTAAAAACAGTCTAAAAAGCGAGCAAGCCAGTCCACAGTTCATCGAAGGTTCAAAACACCCGGCCTCGCTCTCCACTTCTCTGAAGACTTGAAGCTTCCAGATCCCTTAACAGAGCAATCATTCCTACCTGTATGTTAACTGATCCAACAAAAAATTAGTCCGTCACCTTTTCCTTGACTGGAAGAGCCGATGAACGTCACCTTGGTGCTTTAAAAGGGATGAAAGGCGACAGTACTTCACATCACAACAACTGCACGCCGTGCAAGACTCTGCTGAAATTGATCCCTTAGAGGGGCATCAATTCATTGAGTGCGATGAGAGTGAAGCATTCTGGACAGAGCCAACACAGGCACCCAGACTAAGGAACAGAACACTCGAGGGCAAATCAGTGAAAGGATTTGTACTGAGTTTGTTTCGATTTGTTGCTGATGGGAGAAGCAATTAAAACAGCCATTAGCATTTTTTGGCTTAAGCAAAATTAGCTTGTGCAGTTGTGAAGTAAAGCCCAGGAAACTGAAAACTCACATGAGCTAGCATCCGGTTGAAAACTGTTTGCTCAATCGGTCCCTAACCAATAAACCAATTGTTTCAGTGGTTCTCAAGAAAGAAATTATTTTTTATTTATAAGAGTACAAAGAGCAAGACAAAATAGATATGCAATCATCGTTTCAGTTTACAGCACCAATTTAATGTTGTCCGCTTCTCACGAGTATCACTGTTGGGCGCGTATTCATTACACTTTCGAGCGTCACGAGGTGAGAAAATAAACTTGCTTTGTGATCGTTTTAATCTCTATTTAACTAAAACGAATCAATTTTAAATCTGCAGCGTGATCACCGTATTTCGGATGATGAACATAAACACGCGAGGACTTTTCACCGCGCGTGTAACACGTGACTTAACTTAATGATGACGAGACAGAGGAATATTTTGGTCCTTCACGAGTGTTGATAAAGTCCTGTGAACAAAATAGCGCGCGTTAATTGATTTGTTTCTGGAAATAAGTATTCTTAATGCTACATTCGATTCGTTTCGAAAGCTTCGAAATGACTTTACTCGTTTTGAGTCCAGAGAGCTCTCAAGTGTTCAAAATAGACGAAGAGTCCACCAAGGGTTTCTGAGAAATCATCAACTGCGACTATGGGGAACATTAGCAGGTTAGTGACAATTATTTAGTTGGACTTTCTATCGAGTCCGCAGTTTAGATTCTTAGTTTTGTATCCAACTACTAGAGCCGGAATAAAGAATGTTGGTAATGACCCAAGGTAAAAACTGTAGTAAAAATGAAACGTTTAGAAGAACTCACCTCCCTCCGTGGAAGTGTTGTCCTTGGCTTCAAAATTATATAAAACTAAATACTGATGAATAAGTTTATTAAAATATTACACGGGAGTTTTCAGATGTTGCAACTACATAGAGACGAAAGTAATCTACCAGAGCGAAAACCTTTTTTATTATGCTGCGCAAGACAATTTCATTTTTTAACTTTAAAAAAAGTTTGTGGATAAAACCCGAGTGTGTGACCATTCAAATGAAAGCTAGCGGGCAATAGTTTCATTTGGTTCTGTTTAGTATTCTGTGCAAGACAATTTTTAACTTTTAAGCTTTTGGATAAAATCCTAGTGTGTGACCATTCAAATGAAAGATAGTGAGCAGTACGTTTATTTGTCAACAGTTTGTAAAAGGAATGCACTGCATTGGCTTCTTTTTATTTTCTCTTGGACGTTCCAAAGAGCGAAAGGGTTAAGACGCTGAACATGTTATCTTTGCAAGTTGCATATTTTAAGTTACTGAGTGTCAGCTGACAAGCTTGTAACACTTTTTGAAAAGAAGTATTGTTAAGTCTGATCTTGCGTCATTTCAAGGCGACAAGTTTGTTTGCTGAGAGTCTATTCACACAATTGTTAGCTTTTTGTTACAGAACATAAAGTCTTTAGAATTTAAAATCAATCTGTGATCTGATCTGCGTTAAAATTCTAGACGTTTTGCCTTCAGTATTTTTTGTTTTCTGAAATTTAGTCGCCTCATTCCTAATGAAGAGTCCATTCTATTAAATACCTTTGCATAAATTATCTAAAAACAACACAATTGTTTATTTTTTCAAATTTTATCGAATGATAGAATTTTTAGAAACCACAGCGCTTATTTTTAAATTGCCCAAGCCAGTGGCATCACCAAACACAAATAAAATTTTCGGAGTTTGCAAGTGGCAAGAATGAAATTTGAATACAGGTAGCGCTGTCTGATCTTTTGGATAGCTGAAGATGACTTCAGAACATTTTTTAGAAGAATTTTATCATTTTCCTTACAATCTTTTTAGCCGGCAAGTGGATTTTTCGATTACATCTAAGCGGTGCCTTTCGTAAACAGCAGAATCATTTATTCAAACACTGCCGGTTGTGTAAAGTACATAAACTAAACTGGCATACATCCAACATTTTTTCGAAAACGCACTGAGGCCGCGGCCAGTTTCGTGAATATAATTTTTTAGCTCATTATTGGCCAAAACGATTCCAGCGAAGTTGAAAACCTGTGTTGAGTTTATATCTTCACCACGCAGATATTTGAGGGAAGCTTTTTAGGTGTTGCTCTAAATTTTATTCGACTATTTCGGCTGCAGTCTGTTATTTATAGCATTACTTCAGTTGCAAAAAATTCAGACGATTTTAATTTCGGACAAAAAAGGGTCGGAAAATAAAACCGTCCACAATTTTCAGGCGTCCAAAATATTTACAGTACAGTATAAAACTTTTACATGTAAGTCGCGTATTGTTTTGAATTGGGAGACGCCATCGTGTGTATTGAAGGCCAATATTCACGGCCGAGCTAGAACTCGGATTAGGCTTTGCTCTTTCTTGTAATTTTCTTTTTTCGTTGTCAGTACTATCATTTTCAGGCAGATATTTCAGTCTAATTCGTGTTTTGTAGGCGCAAATTTACTTTAGATGTGTTTCAACAAAGCATGTCCGAACTTAAATTTATCCGAAATGAGTTACAAATTAGTGTATCATTTTTCTTTTTTCGTTTGGTCTTCTCGCTACAAAATTTCGCGCCTTGGGTATCACATTACGAAGCTTTTTAATGCAGTTCTACTTCTTTCGTTTACATTTATGACTCTTTCAAGCTCTGAATTAAAAATTAAAGGGAAAAACATCGTTTTACATCGGCTCAGAAGAAAGCCGTGATGATGCCTTGGTACTGACGAAAGCATTCATCAGACAACTGTTCACTGACAGGGAATCGCCTTTAACGAGCGCCTTCAAAAGATCTCGGCCATGGGTCTGCGTAGTCAAAGTTAAACTCTCGCGAGAAACTTTAATTCGATCTAATCAGTGTTTGCAGCGATCAAAGAGGAACTACCATATACTGAAATTCATACACATTTCCGTTTATCGTTCAGTGGTGCCTCTACGGACTCGAAATTTCTCCGCTGTTTTCCGGTGCACTCCGTATTGGTGGGTTGCAAAACAAATGGCTGCTCAGGGTGCGTCATATTACCTGGAAGCTGTACATGTACTGAGCTACAAGAAGCTGGTAAATACTAGTGTTATTTTAAATTGTAGTTAATTTAGAATGTAATTACTGAAGATTTTTACCGAGTTTTAGATAAAGAAATCAATCACTGAATCAATCAATACAAAAGCGATTACGGTATGTTCATGCAGGTTGGACGGTCTTCGATTTTTTGGACCTTTATGTATTATGATAAGACGACAATATGAGCTCTTCTTCAGTCAAATCAATTCGAAGCCTAGATTGCTTTGCGCGTTTTCGAAAATTCATTCATTTGGAAACAAATTGTGAAAATGTGCGAGTTTTGGATTCCTCTGAAAGGCAAAACACATGCATTGGCTGAAATCATCTTATCTTATCCCTGATTTTTCTTTCAATTCACAAGAGTTTATTCCGTCACTGTACAGAAGTTTTGCCCCAGTTTGTTTCAAATGTAGAATTCGGAAACGTTGTTTTTTTCGCGGACCTATATTTTGTATATAAGTGAGTATTTCTTGGTGAATCATATTTTTCCTTGCATCACACTTTTCCATTTCTTTTCTGGTGATCTGAGCAGATAACTGTGTGCAAAGTGAAGATTCGTATCGAAATGCAAGGTAAAAAAGACAGGATGATCATATAAATCGAACTCGCGATCACACTTACAAATGTTACTAGCTGGGAGTTTTGCAGATACAGTTTTGTTCATTTAAAGGCTTATATATAACTAATCGTTGAAAAACCATTTATTGAAATTGGACTAATGCTATCATGATAAACGTAAATGGAGAATAAAAATGTCCAAGTTTAGTCTCCTCTTCAGAGAATCACTAAAGAAGCACAATTTCCCATTAAAGCCAGAACGACAATTTCCTTGCTAGTTTAAGAGTTAAACAAACAATCCCGGCAACCCGTTAGCTAGACTCTAAAGCGTTCATTTTTATAAAAATTACTTTTTCACAAAATCAGTCAGTCCTCTCTAGCTCGGTCCTATGAGGGCTATATTTTCAAATACTTTAATTTTCATTTCTTCTGAAAATATATGAATACATGTAAGACAGCAACATCCCTTTCAAATTTGGTGCAGGAAGGCTTGAGATCGCTTTCTTTACTCATCATCTCTGCAAACGGGGCTATCATATACATAACAGTACTCAGTACTAAACATTTTTCTTTTTATTGGAATGCTCAATACTCTGTTAAGTTGCAATTAATGACAAGTAACTTTTAGATGCAATTCATACTATAGCACTCCTGGAATGCAGGACAGACGTTTAGAAAACTGACTCAATATCAAACATATGTCTGAGATTAAATGCGATGAACAAAAAGAGAAGGAATATAACGAAGGTTTTCACTTTTGTTACTTTACCCTAGAATTAATGATTCAAGATTTTTTATAACAACGTATTGAACAAGTCGACATAACAGAGTAAATCATTATCTTCTATAGACAAACAAACCACTAACTCCCAGATTTTCATGTACATTTCTGTTTGTAAGGGAAAGCAAAACAATACAAGGGCGTCATGTGTACAAAGTACCGACGTAAACAGTCCTAAGAACAAGAAAAGTTTCGTTTCCTAACTCAATAAACGTATAGACAAGACACAATAAAAAAGAGATTGTTAGAGACGGAGGTCATTTCTTATCGAAGCATTTCGAGAGAAGAACAACCGAGGCCCTTTTGCTCTTCGAGTCGTTGAAGTCTCCGGGTAAGCGAACCAACGTAGTTTGTTCTGATTATCTAAAGGCGGGAACGGCAGGCAGTTCAGCTGTTGTTTTTTTTTTGCAGATTGGAAGATTCAATTCGAATACAGGATGTTTCGATATCTGTCACTGTTTTGCCTCCAGTTTCTTCTACTCCTAGTAAGTTTGCATATCTATATGGTTTCTATAAGATAAATTTCTGTTCTTAGATCTATTTAAGTTCAAGTCAAGTTCATTTTACCTAAGTTCATTTTAGACCAGGACTACAGAAATACCTCGGCGCAGGAAAAAATGTTACTGGAGTCCATTTTGTTATCTAAAAATCTTTGTACCATGAGTTTTAGCGTTGTTGGTAAAATTTCTCGAAATATCAGCTTTCTTTATTGACTGCCTTACATTTCTCCTACGCTAGTTCTGACAAATATAGGTGATATATCAATTATTTGAAGATTTTTTTTATTTGCATCGCCTATTTTTGTATCAAATATTGATATCGTGTAACGGGAAATATGATTTTGATCAGTTTCGAGGACTAGGAGAACAAATGGTAACTTAAACTTGATTTTTAGCTCTAAGTTGTACTGTGCTCATATTACCTTCTCAGGGAGATGTGCTCGGCAATTCCTCGGCAAGTGTTCGGACCAAGCGAGGTTTGTCTTCATCCCATCGGCATCACTCGTCCAAGATTTCAATAAAAGATCTTGCTCTTGAACTGGCAAAGAAACATGTAAGTCTTGCGCGAATATCCTTTTTTTACAGAGGGAAGATAAGCAAATTTTACAACGAATATTTGAGTGTCATTCTTGTATAGAAGAGAAAGATTGATCGAATATAAGGAAATCCCTTTTTCACAACAAATAGATTAAACGAGTTGCAATCTGTTTTACTTTTTCACAGAGTTGATCACGCTAAATCCCACAGAGTACAGGCAGCCTTTTATAGCTGACTGAATTCATGCATTTAACTAAATATATAGGGTTAGCCCGGCGCGAGTACATCTCATTTCCCTTACTTTTAATTTTTAGCTGCTTAGAATGATTGTTGATGAGCAGCACGACTTACAAAAGGCAAAAGAGAGTGTTTACATTCTCGAGAGAGGTTTGTTGAATCTAGTTAGTTTCACTTAAATGAAAAGAAGTTATTTTTTTCTTGAAGTAAGATATGGAACTGGCTAAACCCGTAAGGCTCTGAGCTTGCAAGGCGGAGCCATGATTATATGATGTAAATTATTTCGTCGTCTTGCAGAAACAGTTGGAAATGCTGCAGGTGTATAATGAAATTTCACAAAGTCGACCGTATCATCGACCCTTATTTCAAACATTAAAACTGGTTGCGTGCAGAAATCTTCGAAATAATTCAATTCAATTTCTTTATTTACACTGTCCAAAGAAGAATGAAATTAGGCCATAAGGTAGACAGTTAATAGGTGTGCGGTGTCCAAAGCAGCAGAGCTTTCTAGTCGGATACCGCCATAGCTAAGTAAATAAATAATGGCACCATAAACATAGATACAATTAAATTAGCTGAACGATTAATGTTAAATAAATAGGTTAAGTAAAATAAGGTGAGGTGACATCTATTTTTCTCAAAGTTTAAAAGCAGGAGGAGGCCAGATTATTTTACAAAGCGTCAAGTCAGCAGTGAATTCAGCTTTGATTAATCAAAAGATGGCACTTCCATTCTTTTTAAAGGAACTAAATGGAGACGCTTAATTTCAGGGGGCACAGATTCCCATATCTTGGATCCAGCAAATTTGAAAGACGCTTTTCCAGAAATAGTTGATATTTGCACTCTAAAAAATTGATTTCACTAGTAAGTCAGGACATCAGAGATGAGAGATGATATCTTGAATGCTATCAGCTCTATTCATAATTTTGTGTATAAGGCAGCATATTTTTTGGTTGTATTTCAAAGCTTCATATTTTACATACCCTAAATAACAACTGGAACGTTCACTTATGTGAACTTATAAATATTATTTGGTTTCATGTCATTGGCTCATAGCACTCTTGCTTTACATTTAGTTTGGATGGATTGCTCATAGCAACAAAGCTTTGTATTAAAAAAAAGGTACACTTGGTCTTGCAGACAGTTGTACTAACATCAAGTCTGTTGGTAAGCCTGTCACTCACAACGCTCGCTACGAGTCTTATGGAGCCTGGATGAAAGACCCGCTAGGACTCATGGGTAGTGAAACCATCTTTGTTATGGAGCACTATAGCTCATACATAGTTCAAGAGTTTGAAAACATGGACAAATTCAAAGCAGGAGTGGTTTATAAGACTTATAAACTGCCTTACAGCTGGGACGGAACTGGGGGAGTGGTGTATGGACCATACCTCTACTACAACCGGTAAAGCATTTCACGCGCGTTATTTATTACTGAAGTAATAATCAAACTTATTTCTTTTGCTGTAAATTGTTTTGATCAAAGCAAAAACAATTTTGTAACCTAGCTGGTTTTAGTTCGATTTTAATAGATTTTCGAAATTCGTTGAAAAATATTAGATCCCTTTTCTCAACGAGACGTTTTTTCCACAATTACTCTCATAGTCGGGCGTTTTGAAATGGTGAGAGCTGTATGCAGGACTTTCTCATTTTAATTTCTAAATGTAAACTCCGCTGAAAAACAATTAAGGTTCAAGTATTGGAACACTCTTATAAGTAAAAATCTTCGTCTTGTCGTTAGGGTGTCAAAACAGGAAATTGTTTACTCTTATAAGTAAAAATCTTCGTCTTGTCGTTAGGGTGTCAAAACAGGAAATTGTTTACCAGCATTAGACATGCAGGGTATGCTGCTTCATGATGACCAAACTGCACTAGATTTCGGTGTCTCATATTTGTGACAATCTTTCTTGTAAAGTTATTTTTTCAGCTAGAGGTTTTATATATGATCATGCACTGGCAACAGCATTTTATCTTTCTAATGTGAACTGCAACGCCAAAGTTCCGAGTGACCTAAATCAGCTTTCCAAGTTCAAAAAACTGCTAAAGACACTGATTCTTTTTCTTTTCGCGACAGAGCCAATACCAACTATATCGTGAAGTACAATCTACAAACAGAGCGTGTTGAAACTCTCATAGCCGTGAGTGGTTACACACCAAGAAAAAATTACTACCAATGGGGCGGGCACAGTGGAATGGACCTGGCTGTTGACGAACAGGGATTATGGGTACTGTGGGGAAGTACTGGAAACAGCAGGCGGTTGTACGCTTACAAGATTGATGTTATCAAAAACCGTGTAACCCACACTTGGAGCTTGAGCACAGGTAACAGAGTCGGCGAAGAATTTTAAAATTTCTGCTGCTAACCTGAAGCTTTTGTTCCTTCTAAATATTACACCCGACAAATGTAGGCTGCAGAACAACCTGTTCCAGACTCTAGTTGAAACAGGCTAACTGCAGACTGGCAGGTACCATCACAAGAATGAATATATTCTGCCAACTCAATTTTATATTGTCTATATTGTGACAACATTAGCTTTGGTGCCAAAACGTGGAGGAGCTGCAGCCCCTCTCCTCCCTTTCCCCTGCTTCGCCGCAAGCACAAAATGACTACCAAAAGATAACTGTTATGAGGGATTTGTATCCTTGCTCGGCTTTTCTAATAACGTCACAAAATTGCACCTGACAAAACAGGTGAGTGACGTTAGCTGATCGTATTTTGTAATCAATAATATATACGATAGGTCATTGATAAAAGGTCAAATTAGTATATATACTTATTTCTTCTTGCTTTTATGAACAGAACCAATGAGTTCGATGGGCAATGCTTTTGTGGCCTGTGGAGTAATCTACTGTATTGACACCCATAGCAGCAGGTCCACTACAATCAACTTTGCTTACGACACGAAGACAGGAAAACAGTGGAACCCCAACATACAGTTCACAAACCAGTACGGCTACAACTCCATGGTGGACTACAATCCTAGAGAAAGAGTTCTGTATGCTTGGGACCACAGGCGTCAAGTCACCTACTCCCTCACTTTTGAGGAACATTAGATTCGTGTAAGACATGGATCTAAAGCAAGGGATGAATGTCAAACTTGTTGATTGCTTTGCTGTTTTGTAGCAGATGCGCTCAAACAAAATAAGTCAAGTTTACTATTTGTACTTTTTTTAGAATTTTTCAGTCTTGCAAATATGTCCAAGTTCAAATAAGTCTCAGTTCTTTATCTGTTTAAATCTCTCGCAAAAAACTAATTCCTGCTTTTTTCTGGATGGCCACGTAATTCCGCAGTTAAAATAACGACAACAAACAGAACCTTTTTTATATATCACAGCAGGAAAATGGAGATTTACGTAAAATTAAAGTTGACTTAAACCTTCTGAAAGTTGGTTAACCAACTTTACGCTATGAAATGAAGCTTGTTAAGGTTACTTAAATGTTTAAATGCATTTACTCAAGCTTTAATTATGAGTGTAAAGCTGGCATAAAGGTCAGCTTTAAAAAACTGAAAGGGAGCGTAAAGCAACTTAAAACAGACGATTGCGCCAGCTTTAAGTTGGTTTACACCGCAGTAAAGTTATCTTTTCATGCTGTGATAGTTCAACTGAATCATTGGGCTATCCAGAAAGAGAACGAGGACTTAGCTGAACTTGGACAGTGTGCAAGACTGAATCAGAAGTCTAAAAAAGTACAAGTAGTAAACTAAACTTATTTTGTTTAAGCGCATCTTGAGTCATCTTAAGCTTAATTGCCTGACTTTGAATTAAAATATCAAAGTGATGGCAAAGTTTAAACCGCTGTTAGTGCTGATTACTGAAATAAAATGTGAAAAAAGAAAAAACACACGGTTCATTATTTGACTTGGAGAATGCGCTAGGTATTTCATTTGTAGTTGAGTGTGCGAAGGAAGGTCTGAAAGATAGTAAATGACTTGAAAAAGTTTGGAACTGTAGGACTGTAGGTATTCTATAATCACACAAAATACCAATTCTAAGGTATAATCGAAACAAATTTATACTTGATCATGTGATAAACGATACCCAGAGACTCTTTTTGTCATAACACTTGTTGAACAGTCGACCTCATGAATTTCAGGGTAGAATAGGTAAGCCAGTGAAGCGTAGAGAATAAATAAGACGAAGGACTAATATTCATTTGAATTTCATTTTACAAAATCGAAGGTTTGCTTTATACGTCCAAAATTGGCACAGTTTGTCAAAATATCTGTCATAGTATCTTGCCTAGCGAATTTAATTTCCACGGTTTTCATAGCAGAAAAGGTAGCGGGTAGGGCATCGTATGTATTACTTTCTGATAAGAATAAAATTTAGGCGATTTTCAAAAAGTCTAAAAGGTTTTCCGACCAGAGACCAAGTTAATAGCATTTTATTCCATTTTATTTTTGTCTCTCATCCTTTTTGTACTAGCTTTTCCTTATCTTATCGATTTTGGGCAGTAGAATAACTAAATACTCATCGTGCTAGAATTTAAGTGTTCTAAAACCACTTGTTTCACACGTAAATTTTTTAAGAAGCCCATACATAACAAGGACCGGGACCAGATTACACACATACTTATTTTCACACGAAGGTCATTCTACATTTAGTTTTATTTAAAAAGAAAGAAAACATTTTATTCCAAACATTGGGAATCGAACCCGGGAAAATTCGACTCAGAATACACTCTCTTACCACTACAGTAATAGCCCGCGTATAAGAACCTGAATTTTTCAATTTGGCCTAAATAGGTTCTTATATAAATGGTACGCAAAGCAAATTGAGGCTACCAAGGTTCTTAAAATAGGTTAGGTTCAGAGCAGGTACAGTATTTGTCCTTAACAAAACATAATATTTGATATTTTACATTTAATATTTTGTGATTCAGAGTTGGAGATGGTCAGAAAGCTTTCTTTGATACTGTAGTACAGTACAGTACTTGCAAATACTTGGGGAATTATTTGAATGTTATGTGAAGTTACTTTTAAATAGACGAAGATCTTAATTCGGCAGTTTCTACCTGTACACTTTTACAGCAACCCCAGTGATAAGAACCTAACTTAAAATTTTAGCCTTAATAGGTTCTTATGTGGAGGGGGCTTAAAATGAAAATTTTAGTCTAACAGGTTCTTAAAACCCAGGTTCTTATACGCGGGCTATTACTGTATACCAAATGAGCACTAACTGCCAAAAACCCAAATTTTTTCAATATTTATATTGCAAACAAAATTGTATATTTTAGCAATAGACCACAGGTTTCTATGGTTTATAAGCTGATAAACCACGCGGGATGTAAATCACGAGCCGCAGGCAAGTGATTTACGAATTCTTCAAGTGTTCTTCCAACATCCCAATAAAACATAGCTGATTGATCAATCAGAGCGCGCGCATTGATTTGATTATTATATAAAGTACATTAATGCCCGAACCACAAAGCGAAAGCTAACCGCAAGCAAACGGGAGTGTGGCTAACCGGTAAGGGGACAAAGCAAACTGGGTTGGAACTAACCGGAACCAACCGACAACCGTATGTTAATTGTCTGCTGTTCTGGAAATTGCTACGTCATCTAATTGTCATGAAATGTCTAATCTGGTCAAGGTGTCACAATGATATGTGTATCCCCATACACATATCACTAGTGATATGTGTATCCCTCGGTGGGGGTACACAAAACACTGAAGCTACGCATTCGGCCTTTCAAAAATAAAATTAAAATGGCGGCTCGAGTGGAAGATAAGAACCCTCTCGTTTGTAGGATTGCAAAGTCGCAACTGGTCCGACAGAAAGCAATGGAATAACAAAGTGCTTGTGTTTGTTATTCGCAGATAAGTCTCACGTTTATAGTTTTATTACCTTTGCTTAAATGGACATTGTTAAGCTTAAAAAGAAGGTAGTGTAGCAGCTCTCGTAAGCTTGTAGTTGTACTGGTGTTATATTGTTTTCACGCAGGATATCGAGCCATTTTCCTGCCCGTCATTCGTCCCAAGCATTGTTTATTTTTTGGAGGGTGGGGGGGTGGGGGGGGGGTGGAGGATACACATATCACTGGCCGCCATATTGGAGGGGATACACATATCACTAGTGATATGTGTACGGGGATACACATATCACGGGGATACACATATCACTGTTACACCGGTCCTTGTTATATAAGGTCTCGGCCTGTCGACAACATGGTCGAAAACCACATGGAGAACTGGGTCTAGCGCAAGTGTCAGACGTCTTCCCGTTCTAAGAGAACGTCTGACACTTAAGACTACGCAATATGGCATCTTGTTCGTATCCCAAAGTAATAAAGGACACGGGCTCTCAATCGAGACATCAGAGAGTCTGTACCATCGATAACAAGCCCGACTCTCCACCCGGCCCCAGACTTGGAGATTGTTTGCAAATCCTTTCACGGTGCACGTGTATAGTTTTACACTCGTGACCTCGTGGGTAATCCTTGAATAACCCATGGAAGCAGATTTCAGACTGCGCACAGACGTTAAGTTGCCAAAATGAATGTTCAAAAGCAAAGCGCCTGCCCATCCATTGCTTCCATAATTTCCATTTTATCGGTTTTGTTATACTGCGTCGGGTTTTTCAGAGTGGAAGTGGAGTTGAACGAGCAAAAGAGGAAGATAAGCGCCCTCGAAGACGCGGTGAAATTCATCCATACGAGTCACCCCGCTGGTACGTTTGCATTATTGGCATTATTTCTTACTTTTAAAATAACTTATTGGCTTTAATAACTACTAAATCTTGTATGACGCATTCTCAGTAACATTTATGAATGTTAAAAAACGGATATCAAGATTTAAAACAAAACAGAAGCGAGGAGTTATGGTCAGTTACTGTGATCGTGGCTATGTTGACGGGAACATTTTTAGCCGGGTCACACATATCAAATTGTATATTCATATGTAAAAGATTTTATTTTAATGTTCATATCTCGTTAACGAGTTTAAAATATGCCAAGAGGCTTTCAAAAATAAAATTTGCTGGTCGTATAAGCCCATACAGGCCCTGATAATTGACTTATATAACATGAAATATAACTCGATTATTTTGGCTTATACACGGAGTTATATCAACAGGAAAAATATTGTAATTAATGTGGCTTTCATGTACATTGTTACCCTAGAATTTGACGCCATTAAATCCGTTAGAAACAGACGCCAGGCTGACTCGATCAAGACGACGACCGAGCAGAAAAGTACAGCGGATGCGATGCTTAAAATAAATGCACTTTTGTCGGACGGCCGACTACAGTTATGCCAGTCAAAGGGTCCCACGAATCCTTGTGGTCTACCAGGCCCTCCCGGCCCACCTGGACCCAGAGGAAAAAAAGGAAGAC
>OX393564.1:22161914-22174414 GCA_947652115.1 Blastomussa wellsi
TTGCTTTAAGGGGTTGAATATTTTTACAAGCAACTGGCATGTTTGAAATCCACCAGTCAAGTTCGATCATCGATCGGGAGGACAGTTTCATATGAGCATTATAATTTCCCTTGCTACAAATGAGCGCATTCGTTTTGTCATACTCTAATGACCGATAATAGAGTTGTCCAAACTGTGTTCCTGGAAAATTAGACACCAGTATGCCTATTACTTCTGCTACCTCTGAAATTAATGGGTTTGGCTTCGCTTTTAGCTTTTTGCATGATTTCAGTGTTTTAAGAACTTTCTGTTCTGTTGGTGAGACAGTCATGCTGCCTGAGTCTAAATTAAATCCTAGGAAGGTCAGTCTTTTTGTTGGTATAACAACAGACTTTAAGGGGTGCAAGTGAAACCCTAACTTGTTAAATAACATGACTGTATCCTTGATATTTTGCATACATTCGCCATAGGTATCTCCTTGGAGGTAGGAATCATCAATATATCCTAGGCTCAGATGGCCTAAATTATGTAAATAAGCATAAGCTGGTTTGAGCAACTTTGTGAAGATACGGGGTGCGCTAGAAAGGCCATTTGGCAGGCATGTATATTGGTACAGTTTACCGTCAAACAAAAACTTGAGGTATTTTTGATGTTCCTCTGCTATGGCTACAGTATAGTAAGCATCCTTAAGGTCAACTGAAGCCATGTAGCAGTCAGGCTTAATAATTCTTATTACAGATTCTAATGTGTCCATTTTGAAGTGATGGTATTCTACAAACTCATTGAAGGTTTTCAGATTCAGTATGGTTCTATATGAGCCATCCGGTTTTACTCTTAAGAAAATAGGGGAGATAAACTCCCCATGTTCATTGTGCGACTCTTTGATAACTCCTTTTTGGAGAAGTTTATTTATTTCGTCATGCACAATTAGTTGTTCTTTCGAGTTAAATACACTCGGTCTTGCAAAAATTTGTGTAGGCTCACAATTCTGTGTAAATTCGAGAAATACACCTTTCACAAATTGAATGATCGTAGGGTCATTCGTGATTTCGCACCAGCTGTGCACAGCTGATGTAAGTTGTCCTGCCCTAAAGACAGTTTGGTTTTCAATTAGTCGCTTGACCTCGTCATAAGCAGAATTACCCGAGCAACAAACGTTTAGGCTTACCTGATTCAATGGCTTGTCATTTTGTGGTTCATTGGCTACTTGGTTACGCCCTCCTTTTTCCCTTTCATCGGCGGAGAGCGGCTTTTCGATAAAAAATTATTATTATCGTTGTAGCGAGCTCTTGAGTAAGCGTAGGGAGCAAAGCGTCGGTTTCGGTTTGCGGAGTAATGGTTTGGAAATGTAGATTTCCGGCCACGTGAGCTACTGTGTGACGCCGGTCTTACTTTCTTCGTTAACTTATTGGCGTCCGAGATATCTTTTGTCAGCTTAGACAAATCGCCAAATAAGAATTCGGACGATGATGGGACTGTTGTGGCATTGCATAAAGCAGCATAGTCCCTGTGCAGATCTTTCTTCATCGACTGGCGTCGAGTGCTATTCATATCATGCAGGCAATTCATTGCCAAAGCAATGCCGTCGGTGAGAGTGGTCAAGAGCTCTTTGTTGTCTGATTGGTTTTGTTTCAGAACAATATCCGTCGCTTTGGTAATAGCGACAACGGCTGCCACAAGTGAATTTTGTGACTTTTGATGTTTCGAGTCCTGTGTGCGGACTTGTGCTGGGAGCTGACTCCAAATGAGTGGATTTACTCGTGGCGTTCTAAGCCCCTCGATGTTCGCAGGCTTAGGATATTGATCCACCTTTGCTTGGGTCTTTTCGTCCGGAATTTTGTCCCTGAGGAGACTATTCACAATGTTAGCCAGTTCCTCATCCACAGCGCTCCCAGTTTTCTCACTCAGATCGAGATCCTGAGCTATATCATGAAGAGCACTAGTGCTCTTTGATTTGTTGTTTCCCGCTTCGCGGGCTTTGGTCAATTCGCTGACCTTTGTATCGAGAGAAACAATTGATTCTCTGTCAGCATCTCCGTGCTCCAGTTCGCCCTCTTCGTAGTCGAGGTCCTCGTCTTCGACGGGCTCGCTCAGCTGATCCATTCGTCGGTTCATTGCTTTCATTTCTTGGACTACCGACTGGACCATGCTGGCCAAAGCGTTCATCGTTGGCGTCTCGCCGGACTCGTTGGGGACGTCGCGAGATGCTCCTTCAAGTTCTGTCATGTTTCGAGTTCTAACCTCGTTAGAGCTACGTATTTGTGATGTAAGACCAACTACGTTGGTTCTTAAAGGTTCAAGTGATCTAACTACGTTAGATTCAGCTTTTTCCAGTTGTTTTCTTCGTATTTTTTAGAAATCGACTTGCTTGATGCAACGCACGTGTGCAATGACTTGACGCATGCGCTGTGCTATCTCATGGGCTCTCCATGCCTCCGGTCATGTGATAGAATCGATTTCAGTACCAGTGGTTGCAGTTTCTCCAGTAACAAAGACCGTGAACGAGACTGGGTCAGCCTCGTTTCAGTGCTCAGCCAGCGGCAACCCTACGCCTACAGTTGTGTGGAGTAAGCAGCTGGAGAATGGATCAGAAATAATAAAAGCAGAGGTTTCAGGAGGACGTTTGGACTTGAAAAATGTGGCAGGGAATGACGCCGGTATGTACAAGTGTTCAGCGGCGAACATCTTGGGACAGGCCCGGAATGTGGCGCGACTCGCAGTTAATGGTATGTTTGAGTAAGTTTGCCGGAAGCGAAAGTAGCTACGTGCATTTTGTTTAATAAACAAAAACGTAACAAATAAATCGGGGAAAGGTCTGCTATGAGTTTCAGAGTCTGTACCGTCCCGTAATACGAAGGGATATGGTTTTTAACGATTCAAGTAATACCCTTTTGTGTATCTTTGAAACGGGTTATTTTAATCAGTCTGGTCCGGGTTTTTGGAAGCCCTACTTTCTTGAACACAAATTCGTTGTAATTCAAGGTATTTCGCGTTACAATGTCTCTTTTTCATTATGTCTGTCTGTCTGTCTGTCTGTCTGTCTGTCTGTCTGTCTGTTTATACTTGTATTTTTCAAAATCGTCATTTGTAATCCATCTCAATCTTCTCCACCATTAACCATCCTTGTTTCTTTTTGGTTTAGTATCACATCTTTGGTATTTTTCTTCCTTAGTAAACTATTAGGTTTGGGTTTCCCACGTTTTAAGGGTAATTTGGTTCGTCACAAAAAATAACTCAAAATATCGTGACGTAGCTCCTTGTTATTTCTTGTGTCATAGTTCGTCCGCGTGTTTCTATTGATCTGGGACCACGGTACGCCGTAATAGGAAGTAACATCACTCTTCCAGTCTGTCACGTGACTGGTTATCCTCGTCCAGTAGTCATGTGGGTCAAGCCATTTGGTCAGTTACCACAGGGGAGGGCACAGTATAATGACAGCACACTACAAATATATGACGTCCGTAAAACTGATTCTGACAACTACGTATGTACGGCATCAAACCTTCTCGGAAAAGCTGTCGGTAAAACCCTGTTAATCGTGGTCTCCCTTCCAAAGTTTACTGTCAAACCGCCTGAAAAAGTTTCTGCAATTTCTGGTAAAACTTTGAAGTTAAACTGTAGTGTGACTGGCGATGGAAAGCCCGTCATTACTTGGAAAAGACAGGGAGCAGAACTTCCCGTTGGGAGGAGTACCGTGGCAAAGGAAGGGCTGGTCATCAAAGACTTAAAACTTCAAGATGCTGGAAACTATCTTTGTGTTGCTACAAGCGCTGGAAAATTTTTTATTGAGGCTTTTACTGCTGTTGAAATAAAAGGTACGGTGTAGAGCTTTATATCAAGGTTAAGTGCGTGTTTTGAAGTTCATCGCTTACCAGGTAAAGGTTTTCCATTGGATTTCGGGCTCAAGTTGTATTTACCAAATAGACGTGGGCTTGGTGGGGTATGTCATGTATTAATAAACAATCCCATTCAACGAGTTTCACGTCAAACGTTGGTATTTTCCCTTCATAGATTAGTTCAATCCGGATCCATATTCATCTTGAAAACGAATTTGATGATTTCCTCTTTAAAGGAGCTCCTTTGGATGCAATTTGAATTTGTTGCTTTTTTCTGAGAACTAAACAGTTTGTGCTTTTAAGGTGGCTTACTACAGTTTCGAGCCCAACTTTTCACTCTTTTGTTGAATGTTCAGAAATGGTTTTTTTTTCTTTCTCTTGTTAATATTTGTTGCAAAGTACAACAATCGTATTCGACATTTGAACGAAAAAATTGCTACGAGTACTTAGGAGGTTGTAAAAAGGGACTGGGTACTAATACTTTCAACGACTTTTTTCTCAAAATCTACCCGTATGACCCCACCTCAAACTTTCAGAAATTAGTAATTGGCTTTGATTAAACATTCATGCCGAATAAAATAAAAATCTGTCTTACAGATTTTTATTTTATTTTGCATAAATGTTTAGACAGAGCCAATTACTATTTTCTCAAATTTTGAGGTGGGGTCGTACAGGTAGATTTTGAGAAAAACATCGTTGAAAGTACTAGTTCCCAGTCCCTTCTTCGATTCCCGGTCGCTAATTTTGGCTGTAAAGCACCATTTTTATTGTTCAAATGTTGCATATGATGGTTGTATGCTGTAACAAATAGTAATAAGAGAAATATAAAACACTTGTGAACATTTTACAAAAGAGTTAAAAGATGGACTCATTTACTCCCTCAAACCTGTAGTAAGCCACCTTAAAGTTGTTGTTGAAAGTTTTCAACGAGCGCGCGCGATGGCGTCATATACTACGTCATTTTTTATGTTTCGATGAATTTTTCGACCATGAACATTAACCAATGACATGAGCGAGCGAGAATTTCTACAACTGTGGTAAAAATTATCTTTACCGGTCTGTAGAAATAAATTCCACTGAATTCTACATTTCTTCTCCCAAACACGTATGAGCCAAACAACAAGACAGACATGCGCGGTTACGTCCAAATGTATGAATCTCGGTTTAACTCTTTCGATGTTTATTTTTTTGCAGACAGCTGCTCCACCATCAAGACTGTTGGTCGCCCAGTCTCTCACAATACTCGCCCTTTCACTCAAGGAGCCTGGATGAAAGACCCGCTAGGAACTATGGGTACTGAATCCATATTCACTATGGGATCATATACATCACGAAATACCGTTGAAGAGTTTGAAAACATGCAGAAGTTCAAATCAGGCGTGACTCGTAAGACGTACAACCTGCCTTACAGCTGGGACGGAACTGGAGGAGTGGTGTATGGACCATACCTCTACTACAACAGGTAACATTTTGCCGTCCTTCGTCATCTGTTTATACTATGCTAGTCCATCGCTCGGTACCCCCACCCCCCGGCATTACATTTACCGGTACCCATTTATACACCTGGGCGAAGAGAGTCACTGTGAGGGTAAAGTGTCTTGTCCAAGAACACAGCGCAGTGTCCCGGGCTGGGCTTGAACCCGGACCCCTCGATCCGGCCAAACCATTAGACCACCGCACCTCCCAGATTCTTTCATTTTTCATCTATATTCCGCTATTATTATGACAGAGCTGCAACAGCCTATATCATCAAGTATAATCTGCAAACACAGCAGGTCGAGGCTCAAATAACCTTGAGTGGTTATACGCCAAGAGCGACAACCTACCAATGGGGCGGATATAGTGGAGTGGACCTGGCAGTCGACGAGCAGGGATTGTGGGTATTGTGGGGAAGTCCTGGGAATAGCAATAGACTGAAAGCAGCAAAAATTGACGTTAAAAGCAACCGCATGGTGCGAACATGGAACTTGAATACAGGTTTGGGTATAAAGGTTACAAATGTTAGTAACTTTCGTTCATTCTCGTTTACAGTGAAGACGTACGTGTATCTCATTGAAATAAAAATTATCCCTAATTTCTTTGAAGTATGTTTGATTGTCGACTAACACTAAAGATGACTTGAATAAGAGTCTTCCAGTCGGACAAAAAAAGTGCTAATCTAACTCATTGAGTGCCATCGATTCGTTGTACCTGACAGGCGATGCCAAATGATGTACTATCTGGTATTTTCACGTTTTGATAGTTAAATTTGTCAGGTGTTTAATATGCCCAAGACCCAAGTACAGAACACTAACTTGTTGCCTATTTTCTTTTAATATAATCAAACACAGAACACATGGGATCGATGGGCAATGCCTTTGTGGCCTGTGGTGTGATCTACTGTATCGACACCTACAGCAGCAGATCCACTACCATCAACTTTGCTTACGACACGAAGACAGGAAAACAGTGGAACCCCAACATACAGTTCACAAACCAGTACGGCTACAACTCCATGGTGGACTACAACCCTAAAGAAAAAGTGTTGTACGCTTGGGATAACACTCGTCAAGTCACTTACCCCCTTAGTGTTTAGGAATATTGCCCTCAGTAAACAGAGGAGCGGCCAGACACCAATTGAAGGGAAATGTTTTTTAATTGCTTCGCCATTTTTTGGAAGATGAGCTAAAATGTATAGACAAAAGTTTTGTTCAGCGAGTTTGTACTTTTATTTAATTCATTCAACATATATCATAACTTAGATTACGTCGACTTTATAGAACAGTCAAAACTAGGTTTTTTAAAAGCTAGTTTTGGAAAAAATGTATCAAATTTCGTTGTTCTCTGACATCCATCTTCTGTGAACGTAGGCCTTGCAGAAGGTGGATTTGAAAATAAATCCTGTTAGGCTTCTCAGATATTTAACAAGCAGCAGTGTTCACAAAATAGATGTTCTCCCGGATGGTTTCCCGCGTGCTGTTTAAGGACTACCGGATTGGATGTCGTGAATGTGAATTTTGGTGCATACTTGCTTGCTGGGAAAATACTCAAGGGGTCTAGTAGTAATCTCGGGGTTTAATGAATACCACCTCGTCGTGCAACATCTTCGACCAAGTGAAACAAGCTCGCTTTTTGCTCGCTTGTTTCACTTGGTCGAAGATGTTGCAAAAAAATTAAGGCAACCAAATTTCGGCTACCAAATTTTGCACAAGCAGCCAGACAACATTTTTTTTCGCAAAATCTCCCAAACAATTTCGAGAGCGGGGAAAAAATCTGCGGCGACCAAATCTGTGGCAAACAAATTTTTTCACAAGCAGCCAGACAATATTTTTTTTCGCAAATTTCCACTTCGTGCGTGCAAGCGCCGCAACCTTGGCTGCAGATTCTCGCAAACATTTTTCCACCATCCCCCGCACCTCTAGGCTTTTTCGTTCCCAGACCCTTTTCGATCGCACAATTTTTCCCACCCTTTCCAGCTCTGCTTTGCGGCGAGCCAATTCTTCTTCGTCTTTTTTTCGCTTCTTGCGTCGAGCATCTTGCTCGGCCGTTTGTTTGTCCCAAGAACGTCTTCGCCATTCTTCTGCGCTTGCCGCGTCCCGCAACTCTTGCAACGCTTTTTCGCGAGATCTGGTGGAAAGTGTCGAAATTTGCCGCTGTTCTGCGATTTCTGGCACTTCTTGCAGCTGGAATTTGGAGACATTTCGCCCAATAGCGCTGCATTTGGTTTGCCGCCATTCCCAAGAAACGGTTTTTGTCGATGGAAGAAGAAGACTGGGGTCTGGGGCGCCTGGGTGCAGCTGGCATGGCCTTTTGCTTGCCGCCAATATTGTTTTCGCTTCCTCGTCTTTTGTGTAGCAACGCAGAGGCCCTATTCCCACACCTTCTTCCCGTGCGGAAAGGATATCTACCCGAAAAATAGGGCATGCGCGGAAACCAAAGTCGGCTGCCGCCCACACCACCGAATTTTCCCATTTCGCGTCGTCCTCCACGTTCGCTTTGGTTGGTTGCACGTGCACCCCCGATATTCTTCCTGTTTGTGTGTGCGCGAACCAGCCGACAAATATGTGGCCTTGCGGGCGTTCCGCCAAAACGAGGCAGCGGTCCAGGCAAGAAGCCAGGTTTTCCCATTGTTTGTTTGGTGGCTGGACCACGAAAAGACCTTCTCCTTCCGGCGAAACCTTTACCAAAGTTTCCTGCAGCACCTGGTCGGCGGTTTCTTCCGAGAGCTCGTTTCTGCGGCACCCGTATATGGAAACTTCGATTCTGGTGCATCCGCGCTCTTGAACATCTGGGTGTTGGAAAGTTCGGCGCAAGTGCTCGTTTGGGCAGTCTGCATAGTCGGCAAGATGGCCGCCCACTGGTTCTCGAATCTCGCCCGCTTCGAAGTTGGAAGTGATCTTGTTGTATACTTTTGTCCGGACCGTGCGGTCTTCTCTTTTCGAGATCCATGTGCACACGTGCTTCCCCACACTGTCGGTGTTCTGCAGAATCGTTGGCGCCTCCGAACCCATTCCAGAACAAAAGTCGCCCATCTGGCGAAAACCTTCGAATTCTAGGTGCGAAACAAGGGCTTCGCGGTCCAACACTCCGGAAAAATCTTGCGTGTAGTCGATGGAGTAGATTCCAAAACCGAATGCGAGCAGCTGCCGTTCGAAAGCTGGCAGCGCTTCGTGCAAATCTTCCAAAGACATTTCGGAAACGTCTACCTTGGCCACGAAGTAGCCCGCGATCTCGTCTTCTGGATACAGCCTGTGCCAGTGGGACTGCGCCTGTTGCAACGTGTCGGCTTCTATCGCTGCTATTGTTGCACGTATCGTGCTTCCGCTGGTTCCTTTTGTTTTTGCGAGGGTGTGGACGATGCTTGTCGGCATGTGTTTTCTTTTGCTGCCGTCCGGCCTTGTGCCCAGGCTCTGCTGCACAGCGAGGCCGATTTTTGCGACCACGAGTTTTGCGGAACCTTCCTCGCCTGTTGTGCAAGAAAAGCGGCCTTTTTGGAAAACGCAGTCTTCGCGGCGGAGATAGCCGAACGTGTAGACGTCGTCGACAAACGGGGACAGTCCTCGCAGAGGTTGCAGGTGTGTCTTGCCGAGGTTTCCTGCTAGATAGTCGACTTTCGAGATGTCCGGCAAGAGGTTGCTATCCCAGGCGTTCTCGAGATGAAGATGGGTGGCTACGTTTTTCTCGCAACGGAGACCCATGCTTTCGAATGTTTTTTGCACTGCCATTTGTAGGATTTTTTGTTGTCGAAAATATACAAATATTTTTTGGCTACATATGTTGAATTGGGAGAAAAAATTTGCGAAAAAAAATATTGTCTGGCTGCTTGTGCAAAAATGTGTTTGCCACAGATTTGGTCGCCGCAGATTTTTCCCCGCTCTCGAAATTGTTTGGGAGAAAAAAATTTGCGAAAAAAAATGTTGTCTGGCTGCTTGTGCAAAATTTGGTAGCCGAAATTTGGTTGCCTTAATTTTTTTCCGCTCCTATAAATGAATACAACCTCGGAGTGCAACATCTTCGACCAAGTGAAACAAGCGAGCAAAAAGCGAGCTTGTTTCACTTGGTCGAAGATGTTGCATGAAACCCCGAGATTACTACTGGTCTTGCAAAGAAATAGAATTTTCCGCGTGTTTTTCCTGGAGGTGCGACTAGAAAAATGTGTTTAAAAAATTCCTTTTCGGTGGGTTAGTTCGTGGCCGTTATGGCCCTTGATGAATTTTGACAAATTGGCTCGTTTGGTCTTCTTGTGGCAGACGATCCTGGGCTCCACGAATTGGAAGAAGAGCTATGATTAGCCAATCTATCTGAACGGAGGTGGCAGCTCCCTTGAGCGTATAGTTTCGGTATAGTTCGTTGGGGAGGAATTCGTAAGGAGCCCAAGGGTGTGCTTCTGACATTTTAGATAAGAATTTTAAAGGATATATAGATCGCAATATTTAAAATATAGGAAACCTAAAAATAATAGTTTACTTGGGAAGAAAAATACGAAAGAGGTGATACTAAACCAAAGAGGAGCAAGGGTGGTTAAGGATAGTCTGAAGAGTCAAACGTCTTGGGCGCCTCAGGGGATTTGGGCGGGATAACGTCTGACACGTCAGACTAGGTTAAGGAAGGAGAAGATTGAGACGAATTACGAATGACGAATTTGAAAATTTTCAACTCGCACAAACAATAGACGATAAAATGACTGTTTTGTTTCAAAAACAGTAAATACGTTTTAGCTTCATTGAATTAGTACACCGCTATGGCCCATGTGGAAAGATTAATAAGATACTGGATAAAAATATAAAAGTATTCCTTGAATCTAGACCGTAAATTAAGAAATATTGATCGAAAACTCAATTTATCTAATTCTCAGCAGTACAGTACTAGATGTGTGTAACAGATAGTGATATATTTTACATTGCTGTAGGTATTGAATGCGGAAACAAATTTTACGAATAAAGATTTAGTAGTCATTTTATACTTGCTAAATGTACAGTTAATTAAGTAGACAAGCTTGCTGATGAAGTTTGGGGGCCAAGGCTAATTTAAATATTTGTGGTTTTTCCAAAAAAAGGAGAAAAAAACATGAGATGTTTAGTTAGAAGTAATATATCAAATACGGAAGACAGTATTTCATCACATTTCCAAACACTGAGAAGAAAGTTGAAAATACAACGCGCAGCGGAGTGTTTTTGACGAACTTGGAGGTATTTGGAAATGTGATCAAACACTGTCTCCAGTGTTTGATATATCTTCTCAATCGAAACTAAAACTACGGAGAAAACAAATAAATAAAATAGTAAAAATCTATGCCAATTAAGATCAAACCACGATTACGGCTCTGGTTTCCTTTAAATTTGTTTTAACGTGATGAATTATTAATGAGTTTGAGAAAAGTCGATCCAGGTCATTTTCGTTTAAAACAATAAATATCGCTATTTTATATGGTCAGCAGCAGGATGTGGGTGGGAGCATGCGTCTATGATCATTTTACTTGTGCACAAGGGGCGGGACAAACTCAAGTCCAGAGTCCGCCAGCTCCTTGGTCAGCGGGGACATTCTCGGCGCAAAAAGTAAGCCCTCTAGATGGTGATCCTTAATGAAAAAATCCAGACGGCGGTCTATATCCATTTCAGCCAATCAAATTCGTGATTTTGGTAGTTCCCAGTCCTTGCGAGACAAGGCCACATAACGAATTTTTGCACAAACACTTGGCTGCTCGAGGCTAATGTCAAACTGCATTTCTCTGGCAAACAGAGGAAAACGTCGTACAGATTTACTTCTTTATAGATAATCTAGCTTCAATTCACCGCGCATGCCACATACAAGGTTTACAGTCTTTCCCGTAAAACCGTGAACACCAGAAAATATTTCTGGAATGTTTATTGTGTAGTGACCAATAGCTGCAAAGCTCAGGACACGCTAACAAACCTCAAAACCACAAACTAATGACCGTTGCTGTTTGCGGTTTAGTTTTCTCACACCTGATTGGCTTTTTCTTTGTAACACAGACTGTAAAACTTCACCTCCGATAAGTGAATCAGTGAAATTAAATGGATTTTTTCGACAGGATGCACCAAAATTTAAAGAAATGATACTTTGTCAACCACCCAAATCTAATTAGGTTAATTTAATTAAATCCTATCCCAGTACCCCTCTGGTCCATTCCCGAGCTTCCAGCTGAGTCTTGCGGAGAGAACAAGGCGAGTGAATCGAAGGAGGACAAGCGGTCAGCGGCAATTACTAGTTGGATTCCGTGAGATCTGGAATGCCCACTCTCACTCACTATGACATAAAAACAGAAGATAAAGGCAACTAAACTAGCAAAATTAGTTGATGAAAAACAGCAAAAAGCAACCGAAAGCAGTTAACTCAATTTTTGTTTAATTTTGGTTGTAGCTGCCTGCTACTGCATCAAACTGCATCATGGAAATTCGTGTTATCATGTCATCGACACGCGGACTCGTGCGTGGAGCGACGCTCGCCTGGTTTGCCAAACACTTGGAGGAGACCTCGCTATAGTAAGATCACACGATGACAACAATTTTATTCTGGACCTTTTAACGAAACAAAAAAAAAAAATTGTGCGTGGTGCGTGGCTTGAACTTTACAGAGAGACTGAGACTAAGTTCTACTGGCACTCCATCAGAGGGACATTATTCTGCATGGGCGAGTGGAGAACCGAACAACAACTACAGTCTCGTCGGCTAATTGTCAGGCAGCGCGAATCTGCAGGATAATTGTCCTGGTTCTTGCTCTCATTGCACCAGAATATATCCCATCGCTTTGATGTGTTTGTCTCCGTAAGACCTAGAAGCCTCGTTTCCACAAGTGTTGTTATCGTCGGACCCCCCACTTGTACCAAATCCTATTCTGGAGTCACAGCTTAAGCAGTTGTATTCGTTGTTACTAAGAATGCCAATCCTTGCTCTAGGCCAACCGCTGTTATTGTCAGTTATGACATTAAACCCTTCCCTGTTGCAGTTTGGCTGTAGAAAAGCCTCTGAACCAATCAGCGTCTTCCACGTGTCACGACCCAGTGAGCTGGCGCGGTATTTCCCATCAGCGATCAGTGCGTACAGAGAGTTGGCGGTCTTGTTGATAACAATGAATCTGTTCTGCTGACCTATCTTCATCCCGAGACAGATTTTGGAGAACGGTGTTTCCCAGTACGTCGGTAGCATGGTTTCTTGTGCGTCAAAGCCAGTCTTGCCTCCTTCAAGG
>OX393564.1:22181914-22235195 GCA_947652115.1 Blastomussa wellsi
CAAAATTGTTTACACTTTTTGAGTTACTGCTTCAAATATCTTATCAAAAGAAATCTTTTCTAACAACACCAAACATCGAAAACAAATTTCGAAGTTCCACTATAATTCCACTGAATCGCTTAAAGACGATTTTACAAGATGGCTACACATAAGACTTTGCCTATAGCTCTCGGGCTCTGATAAGAAATTATTGTCGGTGTTATCACAAATAATTACTTACACCTGTACCTTTTATTAAGGGTAAAAATAACGCAATATGATTTAAATAATTCTGGTACTCGATTTTTGTCCAACTTGAATAAATATTACCCAACTTCCTGGTGGATTCCGTCTTAAAAACGTTATTATTTCTTTGATACCTTCACATGTTTCTCCAGTCCAAGGAGGTTGGCACGAACATGAAAATGTTTGTTCTTCCTTGTCGAGTAAACAAGAACCACCATTGAGGCAGCTGGTGATTAAACAGTTCTGAATGAAATTATCAAAATGAAAACAGTGAGATTACAGATCCAAAAAATTAAAAAAAAAAACTTTATATGAAATTTCTGCGCTATGGGAACAGAATAATATCATATTTGTTTCTGATTTAAGATGAGTGGATCGAAGTGGAACAGCAATGATTCGTAAATTATTCTCGAACTTGTATCCCAACTGAATGCTCATTTTTGATTTTGAGAAACTGAATGCAAAAATAATGTAAATTGTACAGTTTTAAGCCAAGACAGAACCCATGGTAACATTTTTAAAAACTAACACTAGAACGCCACAATTTCTGTTTACCTGATAAAGTAGCATCATTTTAGACTGAAAAATAAAACTAATTGCGGAACACAACAAGGCAAACGCGGCGCACAAGCAATGGCAAACTGAAAAGAGACATGCAACCGAACAGCTGCAAAAACGTACAATGAATTCGCGACAATTAAACCAATTTCTGTTTTGCTCATACAGTACTATTTTCTTTTTCTGTCGTCATTCAATCCCCTGCGCGAAGCGGTTTTATTTTGCGTACACCCTAGAAGCTTCTAAGATAAAATGGAAAGCCCTTGAACACACTCTTGGCTTTCTTTGAAACAAAAGTTTGTTTTGCGGGGCGAATCAGGATATCCCATAAAAAAATGTCGCGAGAAGGCGCTGAATATCTAAAAATTTACCTGAGTGTGTGCCTTATCAGGTATTGTGAAACATTTTCAACAAACCAGGACTTTATATAATTAATTTGGCAATATCAGTTACTGCATAAAACACACCAAAAATTTACAAAATCGAATATACTGTCTACCTTAAGGAGCATCGAGAAAGTAACATCTTTCTGACCAAGAAACTTTGTATTTTCGTAGATAACGGAGATGTCGTGCTTGTTCAGTTCGCAAGTTCCTTTGCCGCCCTTCTTGGATGACATCTTGTAGTTTGTTGAAGTACACCACGCGCTTCTCATACATTGTTGGCCGCACGATAACAAACTGGGAGAATCAAACCGTTTGACAACATATCCCTTAAGCTGCTTATTTTCAAGCGTTCTAAAATACGACGAACGAGAAAATTTGAGTGTTTCTTCAGCGCAAAAAGCGACAGTAGTTTGAAACAGCAAAATTTCCAATAATATCTTTCTGCACCTCATTGCTAAACCTCAACAGCAGTGATATATGCAAAATTATAGAAACGCAGGTTTGTTTTAATTACGTTAGCTTTTAAATTGATTTAACAGAACGCATTTCTGTAGCAAATGTCACCGACAAGTGACAGAGCCGATTTCAACTGTCTGTTGATATATGGAAAGTGTCGGGAATAATTAATTATACGCGATGTCTTCCGTATATCCGAATTTTTGGATGGTACTGAACGCTTAAAGTTTTCTCAATTCCACAGCAGTTCTCCAGATCCATCACCGATGAAACCTGTGCCGAACACAAATATGACGACTTGTTTGGCACGAAATCTTGACGGTGAATGCGCACGAATCGAGTCCATTTTTGCCTCACACACATGTTCACACTTTCGCCTTTGGGGAAGTAATACATCCAAAACCCTGGTGTTCCAGTTCTGTTGGAGTGGTTGACTTTATTGGGGCCACTAGCCACACAATAATTCATTCCTCCCTTCTTTTCTCTCTTATCCGCCATGGCGCTATCGCATTCAGAACCACCGACTATGTCACTTCCTCAGTAATCTGAGCGTTTTTCCAAAATTTGAAGATCCCAAAAAATCAAAGAATGCGCTTTTTGATGGCTTAAACCCACAAATTTGAGTTAATTAAGACAAAAAGAAGCGAATGGGCCGGAAAAAATTTTACTTCATAGACGGATACCTCTGTTAGACGGACACCTGGTACTGGTCCCGGCCGTTTGTCAGTCATTTTACCATAACCAAACTCTCCATAAGACGGACACCTCTATAAGATGCTATAAGACGGACAACGGACACTTTGAAATCGTCAACGGACACTTGTGAGGTGCTGAATGTTTAACACCGGACGTTTAGTTGACAGCTGTTTTCTTGTCGGCGGAATACATACAGTACAAGTTAAAATTAAATCGGTCATTATCTCATTCAAAAAATAACTTGCATGGAGGTGACAACCGAATTGTATTGTAATCTAAAACAGTTATTTTCTTGCTTTCTTAGCTGAAAATTCCTATGGTCATGTTACGTCGACTCTCTATAAGCCGGACACCTCTCTAAGACGGACAGCTGAGGCTGGTCCCGATGGTGTTCGTCTTAGAGAGAGTTGATTGTACTTTTTTGAATTCGAATTCGTATAAGGAACACCTAAAACTAAACCTGAAGAAGGCTGTTTCAACTGTGTAGTAGTCTTTGACTTATCATCGCGAGATCCAACGTTCAATCAAGCAGGATCTTCGTACACGGTTTTTGCAGGCTATTTAGTTTGTTTACTCCAAAACTGCATGATTTTACAAGCCTTTTTATGTGTTATTTAGGTTTCCTAGCTTGCCTCCTGTAGAACTAATAGTGTATCTCATATGGCCCCTTTTCTAGCATGTTCTTTATTTTCGACATTTTCACATTAAACTAAATATGACCTGAAAGGAATTGATGATCTGGATATGACTACTTTTGGGCATTAATGTGTATCTCATAAATTACTAGAAGCTCAAATAATTGGATGAGAAAAAAATTCTGAGGACTGGCAATCCAATTATCTCCAAATTGAACAAGTAGGTTGTCCTGTTACCTATAAATTATACAGCATCCAAAAATATATGAACCTGACAAATGTTTCGTCCTCCAAACTAGTTCTTCTTGACAGTTGGTTTGGTTGATGGAAGGTATCCAGGTTTTTCTTAAAGTCGACAGTTTGAACAAAAAATTTGGACAGTTGGCAAAAATTAATAAAAAATGCATCTGTTGACAATAATGGATTATTGTGTAGCTATATAATTAAGAGACAAACCGGATTAGATCGTGCTTTCCATTTAGTTTCAAGACGTCCTGTTCCGCTCGAAGGGTCTGGAAACGGAAGATTTGTTAAATGGTATGGAAATTTCAGAGTCGTTCCGTTCCGAACGGAAAAAGAGTACTACCTTTGGAGGTTGTCCACAATTTCCGAATGGATTTTCCGGAAAATTGACTTTCAATTTGACTTCAAATCGAAATTTCCGGAATTTTTGGCTGGGTAAGCACCCATGGTAAGAAAATTTCCGACGGTTCGTGCCAACCGAAATGAAAGGACTATCAAATTGACTCAAAGTATATGTCACAATTTCCGAATGGATTTTCCGGAGAATTGTTGTTCCATTTGCTTTACAACCGAAATTTCCTGGTTTTTCCCTGGATAACTTCCTGGGTATAGTTGGGTTAGCTGTAGCCTGCTACGCAGGCGTTATTAGGGGATTGCGTTACCACTCGTAGTGGGGACGAGTGTAACGCAATCCCTAATAACGGCTGCATAGGAGACTAGGTTGGCGGTGGTTGCGTGATGTTATGGTTTCTTATCTTTTATTGGCTGATCATTAACCAATGAGAAACGATGTACTTGGATGAAAACAACACGTGCATGAAATTGGCAAGTGCTGCTCGGGGGAGAGAGAGAGAGAGATAGCGAAGAGTTTTTCTGCTCGGCTTGTTTTTGCTCAGTCTCTCGGTGTATGCCATTTTATAACTTTCCAGTTCGTTGAGTTGAAAACCTCTATCCATAGGTGAAGGATGAAGTACATTCTGGTGACTGGTGGTGTTATTAGCGGGATTGGAAAGGGCGTTATTTCGAGCAGCATTGGAGCTCTGTTGAAAGGCTGTGGACTCCATGTTACCTCGATCAAAATCGACCCCTACCTAAACATCGATGCTGGCACATTCTCTCCATACGAACATGGTAATTCAATTCACAATTTGTCATCGATTGTTATAAAGAGTTAGCGTTTATTGAAAGCCTTTGAATATTACACGGTTTGTTTGCGCGCCAAATTGGTCTCAAAACAGTAAATCCCGCCATTTTATTCAAGTGGAAGTAACGTATGTTTCCGCGCGATTTGGAAGTTTGGAATATGGAAGCAGTGAGCCTGCAGTCAAAATAACGCCTGTATGTTTTTATTTTATTTTATGCACAAAACGAAAATTATATATTCTTCCGATGGTAATGTACAAATATGCCTGTTGCGACACAAATTATAAGCACGTGGCTGAGTGAAGTCAAAGCGGGCGTGATTATGGCGTGATAACGATGCTTTGGGGATACAATTGTAGGAATGCTGGTGATGATAGTGGTTCCTTAGTGTTAGTTTTAGTCTAGTGTTGAAATAAGACGGTACGGTTTTAAACGTGAGGTCGTTTTAGGTGTAATGTGCTATAATTCACTCATGCCGAATTTTTAATATTAAACTTTGATTAATTTTTAGTTTGAATAAATAAAAACATGGAAGTACGACTTGAGGTGATGTTACTACGATTCCTAGTTAAGCACGACACCACGCAAGTTTCCACATAAAGTTTTGACGTCAAAACTTTGACGTTTCCGTTGGCAACGAGAATGTATCCAATGGAAACAAGCGTGGACAAGTGAGGAAAAAACATGTCCTAATTAGCTGTCAAACGTTGAATGATTGCTTGTCAAATTTCAAAGTTTGAAGCAACGTTGGGTGGCATATCAATAAAAAGTTCTATAATTTGATGAAGGATTTTTAATTTATACAGATATAGTTACCCTTCAAAATGGTGTAAAATGTTGCCTGGTGCCTAGCTGACAAGGCCATATAGACAGTTGGTTAAAATGAAACAATATTTCTTAATTAAGGAGAATAATTTTATTGTTCAATGAATTGCCAAGGGGTTGATGTTGTGTATATGAGATAATTAGTATATGAACTGCGGATGTAGATGAAAGTGAGAAATGATTATTGTAGTGAATTTGCAATTCAAGCCATTGGAATAAAGAAGCCTGAAAAATTCAGGGCTTCAACGGGATTCAAACCTGTGACCTCTGCAAATACCGGTGCATGGGGAGTGAGGACGATTGCGAGTTCATATTTTCCCTTGTGGGGAGTGAAATGATGAAATAATTGACACATTGGGAGTGACCTCACTTCAAATGTGTGGCTTCATAGCTCAGTTGGTAGAGTGTCACACTGGTATCCATGGTCTGGATCCTGTTGAAGCCCTGAATTTTTTTGGGGTTCGTTATTCCAATTCTTGCATTGGAAATTCACTGCAATGATCATTTCTCACTTCAGTAATGTTTCTTATTCTGTTGTTTAACTTCTTACCTTGGTTTACCGACATTTTGCAGGAGAAGTGTTTGTTTTGGATGATGGTGGTGAAGTAGACTTGGATCTTGGTAATTATGAAAGGTTCCTTGATGTTACTCTTCATCGAAATAACAATATAACAACTGGAAAAATATACCAGAGTGTGATTGACAAGGAAAGACGAGGTGACTACCTGGGAAAAACAGTTCAAGGTAGGATGCATTTGTACAGCACATGTTTATCTGTATTTGCAAGTAACCGTAACTTCATTAATCTAAGTTACATGTACAGTACTGCTCAAATGTAGGTTACCACCATCTTGCGAGATGCATCTCATTTCTCTCGAGAAGTTTCTTGTTTCTCTTGAAGATTCTTGTTTCTCTCGAGTGCACTGTAAGTATCAATGCTTCCACTTCTGTTGCAAGTGCTTGTATTCATTTCGGAAACAATTGTGTGGACAATTAACAATTATCCTGCAAAATCATGTGGAATATTGCCTCACGCGTAGCCTAAAACCAGATGATTTTCTGCAAGATTGAACAGGATAATTGTTTTGTTATTCAACAAATTGTCAACAAAGAGCATTGTACAGCTAGAAAAGTTGCCGATATGCGGTGCTTTGTGAGACTGGCGAATTATCGTCACTTAACGTATACTGCAGAATATCTGTCAGCTGCAGTTGACGAATATTGAGAGCATAATGACCATATATTATGTGATTGCGTACAACATCGAATTGATCATTCAAACGACTTGAACAATCCGTTAGAAAAATATCGTCACCCATTCAAACAGCTACAGCTAACCATTCAAAAAAGATTGCCAGTCGTTCAAACAGTCTGAGCAATCCGTTCGAAATAATCTGCAACCATTCAAGCTTCTTGTTCAAGATTAAGGAGTGGCCCTCATAACCTGTGTTTCAATGTCAACTGATCTCCAATTATTGCTCTTATTCTGTAGTGGTTCCTCATATAACAGATGCTATTCAAGACTGGGTCACAAAGGTGTCTGGTGAACCTGTTGAAAATGAAACCATGGCTGATGTGTGCATTATTGAGGTGAATGAGAATAAACAGTGTTTATATATATATATAATTTGGTTTTATCAACTGGGTTGATAATGTCAATTGGCCACCGTAAAGAGATTCAAGTGCTGACGTTTCGAGCGTTAGCCCTTCGTTGGAGCGAATTGATTCGCTCCGACGATGGGCTAATGCTCGAAATGTCAGCACTTGAATCTCTTTATGGTGGCCAATTGACATTATCAACCCAGTTGATAAAACCAAATTATATTGTTATACTTCCCACCGACGCAGCACCACAGTTTCTTTAGAAACTTACCCCCTCTATTCAGTGTTTATATATATATTTTTATTTCTTCAGTTAAGCTTACTTTCTGGCAGTGTACAGGGTTTCGACATCTGGTCAGCTGAGTCACTAGCCACCGGGTGACCTTTCAAATTTACTAGCCTGAAACACAACTTGTAGCCCTGTCCAGGTTCCCTCTCACTCTATATGGTCCCTGGTTCAACGACGTCAAGTAGTACGAGGTATTGTAACACAAGCAGGGGGAGGACTGGGGAGTACAGTTACTGGCAGGCATAGGGTCTGGGTACCAGTGATTTTTACGATCGACGAGCGAGAGCCAAGAAGGATAACATAGAATGGAAGTTTTACACTTTATTACTATTACTTATTATTACTTCTCTTTTTAACAAAATTAAACATTTTTTACAAATTTTCTACCAGCTCATGGGCTATCAAGCATAGGGCTCGAACTTAACTTTTGAAGTTAATAGTCAAATGGCTAGTACATGGTCAGCATTCACTAGCCAAAAATTTTTCTACTAGGCACATGTACAGCACAAAACAGTCATTTTTATTTATTAAACAAACACGAGGAAATGTAAAACTGCTGTTGCTATCAAACTGTACGTTTTGAGGAAGAATGAGTTGTGCTGCTTCCAGAATCATCGCTCTCTCTCTTGATTGTGGGAGTTTTATTGATTTGACCCCTGTTCAGATGATTCAGCTGATTTTGATGACAGAGATGTTCTGATATCCATAACGAGAGCAATCACGCATGGCGATCGTGTAGATTTGCATTTCAAGAGGTGGACAAGCGTTTTTTGATAGCATTGCATCATGGGTATATGACTTGGTCCCATGTTTCCCCGAATCAATATGGTGGTGAATAAACGAATAAACACGAACTCGTACACCAACTGGATATGAAATAAAGATTTATTTCTCAAATATAGAATTATTTTTCTTCTTTAATTCATGCCAGTTGTTGAAATTAAAAAATGTTTGAAGACTTATTATAAGTGATTTATAGAGGCGAAAATTAAGATGGCTAGCAAGTGAGGCTAGCAAGTGAGGCTAGCAAGTGATGGCTAGCAAGTGAGGAAAATCCACTAGCCAAAATTCAAAATCTACTGGTATTTGGCTAGTAAACCACTGCCAAGTTCGAGCCCTGAGGCATGAAATATTACTAGCCCAAGCTAATTTTGATTTGCAGCCTCGAGTTTCAGGGCTGGTGGAGATGTTGAACCCTGGTGTATTAGCTTCAGCAAATGAGCATTATTTTTTCTTGGTGGACAAAATCCCAAAAATTGTTTAAAATGCTCACAAGTATGCATTCCAGAGTTTACTTTCAAGTAGGCAATATTATGGTTTTAAAGAGTATTATTAAGCTGAGATCAGATAGAGAAATCACAAATATATCGCTGGTGAAAGTCAAAGTTGCTGGTGGAATGCAAGTTCCTTAATGTTCTATTTTAATTTTAGTGTGGGAGTTTTAAAATGTACTATCCCTAGTTTGTGGATGTATACATTTTGAAATCCTGTTACTCATCACATTTGGTCTATTGTATTTTCTCTTCAGCTTGGTGGGACTGTAGGTGATATAGAGGGCATGCCTTTTATTGAGGCTTTTCGACAATTCCAGTTCCGAGTTGGAAGAGACAACTTTTGTGTGGTTCATGTCAGTCTTGTCCCGGAGGTAGGTACAGTACTTCTCAGAAATAAATGAATTGGAAAAACTCATGTAATATACTGACAGCTCCTTTAAACTCATCACAATTGATGAGCTTGGGGAAGGTGCTAAGAAGGTGGTGCCTGGCAAGGTACAAGCCAAACAGACAGGTATTCATGGCAACCCTGAGAGCGGCAACCACCAAGGCACCATCACACTGATACAATCAGTGGAGATACTTACCAAACACATACTTACCGTGACCAACGGAAGGGAGGGAGGTGAGGGAGCGAAGCAAGTTACAAGCAGATTCAGTGCTTGGAGAAAACTACACGCCCACACGTGGCGAAAACACATAAGCCCTGCCAAGCCTCCATATGTAACCCCCAGAGTGCTTGACCACCCCGACAAGCCGCTGGCCAGCATTGAGTCTAACTTAGCCTAAATTACATTTAGCAACATTTAATTACAAAGAAATATATTTGGCAGCTATCTTAAGCAAGTTAATTAACATTTAATTTTCAGCCTGTCTCAACGGGGGAGCAGAAAACAAAGCCAACACAGAACAGTGTACGAGAACTACGTGGCTTGGGTTTGAGTCCTGATTTGGTGAGACACTTTTCATTTGCTTAATTCTTTATAAATCTATTTTATAGAAAGGTAAGGTAAAGTCTGCATACGAGCCTAGTGGCCCAATCAGGTCAGAACGTATCCTGGTTTCCTTAGTGTGAAGCAGCTGGGAGTATTTGTACTCCCCCCTGGATGGGATGCCAGTTCTTTGCAGGTTACCCCCCTTTATTTTGCTGGTACCCTTTTGTACACCTATCAGAGTTAGCGTCCTGCCATGGCCAAGAACACAATGCGGTGCCCCGGCCAGGGCTCAAACTTGAACCTTCCAATCTGAAGTCCAGGGTGTGCCTGCCGCAAAAAGATCTATTTTAAAGGCAGATTAAAATTAAATATTGTAGAAGAGGTGCTTTTTATAGTAACCTTCCAAACTTTATAATTAAATCCAATTTCAGGTTATGTGTCGTTGCAAGAATCCTGTCACTAATGCTGTGAAGGAAAAGGTGTCTTTGTTCTGTCACGTGCCTCCAGAGCAGGTGTGAAATAAAATATATAATTGTAGATGTGATATTTTTGTATTGGTTCCAAAAATACTGTTGATCAGTACCATCTCAAAAAAATCTCCTTTTATGCAATCAGGGTTGCCACGGTCAGGGAAAACTATAATTTTTCAAGGTCGGGGAAAATTTTAGATGTTTTGTCAAGTCAGTGAAAAGTCGGGGTATTTTACTTCCTTTCAGTAAAACACGGTGTAACACGATTGATTTTGATACTATTTGAGTGACATATGCAGAAGCAGTAGTTTTGGCCAGTGGTTTCTGTAGTTTATCTAATCTAAGTTGAGGGGAGTTCAGGGAGAATTTTTTCAAGGGTCAGTGAAAAGTCATGGGAACTTTTTAGTTTCTGATAAGTGGCAACCGGGACAATTGTACATGCATTACAGGGCACAAAATTAACTTTTTTTCAAGGAGCCATCTGGCCCCTAAATTTTCCAAAGTGGTCGCCAAGAACAAAAAGTTTGGAGCCATTTCCATTTTTTCATGTGGAAGGTGTCGTCACGGTTGGAAAAGTATGGAATGTTGCATGCCCTGCGTTAATAATTTCCAGCAGTTTCCATTTAATTTATCTTGGGTGCCAAAGCATCTATTTGTAGTAGATAGGAATACCCCAAGATAAAATATTATTCGTAGAGGTTTCTCGTACTAACACTTTTAAATTAGTAGTTTATTTTTTATAATAATTATTAATAATAATGTTTTCAGGTGATCGACGTCCACGACTGTAAATCTATTTACAGAGTCCCACTGTTGTTATCAAGCCAAGGTATTGTGTCACTATTTTCCAAGAGGCTTAAGATGGAAATGAAGTCCCCAAAGCCACGGCATTTCATGACGCAATGGAGAGAACTAGCTGAGAGGTACAGATTATATCAATTTAGTTTAATGCAATTTAACTTAGTTAACAAGGAGGAGCAAGCTGTTGTTTCTGTGCTGGTGATCTTGTTTTAGAGTTGTTTAAGATTTAGTTTCATTGCTGCAGAGAATACAAATGAGCATTTTTGTTGGTCATTCAACATGTCTAGTTGAATTAAAAGTTTACTTCAGAAACTTTGTCTGAATTTACTGCGCATATGTTTTATTTTTTCCACTCGTACCTCTGCATTGAATGCCGCAAAAGATCTAGGTATTTGGGGGTGGGTGCGCGCTCAAAACCTTCAGGCGTCAATGGGTTAAAGACTATCAGCTCGTAGTGCCGTTTAGAGTTAAGTTTCTAGGATGTGTAAGCTTTTGGCCTCGTCGACTTGTCCGATTCAGTGCAGGTTTTACCGTTTGGGAGATAAGTTTGGCTTTTGGCTCGTGCAATGGAAGTTCTGTCACGCCGATTGCGGAGCGGTGTTTCCCCCTTATGTCATATGTGTGTTCATTGCGTGTATTTGTTCGGGGTTTGAAACGTAACTTGCTAGGAACTGTTAGTGACATTAATGTTTCTTTTGTTTTTCAGAGAGGAGCGAGTTCTAGATGAAGTAAAGATTGCTCTTGTTGGAAAATACACTAAACTGGAGGATGCATATATATCTGTTCTAAAAGCTCTGAAACATGCGTCCCTTCATTGTAACAGACGTCTGAATCTTGTGGTAGGTTTCTTGTAAAGGTTTAGGCCCATTTTCAGGGCTGTAATTAAGGGCCGTAACCCGTAACACCTGTTACGGCTGAGTATGCTTGATTTTCCCTTGGTGCTACGGGTGAAATTACCTGTTGTTGATAGAATTTAACCACAAAGTAACAAGTTTGCTACGGGTGTGGAGAACGAGGCTACAGGTGACACAAAACTTAATGACAGCCCTGCATTTTTATTTTTTCATTACGTTGGTGAAAAAAAATTAAAAGCTGTTATTTTTGTTTTCTCACTGGAGAAAGAAATATTTATTTAAGGAAGTCATTTAGAATTGAAAACTCGATGTTGTCGCTTTCGCCGATCACACCGATGGAAACATGATTGTTGTAGTTTTTGTTATAAACATTGTCTTGCAGGCATACATGTACAAGGTATTTCCGGCTGTCAGTGTTATTTGGGGCTTTCATTAAGTTTTTGTGCAGGAGGTCAGTAGGGATTTTCAGCCGGACATTTTTAGTTTTTCTTACAAAAGAAAGCAAATAGAGAAGACGAAGGTCATGGCTAAGTCTTGTTCACAGCCAGTCAATTTTCCCGGTGCCTGGGCCTTAATGAACCCCCTGGTTATCATTGGAAATATTTCTCAGTGTGTGTTGTAGCGCGACATTCACAATGGAGGCGAGCGTGGCCTAGTGGTTAGGGCGCTGGACATGTAATCAGGTGGTCCCGGGTTGGAGTCCTCCTCCCTGCCACTAAAACGGATTTGTCTTCGGTGGTCCCGACTTCAACTCCTCCTCCTCCTTTGTAAATAGCCAACTGGTCTGCCTCCTGCCAGTTGGGATTTTTAACAACTTTCTGTTTCATTTACAATATTTGTTTCCTTGTTTACAGTGTCCCCAATTAGCACAGTAGTGCTAAATACATTGACACTTAAATAAAGTTATTATTGTTATTAACTAAACATAATCCACAATTAATTCTTGTGCAGTCATGCAAGCTATGTAAGGCTGTCTGCAGTGTCAACATTGGAAATATGTATTAATTGACTTCATAGCATGTAACTTGGGGGTTGTTTCAACAGAAGCTATACTTTTTTTACAAGAAAAAAGAGCCCGTCTTTTCATTGTTGCAAAACGTTTCTTGTTAGAATTGTGAAGTGACGTCTGGCTTGTTGTATTATTTAGTCCTTAAGTTTTATGATAGACTGCATAATGTTTGGCACCTTGATTTTTGTCAGCGCCTTAGATTGCATGATGAAGTCCGTTAATTTTGTGATGTCGCTTGTTGAGTATGTACGCCTGTTTCCTGTAAGATAAAACTAAAATTTGACATTTTGTCCTCGCAGTGGGTGAATACTGAAAATCTTGAAAAGGAAATCCAGGAGAGAGATCCTGTGAGATATCATGAAGCTTGGCAGAAGCTTTGTGGCTGCGAGTGAGTACATGTACATTAATATGTTGCTCTTTTGTTTAAATACCTTAAAGGGCCCTAGTCAACCGCCGCCATTTTCGATGCCATCGAAATTATGGAAATTTTATGGTGAAGCGCAGTTGTGTTGTATTGCTGTAGGTTATGTTACTGGAAGTGTTTAAATTCCCTTTAGCAAGTTTCTCAAGGTACTTCTTTCGTTTCGACATGATCCGCGTAAAATATAATAATGAAATTCTTACATGTAAACAATAACAAAGGTGTGGCTGACTAGGGCCCTTTAACCCTTTCCATCATGTAATTGTTATAACTAAGGGGAATTTAATGTTCATCAGATATTTTTATTTTCTCCATATGAACCAGGAATAGCATAGAACTAGTTTAAACAAGTACCATTGCAGGCTTGTTAGTACGTTTTTGAGTAGCAGGTTCCATCCAAAAAGTAGGCAGCTATTTCCATTTTATTTCTCCAATATCACGCTCAGAACTGACTAACTAACATTCGGAGTAGCCGGCGCAGTATTCGGAATAGCCGGTGAAATGCGCCAGTTGCCAGCTTATTTGGACAACCCTGCCATTGGACTATTGCCTTGGCGACTTCATAAAAATACTTGGTTGGGTTGGGGAGCAGGTGGGCGAGGTCACCCGTGTTGGACTGACATCCCATTCAAGGGTAACTAGTAGTGCTCTTTTATATTTGATCCTACAGAAAGCAGAAATTCAGTACCGCATGAGCCAGGCCTGGTATTCAAACATTAAATTTATTCTGTGGTGTGTTGTATTGTGTGAAGACTTTAAATTGAAGAACATACTTTTTGTATATAACAGTGGTATCCTGGTCCCTGGGGGATTTGGAAAGAGAGGCACTGAAGGAAAAATTGCTGCAGCTGAATGGGGAAGAAAGATGAAAAAACCTTATTTAGGTATGACATTCTTAATTTATTGTTTCTCAAGTGCATTTTTGCTGTCACAAAGTTGGCGGTGCAGGGGCTGGGGGGGGGGGTTGAGGTCAGAATTTGGAGATCTGGGTGCCCAGCGAAATCCTACCCGAGCCACCCCCTCCCACCGAAGGTATCAGGGACAAAATAAGGGAAAACAGATTGATATGTGATTTTTTGCTTGGGTGGAAATGATCATGACTCCCCCCTCCTTTGATTTGATTCTGGTGAAATTTTATTATTTTATTTCATTGGTTTGATGCTCGATGAGCCCCCTCCCCCCCATTTTAAAATGACCTGCCGCCTCTGTGTGAAGTTTAAGAAGTCAACGGTATCTGTAGAAATTCATGGAACTATCATGGGAGCTGTACTGGTGTAGTTACCAGTTAGAACGCAAAACATTACTTATTTACCCACTGAGAAGCAGGAGACTTGTTAAAACATCTGCATGCACTTGTAAATGAATTTACATTCCATTGTAAGTCGGGGGGTTTTCAATTAAATTTAAAGTAGGCAGCTGTTTTGAGTAGAGTAACTAACTGTTTTTTAAGACACTTGGCACTGCAACAATTCACTTGTCAACACTGAATTTCTGTCTCTGTGACAGAATTTTGTCACTGCAATCCGTTGCACAAACTCAAATCAAAACTTGTTTCAGACAGTACACTTGGAGTGACAGCGACAATGATAATATTGTTAATTTTAAATGACTGTGAAGATCAACTAATGCAGGGCACCAAATTAACTTTTTTTCAAGGAGCCATCTGGCTCCTAAATTTTCCAAAGTGGTCGCCAAGACCAAAAAGTTAGGAGCCATTTTTCACGTGGAAGGTGTCGGAATGTATGGAATGTTGCGATCCCGCAATATGTGTTGTTAGCAAAAGGGACATTTCATTTCACAATATACAACGTAACATTTAGAAAATCCAAGATGGCAGATATTGACATGTTCGGTTCGTAGCATTCCTGACGATTTTGCTTAAGGTACTTGCACTGGCTAAATTTCGCATTTTTATTTCCCCCCATTTTTTTCTTATCAAGTTTATTAGTACTCCTATTTTGTAGAAATATCGATTTTGAGACAAAATATGCACGAGGAGATAAGAACAGTGAAGCGAAAATTCGTTCATTTACCGGAAGTCAAGGGCATTTCCGAGCGAGGACTGGGGTCGGTTGTTAGGCTATTCGTCCATTTATCAGCGTTTCTTGGCGTTATTTTCGCCCTGGTAGCTGCTTTCCGAGGTTGTGTTGATTGTTCGAGCACTGTTTGTCTTACGGACGCCATATTTGATTTGAGATTTGTCTCCAGTCCTCAAAAGTCAAGATTTGAGAGATCTGGGGCGAGTACATCACCTAGCAACGCATAAACAAACAAAGTTTTTGAGGTCTGCAGGCCTTGTAAACAGCGGAAACACATCAAAAATGGCGACAGCGAACACGAGTGTCTTTTGGCTGTTGAATAACATGGATATTACGGGATTTTTCATGTAATCTTCACCACATTGGACTTAAATTTCGATTCCTTGATCAGCATGGTTTCACAAGAACACGTTTTATTCCGGAATGATGAAGCATTTCCAAATGAAACTCGGCATGGAGTTCATAGTAGTGATAGTCTACAATCGTGTGTTTAACCCTACGCGCTTGTCTCAAAACTGTGGTTTTGGTGGCCGCAGAAGTTGAGGGTAATTATTAAATATCAAAAATCATTGATATCTTTTTGGCAATTCTAAATATCTGAGTAGTCGAACACAGATTTCTGTGTTGTTTAATGAAGAAACAAAATAAAGTTGAATTATTGTCAAATAACTAAATGGCTACAAGAAAAACTTAAAATTGTTGAAATTTTGCTGTTAATATTCTAGTTAATTATTAACATATCGAGGTGTCAAATGTCACGAAAATGTTAGCAACTCATTCACCAGTTAACAGTGAATATGTGTGGAAGGTTTGAAGATTTTTGAGTGAAAATATCCCTTTATTTAGTACTGCAAAAATGCACCAATTTTGCCAGGGCGGGTACCTTAACAGACCTCATCATTCGCACCGAATCGTCTACCTCAAAGCTTTATTTAGTTAAAAAATACATCAAGGTAAGATATACAAAGGGTCGCCTAATTTTTGAATCTTGGTCGCCAGCACGGTAATTTTAGACACATTGGCGACTGTATTAGGCACAATTTCATGCCCTGCAATCGGCAATCAACCAATGGCAATGATAATGATAATGATAATAGCACTATCGTTGATTTGAAATGTGAAGATCAGCTTATCAACAGAAGCCATTTATTTTATTTGGATAGGTGTTTGTTATGGCATGCAGTTAGCTGTGATTGAGTTTGCTAGACATATTCTGGGATGGAAAGGTAGGAGATGCCTTTGAAATAGTATTTAATTCTGGCAGAAACATTGATGTATACTGTAACTTAGTTCTGGGTCTATTCGTGCCCAGACCAGTCGAGAACGAGAACAGCGCACTATCTTGTCTTTTGAGACAATAGACCTTTACACTTGGGCGGTTTGTTGTTTCTTTTTTTCAAATTTTCAAATAGTTGCATGTATATGTATAAATAATGTTTGGATGGATAAAAGAACAATTCTCTAGAGAATGTCACATGATCTGTAATGAGGCAATAAACACGCCCAAGCGAAAAAGGTCTATTCACACAAGAACATGCCACTAATTTCTTTAAAACAATTTTTTTTTTCAGATGCAAACTCCACGGAAAATGAACCTGATACTACACATCCAGTGGTAAGTTTTACATGTTTGCAAGGGTTAAGATATGTAGCAGGAGGGCATTGGGATTTGGATACATATGTTCTTTATAAATTTAGTTTTCTGTAGGCCCAGGGTTAAAAACTGCCAGCGAAAGGTGAGCTTTCAGCATATCAATTCACCCAGTGTCCAGCCCTTAATTAAGCCTCTGTGTATGTTACATTTCTGTTCACTGTTAGGTGTACTTCTAATGTTATATTCTGATTATCATTTGACTAGGTTATTGAAATGCCTGAACATAACCCAGGTCAGCTTGGAGGCACCATGAGACTAGGAAGACGGCGCACAGTGTTTTCAAAAGAGCATGAAAGCGTAACAAGTGAGTTGTTCTCTGCTTTGAATAATGAGTACCAGCAATTTCAGTGCTTGAAATTAGAAAAAATCCAGGTTGACCTTTCTGGACAATCTAGGGCAACCATCCCTATATTTTTTCTAAAAACTGGTTGCCCTAACTAAGTTTTAGTTGTCTCGGGCAACTGGGCAACCGCTAATTTCGAGCACTGCAATTTGAATGAATGGAAGTATTTTAATTATTCATATATTTGCAGTATTGCCACGTTAACTATCCAAGTATCTTGTGCCCAACTGCTAATAAAAAAAACTACTGCAAGACCAGTTGTGGAATGAAAAATGGTAAGCCATGGTGGATCAATGGTCATAATATTTCCTTGGTGATTACCTCCACTTCATTGCAGTGTGCAGTAACATGTTGCAGTAACTAATATCTGTCAAAGATAATGAAAACTAGAAACCTGCTATTTGGCAGTAAACCGTGTAGTTTCTGTTGTGTAATGTTTAGTTTTCTGAGTTGCTGCAGTTTGAAGAAATGTCACACACTTTTTCTGTTACAGGAAAGCTTTACAAGAATGCAGAGTTTGTAGAGGAAAGACACAGGCACAGATATGAGGTAACGCGACATTTGCGCAACATTCACAAATAATGGCTAGGTAACATCTAAGTTGTCACTAGCCACGAGGCTAGTAAGCTGAAAAGTTAGTGTGGTGTGGTGGCCTAAAAGTTAGTTTGCTGGACTCCCATCCCGGATCGGATGGACCGGGTTTAAGCCCCGGCCGGGGCATTGCATTGTGTTCTTGGGCAAGTCACTTTATTTTCACTGTGCCTCTCTTTGCCCAAGTGTACAAATGGGTAAATTGGCAAATTTACTGCTGGGGGTAACCCTGTGATGGACTGGCATCCCATCCAGGGGGGAGTAGAAATACTCTCTGTCGCTTCATGCTAAGGAAACTGCGATAAGCTCCGGTCTGATGGGCCACTAGGTTTGTACGCACTAGAGGACCAGTAGAATTACAAGAGTTGCTACATTTCTGCTACAAAAGGCCCCTTTACTCTAACTTGCCAGTTTTAACAAAGGCTGTGTTATTTTTTTCTTTACATCAAGGTTAATCCAACATACATCAGTCAATTTGAGGAAAAGGGAATGAAGTTTGTTGGTCGAGATGTGGAGGGTGAAAGGATGGAAATTATGGAGATCAAAGGTGTGTTGATCATAGCAGAATTTTTATTTTCTTTTTGATTGAACCCCCTTTGAAACGCTACAGACAGGCTCAGGATAGATAGTGTACATGGGTGAAAATTATTTTTACACCGAGGAGTTAAAACATCAACATATTGTGCTTGCAACGTGTGTATTTTTTCCGTACAGTTTTGAGAGAGAGATTGTTCCAAAACGGTTTTGTGAAGCCCTTTCCACTTGTATGTAAAGGCGTACTTTAAACACCCTAAAATGGTCTGCAGTGACAAGCATCTCCATCTGTGCTATAATAGAAAGGCCTCTTCCTGTCTTTTAATGGCTACTGCGCTGCATTCTGGATAGAGCAGTTCGGGTTTCGAGCCCTGACTGGGAAACTACGTTGGGCAAGACACTACTCATGTGGGAGGCATGGTGGCCTGATGGTTAGTGTGCTCTGACAGTCCGAGTTCGAGCCCTGGTCGGGACACTGCCTTGTGTTCTTGGGCAAGACACTTAGCTCTCGCAGTGCCTATCTCCACCCTGGTGTATAAAATAATGGGTACCAGCAAAATAACGCTGGGGGTAACCCTAGCATCCCATCCAGAGGGGTTTAGAAATATTCCTTGCCAATTAATGCTACAGAAATTGGGATAAGCTACAGCAGTATGCACTGCTTGTCGTGAGGCTCACCATACTTTACTCTCGGTGTCTCTGGGCAACCCTGTGAAGGACTAGCATCTTATCCAGGGGGGAGTAAAAATACTCCTGGTCACTCCATACTATAATAACACGGGTAAACTTTGGCCTGGTGGGTCACTACACATTTGCAGACTGCTACCACTTTGATACCAAACACATGCTATTTTCTGTGTTAATTTGAGAGCCAAATTGATCATGTCTTTTCTTTCAGACCATCCATATTTTGTTGGAGTCCAGTACCACCCTGAGTATATCAGTCGACCTATCAGACCCTCTCCTCCATACCTGGGGTTAATCTTGGCAGCTATTGGTAAACTCCCTCAGTTCATTGCCAGAGGGTGTCGCTTATCACCCAGGTGCAGCATTAGTGAAGACGAGGATGATGATGATGAGGAGGAGTTGGCCAAGATGACCAAACTTCCAGAATTTAATCTTTAGATCGTGTAAGGGTGGTTTATTTCTAAGAAACCCTTTGGTTAGTCTGTGGCCCACATTTGGAGACTATGATCTTTCCTGTGTTGTTGTCTGTTTGTTCGTGCAAACATGGCATTTACTGCTTGCCCTGCTTATAGAATGAACTTTCCTTCCAGGGCCTTGAGATGTTCATTATTGTCCCATCCATTACGTACTTTATAAATGGACCCCTCCAACATCATAGCAGACGATAATATTGGCAAAGATCTCGTTATTATTTTACTTTATTACCGTAATTCCTTTATTTTGATTTTAAATCTTTTGCCAAGGTAGACATAGTTTACCAAGGCTGCTGAATTAAGCTAAGACTCAACTTTGTAATGTTATTCTCAACTTAAAGTATTATGTTTACAAAATAATTGAGGAAAGTGCTGAAGCATAAATCAACCAATGCACAGAGTTGTAAATAGTTTAAATTCTATTTGGCATTTGTAAATATTTTACTTGGAATGAAACTAACATTATATACATACTTAATTTCGTTTATTCAGACGTCTTGGTTTCTTTTGAAACTGTTTATTGTAATGCCCTAGAACTATACATTCTATCAATTTATCTATCTATTTCTATCTATCTATTCAAGGATGACCAACAGATGGTAAAGATGGACTTTAAGTTTGTAATACCATGTTTGCACAAGTACATGTGTTGAAATGGTACTGTTAAGCTGAATCCAAATGTAAATACAACATACATATACTTTTATACAAACAGCAAACTGAAATCAAATGATTTGTTGTTACATTTCATATTGATTACTTAAAGTACTAAATTGTCATCCTTAAGAGAAAGGGAGAATGCAGACATTATAAGCAATAGCAGTCATTCTGCATCATTGCCATGTTTTCTTATCCAAGGTTTGTGTGCTGTGCAATTTCCCTTAGTAAAGTTTTACTTCAAATGCTCTTTCAGCAGAATATTTAAAAACAAGCTAGATTTAATAATTAAAATCCTCAAGAAGTCATCCCTTGGATTTCTGTATTCTCGTTTTCCTTCAACCTTCAGCTCCATGTGATGTGTTGTTCCAAAAAATATCTGCACTACCCCATCTGCAAGGAGGTTTTTTTGGTTTGAACCTGTCCTTCCCTCTGGAAAAAATAAATAAACCCCTTCTGGCTTACTTGGTATATTGTGGGATAATGCCCTTGGCTGAAAGATTGTCCTCAAAATTTCACAATTGCCCTTGAAGCTTTGCTTCTCTGCCAACTGTTCATTTTTGGACAATATATACCAGCTGCCTGAAGGGGTTTATTTACTAAATATTTATCCAGTCTAAAATTAAAGATAATCTTTTTCTGAATTAAAAATCTATTTAGGTTATAATTTTTAATTCAAATTACCAGTACACACCTATACATAAATAACATTAATTCTGAAGTTCAAAACCCAGCTAATGGTTACATTTGCTGCTGTTGTCAATAACCATTAAGGTGACACCCAACAAACCTTGAAAAACAGAAACAAACAAACTGAACCAAAATCTATCAATTGCATCTGACGGACATGACCTTTTGAAGAAGTTTAAGTCAACTTCTGATTATTGAGAGGACTGCTTAGATGTTTGACAGCAGCAATAGATGCAGCTGTTCATTGAACAGAGTTTGTGTGGCAAAGAAAGGCACATCATTACATGTCCCTTTTTTTGTAAATTTGCATATAAACTGTATCCTATTTATGACTTGCATACCATGTCAAGAAAATTAGTTTGCAGCAGTTGAGGTTATTTTCTACAAAATTGTAAAAAAAACCTGTTCCTGGTTACTTTATTATCAAAATTCGGTAGGCAAAAACAGATTTTTCAACAATTATTTTATTGAAAATATCCTGTTTGCATTTTAAGATCCTTGTATATAGCAGAACATTCTAACAACAGTATATTCACATTTGCCAAGATACTGCTCGATTTTTGTATAATATTATAAAAGTGTAACAGTCAACTCGTGTGCATAAGAGTAACTTTCTATATCAAAGGAATTAAAAAAGGAATGCAGGTATCCTGAAAGAATATTTTGCTTGTGTTAATGGACATTTTTTACAATAGCTCCCATTATCTTGATCTCAAAGGAAAGCTGATTACAGTAAATGACTGAAAAAGCAAATTAGTAAGTGGAAATGGATTTGAGTCAGAGAAAGCAAGGAGTTTGAGATTGTGAGGCTGTACTGTATGATGTAAAATGTCTATTAAATATCCTTATCACTACCAATTCAGATCATATGATTCATTTGGGAGGTTACAATTGTTTTCATAGATACTTGCATGCACTCACATGTGAAAAATTGTAACCTCCCAAGTAATGCTCATTCACTGTTACTTCAAGTAAAAGGTAAAAATGTCAAGGGCCTCCTCGTCTACCCCTTCCAGTGACTACCAATCATCACGTGGTCTGAATTGGTGCAGCAACAAGGATATAAAGACATTAGCTGGATTGGTCTGTTGGGCATGATTTTATAATTTGAATAACTTACATAGTTAGCAAGCAATTCAGGATCTAAAAAATTCTAAATCAGTATGATTCCATACTTCAATGCTCAGCTATGAATTACATGTAAAGGTTGGGACACACTATGCGATAAGTCGCCGCGACAAGTCACTTCGTCTGTACTGCTGCAGCGACAAGACCCTTGTTTGGTGCACAGAAGCAAATTTGGAAGAGGGGAAATGTGAACTAGAAAAAATTGACGCTCCCTCGTTGGTTGATTTAAATTTTGTTGCAGAAGCCGTAAACACGCTGTGACAAGGCTTTTGCGCTTATTTTGTTGCTGCAATCTGTTACACGAATTCAAACTGGTTTGAATTCGTGCGACAGATCGCGACAAAGATTTTCATATGCCACACGAAGTGATTTGTTGCAGCAACCTGTTGCGGCGACGTGTCGCAGTGATTTGTCGCATAGTGTGTCCCGACCTGACTTGTGGTTGACAAGTTGATTTTCCAAGAACAGTCATTGACTTTGCTTAACGAGGGTAGCACGCGTTTTTCACATGATACGGCAAACCGCAGTCTGAGGTTAGATGTTTGCCGTTTGAGGTTTATGATAATTTCAACTTCAGCAACACTTCTCATTTTTCTGTGAAATCAAACGGCTCGTGGATAATAAAATTAATAAAATGCTTGCAAAATTAAGACGTGACAATTGTACTACTGTTGCAGTCGACACCTTTTTTCATTCACTCCAACTATAAAAACACCAAAAACTATCAGCTGTCTTAAATTAAAAAAACCCTAGTGTTTAGTCTTGAACACAGGTTTGCCTCGTTAAAGTGGTGCTTGTCCCACTAGGAGAGGTTACTGCAGTTAAAAATATAACCGCAAATGACAAACATGCTGGCAGAGCATAGGTCACGTGATAATTTGAGGTTTGCTGTTCGCTTTTTAACACAAAAAACGTGATGCCGAAAGTATTGCATTTGACAAACCTGTGGCTCTCGGGTTGTGATAAAAAAATATTGGAATTTAGAAGTCTTGTGGCGGAAAACCAGAGAATCTGGGAAAAATATATGCAACGACAACCAACAACATTTGACAGTCATGTTTCCATATTTGTGCCCCCCACGACTGCCCCCCATCATAATATGTATGATAGACCTTGTATAAGTTATAAACGATAAACAAGCTTGGAAAAATTGAAAATACAGCCCTAAGAAGTAAAAACTTCCAGCCAATACACTAACTGGGAGAGTGGTCCATACGCTGTATGAAATCGAGAATGTACATCTGAAGTCGAATGTCATCAGGGCTGTTTGTGATGGAGAACAGGGGGACACCAGCTCTCTGTTGAGAATTAAAACAAACGGTGATCAAATCACTTGGCACTCATGATAATGCATCTATAATTTTACATCTTGCATCTGTTTGATCATGAGGAGGGAAAAGTTGTATTGTTTGGCTGAATGAAGTAAATCCACTCACTGGACATTTGGTTGGGCTATCAAGAGGTTTCAGAAATTTGTAGCTTTTTGCCAGGACAAATAAAACTGCGCATAATAAGCAGATATCTGTAAGGGTCACCCACTACCTCTCAGAATGGTTCATTGGTTCTTAAAACAACAGGTGACAGGTAGTGATTACATCTGGTGAATGAAAATAGAGGTTCCAAAGAGGTAGTGGGTAACTGATCTGTGAAGCCGTGCTCCACTGCATTCCTATGCCCAAGGGAAGCACCACCTTTGATCAGAACATGTGCACAATTAAAAATACGAAGTTCATTACGGCTATAGATGAAAAGAAAACAGCTGCAGGGGCTTACTTGGAGTGTCGCCTGTTGATCACTAACAAGTTGATCCAGTTCCAAGACCACCTTCTGATCCACTTGACTAACTTCTGATTCTAACTTCTCTTCTAAGGCCTTAATATAATGACAAGATGAGAATTTGTACAATATAAATTTCGATTGGTAATTGCAATATTCTATAATTCATGGGTCTGTGACCTGCATAGTGTGTAGGCCTGCATGTAGCCTGCGTAGCAGGTGCATTTTCTCCCTCCCCCAGTCCCCCTCCACCATGTTTTTATCCCGATCCACAAGCCCCCTTCCACCCTTTATGCGCCTGCTACGCAAGCTAGCCTGCATGTCTTTGGAGTGGAGGCATGGTTGCCTAATGACTAGTGTGCAGGTGGTCTGAGTTTGAGACTTGGCAGAGGGACTGATTAGTGATCTTGGGCAAGATGACACTACACCCTCAGTGCCTCTCTTTAACAAGGTGTAAAAATGGGTACCAGTGAAGTTAAAGATGGGGGGTACCAGTATAACCGTGGGATGGTCTACCATACCCTGCAGGGTAGAGCAGTAATACTCGCAGTCACCTAATGCTGCAGAAACCTGGATAAGCTGTGGCCTGAGAGGCCACTAGGCTCGTATGCAAACTTGACCTTTACCTGTCACCTGCACAACTTGCCACTTTATCCAACATATTTCTTCAGTATATTGATTTAAAGACAGTGTCATCCCAACAAAGAGTTTTTATCTAAATGTATTTAAACCTACCAAAGCTCAAATTCTACTTTCTATGAATTTAATAACAGTCACCTTAGAACTGAAAGCCTACATGTATGTAGGCTGGATAGAGTTAGCACTACATTGAGGTATTGCACTCTTTTACTTGAAAACCAATTATTGAATTTGGTTTACCTTCTTCTCTTGTTCATTTGAAGCCTCCACAAGAGGAAGATTGTGTGGTCTTTGCTCGCACTTCTGAAGGGCATCTTTCTGTTTTTTGGCCATTTCCATTCTTTGAGCTGCAGAAAAGGAAGGTGATCACTACCACAATCAATCACTCACTCAATCAATCAATCAATCAATCAATCGATCGATCGATCAATCAATCAATCAATCAATCAATCAATCAATCAATTGATCAATCGATCAGCCAGTCAGTCAATCACTCAATGTATATATAAAAGCCACTGAGCTTTAAATTGCTCCTTTTAGCTCTGCTACTTCATTACATGCATAAAGATTTCTAAAAGACAAAGTCTGCATATAAATTGTGGCCCATCAGGCCAGAGCTTATCTTAGTTTCTGAATCATTAAGTGACTGGAAGTATTTCTATTCCCTGATTCCCCACCATCCCCTGGATATGGGATGCTAGCTAGAAGTCCATTGCAGGGTTACACCCCAGCATTAAAATTGCCGGTACCCATTTATACACCTGGGTGAAGCAAGGTACTGAAAGAGTAATGCATCTTGCTGAAGGACACAATACAGTGCCCTGGCAAGGGATCAAACCCAGATGCCCTGATCCAGAGTCCAGCACACTAACCATTACATCTGGTTTTGCCACAGCTTTTCCATATAAAGTATTGTGGAAATGATGTACTGATGACATATTTCTAAAATAATTTGGCACTTAAAATCCAACCTTAGAAATTTTCTCTCCCCAATAAATAATAGTTATTGAATCATGAAATGCCATTTGTAAGTCATGTGGATTCCATAGAAAATGAAGCTAATGCATTTCTTTGATGGTCAAATCAGCCTGACCTAGAAGGCAGATTTTTGTTATCAAATTCTGCATTATACAGAACTAATCTCAAGACAAAGGCCCAGGGTATGTCACGTGGTGGAGTTGCGGCAGCAAGGGGGGGGGGGGGTCAGGGTTGTCAAAATAAGCAGGCAACTGCCGCATTTCACTGGCTATTCCAACTACTGCGCCGGCTACTCCAAATGTTAGTAGGTCAGTTCTGAGCGTGAAATTGGAGAAATAAAATGGAAATAGCCACCTACTTTTTGGATGGAACCTGCTACTCAAAAACCTATTGACAACCCTGGGGGGGGGGGGGGGAGGGGGGTGGGGGGAGTTGTGTTTGGGTGCTCTTGACTGACTGATACCTTTACTGATCTACCTTTTTGTGAATTGACTATTTTCATTCTTTTGTTAAGCAAATTTCGTTCAGAGAGTTGCTGGATGTCTTCCAGTCCCTTTACAATCTCAAACACTGTTCCATCCAGAAGACAAGTAGCAATTCCAGATAACACATCATAAGTAAATTTTTTTTTGTATGTACTGAAATTAAAAGAAAGAAGAATATTATCCTTAAAATTTGAAACATCTTCCCCCAATATAATATTAGGGTCATCAAGGAAGTTAGAAGTGAAAACAACGTCATTAATTAGTTACAAAGATTTTAAGATATAGACTTATAAATACAGTTTCCAGAGAGCTCGCTTATTTACAACAATGTTTAGGTAACGTTTTTGTACCCAGGAAGATCTCGAACCATGGCTTGGAGCTGTGTCAAGTAACTTGTTAACCTCTTCTGTTCCGCTTCAAGCCGCTGCTGCTCTTTGCGATATTCTTCTTCTTTCCGAAGCATTTCATCGCGAACTGTGGCTAATAAGTTGGGATCTAGGTTAGTTTGATAATTCCATTTTGGCTGCCTTTGTCCTCCTCCACCGCTGTAAAAATACGACATTTTATATATCGAGTTCAAAAGATCGGGAAAGATTATCACCGAAAATCGGCGAGAGGGTTGAAAAGAAACAGGCGCGAATCCAGTCACGTGGAGAGAGCTGGAGAGAGTCTCCCATGACACCTTTCACGCAGGCGAAAATCATGGCCACCATGTTTAAGAAACACGCTAAACGAAATTTTCGCAAAAAAATAGTTCAAGAAGACGATGAAGCTGGTAATGAGAACGAAAATGAGAACCTCCCTGCACCTTCGAAAAGCATAGTCGAAAATTCTAAGGGAAAAGATAAAGGGAAGTCAAAGATCAAGGTCGACAAAGTCGCATCTTCCAGCTCTCTGTTGAGCTTCGATGATGAAGTTGCAGACGACAACGAGGTTTTTAAGGTTCGAAAATCTAAGGAAAGCCGTCGCTTGGCGAAGAAAATCGAACAAGAACGAAAAAAGAAAGAGAAAATCGATGAAAACACGAACGCGAAGAAAACTGACGGAAGTTTTGAGCAGAGTCAAGAGGACACAGATGAAAAACTTGCAGCACTACGGGCAGAACTAAGCCAAATCACAGGGGAAGGGGACAATGGTGAAGCTGATGAGGACATTGATTCTGTGGGATCGGGCTCTGTAAAAGAACCAGTTAATAATTCAAGTGCCAGAACTGATTTCAATATTCCAGATGCTGCTACAATCCATGCAGCACGTAAGAGGCGGGAAATGGCTAGACAGACAGAGCAAGATTTCATACCGCTGGATGATACAAAAAAATACGAAGGACAGTTTGCTTCCACAGGTCGGCTGGTGAGGGAAGATGAAAATGATGTGAGCGATGATGAGGGCGAAGAAGGTCCGATCACATTCTCTGTTTCAAGGAAAATGGGATTTCCAGCTTTGGATCGTCGACGAGAGGTTGAAGCTGCACTTGCTAATCAAGAACTTGATGAAAAGTCCAATGATGAAGAGGCTGAGGATGATGAGGAATTGAAACTTTGGGAAGATGAACAAATTCGCAAAGGAGTAAAAGGGGTTTCTGCACCCCCGGTACAAACAGAATTACCACAAACCACTGACATGACAAACTCATTCTATCAACAACAATACACTGAAGATAACTATTCAGTATTTCAAATTTCTCAGCAGCCTTATACATATGGAACAGGGTATTCCGAGGTGCACACAAATGGACATCAAAGTTATGGGCCGACAATGGCCTCTAGTTCACTGCAAAGTCGTCACGCTGTCACCGTAGACATGATTTGCGACAAAATGAAGCAACAGCTGGCAACACTTCAAGAGGTACATCGTGGACATAAGATGGACCAAGAAAAAGCATCATCACAGTTGGAAACTGCTCAGGCGAGCATCAAGAAGTTGGAGCGCCAGGGGCGAAATGCAGAGCAGAGATTCAGTTTTTTTCAAGAGATGAGGGGGTATGTCAAGGACTTGATAGAATGCCTTAATAACAAGGTGGGTGATGCAGGCATGTTCTCAGGGATGGAGGGGGGGGGGGAGTAAAGGTTGCTTCAACAAGATGTTACAACTGTGATAACTTCATTCCATTATAATTATTATAACAGTGTTTGATTGCTACGTTTTAGGGTTGTGTGACTTGCTTGAATCAGGTAAAATTTCAACTTAAAAATTAGACGTGGTGTTCTGCTGAATCGAAGCTTTAAAAAAATATCTTCTGAAGTTCCTCCATGTTTGCTGTAGTGTGCAGAACTTGATGTGCTTTTCCTCTGTTGTGATACCCAGACTCCTCTCATCATTACAAGCTTGGCTATCGAGCATTTGTTTGAATTGTTTAAAGCACGTACAAATTTCAAGTTCATGGAGTGTTTTGAAGTAATGGTCTTGCAAAAACTGTATCAAGAGAGCATCTTATGTCTTAAGGATGCTAGGGCTAATAATTATTGCTTATGCGCATCATTACTGTTCATGCAATTTGTGTTGCAATGTCACGCCAAGTCATGCATCCAGCGCGCCTGCTAAGGAAAAACAAAAGGCCGGAAGCTATTGCATTATCTTTGCTTGTAGTTTACTCTCTTAAATGGTTGGTGACTCCTACTTTTTTCCATGAGCTGATTTTATTTACAATCTCGACAGATTGTCAAAAAATGAACAATCTGCCCACATAACTTCGAATCCTGCCATCATGAAGCTGTTAGGAGAGTGGAAATGTGGTCATTAAATGCGATTTTTTTCTTTAAGGAACCTCATCAATTGATTAATTTCACTTAATGGGTCCACTTAAACAACATTTGGCAGAGACATGTTCACTTCAGTTAATAATTTGCAATATTGTTGGGCTTACAGACACTGTATTCGTATTCGCTAACGAAGCCCAGATTTAGGGTGTTCTTCTGGGCATGTTACATGTATCTCCAAATTGGAAGTGTGACTTACATGTATCTGCGGGTGCAGCTTATACATGTACATGGACTTTTTCGGTACATTTTTTACCAGATTTGATTGTGTTTGGGTAATCTTTGCTTTATTCCAGAGTACCGGTTCAATGGTTAACCATATGTTACTTGTTTGTTGAGATGCTTTTTTTATGAACATAGCTTTACATTCTTTCTTTTTGCAGGTACCACAAATTGACGAGCTTGAGAGCTCGATGCATGCGTTATTAAAGAATCGTGCCAGTGCTGTAGTGCAGAGGAGGCAGACGGATGTTAGTGACCAGGCAGGAGATTTCTTAAATGCACAAGCTGGTAACTAGAATTTAATTTCAAATTCATGCAAGATTAAGACATATATGCTAGCATTGTTGTTCCTTTTGTCATTGGTAACTGTGTGTCTTTTAAACGTAAGCAGGTAATAAAGAGTTCTTCCTTAGCATGTTACATGTACTTGTATGAAATTGGTCATCTGACCAAGTTTGAAGTTTTCAGGTTAAAAAGAGACCAAGTTATGGACTGTGAAACTTGGCTCAAAATCCATACAAATGTCTAGAATTTTTACACTGCGTCCCCAAAACCATATAAACTCTTAATTTTTATGATTTTCGCAATACTTTAAAACATGGGAAATCATGGTGATTTTCTTCTCAGCTTCTTTTAAATAGTACTCCATGACGGCATTTTACAGTTGTCACAAATCTGATAAAAATTTTAAAGGTTTGTATAGTTTTGTGGGACACTGTGTCAAAATTACAGACATTTGTATGGATTTTAAACCATTTTTCAAAGTCCGAAACTTGGTCTCTTTTCAACCTAAAAACTTCAAACTTGGTCAGATGACCAATTTCAGCGTGATCTTTTGTGTGGTGGTGTCAATTTATTGATTGGTTAAAAGTTGAATCTCGCTCCAGTTCCCTGCAGAATTTCGGAACGGCCTATAAGCAATCCTTGGACTAGTTAAGGTGGATCCATAGGGTAATGCTGAGAATCATCTGATTCAAGCATGAATTGAATAGCTAAATTATTAAAAGGAACATGCAGAGGTTGACTTGGTGGCAGAATTTGCATCCTTCAGATTTTTATGTACAACAGATTTTATATACATGCACGGCAAACAGGCTGATCTCTATCCTTTGAATGAACCAATTGATTGGGCTGACAAATTGTTAGTGCATGAATTTACTTACGGGTGATCTCAAAACAGGGAGACAGGGGCAAAATTCAGCTAAACCAGCAGATCAGGCCAAGCTGAGACGAGCCGCTGAGAGAGAGGGAAGAAGAGCACGGAGGAGAAAACACAGAGAAAAAGAGAAGAAAGGTTCACAGCCCGACACACACCACGAAGGACAGTCAACAGACGACGAAGAAACTGAAACAGATGTAGTCAAGTTTAGGGCAGAAACAAGTAAGATGATTTTCAATAATGGCTCCATTTCCACCACTGTACATGTAGTCTTATTCTATTTGCCTGTTTCTAAGACTGATGATGCATTGAGATACAGTATTAGGGTGTTGGATATGCAGTAGCTTGGAGGTTTGTGTGTTAGATTACAGGGTGTAGGTTTCAATTCTTGTAGATGTTCATGAGGGCATTTATTAATTTTATTGATAAGCAATGGCTGTTTACTTTAAGGGTTGGCCTGACCATTGTTTGTGTGCTGGACTCCCGAACATTTTGGGTTTTAGTCCTGACGAAGTTAATGTTTGAGGTTACCCTGTGATGGACTAGTCACTAGCATTCTACCCAGGTGGAGTAGAAATACTCTTACATGTACATGTAGTTGCTTCATGGTGTGGAAACTACAACAAGGTCTGATGAGCCACCAACTTGCCTTCTTTTTACATAAGAGGCGGCATTTGTTTGAGTATATGGTATTTCAAGGAATACGTGTACATATGGTATTTGAACTCAAGCAGCCATTTTTAAATTATGCAAATCAGTTTTTTGTGACTTTCCGTTCCCCCCCAGGTGGATTTTGATGGACTTTTGATATGTTGGTTAGAGGACTTAAGGAACTATTTGGTGCTATCGGACTTTCTGTTGCAATTATTAAGTATAGAATGACTAGACTATTTTTGAACATTTTACAAGAGAGTTACTTACCCCCTCAAAACTATGATAAGCCACCTTAATGATTTCTGTCTTTTGTCCCTTTCTGTTATTGTTTTTTTTTTTATTAGAGAGGATTTTATCAGAACACAAAGCTATATTTGAAGACGTCGTGGAAGACTTCAGCTCTATTGACTCGATAAAATCAAGATTTGAAGAGTGGAAGAACAAACATGAAGACTGTTATAGGAATGCATACATTTCACTTTGTCTCCCTAAACTGTTTGCTCCGTTTATTAGACTGCAACTTTTGGACTGGAACCCGTTTGAGGTACAATTGATACCTTTGTTATGAACGTTGTGAACAAAAGTGCAACAGTACTGAACTTGGCAAGGATATGGCGTTGGTGGTGAACACCTTGCCACACGCAAAGTTTCACTGAAGCAGGTTACTGTCACCAGACGTGCATTTGATTTAAATTTCCCTTGAAAGTGGTGCACTGTGAAAATATATGGCACTGTCGCTTGGTGGCATTAGATATTCAAGAGAATGATACTACGAACTGACGGCAAATCTTGGTGAAATCCCAAAAGAGAGAAATATATACGTTTTTTACTGACTTGGCACATACAACGTGGCTACAAAGACAATAGTTTTGATTTTGAAAAAAAAAACATAAAACCGACAATACAGATGAGAGCTTTAGAGTGCATGTAGTACCTTTCATTGATGCCAATACAGAATTAAAATTTCCAATATGTTTTTGGAACTCTATTTGACTTCAAGTAGTAGCTGCTAAATCTGGTACTTTCTTGTTTTGGCGATGCCTCTGTCTCAAGATACAGAGCATCCGATGAGCTTTTCCTCCAAGCATTTCGCTGTGGTATTAACTTGCTTGTGTCTATTTATTAATTTTTGACTTTTTCTTTTCAGGCCAAATGTATGGAGATCGAGGACTTCCGCTGGTACAAAAGTCTGGTGTTGTTTGGATGTGGGGATGATCCTTATGACATTGATGTTGAAGACCCTGATGTCAAACTCATTCCAGCAGTGTTGGAGAAGTCGCTAATTCCAAAACTAACTGGTATTCACTTCGCTCTTTAATATAAGTCTCCTCATGCAGGGATGTAGCTAAGAAATTGCAAAGCCAGCTCACAAACAAGCTCAGCCAGCTTTTCTGACCATTGTACCGTACCTGGAAAATTTCTTAGAGTCTTTGTTTTGTAGTGAAATTTAAGCTGGTGATAAGCTCTCTTTCAGCCGGTGAAATTAGCTGGTAGCAGGCCCTTAGCTACATCCTTGCTCATGGAGCAAAGGGTGTCAACATTGTTTCCATTGGTGGGTTAGGTGCTTAGCCAGTCTGGTTATAAATCAGAGTCATTGGCCTGAGTGGAGTACAATTAAGCGTCTTAATGTACGAGTAATTTCAAAATTGAAATTTCAAATTATGAGCACAATAATAACTCCCTGAATTGTATCACATGAGATCTTTTTGTAAATTGATTGAATAATTATAAGTTTGATTTTTCCACACAAAATAGGTTCTCAAAGACCTTTGAACCTAGTAGCCACTTATGAATGGGTGAGGTCTGGAAGTTAACGATACGGGGAGGGAGGTTCAGAGGCTCCCTGATTTCCCTCCACACCCCCATTCCCCCGCCAGTGTGTGCCACACAGCAAAAATTGAAGCAAGTCAAGGACGGAGTTTAAATTGTGCTACTGAAACATGGAATTGTTTTATCTTTTTTTTGTGTAGGACTGTTTGAACATGTGTGGGATCCTTTATCACAGAGGCAAATAGTGCTGGCTATTAAATTAATACGAGGGATGGCTGAAGTTTATCCTAACTTTCATGCTCAAGATAAATCCACACAGGTAAGATTAAAAACATAAAATGTTTAAGCCGTAAGAATTAAAAAATAAATTGCCTTAACCTAAAAATTTATCTGCAACAGCTTCATGTATGTGAATTTTTTCCAAGTTGCATGTTGATTAGATAACACATGTAAATCGCATTTTTTAAAACCATGGCATTACTTAATACAAGCCGAAAAATTCAAGTACAATATTTGGCACGATGTCTTGGCAAATCCGTTTTCCGCTAATTGACAATTTGGCATAATTTGAGCACTGTGGTAATCTTTAAATTTTGTGCGTTTCACTTTTGCCACTTATTTTGGAGTGTTGCTTATTTGAGGCATGCACTCAAACTTTAAAAATAACTTGCAACATTTTGAGAATGATGAAAAGTAAATTTCAACAGCAGATAATGTTATAGCCACTTCAAACTAAAAAACCTTGTTTTTTCCTGTAGAAAACGTTTCCGAGGATACCGGTAGTTAAGACTGAGTTAAACCATTCCTGTTCTTTATTTTTACTGAGCCTCCTGTCCATTAATTCTGTGCAATGATGCTACAAATAAGAACGACCCTGTTTTGAATGAATGCAGCACTTATTTGATTGCATCACTGTTTAATAGTTTTGCTCTCATGTGTCCTAGTCAGCCACGCCTTTGTTATTGTTTGTAAACATGCAAAAGTTTCAGTATTATATTTTACGCAGAGGGTGTTGAAACGAAGTAGGTCGCTAAGAAACTTGATTAAAGTAAATTAAACACTTCCAGTAACATAACTTACAGCAATGCAATACGATTAGGCTTCACCATAATATTTCCATAAGTTTGATGGCATCAAAAATGGTGGAGGCTGACTAGGGTCCTTTAAACATTGTTAACATTATTATCTTCCAATATCAAGTTGTGTTTAATAATTATTTTTATTTTCTTATTGTCTTTTTTTCTTTTGTGAAGTCACTGTTTGCTGCGATCACAGCTCGCATGAGAAGATGTGTAAGCGATGATGTCTATGTTCCTCTTTATCCCAAAAGGTATGGTTTGAACTCTTCTTCCTTTTGATTCATCCTTAACTATGTGTAGATCACCTTAATATTTAAAAGTAAACATTTTACCCTTATTTTTTGACAGTTTACTGGATAACAAATCTTCTGGGGCTTTGGCCTTCTTCCAGAGACAGTTTTGGAGTTGTGTGAAGGTATTTTCTTTCAAGACTTTCTTGTGCGAAATACAAACAAAAGTGAAAATTCCTCTGTATACAGCTGTTTTGAGTAATATTGTCCCTCAGAAGCACCAATTGTATGCAGATACTAAGGGTTAAACTGCCTATAAAGTAGAAATTTTTTCAGCACTTTGGTAGTTTTTGATGTTTATTTTTCGATAAGGCCAAAAATGAATAATGCTAAAATAAGAGAGGAAAATCTGACTTTTGCCACATAAAGTTCCAATTTGGCAAATCAAAAAGTGGTTCTTAATTGCAGGTGGCCAAATCATCATTTTGATGCAACTGTGACATAGAAACTATTACTCAGGTCTGTGTATGAGGAGGAAATTTCCCTCTGACGTGTATGTGCACACCTGCTGGCAATGGCCTAGAATTATCCCATCTTAAGATCCACGGATCCACCTAATTAACCATCTGAAGGCATCTGAAGGCAGCTCTTTCTTTCATCGTTACTGCTGAGCAGGCTATTGTACACTAAACATTTGGCCCACAGCATGTTCTTGAACGTTTTTATGGTTAATGTTTTTACACTTAATTAACTACCTAACTATTGGCCTTTATTATTTTCGTGTTTAATTGCAGCTCATGGGTAACATCCTTAGATGGGAGGGTCTCATTTCAACTGCCAGACTGCAGGAGATGGCAGTCGACGGTCTACTGAACAGATATCTGCTGTTAGCTCTTCAACACTCTCATCTGTACTATGACAGTCTGGAAAAGGCTAAAGCTGTAAGTCCTGTTCTTTATTACAGTAAAAGCTCTCTCTTCTAACAAGCATGCCCCATTGGGGGACACTTACCCCCAGGTAGAACTTAGCCATGATCTTAGCCACATACATTAGCCTTGGTAGCATTTTGGGTGCACAAAAATTGAGATGAGGGCAAAAGGACTAAGAGGGTGGGTAGATGATGGTTTGATAGTAATTTTTAAATCTCTGATTTAATCCAGTTGTGTATTATACATGTAGGTGCATTGAAGACAAGTCTCAGCAAGAATGATTTTTTCTCATTACAGATCACAGCTGCGTTTCCCAAACAGTGGTTTAACGATCAGCAACAGAAGACGTTGCCCTCGTTGGAAGCATTGGCGCGTTATCTTGCCACCTTGGCAGCCAGCATGCAACGCTCTTGCGCAGGGTGTCCTGAAACCGAGAAAAAGAAAGCAAGGTAATAAGATATGGATTGTGTGTTTGGGCTAGTAGCAATACTCCGAGAAGATTTATGCAATGGAAACCGGTTTCAGTTGATATGTCCCAGAATTTTTGGCTGTTTTCTTGAATGAAAAGTCCTTGAAATTTCAAACGGCATTCTCTTGTTTTTATGCAATGTTGGTAAATGTGATGCTTTCCTAGCTTTTTCCAGGCCCCTAGTGAGTCCGGAGAAAAGGCATCCAAGCGTGAGGGAAGGGGAAAAAGGGGGGGGGGGGAGATTGCAGTGCTTACGAAAATTCATTTTGTGCCCTTGAGAAGTTCTTGAATCTTGATAAAACTGGAATGTTCATCTGCCACGAGCGTGGAGCAAAAACACTCTTAGTAACGGATAGGATTGAAACCCATACCTCCCCGGATGTCATGTCTTGTCATTCTTTCCCAGAGCCGCTTGTCCCTCTTAGCCGGCTGGACCTGTGCACGAGGAACAAGTGGCTCTGGGAAAACACGATTTGATTAGCTGAAATCAAACAAAGGGAATCCAATCACATCAGCCGTTTTAAAATCCTTTATCGTTAGCGGCTGATGTGATTGGACTCCCTTTGTTTGATTTCAGCGAATCAAATCGTGTGTACCCAGAGCCACTTGTTCCTCGTGCACAGGCCCAGCCGGCTAAGAGGGACAAGCGGCTCTGGGGACGAGAATGATGTCTTGTGTGAAGCGTTCATTGCCCGATTTCGTACGGGGGGGGGGGGGGGGGGGGGGGAAGTCTGGTAACGAAATCCGTATTATTTCTGACAAAATCCGTAAGTTTGGTGTTAATCAGGACAATATTGAAGGAGATATAGCCATTCAAAAACTTGAAAATTTACGAAGAAATGTATGGATTGCCGGACACCATATATTTCTTAGTAAATTTTGGAGTTTTTGGTTGGCTGTATCTCGTTCAATATTAGACCAATAAGCACCAAACTTGACGATCTTGTAAAGCTCGGTGTGCTCTTTGTGAGTAGGTGGATCTTGTTTTGAATAATCCCATAATATACAGACTAGGACCCAGTCCCCCCGTATGACATCAGGCAATGCTGTTTTCTCTTTGTTCCAGGAGCGGCATCAAGAAACTAATTCAGCTTCTACTTCAACTGAGATCAGTGGACAAGGCGAAACTAGTGGCTGCAGAACATAACCTGGATGAGCTCGTGAAAGATGTATGACACAGGCTACAATCCTTTCACCTCTGAAAAGTGCTGAGATGAATGCTACAGGTGTTTCTTGCCCGTTTGCCGTTTTGTGTCGCAACTTGTTGACTCGGCGGATTTGTTGGCAAGTAACGTTGCTAGGCAGCTTTGCGTGCCTAGAGAATTAAAGGAACAAGACTGAAATTTCTTCGTCTTCACCAGATACAGCGATCATGCTGAGTGCTAACAACCTCAAATGAGAAAATGGTACTTTTTGAATATGATGATGTAGCGACGCAATCCTTGCGTGACTCGGCTTTCTCTCGATCTGAGTCTCGCGAGACAGCACGTCACATTCCGATTCCTGTTTACTTTTGACTCGCTCTGAACGTCATTCCTAATTACAGCCAGCGGAATGTTAACACTGATTTTTAAAGAAATGCCTTTTCAACAAGGCTTTGCAGCAGGCTTCTCAGTCAAGTTTCAGGATGTTTCTTTCTTCTCTCACCTCGGGCGAGATTGAATTTTGTCTCGGGTGCAAGGCTGCGACCTCAGTGGCTTATGTGGTCTTTCTTTAAAAATCAAACAGCGTCTCTCGTTACACCGAAAATTGGTTGAGACAGTTATCTCCAGATACATACATACCCTTTACCATAAACTTCGAAATGTATGAATTTTGGTGTGGAAGGTCACGAAGAAAAGTGAAAGTTTGTAAATAAAATACATTATACAATGATGTGTCGTGTTATCACCGGGCTCACTCCGGTTTCGCAACATGGAGTCGATACCTAAGTTCGAAGCACTAAAAACTAAAAGACAAAGCACAACTCGAAAGGTAAAGAAAAGTGAAGTCTGTGTAAAGCCAAACGGAGCCTGAGCTTATCTCGGTTTTCCGCTACCCCCCCCCCCCCGCTGAAGGGATGCTAGTCCATCGCAGGGTTAACCCACCCATCGGTACCCTGTGTAGAGGAGAGGGGAGAGCGTGGCTTTGTTTATTCACTGCGCTCTCTCTCAGGCTCTCTCGGCTTCCGGTCTCGCGGTCTCTTCTACTGCGTTTCAATCGAGCGCGCTACCAAAATAAACCGCCAGCTACGAGGGCTACGTTTACGGCGCCTCGTCTTTCAGTTTTTGGTGCTGCGTTTTGGAGTATTAAATGCTTCATTTTCGAGTTCTTATTTTCTTTAATACTGTGGGATATACGAGCGAAATCAAATAACGTTGTAATTCTTTTTTTACATACAAGGCGATAAAGAAACGCAATCTTTATGGACAACTAAATCTGATTTGTAGCCGTTGTAGACGTTGAAGTTTTGTAGCCTCCTTCACAGACATTCTTTTGCTCGTCACGCAATCGCGAGTCGCGCGGGTGCAGAATCATTGTGTGACGTGTGACTGAAATGCTGCCCGAAACGGAACAAAATGGCCAGCGCGGTAGTCGCTATTTGCAAATCTGTAAGCAAACCCAATTTGAAACTTTTCGCTTATTCCTTCTCTTTCTGTCCTCGATCTTCTCCGAGAATCGCGGATTATCCGTTAAAGGTTGCGTGACATCGATCAGAAGCAAAGTATAGTAAAAAAGATAAATAAATTCGGTAGCACAAACCAGACTCGGTACGGGACAAATGATGTCATAGCCATGTCTCTTTACTGTAATAGGCTGATTCCTAGGTTTCAATGAAAGGAAATACAATGACGTTAACACTTACCGGAAGTGGTGTTATATGAAAGGATTTCTCGGTCACACATGCAGTTCAAAGTACAGAGACCTCTCATGACCTCTCATCTACCCGCTAAAGGAGACGTACGTCTTGCTTACTGCAATGAAATGATGTACTAGTACTGTTGATGAATTTATAAAAATATTTCGTCAAAGCAAACAGCTGGCTACGAAATTAAATGTATTTTGTGGCGAGTAATAAGTTAATTCGCGCCACCCGTTGCGTTACGGGTTGCGCATGCTGTTTTGTCGAATAGACTTTGCGGGCGCGGTGACCGTGTGTCTATATTCTACATTTCTTCTCACTTGTGTGGGTAAATAGGTGCATTTTAGCTTAGTTTAGTAACACGAATTTAAAACGTCCTCCAGAAAAGCACAATAATTGCATATCTTTGAAAAATACTGCAAACTGGGGTGATATCGAAGGTCTCCTATGCTAAATATCCCGACTTGTTGAACTGGTCTGGCAACTGATCCTGCTCCGAGATAGAGGCAAGTTGCTTTTATTTAACCAAAATAGTTGATTTAAACATCCGTTTTACTGATCAAACCTGTCTCGATTTCTTGAGAAAAATGTAATTTATCAGTAGCACTTGTTTTTACATTTTATCGGCTGTGAGAACTGTGGTACGCTTCATTTGAACAATTAATATATTAAATGGCCGATTGAATTTTATTCAGCAATGTCTTCACTTCTCGTTCTTACTCTTGTAGGGTCGCGAGGTTTCTTCGTGAATATAAAGCTGACGGAGTTGAAATGACTACCTAAATAACATTTGGCATTAAAGGATTTGAAGAGCAAATACTTATTCAACCAATGAAGTTGTAACCATTTGTCAATATTAAATCCAACTGTTTGCACAAGACGTTGTGAATTTCGCGGGTCGGTATCTTTTTGTACCACAGATTTTGTATCAAAATATCAGCCACAACTGATAAAACAAAGAAAGAAAAGATTACCACTGTTTTCAACTGCCCATTGCTTCTTTATATTTCCTGGTGAAAGCAACAGGGGTCGAATTATGTGTGGTTTGCAACACAATGAAATAGTCGACGTGATTTCATAAATTACTGACGGTATTTTTGGACAACATGTAATACGTTGAGTATATGAATGGGCGGATAAATTTCAATGTAAATTTTACGGAAACTGACGGATATACGAATAAAAATTCAGGAAATCGGAGTTTGTGTAGTGAAACTGAATGAAATAACAATCCAATGCCCTTCCCTAATGTATTCATTTCGCCATTGTTTATCTTTTCTCCAGCGGTGCTGTTTTCGGATGAAGGACCTCTAAGCTCTTGAAATGATCTAAATTGTTCAAAAAAGTTCACTTTAACGATCTTAGCGACGGCTGAAAGAAGAGGAGACGGGGGCGTTGTGATCGTGCAGAGAAATGTCACCAGAAAGTGTCTGCTGTTGTTGGGGTAAAAAGTATCATTTTCCGCCATCGCTCTATGGCTGAGAGAGACGGCAGTCGGCGTACTAAACTTCGAATATTCGCCGGTCATTTGCTCGCCGCTGTACAATCAACTGTGGTTTCGGTAGCAGAAAGTGCGACCACTCGCCAAGTATTAAAACTAACGCTTGGGAATCTCGAGATTAAAGACAAGCCGGACAATTTTGAATTGGTAGAGGTTTGTTACAGAGACAGTGTTTTGGATCAGGAAAGCGAGAGAGTTCTAGGGGTCGCTGATCACCCCGTCCAAGTCATACAAAGCTGGAAGAACTTGCCACCCAAGGTTAGAACTTCTTATCGGCTGTTTATTAGAGAGAAAGTCTTCGAGGACGACGAGCTAAAACCAGAACTACTTAGACATAACTGGATGGATTGCCACGAAAGTGTTAGGAGCTGGCAAGAGCTGGACTTCGATTTGGAATCTAAACTTCCGGATGACGATTTGTGTCGTTTGCCATCACTATCAGAGCAAACTTTACTCGAACATTTGGAGGGAAGATTTTCCCAAGGACGGATTTATACTTATGTGGGGGAAATTCTCATTGCCGTGAACCCTTTTCGCTTTTTTCCTATGTACAATCCAAAGTTTATCAATGCTTACAACAACCGGAACTTGGGCTCGCTTCCTCCCCATATTTTCGCAATCGCCGATGTGGCTTTTCATCGCATGTTGCGAGAGAAGAAAAGTCAATGTGTAGTTATTAGTGGTGAAAGTGGATCGGGAAAAACAGAAAGCACAAAACTCTTAGTTCATCATTTGACGGCTTTGGGTTTAAAAACACAAGCTTCGTCCGTGGAGAAGACTATCCTTGGTGTTGGGCCGGTTCTCGAGGTATGTGCACATCTTGTTAATGTTTACATCATAACTGTCGGTTTTATTGTCTATTTTGTTTTGGGGTTTTGTAGATCTTTGATAAACCCAATGACCTTTCACGTTAGTTTAATTTGATCGAATATGCAAGGTTAGGTGTGAAATTGCAAAGTGCTTGGATGGGTTTAAATGAACTTCTTATTGCCTCAGGGATACGTTTGTTTGCCAGTGTTTAATTGGTCAAATTATTTGATATAGTTGCAGATATTGTTATAAACTAAAAGAACGTACAATTCAATGTCTTCAGGAGTACATCGCTTTGAATTGGTCTTCAATAAACTATTCCTATTTATTTTCAATTTTTTGTTCCGGTAAGAAGAATGATGTAAACCTTGTATGGCCAACAATGTTGCCAGTGCAAGAAGCCAATTGATTTATCTTTTATTCTTTGATCCTGGTCTCACAGCTTTCCCCAGTGCTACTGATTGAAGAATTTGGCAACTCGATCAAAACATTGGGATTGATTAGTTTGATAATCAAACACAAACAAACCAAAAAATTACGCAAGAGCGGTTTGATTGGGTTCGATTTCTGTACTAATTGGCCCAATCCAACTCAGTCAAACCCGATCTATACATTCCGAATTGACCATATGTGAATTGAACTCAATCGAACTAATCAAACTCAATCAAATCCAATTGAACGTAATGACTTTGATTGCGTTTGAACCCTGTGAGAGGTATATGGTGGCTTAATGGTTAACACGCTTGACTCCGGACTGGGCAGTCCGAGTTCGAGCCAGGCTGGCTGGCGTACTGTGTTTTTTTCTTGGGCAAGTCACTTTACTCTCATAGTGCACAGTGCCTCTCCCCACCTTGGTGTATAAATGTGTACCGACAAAGAAAGGCTGTGGGGCAAAAAAATAACTTTATTTAAGTGTTGATTTATTTAGCACTGCTTTACCAATTGGGGAGACTGTAAATACTGAAAAAAATAATGTAATTTAAACAGAATGGTTGTTAAAAATCCCAACTGGCAGGAGGCAGACCAGTTGGATATTTACAAAGTGTGGATTTTTCTTAGGAATGACGTTACTGATGGGTGACGTAAGCAGAACACTAGTTATATTAGAAAGCCGCATGTGATCCCAGGGAGGGGTGCGCACCCTCTGCACCCTCCCCCTAGATCCGCCCCTGCACTGAAGGCAAATTATCTGTTCTTAGTGGCAGGGAGGAGGACTTGATCCCGGGATTTTTAGATTACAAATCCGGTGCCCTAACCAGTAGGCCACGCCTGCCTCCTTACCCTGTCACGGACTAGCATCCCACCCAGGGAGGAGAAGAAATATTCCTAGCCATTTAATGCTACAGAAACCGGGATAAGCTCTGACAGTATGGGCTGCTTGGAACAACCTTTTATATTACTGAACCCAATCAAACCTAGCCTGCATAGTAGGTGTCAAAAGGGGAGGGGCAAAGAGAAAGGATGCCTGCTATAAGATTCACCCGCCTTTGTTAATTTCTGTGGCCGCTGGCGGCTGCAAAATTCTGATTGGTCGAGCCATAATAAGTACTGTCCATTGCATCTACAGTAGGAACTGACCCATCATGAAAAACTTGCTAATTGGGATGTCAGACAATGTTTGGTAATTGAGCAATAGAGGACTTTTCCGTGATTACATACTGGTAGCCTTATCTAAACACAAGGGGGTTTGGTAGAATTTAAGACAGTTATGCAAACCTGGAAAATTCTCCAAAAACCCCGACTGTTTAGATGAGGCTATGTAAATGTGAAAAAAAGTCCTTCATTGCTTTTATAAAAACATTTTCTTAAACATACACTGTACACACAAAACTAAAATGTTGCAACCGTGTTTACATACTCTCATCTAAACACATATATCAGCCAATGAGAGCACACATAGTATCTCAGTTATTTTATGACAACTGGTGATAAATGAATTTTATTCTTCAGCCAAACTCCTTTGCACAAGTTAAAACCTTCTGCAGTTATGCTATCAAAAAGGATTTTACTATGAAAAAGCAATGAATATAAAAATGAAAGACAACTTAACTTTTATGTTTAGCGAACCTTAAATATGTGACTGGTTGTTGTCTGGCTGTGTCTGCTTCACGTAAAAATGAATTCTGTAAAAATCTGTTAACTGTTCAGTTTCATCTGGTTTACAAATGCAGATAACCTGAACTAAAAGTCTTAAAATACCTTTTAACTCTTGGTAAGATCGGAGTTGTGGACATTTCCATGCTAAATCATTACTGACCCAAGGTCAGATTTTAACTTTCTCATATCTGGCTTCGCCCCAGGGTAATGTTTCCTGATAAACATTTCTGTGACAGTTTTTTAAAAGGATAGATAATGTAAATGCAAAACGCTGGGCTCTTCGGGCAGGCGTTCACTTACCTTTTCCCTCTCGTGTTTTTACCTCCCTTCCTCCCCCTCCCCTCTTTACGCCTGGCCTAAGAGCCCAGCTTTTTGCATTTACACCCACCAATTTTCTAGTAATTTGAAATCCCACCCCTATTTGCTCATGTAGGGTAAAGTCTGCATTCGAGCCTAAGTGGCTCATCAGTCTGGCGCTTATCTTTGGTTGCCGTAGCATGAGGCGACTAGTGCTATTCCTACTCCCCCCTGGATGGGATGCTAGTCCAAATTTGACTGTACCGATTTATACACGTGGGTCACGGTGGAGAGAGGCACTGTGAGAGTGAAGTGTCTATCCCAAGAACACAACACAGTGTCCCCGGCCAGGGCTCGAACCCAGAGTGCTCGATCTGGAGACGAGTGCACTAACCATGAGGTCACCACACTTCCCATTAAATTTGCTCATGTACATAATTGATACCTTTTTGGTCCTTGACTTCCCTCTTTCCAAGCTTAAAATTATAATATTCTGAGAAATTAACCAGTACAAAAATTTTTAAACTGGTTCAAAAAGCAAAATTAAATCAGAGGTAAAAATCGAACTTCAACACTTACTCTGTGCATGGGTCAAATTTGTTCCAAACAGTTTAAAACCAATTTTATTTTTATTGTTCTTTGCAATTTTCAAGATGCTTAAGGGCTTTGAAAAAATTGAACATAGAACCAATTTATGCGTGTTTTATGTATATGTTAGCAAAGTAGTATCATACTTATGATGTAATGAATGCACTGCCTTGGATTTATACCATATATACTCACAAGCCAAGCATGGATTGACTAAGATGAAATTTGGCACTTAATTTGTATCAATAATTTATGTATTAGGTCTTGATAATTATCAACAGTAATAAAGAGTGTGGTTCTTAAGTGAGACATAATTTACATTGCATCCCTGTAAATGCATCACATTGTATTTATTGTATATTAATATCAGTTTGTTTTTACTAGGCGTTTGGAAATGCTAGAACTGCATACAATAATAACTCAAGTAGGTTTGGGAAATTTACACAGATCAAGTTCAGACAGGATGGTGCTATGTGTGGGTATGTGCATGTACTGCAGTCTCTTCGCACACTTTGCTGCTTTCCACATCTTTCGTATTTGCCTTTTTGAGTGGTGGTTCACATCCTTCACTTGTTTTGCTTCAGAACTGATATGCAAAGTATGTTTGACGATGAACAAATATGGTGACGTCAAAATCAAGGTGCAATATAGAACTCTGAGTTTCACATGACATATTTAAATCCAAATCATTGGATGATGTCATTCAAGAGTTTCATTGGCATAGCGATCATGGCGTGAAAGCTAATATACCATGCTCTACAAATAAGCAGAGGTTTGCATCGACGAGAGTAGCCGCATCGACGGGAGTTCAAAATAATTTAATTTACAATTATTGTCAGGTGTTTTTAATATTCAAGAACAATAAACCCACTTGCACTTGTTGGATTTGAGATACTTATATCCAACTCGGTGCCTTGTGCCTCGTTGGCTATCTCCATGTAGCATACCATTTCCAATGCATGTTCATGGAATAATTCTAATATCCTTAGCCTGTTTCTCTTCCACCAGAGCCGCATTAAGGAAATATTTGTTGGAAAAGTCCAGAATTGTTTCACAAGCTCCAGAAGAGAGGTAAAGGGAGTAGTTGTTTTCTGCTGACTGGGGAATGAAGAAGCAGAAAATGTTTTCTCACACGTATCTGGGAGTTTGGTTGCTAGTGTGTGGGAAGTCAAGTCACATGGTTTCTCATTGTTTATGAGTTTTCTTGTTGCCGTTCACCATTGCCTGACTTACCACACACCCACCCTTCTAGCTTGATAGCTGTTTGTTCTTGTGAGGCAATTGTTGGCCATGATTTCTAGTTGTTAGAGTTTTTTGTGGCATGTAATCCCAGGAGCATTTTCCTGTTTGTTGCTTTCTTTTATTGTTTTAATGTTCTGTACTTAAGGTCAGGCTGTGGCTCTCAGTTGTGTGTGAGATTAATTATTTCAGTAGGTTATTCGTTTTGTTACCAACTTGTTATCAACTTGAGCCAATGTGGCACATAAGGCCTCGGGGTATTTGTTTTGATTTGTCAGAAATTTGGTTCAGATTAATGTTCCAAGAAATACATGTATTGGTGGTGCTTGAATGTGTTTCTCATTTATTTATTGATTCATTAGCAAAATTCATTTCCCATACCTGTAGTTAAACCTCTGTGGGGGAACGTTGTGGCCTAATGGTTTGTGAGTTGGACTCCAGATGGCATAGACCGATTCAGCTAACGTGTTTACATCCTCATTGGTACCCAATTCAGATCATGTGATGATTCATTTGGGAGGTTACAATTGTGCAATTTGTCACATGCAACTGAGTGCATGCGAGTATCTATGAAAAGAACAATTATTGTTTATTGTAATTAGTATAATTTGCATGAAATTTCCTACTTCCTTGTTGTATTTTGCAGTATTTATGTAGTGGACTTTTTGCCATTTTTTTCCTGTAGGAATTATCATGTGTTTTACTATTTACTTGCTGGAGCAAGTCCTGAGGACAAAGAGGAACTCCACCTCTCAAAACCAGAGGAGTATTATTACCTAAATCAGGTATAATGCACTGTTCTGATACAAACATTAGAATCCCGGTTGTTTGAACTGTTAACAACTCCAAGTGAAATGTAAGTTGGTTAAAAACATCTGGCCCAGTAAAATCAATAAAGACTAATCTATTGAAGCTAGGGAGGCAATGTTTGGTTTGAGTTGTGAGGTTTGAAGAAATTGAGATTCCACTGTATGTAAAAAAAAATAAATTGAATACGTAAGTTATTTCATGCTATTCAATCTGTTTCTGTATGCGGTGTGAAGGTAGCTAATGATGCACAATATGCAGACAAAATGAGCTGATCCTGCAGTGCTACAGAGTGTAACTCGTGATAATTTATGCCACATCACATAACAGCTGTAGTACGAAAAATTGTTTTGCTATGCAATTTAATAATAATTATGTTATTTGAGTCAAAAAATGCAACAATTTGACATATTAAATAAATGGACATAGAGACAGGGCGGGAAAACGCTGAAGCACCTTTTTTCATAATTTTTTTTGCAGAACTTGCCATTTTACATCAAAATTGAAAGGGTTACATTTGTCCATCTTTACTAAACTTATGCAGGGATATTTGAGAAAACGATGTGTTATTTGCTGATCAAAATCTCACCTCTCCCAAAGTACCGGGCCTTATATCTCAAGGTTCGCATTCACGAAAATTTTGGTCCCATTTGACATTTTGTTCTTTATCCCTTAAAGGGCTTGTATACAAAATATTGAGCTTATATATCCATTGGCGTCCTTATAACAGGAGGTCCTATTTAGTTTTTCCGCCCTGTCGGACATAGAATCTATTTCGGCAGTAATCTTTGTGCTGTGGTTTAAAGACATGTTACCATCTGAGAACCAATTGGAGTGTGTGCTGTGTACTAATATTCCATCCTCCTTTGTTAACGGTGTGGGAGATTCTGTCTGTCGGTTCGAACTGTCTGGGTTTGTATCCTAGCCGGGTCCATTGCATAGTTCTCTACTCAGAGTATAAATAGGTACTGGCGAACTGTTTTGGCAGAATGCTGGAGATCGAGTAACCTGTGATGAATTAGCATCCGATCTGGGTGGAAGGGGGGGGGGGGGGGTAGCAATACTCCTGGCTGCTTCATGCTACAGAAACTGGAGTTAAGCACTGGCAGCTATGTGACATCTGCACTTAAAAGGCATTTCTCTCCTTCTATTTTATATCAAAAGTGGTGAAATTTTTAAAATATCTATTTCCCTTACATATCTACAGAATGAATGTTACTCCCTTGAAGGGATCGACGAAGTTTATGAATTTCTAAGGCTGAACAAGTCTATGGACATGGTGGGCTTTACTGCTGATGTACAAAAAAGGTAATTAAATTACCATTATATTTATTTGATTAAGTGCCGTGGGTGCTTATTAAATGTTTGGACCTTGAGAGTGGACACTTATTCGAGGGGGCCGCCTATTTGAGGCCGGGGGCTTATTAAAGTGCACCTAACCCCAAAATATTTTTTTCGCTAAAATAAACCTTTGCACCAGTTCGAAAAGCATTGCACTTTTCGTTTCTCCTTTTTACCAAATTCTGACTACTTATAGCATTCAAAAGTTACGAAAAACTGTACATCGTTTGTTCCACGACCGAGTCAGAAGGGGCGTGGGTCTATTCCTGATTTGACGTCACAAACTGATTTGCATGCATATTTACAAAGACTTGATGCGATGCAAATCAGTTTGTGACGTCAAATCAGGAATAGACCCACGCCCCTTCTGACTCGGTCGTGGAACGTATGATGTACAGTTTTTCGTAACCTTTGAATGCTATATATAGTCCGAATTTTGTAAAAGGGAGAAACGAAAGGTGCAATGCGTTTGGAACTGGTGCAAAGGATTATTTTAGCGAAAAAAATATTTTGCGGTTAGGTGCACTTTAAATTTTCAGCATTTTCAGCAAGTAGTAAGTTTATTTTGCAACAAAACTATAAACAATTAGATGCACCAGAGCAGAATTTTAACTGTTTGTTAAAAGTTTCTTTAAAATACTAAGAAAACTTGGTATTCAGGGAAGTCTCATCGAGGTTGGGAACTTAATCAAATAAATATCAATGGTAAATGATTTTAATGTGCATGTAGTACTGTCAGGTAAGGTAAAACATACCATTGAGGCCATATGGTCTACCCTGTGGTATACTTACAAGTTTTCTTAACCATAAAGTTTTATCCATTTCATTGGATATGTCTTATCTTTAAAAATATAATAATAATATTATAATTAACTACATTTATTGTCTTGATTTTTATTGGCAGAATTTTTAGCATTTTATCTGCAGTTCTTCACATTGGAAACATAAAATTTTCACGGGTATGATGTTTTTATTATTTTAATGCAGCAGTTTTGATCCGTTACATATCCAATATTAATATCATTATTAATTCTATTTGACAACTTTTTTCCCTTTTAGAGACCGGGACATGAAGAAGCGGCCATCAAAGACAGTGAAGACTTCACTATTAATATTGTGTGCGATCTTCTCATGGTGAGTTGTTTAATATTAAAGACAGAAAAAAATGATATAATGGTCAGACCAAGAAAAGACATATTACAGCAAAGAACAACACAATACAATAATTCATTAGTATTTCTTTTCAATGAGTTAATTTAGGTCTATCTTTTGTTAACATTTTGGTGATGACATTTTGTGTTGTACCAATCCACCCAGGTGACTCGCCACAATCTTGTGGAAGTTTTGACAACGAAGAAAACCAAAACCAGAAATGAACAGTTTATTGTACCCTACAAGTACGAGGAGGTAAGTTGAAAATACTGCAGTAAAAAACACCATTCATTCGTCACAAGTTAAAAAGCTACCCTCTGGTATGCATATGTTTGTGTACTATGTACATACAGGTATTGCGAGTGCCTGAAGTCAGAGTGATGAAAAGTGTGCAGTCATTTCTTCAATGATTTTTTCTGCATTTGTTTTGGTAACTCATGATCCCTGACCTCCCTTAATGACAATAATCCTATTTTGATGCCAGTTTTCGGCTCTCAGGGTAACAACAACAACAACAACAACTTTATTGCACCCATCATCAAATATTATGACAATGTATTTAAAAGCAACTAAATTAAAAAAAAACTAATTATTATCATGATAATTTGAGGGTATCAGCACCCTGGGATAACTTAGTAAGTTTAAAATGACAGGGAGTAAATCATAGCGGATATAGTGGGGGTATACAAGGGCTGCAAATAACAGGCAGACATCAGACAATGCAGGGGGTCCATTAAGGGCCAGGCATCAGGCAAATTGACTGGCTGTGAACAAGACTTAGCCATGGCTTTGCCCAGCTGTTTTCATCTCCTCTACATATATACTTTCTGTTATAAGAAAAACTAAAACGTGCCCGGTGGAAAAGCCTTCAATTGCTGACCTCTTGCACAAAAACGTAATGAACCCCGGACAATGGCTGGCCAAAATTTGCCAATATCTGATGCAATCTCATCTGTGATCTGACAGCATGTTCAGACAGTTTTTTTTGCCTTGCAATGCAAACACCAAAGTTTTGTGTTGGCAATGGATTAGCAAACAGTACTGTTATTAATAATAATTTTATTTTAATGTAATGATTTAATTTTGTGCATCTTGTTGGGATTTATTTGTGCAAGTAATTTTCCGTGTTCGTTATACCTTTTTTTTTTGTTGGAATACTACGTGGAACCTGAGAAAATCCCAACTGAAATTACCCAGGATGAAGATGAAGACATTTTTTATTTTTAATGTTACGAGAACCACTTAAACATATGTCAATTGTGTATTATAAATCAACTGATTTGCATAACTAACAATGAGTGTCTCATATTACATGACAAGGATTTTCACGTCAGATTATATTTTGCACAGTGCTAAAATTCATGCACTCACCTCTGGGCGCATTCTAGTAAGTACTGCGTGAATTTTAATACAAGTAAGGTATGACACGTGACCTCACTATGCAGTTTTGTCTGATCAAAATGGTGACTTAGTCGGAAACATGTCCTTTCATGGTAAACAAATTATTTGCAGCTGATGCAGCCCTGATACTGCCCCATTGATTCATGATCCCACATTCTGGTTACTACCCTGTAAAGTGCTGATCAACCTACGGAGTCATTTTTGGACTGACATCAAGCTTGACAGGCTGTTCTCCTAGCCTATCGTTTGCAATTAAAAAAGTTCCATGGATGTGCAAGCTACATATTTTTTTTTCTTCAGGCCATAGCCACAAGAGATGCAATGGCCAAAGCCCTGTACGGCACCTTGTTTGATTGGATCGTGTTACAAGTGAATCATGCTCTGGCTATCAAGCAGTCTAATGTAGTAGAGGTACTTCACATGTCAATTAATATTTTTTAAAACCACTAGATACTGACAAGAGCCTTACAAATTGTGGTGAAGAACCACTTATAATAATACATTTTTATTAGAAGTATATATACATTGTTTATGATTGCTAGTTCTCTTTCTCACACACAACTGGGACTCATGCCAAGCCATACCACACAACAAACAAAGTGAACATCATTCTTGGCTGTTGGAGAACAAAGAAGTCTTTAACAGAAGTTAAAATGTTTGCTGGCCGCCATATTGCAGCACACAACATGTAGAAACACGAATACCATATACATGAAGTCCAGAAGTCCTAGAATCTAGGACTGGAAATCCTATTTTCCCAGAGCCCTTCGTTTCTCGTGCCAAGGCCCTGCCTGCTAAGAGAAACGAAAAGGGCTATGGGGACGAGAATGAGTGAACATGTGACCTTGGAGTCCCTGTACACTTGTACCCAGACTCCCAGAGTGCGTGAGAAAAATGCATTTAGAAGAAAACAACACTAAAGCATCAGCAAAGATGTGCAAATAAGTGCTTAGCAACTTCTGAGACATACGAAAGAACAAAATTACTGTGAATAGAAAATATGTGACAAAAATACTGCTGTTCAAATTACAGTGTAGTTTGCTTAATTTTAATTTCAGTTCCTTTTCCTCTTGAATGCAAAAAGGAAAATAAAATATGGAGCCAAAACTAAATATCAACAGTTACATGTAATAATAATATAATATGATATTTAATACTTATTATGCGCTTTTTCTATAAAAACATTCAAAAGCGCATTGCAATATTATTATATACAACTAAGATTAAAACCTACCGGTAAATCAGTGTCAACACCTAAATCATGCAAGAATTACAATATTTAAATTAAAAAGTAAGATAAAAATTTACAGGGATAAAAAATACAATATCAGTGAGTGTGTAAAGTGAGTAAGAATTTCCACTTTGGTGATTTCAGGGATGTTCTATAGGAGTCCTGGACATTTTTGGATTTGAGGATTACCGACATAACAGTTTTGAACAATTCTGCATCAACTTTGCCAATGAGAAGCTTCAATTCTACTTTAACAAACACATTTTCAAACTGGAGCAGGTAATGATGAATGAATGAATCAGTCGGTCGGTCGTAACCATTAGTATTTGTTAGTTCATTGTCATTGCTGATGTTGCCAATGATGACAGTCAAAAATTGATGACAGATGAAAATCAGCCGCCAAATTTCCCTTTATTGATATCGATGTTATCACTTATTTCTGGTATTAATCAATTAATTGGCATTGTTTCTTATTGATCGTTATTGATACCGTGTATTATCAATGTCATCAATTGGGCAGGCCCAGTATTCTACTGCAGTAAATAATGTACTTATTGCAGACCTACATTTTTGATTTGTGATTCCCAGGATGAATACATTTCTGAAGGCATTGAGTGGCGGAGTGTAGATTTTGTTGACAATTCAGCATGCTTAGATTTGATCTCTGGCCGACCAACAGGCCTTTTGAACCTGATTGACGAGGAGAGTAGGTAAGTCAAGTCCTCAGGCACATCTGAAATACATAGTTTATAACATCATGGATGCTTCTGTCACAAACTTCGTATCAATCATTTTGGAATTTTGATTTAATTCCTCAGTGCCTCTGCGTATCTTACATGTAACTTGTGAACTGGAGACTGCTTTACTTGTCATTAAAGGTTTTAAAGTGTCAATCAAAAAATGTGATCCATACAAACAAAACAGGTCTCTTGTTACAAAAGATTATGACATTGTCCTCACATGGGGTGTCTCAATGTTTCTGACAACCACTCATTGAAGCTTGATAACGATACCAAAGGAAACGCTGTTTCGTTCATTTTGCCAATTTAGGTATAATAAATTATTGCCTTTATTGATTAAAATACTCCACAACAGTTCATTGTTATCTGTAAGTTTGGTAGCCTGCGTAGCAGGCGCATGAAAGGGTGGGAGGATGGGAGGGGGACTGGTGAATCGGGAGAAAAACGTGGCGGATGTGGCAGAGGGGGACTACCGCACGTTTCATGATTCACCAGCCCCCCTTCCACCCTTTTATGCAGGCTATAAGTTTGGTCTTGTTGTAAACTGCAATATTTGCATTCTTTGCATAGCTTTCCTGGAGCCTCAGAATGTTCCCTGTTGGCTAAACTCGACAAGAACCATTCAGAGAACAAGTATTATGAACAGTCCCTCATACAGCAGGCATTTGTCATCAAGCATTACGCAGGGAGTGTCAAATATAACATCCAGGTTAGTGTTGCTGTTAGTTCTTGATTGAAGTAGCAATACTCCTAACTGGTCACTCTAAATTTATTTTAGTATACGTTCTGAGAATTTATGCGTACATCAGGATAATTGTTGTTGATTTGTTTCTCATCTCCTGTCTGCTTAACAGTGAATCGATATAGAGAGATGAAACATGGGGTTGTATGACAAACGGCAAAGGCAAGCTTGCCTTTCTTTTTGTTTAAATCCCTCAGAAAATTGGGGAAAAATTACACATTCATGACAAACACAAGCCTATTCATTTCCGTATACAAACGCCTAATGGCAGACAGCAGAAGAGAATTAACTTTTTGCCGTTCGCGGGTAAAAAAACGTTATGCTTTTAAAATCGCTCTATTTTTCAACTAATTTGCAAGATACCCATGGTTTTTTTGCGTGTTAACAAACCAAAACAACTGTGTTATCCATATTTGGCTTCTCGTACTGTCAGCCACTGTAAACATACAAATCCCTCACCCGAAAAAACTAGGTTATTATTCAACAAATTGTCACAATCCACAATTTTATTCATCATCAGTGCATAGCAGATTATGGAATATTTAATATCTGCACGGAATTGCCTTTTTCCTGTAGGGATTTTTAGACAAAAACAGAGATCTCATGAGGCCAGACATTCTGAGTCTACTCAAGAACAGTGATTCAAGATTTGTGAGAGACTTGCTTGGTGAGTGAGGTTATTTTAATTGTTTTTTTGTTCATCCTTGTTGTAGTTACTTTCTTTTTTATTTCAGTCTAAAAATCCCTGGCTTAAGTTAGTGTTTTAAAATTTGTCACATCACATCTGTTATTTGGATCGTCACGCAATGACACTTCTCTTTATAGAAGCTGTAATGGAGCAGCTTACGCAGACGTCATTTTTGGCTCGTCACACATTCTTTCCTTTCAAAACGTTGAGGTGTAATAGGCACCAAGGCCACACTGTCCTCTGCAGACGTCCAACCTGGTTCCCAAGGTCCTCTTGCTCCGTGGGACGGGAAGGAGAGGACCCTGGGAACGAGGTTGAACTTCTGCGTTGGAGAGTAGGGCCTTTGGTCTCCGTTTTCTCATTAATTTGTGTTTTTTATCCTTACTTTCCAGGAGCTGATCCGCTAGCCGTGTACAGATGGTCAATCCTCAGGTCGTTCTTCAAAGCTGTGCATGCTTTTAAGATGGCTGGGAGACAGCATCGTTCAAGTAAGTAAAAAGTCATTGTTTCATTCCGTTGTCGAAAGTATTATTTTGTTGAATACAGGACTATTTTGTGCATTCAGGGGCCCTTGGAAACGGTGACCTCTATTTTTAAGTCATAGAAATCATTTCAGATCCGTTTAGTATCATAAAAAAATTAGCAGTATTGTTTACACCACCTGTGTGGGTGTGACAGTGGTTCTTTGCAGTTTTACTTTGCACCACTTTTGTCAAGTTTTCCCAGCATTCGGTTAAATCTGTGTGCTACCCTTGTGGTCCATCAGACCGGAGCTTGTCTTGATTTCGTTAGCATGAAGCGACTAGAAGTACTTCTACTCACCCCTGGATGGGATTCTAGTCAACCGCAGGGTTACCCCCCAGCATTAAATTTGTCGGTACTTATTTGTAAACCTGAGTTAAGAAAGGCACTGTGAGGGTAAAGTGTCTGGCCCAAGAACTCTGGTCTGGTTCGAACCAGGACCGCTCGATCCATAGTTCAACGTATTGCGCGCCTTCCTTCCGAGCGTAGCCTGAAATGGTTGTGACTAGAATGGGTACT
>OX393564.1:22235395-22262895 GCA_947652115.1 Blastomussa wellsi
TGGTTGGGGTTATGCTTCAGTTTCCAAAGTGAGGACAATTGGAAATGAAAATCATTTTTCATTTTGGTTGTCCCTTAGTACACACACTTGTTAGGCACAGCGAAATCCTTATCATCTGTGGCTGTTTAACATTTTGTTTCTTTTCTTGGATATTTGGCTTTGAAATTCTTTCCTAAGCTTTGTTTGCTCATTGTTCAAAGGTTTGATAATTAAAAGAAGCCTTAAAAACGAGGACACATTATTGCTCATTATTAGGGTTTTCCTTTACTTCTTGGGTGCTTTAGTCACTTACTGAGAACAACGCGTGATCAGGGCTTTGTTTCTGTTTCGTAATATTATATAGCAACATTTACTTTCTTACGAAATTCGCAAAAAGAAATTGTATTTGTTTGCCAAACACTTGAGGGCGAAATGAGTGACGTCATTCCCGTGCTTTTAACTCTCCATGCTCTTTGCCTGGCGGGTTTAGAACGTCAAACGTTGGAGAGTATGGCAAAAAGATGTTTCCTTAATTGCATATGTTGTAGTTCAATTTTATCCTGGTTCAAATTTCATTTGCCTTTGTTTCTTGGGTATACTAATGTATGATAGTAAGTGTGTCAAAGGAAAATAACATTTGAACCAAGGAAAAAATTGAACCACACATGTATATTTAATATTTTGTGCCGCAGGTTGAGTGGCACCCTGGATTCCGAGGAAGGACCCGTTATTCCAAACAACGAAGCAGCTAATCTCTTCAGAAAAGCTTCCAGAGTTATCAGGTTTGTATTCCCAAGTTTACCTTTTGTTATGGGGATGTGAATTAGTGGATGATGTCACAGTGGGCAGAGGGGTGTAACCAACCTCGTTCCCAGGTCTCTCATCTTCCCGCCCTCCCGCAGCGAGAGAGGAGGGCGGGTGGGAAGATGAGAGACCCTTCGGAACGAGGTTGAGGTGCAACGTCAAGAGCTTCATCTTTTTCAGCCGTTATAAGGGACACTGTTGTTACTAAGTATCGTGACGTACCAACAACAAGGTCACGTGGTAACGTTCGGAAATCTTAAGCGAATTCCGTTTTAATAATGGGAATCGAAAACCTCTCTGCTCCATCTTCGAGGATTTACCAAACACATGCTTGTGCGTTGGACTGTGTTAGTTCACTTCTCATCATTTCAGCTCATTAGTGTATTGATTGTTTTGTTTCCAGGAGAATGCAAAGTAACAAACAGACAACCAAGGTGAGAATTAACCCACTCTGTGTTGTTGTTCGTTCTACAAGTTCCCACTCGCTCAAACTTCTCCTTTTAAAGGCGCTTTGCAATTTTAGGCAATTTCAGTACCAACCAAAATTAATTCGCCGAAATATCACAATAACAGCTTACAGCTGTGGCAAAACTCAGGAAAAGAAAAAAAAAATGGAGAGATTGATCTCAGTTTAAATAAAAATGTCATTTGTAATGCTCGGAAATTAGCTTTGTTTGTCATGCAGTCATAACTTCGTGAATAAAAGATCATGTTCTGCCAATTTGAAGTTTAGAGCTTATAATTAATGCAAATAAACAATTTTACCAAAATACTATAGCCTAACCATTAAAAATGCCATTTTCTTGAATCATTTCCTTAGCACTCCGTAGATTAATCTTCATTTTCTTTCTTTTTCTTTCTTTCTTCGCCTTGTACTCTTGTCCACCAGTCAGCGTTTGAGGATCACTGAACTTAAGGCGTTGTGTTGACGTTTGTTATTTGTTTTCCGTAGCCCTTGTCCAAGATTCGGCAAGGTCTGGAAACCAAACGGGACATGACAGTGCGGACGTTCGATTACCTTTTCAGAACAATGCAGCGAGGCAAAGGCACACCCAAAAACCCGCCTACAGTCAGTGCCCAGTTCCAGGTTTGTCTAAGAACTCTTCATTGTTTTCCCTTTTATACCTGTTGTGCAGTTGGATTTGACAGAGAGCAACATTCAAGACTGATGTTTGTATTCTGCACAACAGGATAATATAGTTTAACAGGGCAGGGCACGAGTGTGAAAGGCTCAGCAACCGTCTCGTGCTTCGCGCTTTGCTCCGCTTAACGGCCTTTTATCCTTTTATCGTCATCGAGTGTCGCTTCCAGCTCTCAGTGTCGTTTGGGTGCATCGCGCTATCCAACACTGGGTATAGCTATGATACTTTGAAGTAGTTAGTAATCTTATACTGTTTATAATGTTCGTTTAGAGCGAGTTTTAACTGAGTGAAACCAAAACCAAAGTAATTACTTTGGCCAATCTCAAGGAACGGAGACAATCCAGTGCACTGATCCAATCAAAACTTGCAGTAATTACACGTTGCCGATAGAAATCGTTGGAAAACGTGCACGCGCGAGTAACGATTGGTTTTGGTTTTACTCCTGATTGGTTGAAAAAGTGGCGGAGATTTTTAAACCAATCACTGAGCGTAGTAATGCAAGACCAAAGCAATTTGCTAAGTACTTTTATAAAATAACTGAGATATTACGCGCGCTCTCATTGGCTGATAGGTGTGTTTAGATGAGAGTATGTAAACACGGTTGTGACGTTCAAGTTTCGTGCGTAGAATTCTCGAAAGTTATGCAAACCCTCGAGTGCGTCTCGGGTTTGCATAACTATCTCTAATTCTCCCAAACCCCGTCGTGTTTATACGAGGCTATGTAAACACGGCAAAAGGCCTCTATTGCTTATTAATTGACACATCCATGGGGTATCCATTGGTTCCAGCAGGAGTGACTGTGCGGTTTGGCGGGCACGACAGAGAAAAAGACCTAGTCGTTGTTGATAAAGGTTTTTGTTTTTCAGTCCTCCCTTAGTCGTCTAGTGGAACTTTTGGAAGAGGCTCAGCCGTTCTTTGTTCGCTGTATCAGATCAAACGCGGAAAAGGTAGGCAAAGTTATGGACGCATTTTGATTGGTTCCTACCTATGATCTATTAAAGAACACATGCACTGATGACGTTATATTTTGTTTCTTTATTATATAAAACAGATAGATTCAGTGTTACCGTGCGTCTGTTCAGCAATAGATCACAGAAGACGTCAAAATGTGGTAAGAACATCAGTGACACACTCGGCTTTCGCCTCGTGTGGCACTTTTTTGTTCTTACCACATTTTGACGTCATCACGTGATCTATTACTGAACAGACGCACGGCAACGCAGTGGGATCTATTTTTTTAAGTAGATCATGGAAAAATATGGTCAATTTACAGTCGAAACAGTCAAGCGTTCCTGTCAAGGGTGAATAATTGAATTCATTATCGCAAATTTGATTCCATAACTGGTTTCAATAATCTGCTTTTCAAATGAAGGGTTTAAAATTCAATAAAAGACTCTATTCAAAACTCAAATGTTGATTGAATTATTGCCTTCACGCGATAGGCACGTGAGTTTTTCCACAACTTAGGCCGCAACATGTCGGTCATTGAATGTCGCTGTGTCAGACGTTCCTTCGGCATTCGCTTTCTTCAGACATTTTAGTGAACGTAAAAGGCACAAAAATAGTTTTGACAGGAGAAGAAAGTGGGAAAAATATAGTTGACCCAACTTAAGTTTTTATGCCAATTAGCTGGGGTGTGTTCAAATTCTCACGTGCCTGTCACGAGAAGCCAGACCGGCACGTGACTCGAAACATTCGAGTTTTGAGTCGATTCGTGCCTTGAAGGTTCAAACCAGCGATGGAATCCAATTTGGTAAAATGAATTTGTTAATTCACCCTTTGCACAGGAACACTTGACCTTTTATGACTGCAAGTTTTGTCAGCGCAAGCAATTGAACCATTTTCTTGTTACGTTGTGTTTAGGCACCTATGACATTTGATCGCGACTTGGTGGTTCGGCAATTGAGATATACAGGAATGCTCGAGACTGTGCGAATCAGGACGCTTGGATATCAGTGGAGATTCACGTTTGAGGTTAGCAGTTTGACTTGTGTTTCCATTTTTTTTATAAAAAGTCAGATAGGCACTTAAAAGATTATTTGGGTAGACTAAAATTGGCGATGGTAGAATTGCATAACCGCTGCACGCACGCGTGGCGCTGCACGCTCGCATGGCGTGCGTGCGACAGACGTCTCCTGTTTTCTCGCGCCACTTTTCGCTTTGCCGCGTGATGAAACACGGCTGCACTCAGGCTACTACACGCGCCAAATCGAGAAAATATGCTCACATGAAACACTGATGGAGGAGCGAGCTTCCTTCAACTGAACTAAGTATTTTAACTGTCAATTCTCAAACTCATTAATAATTCATCCCGTTAAAACGAAGGGAATCAGAACCGTAACCGTGGTTTGGAAATGTGATCTTAATTAGCGTAGATTAACTCCGCTCCGCGTCGTATTTTCAACTCTCTTATCGGTGTTTGGAAATGTGATGAAACACTGTCTCTCGTGTGTGATATATTACGTCAAAGCCATGTAACAGTGAAACGAGAAATAACAACAAGGCTACATAAAGGCTATAAAGATCTACTGAATAAGGACGAAACAAATACTTCGCTTGCGAAACACAGACTTAAAACCTGATAACTCCTCCACCGATAAGTAGAATTCTATTGAATGCCCAAACTACTGTTCCAGTCGCGTACTTTATTTTAGACGTTTCTTTCCCACAAAATTTCTTAAATTGTATTTACCTTGTGATAACGTGACGACGGCTTAGATTCACTTTGGAATTTGCGGCCAATTGGTGACATTTTTCATGGGTGGGCTCCCGGACTATTTAATAGCTACTAGAAAGTGTGCTTTTGTATTAAGTGAGTCGACGTTTAAACATGAAATCTGGGTAAAAATTGACTTTCTGGCCAGAAAAAGTGATTTCAGCGGTGTGATATGTGCATTCATTTCTTTTATTTCAAAGTGTGTAGGTAATAGTGTTTGTTACTTCATACTAATTTTATTGTTCGTAGAAAAGTAGTAAGCGGTGTTTTTAAATTTATAAACTTGTTCGTGTTTTTTCAAAGAGTCACCACCAAGCGAAGTACATTTAGTAGGTTCTTGTTTTTATTTTGTACCAAATCTTCCTTTTGAGATTCCTTGAAACTGTATACCAGTTGCGGTTTTTTTGAGGTATTGATAAGCAACAGGTTTCCTCCCTCTTGCGACGCTGCACGGAAAATGCTTTAATTATGTTTCACGTGCGTCAATGGACGTCAGGTTTAGGCAGGTACCCATGTGTTCTAACAGCTAGCTCAGTCGCAAAGTGTGTTTTTGATCACTGTCGTCGCCGAACGTCCGTTTTTCAGCAACCGTTTTGTTTTACGCTTTTCTTTCGACTTACGAGGGATTTTAAAGTACATTCGTTTAATTGATTCACTGGACGAAATTGCGTGGGAACTGATCGCGCATTTTTGATGCTACTGCCTAAAGCCACGTTACAATCTTGCGGTTAGAACTGAACTAGTCTTCGTAATTTACGGAATACTTATTGACTTTGAGGTGATAACTTCTTTAACTACGCAAGCCTTGAAAATTAGCACAGCAGGGTTGACGGCAATTTCCACTGAGACCCTGAAACGAGATCGGGAAAGAACAATATCTAATTCCGCTAAAAATAGAACTTTTTCAAGAAGACATGCTGATTAAAATAAAGAAAATCATATAATAGTAGTGCTGTGGTTTCCTAAGAAACCAGTCCACCAAGTTAAGTTATTCTTTTGAAAGAGCTTCGCCTTGAAAACCTTGCTTTTAAGTTTATCATTCGATATCTATCTTGACCTCTCAGTTGTAACCATCCTTGTAATTTCTAACAACAACAACCTTTTTATTTTGCTAGATATATAGTAAATAACGAGCTGAGTAGTTATTTTAACAATGTTAATTTTTTATTTATTATGAAAGTAACGTTGTACATTGCAAAAGTGACTTAGCCCCTTGACCGATCCTTGAATGAAGCCACTCGCTTAAAAATATGCCTTGTTGACACATTTTGTTTTTCAGCAGTCGTGAACGAAAGAGCACGTCTTTATTTTCTGTACATGTGTTAACGGCCTTTCAAAGTATTACCCGCATGGACACGTTAACACAGAGGTCACAGAATTGCGTATGCTATTTATTTATTTACTCGATACGTAAGCCGCTATTGATGGGAGAAAACTGCATCACTCGCACCTGATTTTCATATTGTGAATAATTGTTGCCAAAATTACACTGAAGCGCTATGACTGCTCTTTCATCCACTCTCTGTCTTGATCGTGAAAATCGTGAAAGCGAGACTTGTTAATAATCAGTTAGCAGCATGCGCACACAAAACGGAAGATGATGGTGATGTGAGATTGCTTGTTAGATTGGCACTTAATTAGAACCAATGTCATGATTCATTTTCCGAGGTACTGGACTACCCCCTTACTTGTTTGGGAAAATATTGAAAAAGAGCCAGTTTCTCCTTAAGCCATTTTTCTCGTGGTTTTCAACACCTTTTTTGTGCTGAAAGAGCGCCAAGAACATGGTACAAAACGCGTTAAATGCCACTCACTATAGAGAAGGTCAGGGGCGGTACGCAGCTCTTTACAAGGTCCCACAGTATTGGCTGAAAAAATGATTAACAAACAACGGCAACAATGGACCCTAGCCCTAAAGCAATAGAGGTGGCGTGGTGGACGTATGGTTAATGCTCTGGACTCCGGTTCGAACGGCCCGGTTTGGAGCCTCGGCTTGGGCACTGTTTTTGTGTTCTCGGCAAGACACTTACTCTTACAGTGCCTCTCTTCACCCAGGTGTATAAATGGGTACCGGCGAATTTACAGCTGGGGGAAACCCTGCGATGGACTAGCATGTCATCCAGGGGGGAGTAGAAATACTTCTAGTCGCTTCATGCTAAGGAAATCGAGATAAGCTCCGGCCTGATGGGCCACAAGGGTACTAGTACACAGACTTAACCGTACCCTGGGAAAACGTGACAAAAGTAGTGGTTCAAAGTAAACTGCAAAGAACCACTGTCGCATCCACACAGGTGGAGTAAACAATACTGCTAATTGTTTATGCTTCCAAACCGAACGTAGTAATACGTCATTTTAATATCGCCTATTTATTTGCCATGTTTTGGTCTGAAAAACAACGACAACAATTCTAACAGGTGCAGCAGCGGCAGCAACAACAACAACAAGGTCTGCACTTAGTAGCTCACGTGACTGTCTAAAGCACGACCTCTCTGAACTATTGCTAATTTAATGAACTCATCTTTTTAACAGATCTCGGCCTAAGAGCTATTTATGTATTAAATCACTTTATTAGTTTTTGGAATATTGTTTTTTTCATTGGCTGACACTGCGGGACTCAAGGGATTTTGCTTTATGCAAAGTGCACAAGTGATATTGTAAGGGATCAGAAAATTAAACTTTTAACTCGCGTATACCCCATGGTCAGATTTTTCAGTTGTATCAAAATTAGCCGTTATCCTTAATCCCTTATTCAGGTTAATTTTTGTTTTCTTTACGCTGTCGCATGTTTCCTAAAAGTAAATTAGTAAATAATTTCTGGCTTGTTACGGTGTAGAATTCGTTTGCTTTGTGTCGTAAGACGGTTTTTAATATCAGTTTTTACCTCTATCTGTGTCGTATTAAAATGTTCTTGTCTCCGTACTTTTTATTTCTTATGTTGTATATTTAGATTGCTGGGACAATTAAGGATTAATAAGTAGGTGAATGTAACATTTCACACTGAAAATCTTACGTTACTGCTTCCAAGATAGGTCCACTTACTTAGCCCAGTAAATGGAAAATTGTTTCATCACTTTCATCGGCAATAAAATCAAAATTTGTTTTAGAAGGTTTCGTTCTTTCGTGAGGAATCCACGGCTTAACTTTGTCTCGTGTCATTAAACCAGCAAAGCAGGAACGAATTAGTCTTGCGTAAACAGTTCGCAACATACACGGATAGTTGTTATCATAACTTATACCATAATTCCCAGACAGTTTATTCGTCTCGATCCACAGAGGCTCGCATAATTTCGCGCTCACTCACGGGTGTTAGACTGCTGACCAAAAACAATACTCGCTCGCTAGATCGCTCACTTACACCCCTCTGTAACAGAGCCAGTGGAATTTTTTTCCTCACTGGGTTTTCGGGAAAAAAAATCACCGGGTTGGCTAATTCCCCTCTGGGTCGCTCGTTTTCTGTTTTATTTTGCTTATTTATTATTATTATTTTTGCACTGGGTAACACTGCACAGTCACTGGGTGAAATCAAAATATTCACTGGGTACTGGGGAGACTAAATTTCTGCTGGGTGAGGGAAAATAATTCATTGGGTAGGGTTTTAGTCGGTCTGTTACAGAGGGGTGTTCACTTAAAACACTTTGGTCGATAGGCCATTTCCGAGATGCTGTTTTACTCTGTTTCAAGACGAGGCTTTTGTCTTGAAAATCAAACTCGTTTCCATATGAAAGGTTGTGTACCAAGACTCGTTTTCAAACAAAGGTAGAAGGCAACTCGGAAATGGCTTATTTAACACCATGGCATCGTCAGAATAAACTGACATTACATTTGACGTTTGAGCCGCTTCAGGATCTCGTTTCCTGGGTCTATCAGAAATTTTGGGAAATTGAGTTTTCCAGCGTATTCTGTTCCTAAGTTCGTTTTGATGTGCGGGCGAAATGATATTAGTTTATTTATCGCTGCATTAAAATAATTTCCCCTCTGAAGAGAACCAGTGTTCTATATTGTTCGTCATGTAACGACGTCGAGCCACTCATACAACGGACACTTGTTGTTACAGGCAATGAACTTAGTTTCTATAACACCACGGCTCAGATCTGATTAGGTCACTCTTGCCAGAAAATTTGATCTGCCTCTAAAAAGGTTGTACACTTTGTGGACTGCTCATTTTTCCTTGAAAAAATAAAATAAAATAAAATCACGCATTCTTGGCTAGAGACCAAATAGAGGATTGCCACAAGCTTGATTTCTGTCACGTCACAATGCTGTTACTACACCCTGCTAGAAGATGCTGAGTCTCTTCCATCTGCTTGCAGGGTGCGATGTAAAATTTTGACGAGTTCTGCAATTCCCTATGCGGTTTTGCAGTTTCAGATGTTTATCAAGGAGGACATTGCGAACAAATCTGCTAAAGTTGCTAGTTCACCTTTGAGTCGAAAACTGTGGTATAGATTTTCCTTACATGTAAGGCACTTTTGCCGTGCAAATAAAAAGGAAAAAAAAGAAAGAACGTGCTGTTCAGAACTCGCACATATGCACTTCAGAGACGGGAAGACTTATACCGGAAGTCGCGTGCCCAAACCTCTTGTTCGTGTGGTCAGCTGGTGATCGAATACGTCACTTGATATTTTGGCATAAGCCGTGAAATTCCCGTCTTGATTACAGCTTCTTGATCCGTCGCAAATTTGCCAGACCTTCAATCAGCTGTTTAGTGTGTTTTTGTACGCGTTCTAAGGAATTATGGAAGCTTATGGACTTGTTCATTTGAACTAGCCGCATCAACTCGGTATTTACGACCGTCATTCAGTTGGATCGAATCGGAAAGCAAATTCTTATAAGTACGCAGTTGGGCTCGGGCTTTATTGCCGTCTACTAGTGAATAGTGTTACAATGGTTTTGAAGTGTGTACTTTCCTCCGCGTTGAAGGCCGGCGTCGAGGGATCAAAGTTCCTCTTATTCTTTGCTCTTACAGCGTTTCATTTGGCGAAGGTTAGTAAGGACGAGTAATTGTAATTTTCGTTCTTCATACGGAGTTTATGCCTTGTTTAGAGGGTTGTGTCTCGAATGGATTTCACTGTCAACAGGTGTTATGCAAATAAGTGTTTCATACAGATCAACTTTTTCCATGTGTAGACGAATTTTAAAATGGAAGTGGGATTTTTTTACTTGTGAGGAATTCTCTTCTTTCCGGTCTTTGTTTCTAGTGCAAGACTGAAATAGACTGAGTCATAAAGTCTATTCGATTTCTGACGCCGTTCTTTTACAAGATAATCATTAACATAATACTTAATTAAACCGTGATGCAATTCAAAAATTACGCATTTTGCCGGCTGGCAGAGGAACTGTCATGCAATGTGCACAGAGAAAGCTACATTTGAAGTAGTATTTTTTCTTTGCCCTAACTCGCTCACGTACTACGGACATTTTACAAAGATTCATTCATATTTTTTTGGTATTGCCGGAAATCGCCGATTTTAAATTAGAATCTTTTAATTATCGACTAGCATGTGGTCTTTGCGTCCGTGTTTTGGTTGGTATTTCTTCTGTTTTGGTTAAGGTTTGAAGCGACAAAAGTAAACATTGCTGGTCAGAAAGTATTTTTTTTTTGCTTGAATGGCGATTGGGTTGTTTGTGGTTTGTGGTGATTGGTTCTATTGCGCATTCACAGTGTCTTTCGGATCGAAACTTAAACATTTGCCAATGTACCAGCCAATTCTCAGAATCAACAGTTAGGAAAAGTGGGATAATCTTTTCCATTCAGTTGTGTTATTTTAACATTAAGAAGCGTTTATATGCCCGCGTCTTTGCAGGGCTTGGGGAGGTGGGTGGGATGAGGAATTGTTAAGGATGTTCTTGTACAAAATTATGAATTATATTTTAATATTAAAATTAATATCCTACAGCTGAAATTTACTGTAAGTCTGGGGAAAGACATTACCGTATATGGCATCATTATTTTTCCGGGAGAATTTTAGTGCCGGATTTGTAAATTTTTGTGGTTTTGCTGTGTTTTTCCTAGCTATTTTACGAGATTCACCGAATATATTTAATTAGTGCGAGTTGTTTATATTTCAAGCTCAAGTTAGCCGGGCTGAGACGGTGTACGACTGAAGAATCAAATTGAATTTATTTAAAAGATGGCATATTCAACATGTTATTAGCGGTGAACAGACAAATAATCTGAGTCTCAGACGGGAATCAAACCCATGATTTCCCAAAAACCATGGGTGGGGTGGAATGAAAGAACTGAGGACGAGCTAGGACATTTAATTGGTTAATGTGCTGTATGGTGATAGTAAATTTTGACCAAACGACAACTTACAACTCATATATTACTTATTCTTTTTTATTCAGTGGTCCACTGAATGGGTTAAGCTTTTATGGCGTTAAGCTTAATAGGTTTTGCCGTCTTAAAACATAAAATAAGCAATTGCTATGAGACTTCTTACCTGCTGAACAGGAAGACGGGTCAAACAGGTTAAAGTAGCTACGCCACGGTTTGTGCCTTTTGAAAATCGTCATTTGTAATCCGTCTCAATCTTCTCCATACTCAACCATCCTTGTTCCTTTTTGGTTGAGTATCACCTCTTTGATGTTTTTCTTCCTTAGTAAACTATCAGTTTTAGCTAGGTTTCCGACTTTTTAAAGTTAATTTGGTTGGTCGCAAAAAATAACTCAAAATATCGTGTCGTAGCTCCCTTAACTGTTTTAATGATTATCCTGTTTGATGGTTTCAAAAGTGTCACGAGTTTTTTAAAATTAGAAAGTTTGATTTTTGCCCCAGACGATATTTGAAACCCATTGCAATCGATTGGAATCACAATATGTCCTACGCTCGTCCATAAACCAAGCATGTCATGAAAAATATAATATAAAAATATAATAAAGAATAAACGTTTGTTGTAGACATCTATTTCAATTAAGTGTCTCGCGTAATCATACAGTCTGCACAGTTGCATTTCTTATCACCGCGTTTTTGACACGGGAACATTGATATCTCCTGATATAAGAAGTTCGTTAATAAGCTTGAAGTCTGCGTCGCAATTGTTAGGCAATTAACTGTAAGTGAATCTGGTCTATGCTAAGATCTTGGTGCTAAATCCGAACGGACTTTACCCTCAGTGAAACGCGAGTTTGACAAAATAAACACATTCGTATAAAAATGAAAACAATACACTTAGTTAGATTTTTTAGATTATGCATGATTGCTAAAATAGGTTTTTTGGTGAACCTTTAAATTATATGCCATTTGATTAAGACCAGGGTCGTAAAAGTGTTCGACTATTTTTGTTGTAATTTTGCATAATTCACATTTCCTTCTGGTCTTCGTGTTTACACTAAAAAGAGTAAATGTGCAAGGTTCTTCTATCGTGCCACACGTTCTGGGTGTTTCTCGCACTGCACTGCTCCATGGCTTCTAAATAAAACTTACTCGCGTGAGTTCTTGATGTCGTTAGTGTGGCTATTCTGCGGATTTTACCGCATTACCAAGGCTTACGAGGTCATATTTTTCTTGAGAGCCGTCTAGAGTAATAATGTAAGTGGTTTATGCAACATTTACATCAATTCTCTAGTATGCTTAATTAAAGAGCTCATATTGTTCTGTTCTATTAAAAACCCGTCCCTTTCCAATCTCTTGTTGATTTACATATCTTTCGTCCTATTCAGGAGTTCGTGAAACGGTACAGCCTGTTATTCACGCGAAAAGACTTCAAAGATTTACGCGAAGAAATGCCGGGCATTCTAGAATCCTTGAGACTGGATCCGTGCGAGTTCCAGATGGGCAAGGAAAAAGTAAGTGACTGCTAATTCGATTAAAATAATTAAAAACTGAATTTCATAGAACAACTTTGGTATCGTTGATTGATTGATTGATGGATGGATGGATGGATGGATGGATGAATGGATGGATGGATGGATGGATGAATGGATGGAAAGATGGATGGATGAATGGATGGATTGACTGACTGACTGATGGATGGATGGATGGATAGATTGATCCATTGATTGATTAATCATTAATTGATTGTTGCATTCCAAGTATGCTTTTTAAGACTAACCTGTTTCACTCGCTTGTGTCGTTAAGTGAGTCGTGTTGCTTAGCAACCCACAATAATCACGGGCTCAACTTCTTGATCCATAACCTCTGGTTTTTCCTCACCAAGCCAGTACTTTAGCTTTAAACAAGAATTAGATGTAAATTCCACCTTCCACGCGAGCTGCAACTTTCAACTGAAAAAGGTGACTTCTTATAATCCACCAATTTCTCACAACTATCTTGACAAGATAATTTGGTTTTATCAACTGGGTTGATAATGTCAATTGGCCACCGTAAAGAGATTAAATTGCTGACGTTTCGAGCCTTAGCCCTTCGTCGAAGGCCCACCGACGCAGCACCATAGTTTCTTTAGAAACTTACCCCCACTATCTTTACAAGAGATGTATGGGGCTTAGCTAGCTTTGTAAGGAGAATCTATATCTTGATCGTGGTAATGAAAGGTTTAATGCATGTTTGCTTGTCATATTTGACTTATTCGTCAGGTATTTCTCCGAGATAGTCAGCACGTATTGCTACAAACACGGCTGCATTCTGAGCAGATCCACAAAATCTGTGTTCTACAAAGGTGGATCAAAGGCACCCTGCAGAGGAAGCAGTTTATCAGACAAAGAAATGCTGCCGTCACCATTCAGGTAGCGATACTGTTCTATAATTTGGATTTTATTCCTTGTGAATTTGTGGAACGTCTTGAACAATTCAACTGATTTACTTGTTGTGCAATTTTGACATAAACTCTTAACTTTGCTAATTTGATAAGTTGTCGTGAAAATAATCATATCCAAAATGGTTGAAACTCAAGTTTTCGTCTTTTTTAGGCATGCTGGCGTGGTTACATGGCTCGTGCTGAACTTGAGGAACAGACTCTCGCCGTCCTTCGGATCCAGTCGCTGTGGCGAATGTACGTGGCGCGCCGTCATTACCAGAGCGTGCGTGACAGGGTTATTTTGATTCAGAGTCACGCAAGAGGATACCTTGCGAGAAAGAGGTTTGTCGTAAAGCAAATCCTGAGAGTGTTCTTTACTCCTTTTTCTTTGTAAAGCTAGAAAAACTAAATACAGCGTTGAATAAACACACTCGTGCCCTTCAAGTGTTGTTCATTAATTTAAATTCTGAGCAGCCTTGGGGTGGCGAACAGGAACCAAGCCTGGATCGGCACGTAATAAAACACCGGAACACGGAACACCGGAACACCAGGGCCGGGTTGTTCAAAGCTGGCTTAAGATAATCCAGGGTTGGTTCGAAATTTGAATTCAGATATGGGAGCTTAAATAGCGAAATCAGTTTAATTCTTTTTGTTTACAATGATGATTGGATGCTCTAATAAAAAAGAATAGAGAAAATTATCGGAGAGAATGCTTTTGAACAACAGAAAAAGATACCCGGATTAAAACTTAACCCCGGGTTAGCGCTTATTTTTTGTACCGGGGTGTTCCGTGTTTCGGGGTGTTCCGGTATTCCTGGTTTTAGTACATGCCCTTTGGATCAGGCAGATGACCACAAAAGTTGTTTTTATGTCATTTATCTTTTGATTCATCTTCCTTTAGACATTTGAAGAGAATCGAAGAACACAAGAAGATTACGCCCGTCTCACCGTAAGAATTTTCATTAAAAACTTATGCGATAATTGACGATTTTGCACGCTAAAGCACGAACCAACAGACCTTTTACATGTCGCGTGGGGATTGGGCACTGGACGTATACGTTCACCAATGGTTACCCATGTCTATCCAGAGCTGTCACCTCCAGTGCGAATCTCCGCGCGGCATGTAAAGGTCTATTGTCAATTACGAGAAATTTCGTGCTTTTGGACTGCCAATTTCCTCCATAGGCGTACGGGCCGGGGAAGACTGGGGGGACTGCAGTTCCCCCCCCCCCCAAAAAAAAAAAAAAAAAATTTTGGGCAAATCAGATTTTTTGGGCACAATGAGAAAATTTGGGAAAGGTAACTTGGGAGAATTTTTTGGGAAAATGGTTCGCCGCCCCCCTGGCAAAAAATTGCCCGTACGCCTATGATTTTCTCTGTTACATAATGCGGTTTTTCTTCCATTCTTCTATATGTTTATCGTACTCTTGTTTTCTCTGTAGTCTACAGGAACGGGCGCGGCCTTTTAGTCGATCTTTAAGCGATCCACATGACTACAAAGCACGCTATTTTGATGTCGACATAAATCCTGAAGGAGGGAAAAACGAACAACAAGAAATTGCGCACAATGGTGAAGCCGAAGTGGAGAGTTCAGGATCGCCAAGAGAACGCACCTCTTCCAGGTAAGAATAGTTCAGGTGTCCACTGATTTAAGATCGTAGCGCCATTGGATACCACAGGCTTTAACAGCGCGTTTCGGGATGGTGCCGAGCGATAGCAGCGACCATGCAGTAACCGCTTCTTAAAAGCATCCGGCACACAGGGTGGCTTCAAGCGAACGTCGGGTTTATAAAAGTTAGAAACAAGGTGTTACACTGTGCTCACTGTTTCGTACCTACTGCTCAATGTAGCTTTTGCTTACAGGAGCTGCGTCACGATATTTTGAGTTATTTTTTGCGACGAACCAAATTACCCTTAAAACAAAGGAAACCCAAAACTAATAGTTTTACTAAAGAAGAAAAACACCAAAGAAGAGATGCTAAAAACAAAAAGGATGGTTAAGGATGGAGAAGATTGAGACGGATTGCAAATGACGATTTTGACAAATTTAGGTTAATCTTTTTCAAAATGCACGAACCGTGACGTAGCTCCTTTAATCCTGTAGATCTTAGCGATCTTGGTCTCGGGTACCCGAGGCAACCCTCCCTCCCGAGACAACTTTACCGAGCGTTCATATGACAAAAAATTGTCCCAGTCAGCCGAGTTAAAGTTGACCTTGTTTGAGTATTTATAAAGTATTTTAATATTCAAATTACCAGTTATCCTTCTTCCTTTGAATTTGTTCCGTTTATTCGATCACTGGAGGCCTTGCTGGGTCAAATTCTCTTTCTTTAGTGCAATTTTTGCTCAAAAACCTGAAATCCGGACAGTACGTGACACTCGGCACGTTGAGAGTTGTACCGGGTAGGCGAGCCAAAGTGTTTATATGAGAGCAAGTTGTCCCGCCTGCCAGGGTTACCCTTCCTGCCGAGACGAGACAACTCGCTTACCCGAGTTTTCTCGCGTGTGCGAGACAACTCGGGTAGGATCATATAAACGGTTGGCGAAATTTGTTCAACATTCCAGTGAAAAGTTAGCTCGCCTAGGGTAACTTGGGAGGACGGTTGTCTCGGGTACCGTACGGTTCCTGAGACCATATAATGGGGTCTAAATGTGCACTTGCATCGTGAACAAGAACACGTCTGACGACTAAAAGGGCCGTGACAAATTACTTTGGCTATGATACTCGCAGCTTTGCTAAACTGTACTTTTTGTTGGCAGGGTGAAAGAGATGTCCATGCTGTTTGAAGGCACTCCAAAGGCAGCTCAACCAAACTCTCCGGTACGCTACATGACGTTAAGTTATCGCTGATTCATGCTAACTTCATGTTTTACATTTTGTCGGTCTCATTAGCATATAACTTTGCTTAGGGAAGGAATCATGCTATATAAAACTTGACCCCAGATTTTTAAGGAGCCTGCGAAACTTAATAATCGGTTAAATTGTTAGCTCTTTGCATGTTCTATTGAAGGAGATTTTAGCTTTCAAACACCGCAATATTAATATTTCTGGGTGGCAAAAGCTCTTTTTTTATATAGAATGTTGAGTTTTCAAACCCAGATCACAGAAAAGGTGTTCAATGCACCGGGCTCAAATGTTTAGCTAAAGTTAATAATGTCATGCCTTTCGATATTCAGAATTGGTAATTTTGATCAGAAACTGAAACCCTTATGCTAATGAGGCAAATATTGTGAACAAGGATTCTCTACTCGTTTGGTTCGGTGGAAACCCAAGTTAGGGTTAGGGTGACCATCTGAAAAACCCAACGTAGCTTAAAGGGGCACTGGCGCGGTTTTTTGGCGTCATTTTAAAATGTTGAAATATGTTACTGCATTGATAAAAACTGCAAAATAATGGTGTAGTTTTGTTACCTAGGACTATATCATTACACTGAAACAGTTTATTGCCACCTATCACTTAGGATGGCAAGGATGGAAATGGATTGAAGTTTGAAAAAAAAAAACTAGCCATTTTTTTTTCAAATTCTAGAGCCATATTGTGAAAATATTGCCAGAAATTCATTATGGTTTGCACTTTGAGCCACCATTCGTTTGATATCTTCCTGTTAGTCCATCAGGAGCATTTTGGGCGCGAGTAAAGGTACCAGCAACGAATGGAGCTGAAAACAGCGAAACCCCCGTAACAGTGTTCCTTTAAGTATAATCCTCTGTTTATGAACTTGTGCCATCGTTGATCGTGCCTTGTGCTTGTTTACTTCTCTTAGGTTGCTCGTCAGAGGTCAACCTCGGAACCAAGCAGTCCTGAGCCGAAACGGCGTAATGTTCCTCCTCCCATTGAAATCTCAGCACCGCTCAACAAACCCTCGAGATCTGCCTTCTCCAAACTAAGTCCCATCCCATCTCCAACTCTCTTCAACAAAGAAGCGGACGAACAGGACGATGAACTCAAGCCAAACACGACGACGTTTTCTCGAAAGCTCACCAGCAGTATCCGCAGGCGCCTCTCCTCGAAAGCGAAACCTGGGCAGCGGTTTAGCGCTTCGGACGTTTTGGATGACCGCCGACCCACGTCCCCTCTGCTAGTCAAGGACGACTTGGCTGCTTTGAGAACTGGGGCGAATCTGAATTTCACCGCAAGTCTAGGGCGCACAGAACACGGTGGCAAAGTCAAGAAAGGTTTTCTTCGTAAAATTGCGCGCAGCAACTCTGTGAGGAGAAAGTCGGATTCGAACTTGAACAAAAATGCTGCCAGGAAATCTATAGAGATGGATGGAGGGACTGGCTCCCATGAAGGTTTAAAAGATCATTGTCTAATTCATTCTAATGTACCCTTAGTAATCGTTCCTTTGCATGACCCAGTCACATGGTACAAAATAACACCCTGCTGGTGAGCAACCTACGCGCTGGGACATCCAAAACAAAGCGACTTCATATCCCAGAGCATAACTTGCTCACCAGCGACGTGTTATTTTGTACCACATGACTGGGTCGTGCAAAGGGCCTATTCTAATTTACTGTACCCTAGTAGCTCACTGGCGGCCTCCAGCACAAACGTCCGTGATTCATTTGAAGTCCAAGTTGTTTGTTCACACACTTCTGTAGATCCGCAAGGAAGTCCGTTATGCTTAATTGTATGCGAATTTTGTACAAGTAGGCCTTTTCTATCCTGTCTATTCCTCCCCGCGTTGAAGCGGACGCCAGACATCAGATGGTCGCCCCATTCTCCTTCCCGCAGTGATTGGCTCACCCCAGGTCCTTGGCTCTCGCTCATTTCTGCCTCCAGACTCATCGCTTCTTCCCTCGCCTCTTCCCATATCTTATTTTAACCTGGTGGGTAGGCGTTTGGGAGTAGAGGCTCCTGGTGAGAATTTACTGATTAATAGCGAATTTCATCCCAAACCCTCGATTTCTATCTATTATCATCAACGAGTTATTCCCAAACCGACAAAAATATAAACTGCTTTGAACGTGTCGAAGGTTTGTTGTGTCCTTGAGAAACCAAACTTGACTTCCATTGTTTATCTCTCGAGCACGGTGTGTAAATGGATACCAGAGTTAAATGCTGAGGGGGGGGGGGGGGGTAATCCTATGATGGCTTACCATCCCATCCCGGGAGAGTAGAAACACGGCTTCTTGTCCGTTCATGGTGGGCTTCTAGGCTCCAACGTAGAATTTACCAAAGAATCATGAAGCTGCGAAATGAAGAGGTGAATATGTAACGTACTTACAGTGCTTGTTTTATTTATCACAGATCTGGCCAAGGCTATGAAGCAAACCAAAATAGTTAGCTGCACCCTCACCCCAGGCCCCGTGCAGTGGAAGAATACCGGCAAGAAGTTTGTTCGGGGTACTGAGGAACTTGGTCTACTGGAGGTGTTCTTGATGAATAAGGTGCAAACTGATAAACGTAAAATGATCATTGTCACGAGCGTTGGACAAAGAAACATCATGAGTCCCAGCGAAAACAATAATTTATTTATTACAATCTATGGTTAAAAAGCCAAAGGATAATCTGCAAAGGAGTTCTAAACGCCATATAAAAACAGATCACCTATGAGTTAGAGTTCTGAAAGTTCTTAGTGATTCTTAAGTATTTTTCCTTTCCATATTTAGGAAAAATACTTAAGAATCACTAAGAACTTTCTGAACTCTAGACATAAAAATAGTTACATTACCAGAACAACAAATATCTAAAGGTTATTGATTCCACATGTCAGTTATTCGATGGAAAAAACTATACTTCAAGGAGTATTTCTTCTTTAAGGTTAAAACGTGTTTAGACCTAAGTGAAAAGCGGTCTGCTTCTGAGTGGAAATCTAGAATTTTACTGATGTCAATATTTATGTTGCCACGAAGTACTTTATATAACAATGTCACATCAGTCCGATTTACTACATCTTTCATTATTTCAAGTAAAAACTGCGTACTGGATGTATAGACTATTAATTGAAAGTAAGATGGGAAACTGTTAGGTTGATCAGTTTCACTTTTTTTGTTATCTATCAGGTGTCCATCTTGAATAAAGAAGAGAACAAGCGTGACACAATCGTCGATCGTGTGTTTAGAAAAGCTCTTCAAGAATTCCACATGCAACTTATTTCGTCTTACTCTGTCCTCATGAAGGTCCGTCCACTTTTTATCGTTTATACAAAAGATAGTTGTTATTATACACAACTTTCAATGTTATAAGGAGGCAGCCGAGGGTGGTTACAGCGCTGCTGTTGCAATCCGGTGGACCAGGCTTAAAATACTCAAGAAACTATCATCATCATACTTATCTTTATTTATCCTCTGGTTGATGAGGTTTGTTAGGCCTCATACTCGTACTGATACTTATACTCATTCTCAATTTTTCTTGGATAAGTGCGTCAAAGGGGGAAAGGTGTAGTGTGGTTATCCCTATGTTAAGCACCAACTCTATGCTAATATGCCGAGCATTTTCCCTCCCCATCCACCCTTCACATCACAACAGACCAGACCACAACACCGGGAGCGCCATGCCCTACTCTTTGCGACAAGTGTGTGGGTTCTTTAAAGGAGCTACGTCACGGTATTTTGAATTATCTTTTGAAACGAACCAAATTACCGTTCAAACGTAGGAAACCTAAAACTAATAGTTTACAAAGGAAGGAAAGCACCAAAGAAGTGATACTAAACCAAAAAGGAACAAGGATGGTTGAGGATGGAGAAGATTAAGACGGATTGCAAATAACGATTTTGAAAAATTTAGGCTAAAAATTTAGGCTAAATTTTTCAAAAGGCACAAAACAGTGACGTAGCTCCTTTACCGTCCCCGCTGACCATAACGTTGAAGATGCCAGAGACGGGACCTACGGTTTATCGTCCTTATACCAGAAGACTTGAACATCTAACCATTTGTAGATGTCATTGCAAAGGAAGCACGTTCTCCTTAGTTATTTTAAGACCCTGAGTGTTGGTCCGGTCTGGGAATCAAACCCGACACCTCCCGCACAGTAGTCCGACGCTCTGCCAGCTGAGCTAACCGATCGGCGATGGAGTGTTTTCACACAAAGTGACAAGCGGCCATATTGGATTGCTGAACCAAAAGACGATATTTGTATAAAAATAGAGTTCAATAGACCTTATTCACGATAGCCGCCATGTTTGTTTTCATATTGTAATGCAAATTAGGCACGTGATTTGTGACGGGGAAAGCAAGCCTAAATCGACAAATTTCAGCTGGTTTCTTATCATGTCCGGTAACGTTTTTCATAGTCATGCTTTGGTTTCTGTTTTGTAGATTAAATGTTCTAAGTTTAACGTAATTTTGGCACTTTATAAAAAAGAAGACGTCTTGCATAGTTAGCAAGTCAAGGTATCGAGGAACTGTTTCAAACTAATGAATAGAGGGGGTAAGTTTCTAAAGAAACTGTGGTGCTGCGTCGGTGGGAAGTATAACAATATAATTTTGTTTTATCAACTAGGTTGATAATGTGAATTGGCCACCGTAAAGAGTTTCAAGAGCTGACATTTGGAGCTAACCTAATAATGAAATCATTATTCCATAATTTGGCCCTCAGATATGGCTTTACCGCAGATACTTCACTATTTGGACCGTCCGATTTTCCGAGAAACAGCATCATTTCAATGTTTGCCCCCTGGCAGACAACGTGGCTAATTTGCATTACGATATGAAAACCATCATGACGGCTATCGTGAATATGATCTATTCCCGACAGATTTATTTGGGACACCAACATCGCCGCCGTTTCTTTGTTTTGGGACACCAATATGGCCGCCGTGACATAGTTTGAAAACACTCTATAGAGACGAAGAGATACTTTCTCACAATCATATTTCATGAGCTGTTTCTTTTTCTCTGCAATTAGGAAGATAAATCATTTACGCTGAAGTACGAAGATTTGATGGGACAGTTCGAATTCACGCTGAATAAAATAATCAAAAGTGAGCGCATTAGTGCCAGTTTTCCTGTCATCATGGGCGTGAACGCGTTTGGGGGAGTTCTGTCCGAGTTTATCGTCTCAAGGTAACTGTTTCTTGTCTGTTGTGTTCACTGGCGATTGTTACCTTTGTTGACCATTTGGGTTTAAAATGACGCGCAAACGAGGCTAGCAAAAGTCACACGCAAACAAGGCTAACAAAGAATTCGATAAGAACGAAGCTAACGAACTGAAAACATACTAACGAGGCTAAAAAGCCAAACTGCTTGTTGCGGTTTTGTGTGTTTCTAATTTTCTTTTCAAGTGTTCTGAAAAGTGTTTGAATTAAACTTATTTCTCTCTGTTGTTGTTATTTTTTGTACAGAACGCAACCACAGGCCAAGCCCGTCAAGGTAGGACGAAAACTGTTCCTTGTATTGTCCTTGAATTGTAAGTGGCACTTAGATTGACCCTTCAGCGGGCTACGTGATTGCTTAAAAATCACAGTGAAGGGTCACTGAAGGGGCATTTCATTAACACAAGAAGGCGCGGATGGACAAACATTGATGTGGACTAGATTAAAACAGATTGCGATATTTGAGTAGCTTTAACTTCGTTTATTTGCGTTTATAACTTAAAATTATAACATTTTTTGTTATGATCGAAGGAATGGTTTTGTCATGTACATCTATAGAAGTAACTTCTTCTCTAACAAGTTTCATAGCGAATATTTTGCAAAACGTAATGAAATTGACCAAACTCGTCCGTGACACAATCCCTTAAAGTTTTGCAGCAAGGCATTAACCTTTCGCTTCTCCACTGAAGAGAAATTTCGCGCGCAATTCTCAGTGGGACGCAGTGTTTTATAGAAAAAATCCCCCTCGCAACAACAAAAACAAGTCTATTGAACCTTCTGATTCTCCAATACAAGTTCAGTTCATTTCCCGAACTGAAATTTGCACGAGAGTGAGATTGGAACGATGACCTTTTATTGTTCGTTTGTCTCAAAATGGATTCACTGAGTGAGATTGTGGCTATTAAAATGGACGAGGTTGCATAGCAACCAAGCTGGCCTGAAAGAAACCATCGCGGGCTCAGTGAATTCGGGCTCAATCAATCTCGCAAGCGCCAATTATGCGATGGACAAGCTAATCAGACAGTACAAATGCAAAAGTTGTTTAAAGTGCATATGACACGAATTTTTTGATTCTTGTAGTTGGATATCTATAGAAAACGCTTCGAAGCCTTAAAAGTGCTGGAAAAATCTAAACAGCATTTTTTTTTGCTTATGTGCAATTTGCCTTCAAATTTGTCCCGGTCATCGCGCAGCCAAAATCGCACGTGATATCGGAACGTGACGTCACATTGTGTACCTCAATGTAACTTACAAAAGAGTCCGACTCAAATGAATCATTGGAATCACTGGACATCTTTGCCTTTCAATGCAATATCTGTACACTACGAAGTACTGCAGAATCCTCTTAGCGACAACAGACCTTCGCGGCAAAGGTACACAATGTGACGTCACGAATAACTTCGCCGTCGATAAACTAGGTCCCAGTCTCTGGGACAAATTTGAAGGGAAAATGCTTTTTAGATTTTTCCAGAACTTTTAAAGCTTCGAAACGTTTTCTTTAGATATCCAACTACAAGAATCAAAAGAAAAAATTGTCATATGCACTTTAATGTTAGTCGCACTCGATTGGAATTAATTTGTGTTTGAACTGTTGGTTTGATCTTCTTCTTTTTAGCGCCATAAGAAACCTCATTTGAAGAAGAAGGTCTCAGAACTCACTGTAAGTTTTTGTAGCGGATAAACAAATCATTGTATAACAGTAATTGGACTGAGTGAAGTACATTTCAGGAAGTAATCGAGCGAGGCCGATTTGAGTTTACGAGCACGAGAACCCCCTGATTTGTACGATACGAGGTTCAATTACTAATTAATTCTATCAATAACAAACTTTAAGCTTGTGGAGTCTTAAAGGGCCCCTTTGTGGGAAGGTCTAAATTTAATAGGTTCAACCAGAAAGAAAGAACCAATCCAACAAGTGCATGTGATTAACGCGTGAATTGCGTAGGTGTCCAATCATAGGTATCCAATTTGAAGTTGTTCACATTGAATACCGATAATTGGACACCCACGTGACTGCGCGCCAATTACGCGCCGAATCGGCATGCGCTGAACCAATTAATGTCGAGAATTTTGTTTAAGATACCATTAGCTGCGGAACCGCTTGAACTGACCAAAAGAGACATTTAGCACCAAGGTTTTCGCGTTAACGGCAAACCGCAAACGGCAGTTTTACGTTAGGCGTTTGGCGTTTGACGTTTCTGGCCTCTACCGGTTTAGCTACACCTCTCCAACCTCAAGCAAAGTCACTCCATATTGAATTTACAGACAGCAGCAGTGCTTGATTTTCAAATTAAAACATAGTCTTATTTTTCCTCATTCACTAAAATTTAAAACTTTAAAAATTTCTAAACTTGTACTAAAAAGACTGGTTTACATAATTTTTTTATTAGTACGTGGCATAAACAGAAATTCAGGATAAAAAACGTTCAAGTGAATCACGTACGTGAAAACCTACCTCTCGGCGTTGAAAACCCGCGTTGAGTACTCCGAACGTGACCGGACTTGGTCACGTGACCTCTAGCGGTTTGCCGTTTGCGGTATCCGCTGAAAACCCTGGCGCCAAATGCGAGGTGGCAGAATATACGTGTAGGGAAACCCTTTCGAGACTTATTTATTGTTGTCCAAAATAAATTTTAAGCCCTGCTGATGTTTGACGAGCTTTGCAGAACAAACGAGATATAGTAATTTTGTGTTTTGGTGTTGATATATTTCCCGGCCTGTATTGTAAAGGTGTCTCAGTTGTTATTTTATTGTTCAATCTAATTGAATTCTTTTCCTGAAGTCTATAAATCTGGAATTTATTGGAGACCTTTAGCACCGCGTTTTTGGCATGATACGGCAAACCGCAAACCGCAGTCTGATATTAGAATTTTTTTTCTTTTCTTTTCTTTTCTTTCTTTTATTTTCTAATAATTATTTTAACAAATTGGACATGCCCACAGGTAGCTAGCTAATCTAGGTGGGTCATGTCTTAACTAAAAAGAAAAAGGTAAGTATAGAAGTTAACAGAAATCAGGAAATTAACCAGAGAGAGTACGTATACAAGTTTATAGAAATCAAAAATCTGGAAGTTAACTAAAAAGAGTAGGTATAGAAACAAAAATACAACAATATTACAATTAAGACTATACTTGTTATTCTGAAAATACATAAAAACCTTAAGAAAATTTGACCTTTTGAATAACGTTTCGTATGTCAAGATAGGAGTCTTCAGAAGACAGAATACCGTTTGAGGTTGACGAAAACGTCATCTTCAGCAACAAACCATTTTCTAAAAAAAAAGGCGACTTTGTCAATAGAGGGACTAAGTTTCTAAAGAACTGTGGTGCTGCGTCGGTGGGAAGTATAGCAATATAATTTGGTTTTATCAACCGGGTTGATAATATGAATTGGCCACCGTAAAGAGATTCGAAAGCTGACGTTTCGAGCGTTAGCCCTTCGTCGGAGCGAATCGAGGGATTGTGGGTCGTGTGTGGTTTATATACAGAAAGATGGAGCTTCGCTATTGGTTGGTGCCTGGTAACATGAAAAACAACAGAATAAATTAGTTGAATGAAAAGCGTTCGTTGATACGGTGAGGATTAAGAGTGCCGATTTGAAAAATGAATTTTTGTTCTAGAGTTTTGCGACTTTGTCAATAAGTGCTTATAAAATAAAAACGCGGCAATTGTACTGCTGTTGCAATCGACACATTCTGTGAACAGTGTAAACAGTTAAAAGTAGGTGTGTATGAATTTCAGTTGCGTATTCACTCCGACTACCTTTAATAAAAACACTAAAAACTCGTAAATATTCAGCCGTGGAATGCTAAAATCTTTCGGTCTTAAACGCAGACTTTTCCCGTTAAAGTGGCCGAAGTATTTTGTATTTCACTTACCGCTAGGAGAGGTCCCTGCAGTTGAAACGTGAACCGCAAACGAGAAACGGGATGGCAGAACGTAGGTCAAGTGATATGTTGAGATTTTTCGTTCGCGGATTTATAAAAAAATGGTATTTAACTCTTTCAGGGCCAGCACAATTCTTCATCGATCAGACATGTTTTTTTTCAAACCGGAGATTCAGTAATTCTGTCAGTTATTGACAGTTTCTATCAATTGTTTACGTACTTGTTTAAGTTTGAAGGTGGTGGAATCACACTTGATTGGAGATTTTATGCTGATCGAGGTTCTTACAGTTCAGTCTGTTTTAACGCGTCGGCCATCTTTGGATGACCCAACTCAAAATTTAAAAGTTGTCATGTAAGCCGAATTCAAGTGTCTAAGCTCAAATTTTTCACTCTTTCGTTTATGGGGTCTTCAACGACCCCATAGGCATAGGATCGACCCGGAATGAGTTAAAGGTCTCTGTTCTCTCATCCAACTTCGTACGTCATTTGACGTGAAATTGAACGGCTGTAAATTATGTGTATACATTATAAGCAACCAATACGAATGCGCGGTGAATCTTATGACGTCTGTAGTCGGGAAGGTGGGCTCGGTTCTTTTCAACCATTTCTTCGTTTCGTCGTGTTATGGAGTGACCTTTTTGCTGTTTATGATATGGCGTTTGCAATACGAAGACTTTCCCCACCTACCAGGCTACGAAGATGGTCCAGTATTGGGCTAAGGAACCGTACATCCAGTGTGGAAAGTGGCACGGTATGCCGGTCGCTAATTAGCTACTCCAATTAGTTATTTGATTAACGATAAATCAAGTGGGCGGCCTCTCGATTGTAATTACATTTCAATCAGTAGAGTCGCTGCTTCTGATTAATTTGATTACATGAGCATATATGTATTTGTTCTGTTGATCTCTTGTTTTGGTTTTTGTGCTTTGTTTCTCATTAATAGGATTTTAAACCTTCTGTTTGGCCAAATGCTAAAAAAAACTACCGTTAACGATCACAAGAAGAACGGAGAGTGTCCGTTCTTGTTGTGCTTATGCTTATGTCGTTATGCTTTTGCGCTAGTGAAAACCAGCCTTAATCGATTGGATTTTAAAATGTTTTGGCCACTCATTAAACGGCTAGGCTTGGGTTTTACTTCCTCGTGTGTTGTTTTCGAGTTTGTTTTGGCAGTTTGGCAATCAGTTCAGAGTTGTGGCATTCGTTTAAGAACCCGCTAAAATAATCATGAATTTCACGATTGGGAGTACTGTAGCTCAGTAAGAGTGCGATGATTTGTTGACCGCTTTGTTCTGTTTCGTTACCAATCTGTAAACGAAATCTTTGCAATTCTTTCGTAATTTTCTAGTCAATACTCATTTATTTTTGCCATGGTTGATTTGTTCGTTAATTTTTGCGAAATAAAAGCCGTTGCAATGTCGGTATAAGAATTCAGTTTATCGAGTAACTACACGTTGTCCTCTTTGACTTATATTTTTTTGGTTGGCGCTATGTTGCTGTTTGATTCTTCCATTACTTGAATTTTTATTTGAATTCAAGGCGGTATGTAGTAACAAAGAACATAGGGAATTTTCAAATGACAGTTTGGCATAATCTGCCTCTTGTTACGCATCGTTAAAAGAATAGCTTTTGTATTTTTTTATAAAGTATCAGTCGCGGCCGCCTGTCTGAGTTTTATTATTTTGTAATATGCCTTAATATTGCCGTCAAAACTTTCTCAGGATTAAAAAGTATGATGATATTACCGCGGAACCCCGTTAATACGGTCACCAACAACAGGCCAGAAAAATTTGGCCGTATTAACGGGGTAGGGTCAAATTTCTTGACTGGACCTGACAGATACATTTGGCACTACTAATCAGCTGTAAATTCTTAACATGCAATGTTTCACAAGTACTGTATTTATTTTGTTTGGACAATTACGAATGCTTATTTAGTTCGAGTGGCCGTATTGACGGGGTAAAATTATGAAGGATTATACAGGCTGGAATTTCAGAGTGTGGCCGCATAAACGGAGTTTTCGTATAAGAAAATGTATGGGCGTTTCGCCGGGACCAAAAACTTGATCGTAAAAACGAGGTGACCGAAACAGGTCGCCACGAAGCTCTTCGGAACGTCTCATAGGATTGGCTGGGAAAATTATATACAAACAATAGTAACAATGGACCTAGCCCAAACACAATAGAGCTTCGTGGTATCAAGACCCAATGAAATTAGAGGTTCCGAAGAGCTTCATGACAACT
>OX393564.1:22270395-22312895 GCA_947652115.1 Blastomussa wellsi
GTCACTCGGTAAAATGATAGTTAAAATCATTTCTATTTTGTCAAAAACGATTAGAAAGTTTGTTGTTGGTGCATGAGCAGGTGAACGAAAGAATGAAATAACTGCGAGTTTGAGCGATAGTCGGTTCGTCTGCTGCAGACTCTAGTAGACAGTTTTTTATCCTGTATTGCATGACTTCTGAGCTCTTTATGACGTATCATAAATTATGTTTTCGCTTATAAAGGGATTGAACGTTTTTGCATGCCATAATCACATACATGACAACGCTGCTCCATTCTTTTCATATAACCTTTTTTTATCCTTCAATAGGTCTGTACACTGAAGGCCTTTATAGAAAATCTCCGAGCAACGTTGCTGTTAAAAAGCTAAAGAACGACATTTGTACCTCGGGTAAGTGCCATTCATTTGTGTTTTTGTTGGAGACTTGCTTTCTTCCGGGAAAGCACTGTGTCCGAAGAGTTTCCGATTTCTTTTTATCCAATCACAAATTATTCCGATCACTTGCGAGTATTTGGATCGCTGTCACGCCAGCATGACCCCATGTTGCCTAGCAACTTGTCCAACCGCAGAACCCATGGGCTCAACTTCTGCAGACTTTCGAAAATTGTTAAATGATCACGGTATTCTTTTGCAGGAATTGAAAATTTAAATTTAGAGGAGTACAGCGTACATGTGGTAGCTGGAGTTTTGAAACTGTTCTTCAGGCAGCTGGAGGGTGCTCTCATCTCTGCCGATTTCTACATGGATTTTATTCGCACTGCAGGTCAGTTTAATAGACCTTTTTAGGTTCGTTTTTTTGTTGTTGTCCCATTTCAGACCACGTGATGATACCCGTGAGACTTATTTATTTCAAACTCAAACATGTCCACGCGGAAATGGATGAATAATTTCCAAATAGACAAAGATTCTCGGGAGAGTATCACATGATCTGAAATGGGCAATTTACATACGTAGCTAGAAAGGTCTAGTACAGTGTCGCCAGTTGGCACAGTAGTGCTAAATACACTATTATTATTGTTTTCTGCGATTGTCATTCGGTCCATCACGCAAGACTTCGCAGTTGTGAGCGTTACGTTATTCTTGTGTGACTTAAAATTGAATGGTTTCTTTAACTGAATAAAAGCCGAGTCTTTTCTTTTTTGTGTTTGCAGAACTAAGCGAAGAAAAGTTGCGCCTGCAAGCCCTGTACAATTTGGTGCAAAAATTGCCTCGTGCGAGTCGGAACACTCTGGAAAGACTTGTCTTTCATCTTGCAAGGTAAGGAGTTTGTGCTGATTTGGTTTCACTTCTGATTGGTCGAGAAAGTGGCGCGAGATTTTTAAACCAATCACTAATCTTAGTAATACAAACCCTAAGCAAATAAGATCACGTTTGGCACTCGAGCGAAAATTTCTCTACAAAGCAATAAACCTTTGTCTTTAAACCTTATAACATCTAAAATTGATCACAATTGAATTTCTCTTTACGATGGCAAGTTGTCAACAGTTCCAAAGTGGCGAGAATAAAGAAATTTATCAATCAGGGAACGTTGTCTTTATCCATTAATGAGTTCTTAGAGCTTAAATTTGAAGAAATGCATGGAGGTGAGTTAGGATAATTAATGATTTACTTTGTACTTGCAGAATATCCCAGCATCAGGAGGAGAATCTCATGAACACCAATGCTCTTGCTATAATCTGGGCACAGTGTGTCATGGAGACACCGCCGGGGATGAGTGCGCTGGAAATCATGCAGGACGTGGCTAAACAGACCAAGTAAATGCTTTATGTTTCTTCGTCTTTTTCTTGAAACTAAATATAAATATAGAAAAGCCTTGTTGGAGGCCAACTGCATGCTATTAGGGACTTAACGAAACCACGACGGCGACTTCAACGAGGACGTCGCCAAACAAAAGATTTAATGAGCAGAACAATAGTATCCATCTTTGTTCATTTTTTAGTCGTCCTCTGCAAAACAACGACGTGAAATGACTAAATTCTGAGTTGTGTTGAGAATGTGAACCACAACGGCGTGTGTTTCATGTTTCTCGTTTGAATGAAATAAGCGCTGAAAAATCCAAGTAGAAATTAGCGCTGACACTGATAATTACACTAAATAAATTCTGATAGTTGCGAGATTCTTACGCAAAATTTAAATACATTTTTTTGTGGACGTTGTCGTTGGCGTCGCCGTCGCTAATTTCCGTTTCGTAAACGGTCGGTGCCATTTTTTAACGGTCGGTGCCATTTTTTAACGGTCGATGCCATAATTGGTAACCAAGCTTTTCGGAATGGACGATGCTATATCCGCTCTAGTTTAGGCCTGGACTAGGTCGAAACTGGTGATAGACTAATACACACTTACCAAATGCTTAATTGTTCAATTTCACACTGGTGTGCTTGCGGTTAGCTTTATTTGTTGGGTGGGGCAATACTACAAGTAAAATATATATACTGAGAAAGTCTTGTTTTATAACGAAATTTTGTGGGGATTTGGCGGATTGGCCTGGTAGTGTAGTGGTAGTGTACTGGTGAAATAGGGATGTTGGCTTGTCAGAGGTTCAGGGTTCGATTCTTGTCATTGACTAACAATTTTTCTTTTTTTGTGGGTAAAAAAATTCGATGATAGCCCAAAAAAAATTCTAAGTGTCGAAAAAATGGCATCGACCGTTTACGAAACGGAAACGTGCGCCGCCGTCGTGGTTTCGTAAAGTCCCTATTGGCTCTACAGACCGGCACTGCTGATTTCCCGTTCGTAAAAGGTCGATGCCTTTCTGGTGATTAAGCTTTTCGAGTGGATGATGCCATATATGCTGACCATGAGCACTTGCCGAATTCTCTACTTGCACAATACCATAATACACCGCTTCTACCCCCCCCCCCCAAAAAAAAAAAAATTGCATAGGCATTGTTTTAGATTTCCATTGGGACATCTTCATGTCCCAGGAGAAATTGCAAACAATGATTATTCAAAATTTTGGTGGGTAAAAGAGGTGTGTTATGGGATTTGTGCAAGTAGAGAATGCTTAAAGGGCCATTAGCACTCGTTTGCGCATGTGCGATGATTTGATTTCTTATTTTACGGACCATCGACCTTGTTATGCACGTTGTAAAAGCTATAATGTCAGTGAACAACTATTTGGTCTTATATGGAAGATTTAGACGGCATGCGTTTTTATTTTTATGTGAACATCGCCAATAAATTTGATTTCCATGAGAGGAGGTACAGGAAGCCTTCCCCCTACAATGTTAACAAAAGGTCCGAGGGCAAGCAAATGGGTTTTAACGTGAAAACCCACAGTGGTTCGCGGTTGGAATTTGGTCTGGAGTGTTATGATTTTCTATTGGTTAAAAAATTTCGGCGTCAGTAATGGCCGCACATGCGCATTATTATGGCACAGGCCCTTTAACAGTTCTTTTTCGCTCTGGATTGTTTGTTTGCTGTTAGCTGTTATTTTTTGTTGGGAGATACTTTTAGCGGTAGTGTATTATTGGCGAGAGAGGGACTGGATGCTTGTGTTTTTAACGTGAAGCGACTGGTTATTGATGTTGTAAATTTGTTTTATTATTGAAAGCAAAGCAGCTACCATTGATGTCCCAGCATTTACAGAAAAACAAAGTATCATGTTACGAAATTTTTAAGAAAAACAAAAGTATCATTTTAAAAGTATCGTGTTACCGCTGAAAAGAAAAGGCTAAGTACCACGTTTGGTGTTTCAACGTTTATTAAGATATCACCATTCTGCACTATCCTTTGAGTCTCTGAGCTATTTAAACCAAACCATGTGAAAGGCCTTATTTTAAAGGGCCCTAGTAAGCCTCCGCCATTTTCGATGGCATCGAAATTATGGAAATTTTATGGTGAAGCACAATCGTATTGTATTGTTTAGGTTGCCACTGAAAGTGTTTAAATTACCTTTAGCAAGTTTCTTAAGGGATTTCTTTCGTTTAGGCACGCTCCGCGTAAAGTATAATACTGAAATTCTCACAGGTAAACAATAACAAAGGTGTGGCTGAGTAGGGCCCTTTAAAAAGTCTTTTGTACCCTCTGAATTTATTTTATTTGTTATTTTATTAGGTGTATAGAAACCCTGATTATCGGCCAGTCGTCCAAGATCCGAGCAACGATCAACAACATTCGGGTCATCGATAGCGCGTCGGACACAGCCCACAAGCGTCTGTCCATGTTGAACCTCAACGAAGAAGTAAGTTTCAAATAATCCGCTTTGTGTACAATATCAAACGCGAGAGACAGTGTTTCATCAGGACATCCAAACACCGAGAAGACAGTTTGCTTTTCGTTTTTATATTTTGAAACACGATCTTTTTCTATTGTCGCGACAAATATCAAAATATTATTCCTTTAGACCGTTAAAATTTAAAACATCCCCCTTAATTTCCCTTAAAATGAACAGCATGCCCAAGCCTTTAGTTGCATTCATACTTGATTTGTGTGACTGAAAGGGTAACCTTATCTTCGGCACTGTTTTGTGTTTTCTTTATACCCAAACGCTAAACCGTCACTGTGCAATCGCTGTGTAAAAAGTCACTTTCATATTACGCGAGTGTTATGTGACCTTGAGTGCGTTTCAGTTATCGAAGGGTTAGATCCTTTTGAATAATCGTTTTTCTAATGAGGTTGTTTTCTGATGACAGGATGATGGTTTAGTTGAAAATGGACTAGAAGGGGAAGAAGACGAAAAACGACTTCTAACTCAGCAGCTGATTGAACTTCAAGAGCAACGGTTAGTTTCTTCAGTAAATTTGAATGTTAACTAAATTTGAGAGGCATGGCAAAGTAATGGTTGATGTGTTGGTGTCCCGACCGAGCGGTCGGGGTTCGAGCGTATCTCGAAAGTCCCGAAGACATTTCGGACCCGAAAAGCTGTTACGTTTGCAAAATGATCATCCAAAAATATTCACTTTTTGCTGTTATGAAAAGTGAGAAATAAAATCCTGGCTTTGCAAAACACGAAGGGTTGGCTTTCGGCTTGAAACTACACCACCATTTGATAGAAATTAAAGTTCAAGAAAGAGCTCTCGGGTCCGAAATGTCTTCGGAACTTTTGAGAAACGTACGCCTGGCCGGTGAACGTTGTATTCTTACACAAGGAACTTTACTCTCATTGGCAAATTGGCAATTGGCAAATTAAATATTGGCGGGTAATGCTGCGATGGACTTGCATCCCAACCAGGGGGAATAGAAATACTCCTAGTCGCTTTATGCTACAGAAACCGGAATAAGATTTGGTCTAATATGTTACTTGGTTCCTAAACAGACTCCTACACAGACTTCAGGCCATCTTTAGGGCGGAGCGAAAATCCATTCGAATTCCACTATACGAGCGTGCATCACACGAAGCACGTGTTCAGGCATGGAATGTACATGCAAAAATGCGTCTTATACTCAAGCATGCCACGTGGTGCAACAGCGAAGCGTGCGGGGACCCCTTCCCTGCCCCCTTGGGAGACCCCGACAACATTTGCGTGGTCTGAGCGAAGTGGAGAGAATGCTGGCGCTTCCAAAAAGTGCTTTGATTGTCTGAGTCGTGACGTCACTTGTGTGCCTCGCTATACAATTGCTTTGTCTTTGTTTGAAATTAGAAACAGAGGATCTTTGGGTGCGGCGATCTAGTGGAACAGTTAGGTATTTAATTCTTATTTTTTCTCGCTCTCTTTCAGAGCTGTTTTAGCAGCCAAACTGACGAGTTTAGAGCCTCGTGTCCTCAGGGGAGGGGACAGTGGAGAGGATTTCACTAGTGATGACTGTCAAACAGATGACGACTTGGATGGACTTGAGGACGACAGGGTGGAGGAGTACGCAGTCACTTTTGACTTTCCTGGTGAGTAGATATTGTGCATACATGTTAAGGCTGGTTCTCACTAGCGCATAAGCATAAACACAAGCATAAGCATAACATAAGCATAAGCAAGTGAGAACACCCGCGTCATAAGCATAAGGACATACGCACGCGCAGAATACTTTTTTTGACGTAATACTCGATGCCAGGTCTCCTCGATGTTTAAAAACAAGATGGCTGACGTCAGATGTCATAGCGTCCGCCATTTTGCTTGTGATACTTTCCGCAGAAGTCTGGGTCAAAGTGACACGTGATTGGTTGAAAGGCTTGCGCTTATGCTTATGCTTATGTCGGCCCCGTTCTCACTTGGGAAAACTGCGACATAAGCATAAGCATAAGCACAAGCCGACATAAGAAAAACAAACATGTTCGTTTTTCTTATGCTTATGCTTATGCTTATGTCGCGGGTGTTCTCACTTGCTTATGCTTATGTGATGCTTATGCTTGTGCTTCTGCTTATGCGCTGGTGAGAACCAGCCTTTAAGGAATAACCTTCAGCACAGGTTCATTTGCACACATGAATGGCTGGATACCCTGCACCAAAACAAACAATGCACCTAGCCATCAAAACAATAGTAACTGCTACAATTGAGGACCAGTGGAATTACAAGCTCACGAGAGCTGCTACACTACTGCCATTTGCAGCCTTTGTTTCGTCACGCGAGGAGTGTTGCGTGACGTCGCAAATAACGTCTGGGATAGAAAATCCAAGTATTTATTTGCAACAGTTTTGTATACTTTGTCGTGACTAACTCAGGCTGCAGAAAATAAAGACAATATTCCTCGCAAGACCAGGTTTTCAGAAGAAACTGAATGCTACGAAGCATAACAAAATTGAAAACTGTCAAATGTGATATGATTTGAAGGCCAAAGCTGACATCAAAACATGCATACGTGGTTTACTTGTGGTTGGCTCAGACAGGGTAATGTTCACGCTCTAAAGTTCATTTCATGTTTGTTTACAGCTACCCCGGTTCATTTACATCACTTAACGAAGAACCGTGCCAGGCAGCCTGCCGTTAAAAGACGTCGACCGACAAGAGCCAAGTTGCGAGAGCTAGCAGTGCAAAGATGATGCATTTCATTGCGTATTACTTGAAGTACCTTCTCTAAGGTGACGCGGCAGTAAAGGGGTCTCTGAGTTCTAGCGTCATCGAGGGAAGAATGACTGAAAAACAGAAAATAGTTTCGTGGGCAGATTAAACGCTGCCGAGTAAAATGGCACGAATGCGCAGAAGTTTCAGGCAGGACAGATTATTTAGAGACTCTACAAACCGGAGTTAATAATCTACGAGATGTTGATGAATTTAGATGTATGTAGATTTATCTGGGTTGTCACGCAACCGTTCTTTTGTACGATGAACCGTTACGTGGCGAGCGAGTAACAAAACTGCGAAGGACACCATAGAGAGCGGAAAGCGTCTTGAAAGCGAGAATAGTTGAACTACACGTCCCGGAATCCAAATTTTGATTTAATTACTTATTCCATTGAATTACCCACGAAGAAAACTTGCGTGGGTCAACGACTATACGCCGCTACGCGCTTCGTTTATGCCTTTTGACTGATTCATCAAAGAAATGAAAAGTTACAAACTGTCTGGGGAATGGTATAAAAATATAATTTTAATGTTTTATAGACTTTAAAGTGGCAATGCCGTTGTTTGCCCTTTCGTAAGCCGAGTGAAAATGAGAAACCAAAGACCTGGATTTTTAATTCCATGGCGCGGGCGCCATATTATTCACGCAGTGCTTCATGGAACGGGCACGATGCTGTTTAAAAGGATAGGGAAGATGTTCTGCAAAAGTACTTAACTGTAGCTTTTGTTTTGTTTCTTCCCTTCAATGTGGCAATTTTAAGAGAATTTTTGTATAAAAACTGTACGCTTTACACCAGAGTCTAGATTACATGAATGAATTGGGGGTGGAGGGGAGTTAACGTTTTCGATTGGGACCACCTTCAGCTTGCCTATATTGGGTAAATAAATGAAACAATTGTATTGAAAATTAAAATTATTTTATTAGACAGCGAAAAGGGGAATGAAAAAACAAATGGAGGGATTTATTTCATTGGCATTAAATGTCGCTACCTCAGCAAGCAAAATTGTATCCGGGCATACTCAAACAAAATGTGAAATGTTCAAGAATTTTAACCAGAGTGTTAATTCATAATGTAGGATTTATTTATTCATAATGTTGAAGTAATCACGTGAGTGACTCATTTAGTTTTGTACTTTATTGTAAAATTTTGCCCGTGCTTGTGATCATACCGATATATTCTGAGTACTAGTAATTAATTTATGTTTGTAGGGAATTTGAATAAAGACACATTTCAAATACGTTTTCTAGAAATTGTCTTTATTATGACAGCAGTCTTCGTAGCTGATGGTTAGTTGAGGTAACGTGGACCAGCGAGGTGGTCTGAAGTGTCAGACGTCTTCTCGCCCTAATCCCTGAGGTGCGGCCGCCGCGCGGGCCTCAGGGGATTAGGGCGAGAAGACGTCTGACACGTCAGACTACCAGCGAGGTAACTGGCGAAGAAGGGCTTGTTGGGGCGAAACACTCTCCAATTGCTTAACTGTTAAGTAATATTTCAGCTGAACGGAGGTGATAGCGCGGCTGATCTTTGCATAGCAAGGGTGTAGGACGCATAGCAAGGGTGTAGCAGGCATAGCAAGGGTGTAGGACGCGTAGCAAGGGTGTAGCACGCATAGTAAGGGTGTAGCACCCCCCCCCCCCCCCCCGACTGTCCCGTCGTTTTCTCGTCTTCACCTCTTGCTCGTAGAGTTACAGGTATTGCTTGTGTTGTTAATCCACTTATGAAGATCTTCAGAAACGTTCTAAGTATGCAACCACACCTCCCTTTTAGACTGATTCGAGGAAAGAAAACCACCTTGTAACAATTGTGGATTATAAAACATAATTATCAACACCTGTCTTTCTTATTAGCACTTTATTTCATTCTTAGCATATCGATCAATATAGTAAGCTTTAAATATAGCAGCAGACTCTGATGCAGACGCTTTGAAATATTCGCATACATAATCACCATTCAAGTACGGCAAATAAAGGCGTTAATCATGACTAACCAAACAACAGCCAATGAGAATCATTTCACGGACCTCTGTAAATTTACGTCATCAGTATAGAATGGCGAAATAAAATGAAAATTATTGAACATGGGCGGGACTTGGAAAACATTCGCGTGTTCTAAAAGAAATAGACGGTATGTAGGCGAAGATTCCATTTCAAAAGTGTTTTAGGATCACCTGCTTTCGTGCTTGACGAAATCTTCAAAATCGTCCGCAATTCCGGTTTGCTTTAAGTAAGGGTGTAACTCGCACGCTTTGTTATTTTTCAGGCCGAATAAATAGTGCTTCCAAGCTAGAATGTGCAGAGCATGGAGCTATGGCCTTTTCACCAACGAAATACATCGGAGACTGGGAACGAGGCAGTCAGAATCTCATTCAACTCCTTCCTCTTGGATGTTATAACACTGCAAAGTGGTTTGATCCTAAATGTGGTTATTATCGAAAATTGGCTTCGCGAGACACCTGAAAATTGTATTTCTATGATTCAGGCATGTCTACGAGAATTCGGATGAATAGCGTGTCATCCGCAAGAAAGTTACCAGCTTCGAGTTCTTCGTGTTTAATGAAGTCATCAAATCCAACAATGATAGCTCTCTCATCGCGACCTGGCCTATCGATGCCCTTCCTTCTGACGTCATCGCGTTTGAAGTCGTGAACCTTGCGCGTGCGCGCTAGATCTTTCCTCGCTTCAGCGTCCGGGTTTTGATCCAGCAAGCAAAACGTGTAGCGTGGTTTGATTGGCCATCGCAGTATTGCGTCATACTCCCCACACATCACACATGCGTACAAAGACAAACAGGTCCCGGCTTCTTTGCCTCTCCCATTAATGTAAGCCCAGACTACAACTTTGTAACCGAACGCCGCGGTATAGAAAGGTTCACTGGTCATCGGGTCGTCGGTGCGACCCGACTGAACTCGCTGCAATCTTCGGGAAAAGCTGGAAATTCGCCAGACAAGTTCTCCGTAACCGTTCAATCCCGGGTAACGAACAAGACCGTTTTGGGGAATTTCTGGTCCCCGTTTTTCAAGCTCAGTAAGTTTTTGCTTCAACTCCTTTTCGTGTTTTGACTGATGTTTCTTCTGCTCTTTCAGTTGTTCAGACAAGCGACTGATGGTTTTTTCCTGCTCCGCGTTGTTTTTGATTGTTTCTTCGCAGAGCGCTGTCAACTTGCTGACACTTGCCATAAGCTGAGTTATGTTCTCCTCTTGTTTTCTCAGTCGGCCTCGCTGTATTCCCATCTCGGTCCTCTGCTCCTTCATCATCTCTAATGCCAACTGTAAATGCTCGTCCGAGTTATCCTGAAGGTGTTTTGTCATGTCGCTTTTTAGACCCTACAGATGTCATGAAAGGAAGAAGAATGTAAATCATAGGCTCCCGCGAGTCAACTCACGGACGAATAGGATTAATCCAGTTTTAATGCATATGTTAATTTTCTAAGAGAATTGAGTCAGTGAGCGAGTGCGTGCGTGAGTGTCATTGAGGTTCATATGACGACGCCATGCATGAGCTAAATAACGAGAAAGCCTCCTACGGGAATCAGCTTAACAGTCGAAACAATACAAACATCTTAAAAGCACTCGTTGACCAGTAATGTCGGAATCACGCTCGTTATCAAAACGTTCCCAGACTCTGAAACACTGAAAAGCTAGGTGCAATCTCTGTAGAATCACGCCAACTGTGAAGCGATGCCACAACCACGTCACGTGACTATCCCGCACAGCAACGGTGCTTGGGAGACTTATTTATAATAGTGATTTTTCTTTTGCTCCTGAACGAACACTGACCATACCCGGGTCGGAAGGGAAATTTTACTACGTCAAAAAAAAAAAAAAAAAAAAAAAAAACGCGTAGGTAACGCTATTGTGGAATGCGTCGCTGGATAATCCTTATCTTTCATCTTCCCCACTGAAATAAAACCAATGTACAGTAAGAATATTATTGTTAATTATTTTTTTGTTTTGAAGCCACAAATTTTCTTACAATTTTCGTTACTTTTAGTAGTAACCAGATGAACTTCCCAATCATGAAACTTTACTCTGCACTTGACACAGCTTGAAATGAACACAAAGTTTAGAAACTCGAAACTTAGATAAAATCTACCTACCTTAAAAGCGCATCCAATGTCTTGATATAAGCAGTGTTCACATGTGTTCGGGCAGTCGTCCATAACATGATCCGTGAGCTGAAAAATTCAAATAACCAAAAAATTCATTTGTTTTAATTTGCTCTCCTTAAAAAAACAGCAAGGTGCATTGAGAGTAAGACGCGCGTGTCCATTAAGAAAACAGGAAAAATAAAAGTTCAAAACACAATTCTCATATTCAACCGTTGACTTGTGTTGGTGGTCAAACGCGCTTAGCCTGCAGCTAAAAATCACACCCGCACAGCTTGCTTTCCTGATGGCTGATACATTTCTATCATTCGCCCGAGGCTATGTTTGGAGTAACTACATATTGCTAGCTGTCAACATCAACTTCAAAAGCCACAACTTTCTTGAAGTTTCTGACCTTTGTGTTTTGATTTCTCTTGCCCGATCTAAAGTTTAGAGCATACGCAACGTAAACACGCTTGACGGCAAAGGAAAATCTCAGAGTTTTGCTATTTTTTTTCTTAAAAACCGGAAAAGAAGGTTTCCGTCAGAACAGCTTATCTTTTTCAGTGCACTTTGTCGGCGCCTATCCTTTCATTAAGTCTAAGCTCGTTAATTTTAAAGATTTGCTAATCTTTTCCAATGTGTTCTAATAATAAATGAAAATGGATGAACGCAGGAGCTCCAGATGGACGTCAAGTTTTGACATGAGAGGTCTGGGTGGATTTCGTTACTTATGCTTTTATGTATTTTCTAGGCAGGGTGAGAGGGATGTTTGTATTCGTTTTATTTGGTGTCATTTAAAAATGATGAAATATGTTCCTGCATCAATGGAAACCCAAAAATAATGGTGTAGTTTTGTTACCTAGGACTGTATCGCTACACTGAAACAGTTTATTGCTGCCTATCGCTAAGGATGGCAAGAATGAAAGTGGATTGAAATTTGAAAAAACTAGCCAGTTTTTGAAAATATCGCCAGAAATTTATTATGGTTTGCTCTCTTCGCCACCATTCGTTTGATATCTTCCTGTTAGTCCATCGGGAGCATTTCAATTGAACACGAATGAAAGTACCAGGTAATGATTTTAGCAATGAATGAAGCTGAAAACAGGAAAACCCATGTGACAGTGCTCCTTTAATGTCAGCCATAATTCGTTTGAAAATGGTACCGTTGACTCAGCAACCTAAATGCCTTCAATCGCCTTTTTGTTTCAAACATTGCAAAATGTCGCCGACTTTGAATTTGCCGGAAATACTCAGAGAGACCCTTGAAAACCACACCGCTGAGAGACTCCACAAAGGGAATGTAATGTCTTCGTACAAAAAATTGTCCTAGGAGGACAAAGGAGGTGTTCTATAAGAGCAGTGCAAGACAAACGAAATACAAATTCCTGAAATTCTGGTTTATGTTCAACACCATGTATACGCACGGCTAGTTACAGACTTGAATAATAAAAGAGCACCTAAACTTGACTTCAAAGTTCTAACTCACTTGAACAAATGTAGAGAAAGTGTATAAGTGTCGTTATGTACCGGGAGGTCATGATACAACTGCCTGTCACCCACAAGAATTTTCTCTTTCTGGGTATTCAGTTGGGTGTACCCCTAGCTAATTTTAGTATGTGTTCAGTATTCTTTCTGGAAATAATTATGCAGTTTCTTATCGTTTTGGAAGGCAAAATCGTCATGCAAGCAATAAATTAAGGTGTTTCGCGACAGATAACCTCTCAATTCAATAACATGTCAAAAGGTGATACTTATCGGGAATATTCTATTTGCATAAAACAAATATTTAAGACTCCTCGATCCAAAATGAAAATAACTGATAAACTACAAGAGAAATCAAACTCTTCGTCAAAGGACATTTACAAATTTTGCAGAACAGACCAAATAATCTTAGGATTTGAATACAAAATTTCTAGTAAGTTTTTAACATTTATACGCAAACAATATCTTCATTATATGTCACAAAATTAAAATGCGCCACTTGAATAAAATAACAGCGTATGAATTAAAACCGATCGAAATCTATGTACTTTTGTACTTCTTCAATCATTGGGTATTTAAAAATTTTCATTTTATATCAGCGAAAGATACCTTTTCTCTAGGAACCTCCATCTTGCCGCACATGTTAGGGCATTTGACTGGGAAAACAGGACACACGTCGAAGTGATTCTGTTTGGGTGAAAACAATGAACACTGAAGTGAGAGTCGTGCAGCACTGTCCATATTAACAATACCGGCTTGCGCTCAAACTGTTGCCGATCAAGCGACTTGTTTTCACTCGTGTTTTTTTCGTTTGGGTAAGAGCCATTCACAGTTCCGATGCATTGAAAGAATGTGAAAGGAAATACATTGCGATGTGATCGGCAACAATCGTATTTTGCCGTCATGTCCTTCAACAGGTCATACGGTACGGCTTGTTGGTGAAATGGTAAACTCGAAGCGCGCGTAAACGCGCGAGAATGACGTCACCGCATCACTAACCAAAGAGCTTTATCTCACGCCATCGTATTTAAAGTTTACGATGTTGGTCTTCACGTTCTACCTCTATTTTCCTGTACGACGGAGCAGGCTAGATGACAAGTCAATGAATCTTGTTGTTGGTCTTACAGGACTCAAACATTCAGTTATTTTACCGGCAGCTGGCGGTCGTGACTACACCAAATTTTGGGCATGTTTATTAAATTGCGCGCAAAAACACATGTTCATATTTGTGAATAAATTGACGTTACAAGAGACAAGAAAGCTTCTGTGTAGACCATAATAAGACAATCTACAGGTGAATACACATAACGCCAAAAACATGCCTCCACATTCACTGCGGTATAAAACTGTAAAATCAAGCTAGCCAGGCTGTGCTAAAAACTGACAACCACCATCTTCGCTGTTTCTATGAATCCTACTTTATGAATTATACGTTATTGATCACTTGATTGATTGCTTAAAATGGAAGATTTCAAGCTTTCCGCTGCCATGGAACGCTGAATTCTTTACGCGTTTTGAGGTCGTAAGAAATTGATTAGACTTTCCTGCCGAGCTTCGTCGTATGAACTTGGTCAACTTATGAAACAATATTTCTTCGTTGTTTTCAAATACAATATGTTGAACATACCTTTGTTTTTGAAGATTTGTCTTTTCATTTCTTACAATCGAAGACTGAGCACCCAAAACTCGAGTATACAGCGGGTTTTTTTTTAGCTAAATACCGCAGTTTTGCATGTGTAACTGAACATATGATCTTTGTGCACAAGCATGAAGATTGCGTTGAATAAATTACAGTACATGGCACGCATTTTAATATCGTTTCTTTGTGTTTTGCTACTATTTGTGAGAGCCCTTCCAAGGTCGTTTGTCTACGGAACAATACTTTCCCGCCCATTTTTCAGAAATATGCAAGTGAAGCAATTGGCCACGACAAAAATAAGCGAAGGAATGTGACAGCCGACAACATAAACATTCACTTTGTGATAGCTTCAAGTCAACGTTCTCTCTCATCAGAGGCCGGTATGGCAAGCCAAACATGACAAAAGTAGGTTGAGTTCAAAATCACCCTTCGAGTTTAAGTAATCTATGTGTGAGATTAGTAAATCACCATACGAGAAATGCAAACCACTATACGAGAAATGAAAATCACCATGCAAGATTTAGAAAGCACAACACGAGAATGAAAAACTACCATACGAGAATTCCAAATCGCCGGACGAGAATAAGTGACCATTAATCGAGAAAAATATCCGTGCAACAAGATACCAAGAAATCTACATCGTTAACTGAGAATGAGTAATCACCATGTGAGAATACGAAATCACCATTCGAGAATATCGATTAATTGGTTTTGAGCCGGCGAACTGAAATTGGTCAGCGGCACACGTGTTTCGGTACATTATATGACCCCATACACAACGTACATGCCTGGTGCAACTAGCAATATGGCGGATCAGTTGAGCTGTGAAGAGTTGGACGACTTTTTGGTTTCTCTGAGCAACATCATCAACAGAACTGCTGCCGTTTTTCACGATTCTGACCTTATAGGTTTGGAGATATGTGATAGAAGGCTTGAGGAACATACAAGGGTACTTGTCGCTGTCTCCTTGATGTCTGTGTCACAAATTGATCCGTCACTGGAAGATTTGTTAGGGGTGTTGGTAGATTCCCTAGCTGTATTGTTAAGACGTGTATCTGATTTTCTTCATCCATCAAGCTGTTATAAAAAGGAAGGCATGCCTGTGGCATTTCTTGCAAGCACAGGAGGAAGACCAGCCTATAATCTTACAAAAGAACTGATCGAGCAGCTCCGCGAGACTGGAATGAACTGGAAAAGCATATCAGTGTGCCTGGGAGTCTCTGACCAGACACTGTATAGACGAAGGGTAGAGTTCGTAATTGAGAGCAGTTTCACAGAAATGACTGACGAAGAATTGGACGGGCAAGTCAGAAACATGTTAAACTTAACACCATATAGTGGAGAATCCTATGTAAGAGGTGGTCTTAAAGGTAGGGGAATAAACATTCAAAGATCCAGAATCAGAGAGAGTTTGCAACGGATAGATGGTATTGGAAGAGCTGTCAGGCAGAGGTATGCCATACATCGAAGAACCTACAACGTCTCTGGTCCAAATCACTTGTGGCACATTGACTCAAACCACAAACTTATCTCGTGGAGATTCATTATCCATGGGTGTGTAGATGGCTACAGCAGAGCAATTGTATATCTTAAGTGCTGTACAGATAATAAAGCAGATACTGTTCTCAAATATTTTGACAATGGAGTACAATTGTTTGGTCTTCCATCAAGGGTTCGAGGTGATCAGGGCATGGAAAATGTTTGCGTAGCAAGATATATGATCAGCAACAGGGGGTCTGACAGAGGGAGTTTTATTGCTGGTCGCAGCGTTCATAATCAACGCATCGAGAGATTGTGGGCTGAAGTCAATAGAGTTTCTTCAGCACTTTACAAGGATTTGTTCCAGTTCCTTGAGAACAGTGGCATCTTGGATTCACTTAACGAATTGCACTTGTTTGCTTTGCATTATGTATATTTACCAAGGATCAACGCTTCTCTGGAAGAATTTGTAAGCCAATGGAATCATCATGGTATCAGGACAACAGGTCATCAGTCGCCTTTGGCACTGTGGTACAGTGCAATGCTTACTGCCCCTAAGGAGTCCAATGTTGTAGACTGGCAGACATATGGTATTGACTATGATGGCCCTATCCCTGATGCTGACACTGACAATTGTGTTGTTGTGCCAGAATCACTTATTCATCTTTCAGACCAACAGCTCCAGCAGCTACAGCACAATGTGGACCCCATTTCAGATGATGGAAATTATGGAATTAATCATTTTTTGAATGCAGTGAGAATTGCTGAAAGTTTCACATGTTAGTGACACTTGCCTAATCCCAATATTGATGAATACTTAAAGCAATGGCCCTTGTCATGTGTAAGACTTCCCCTTCACCTGCTCCTCCTAACTCAACAGGGGTTTTGTAGTATTTTTTCACCATATGGTAATTGTGTAGTTCCATAACATATCCATACCTTCCCCAAGTTTGATACATCTCTTTACATCAACTGTTCTTTGAGAGGCCCCTACCAACAGGAATTTCCCATCCCTTCTGTGGGGTAGTATGCAGATTTTCTGGAACTACACATTAACTTTTGTGTTAATAACAAGCACTGGATGTACATGTATTCAGATAATAGAGAAGAAGAGATAGTGGTATGCCAAAGAGTAGAAATTTTATATCCTTAATTGCCATTTTATGTTGCTGCTAAATTGCAATTTTTACAAGTTTAGTGTGCAGGTAGTCTGCTGTATGTATCACGTACTGAAAAGTCATGTTGGTATTGTTAAAAGTATTCTTTGTGTTGCAATACAACACCTGATGGAAGTAATATTTTCCATTAAATCAAATAGGCTTCTGATAGGAGTTTGCGTTCTTTAGCCATTGTATTGTCACATATTTTTTTTGCTTTCAAATAATGTCACCATTCCTGTTGTACAAACAATAAACCAAGCAATTAAATCAAGCAAACTGGAAAGTGCCACTTTTATTGATAAGAACATGAAAAACACTAACATTAACCAGAAAAATAGAAAACATACATGGCATTTGAACTCCACTAATTTTGTGAATGAGCTGTAACACACAAATGGTCAATATAAAAAAAACAGCCTAGAGTGCTGCTTAAGTAAAATTCTGGTAGGCAAATGTAACAACTTCTCTTGTATAGTCAAACAGAGACTGCCAATAATGAACGGGAACTTGAATAATCATGTTAAAGGTAGAGTAATAATACCTGCTGTTTACTGAATCTTGGAAAATGACTGGCTTAACTGAACTAATAGAGAAAAGTGTAAAGTCATATTTACTGGTCCCATGCATTTTTTTTTCAATGTAACTGGAACTATATGTTTTCAAGTGATACCTGTGGCCCCAGTTGCTCAAAGGGTGGAAAACACTATCCAGTGGATAATGTAGTTTGCTTTGCCAGTACTTATCCACTGGATTGCTTTTTTCCTTTGGACAACCAGGGCCTGGTGAAAAGTATAATTATGAAAAGAAGTGAACCTGGACATGTGGACTGAAGTATCAGTGAAGGGTTCAGTTTCAGACCCCGGTGAACAATACCATTACAGTAATCAAAGAGATGGCCTATTGTTTTCAAATTTTTCCAAAGCCATGACATCCTAGTAGGGATTCCACCATAAGTGCATTAAATTCTTCTGGCTCGTCAACACCCCTTGGCAGATGCAAGGTGAGGGCACAGGTAGAGGACCATGGACGCCGACGTACTTTTTCTTCAAAGTCGAAGAAATCCACAGTTATTAACCGGTCAAAACCAAGTGGAGGTACTGAATCTGCTCCAGTTATGAAAACAAGGAGATTTTCAAGGGTCAGGCTATCTACCACGCCCTCTTCAAGGTCTTTCAGGAAAAGTTCAAGACAGTAAATTGTGTTGTCCTCCTGTTCCCTTCTATTAGATCCTTCCTCTGAACGGTCAAGTTCATACAGAGACATGAAAGTAGATGCAGTTAGCTTTTCACACTTGTTGCTCAAGATGGCATCAAACACTGCCTTATTTGCCTGAACTATATTGCCAAAGTTTCCAATACTGTTCATTCCCTCAATAAATTGCATATATTCTGCATTGACACCATAAACAAAGTATTGTTTTAGCAAACTGTCCACTATTTCATCTTTGCTGGCTAAAGTTGCAGTATAAATCTTTGAGTATCCATACTGTGCAATGTTATCTGCATATTTGTTGGTGATCCCAACAAAAGCCTCTCCTGAAGTTGCTGTTTCTAAGGCTTGCAAAATCTCCTTCATCTCACCATCAGCAATCTCCTTGATGGCAGTTGCAGACTCAACTCTAACACCTTTACAAAGATTGTATCCCACTTCAGACAAGCACCTTGGACCATTACACCCCTGCAGAATGCTCCATGCAACTAACTTCCCAGTTAATGCATACTTTCTGTTGCTCAGGTGATGAAGGTCATGGGAAAACCATGAACCATGAAAAACTGCAGATCCACTTAAAGAAGCCATGAGAAGACGAAAAAATTCTCGTCTGGGACCTCCCACATCAACTGCCTCCTCACCAGCAAAGGTTATGCAAACAGGCCTTAGAAATGAAAAGGTTTTTCTCTCAATTGCTCTAAGAGTACTTTTAAGAACAGCTTTGCGATTTATAAGAATGTTGATGGATTCACTTTCATTAGAGGTCTGTTGTAAATTGTCATCTTGAAATAACTTCAGAATGGTATTCACAGATTGGCCACCTGTTTGTTGATCTGCCAGACTTGCTTCTACTGCTGCAAGGAATGCAGGGTCTTCGTCTTCATTGAACCAGTCTTCGTCTTTAAATAGGGCAACATAATTTTCATATCCACTTCCCCCAACTGCTTGCTGGTCATAAGTCTGGATACTGCTTCCTTGTTCACTACCTGTAAGTACTGTATCACTTCTAGTAGTAACATCTTGAGAGGTGGCGAACACTGGTGTGTGTAGCACTACATCCCAGCCAACATCTGCATCTGTATCTAAAAGAAAATTGAATGTGAAACCCAAATTTGTATGAGATAGATATGTGTATGTAGCTTTATATGCCTGATACATGACATGGTTAATAATTTCCACAATAACTCCCTGGTGAATATTAATTGCACTGAATTATAAATGTTAAGTTCCATTTTCAAGGCTACCTTGGTTGTTATTTGTCTGCAAAAGATTGCTTGGCTGGACAGGATGGAAAGCTTGGGTGACTTGGCTGGAACTGGGTGGCTGGCTTGTGTGTGTGGGTGTCTCAGCTGTAAATGGAATATTACAAATAGATTATGACAATATTATCATCACTTTTCACGATAGGGTGAATACATAATATTATTGTACTCAAATATAGATGACAAAGCTGACATTTTAATTTCATTTTCAAGGTTACCTTGATTATTATTTGTCTGCAAAAGATTGCTTCGCTGGGCAGGATGGAGAGCTTGGGTGACTTGGCTGGAACTGGGTGTTTCAGCTGTGAGAGGAAATTGAAAAAGATGCCTGATAAATGCAGGGAGAGGTGGGATGGGAATTAACGGAGCCAAAAAAACACAAAGATTACAGGAAATCCCTAACTTCCTCTATGAGACTTGCACACAGGGAATCATGGTAGCTGCATTTATAATGTGTACAGCACCTTTGAGACAGCTTGAGACTGGATGCGCAAAGTTATATACAACTTCCACGATTCCCTGAATATGGGTTTTATTGAGAGAATCGGCCACGTATGGAAGTGCATCTGCTTCAAATTTTAATCACAACTCTATATGCACTTTGTACCTGATTGGTCTTGCTCCCTACCTTCTGCTTCTTCATCTTCCTAAACAAAATGAAGAGAAAATGAATGTCATAACTATAATATATTGTACATACTGAACACCTGAAGGTGAAGGAGGGGGTAATATCCATACAACATTTAACGATTTTTCGAAATCTCACCCGTGATAAATCCGGCAATAACTGCTTGTTGGGTCTTACATAAACAGGTTTGTTCTTGAACAGCCGGTGGAGAATGATTCCGTTGATGCCTTGCTGTCCAGGAGCCAAAGTAGGTTTAACTAGTTTACTATGTATGGAAATCAAAATTTCTATATCAACAAGAGCCGGAATCTTGTCGGAAAAGGCTTCAAAGATTTTTGTTTCCACGTCAATTTCACTCATGCCTTTGGTAAATTGACAAGCAGTGAGCACATGGCCGTGCTCCATGAGGGCAACCCTGACCCCCTGCCTTGGCACCACGCTGGTATTTGGGCCATCAAGCAACACCAGATCGCACAAAAAGGGACTGTTGTCAGGCAATCGCGACCTGTTTCTTCGACTAGTGCTGGTACTGCCACCAATTCGTCTTTGGTTCGACACTCTTCTAAAATGGGACAAAACCCCAGGAACTGCAGGTCTAAGCGAAGATGAACTTGATGTGGAATGTCTCAAATTTTGCGACACATCATCGCTCGAACTACAGCTTCCATTTCCAGGAGGAGATCTTCCGAAAACCCGCGATACTTCTGCATTGATATTGTCATTGGCCCTGGATTGTATTTGCCCCGACAGCTGTTGTACGCTGTTTATTAGCTGCTGCAGCTGCCTCGCCTGATCCGCCATATTGCTAGTTGCACCAGGCATGTACGTTGTGTATGGGGTCATATAATGTACCGAAACACGTGTGCCGCTGACCAATTTCAGTTCGCCGGCTCAAAACCAATTAATCGATATTCTCGAATGGTGATTTCGTATTCTCACATGGTGATTACTCATTCTCAGTTAACGATGTAGATTTCTTGGTATCTTGTTGCACGGATATTTTTCTCGATTAATGGTCACTTATTCTCGTCCGGCGATTTGGAATTCTCGTATGGTAGTTTTTCATTCTCGTGTTGTGCTTTCTAAATCTCGCATGGTGATTTTCATTTCTCGTATAGTGGTTTGCATTTCTCGTATGGTGATTTACTAATCTCACACATAGATTACTTAAACTCGAAGGGTGATTTTGAACTCAACCTACTTTTGTCATGTTTGGCTTGCCATAGGCCGGCGTACGGCGGAAATAATTGCGAAATAAATTAATTTTAGAGTGAACTCTACGTGTGTTTAATTTCCGATGAGGTTTGATCTTGTATGGATATTGAGTTAACAAAGGCATTGACAATTTCAAGAGGGAACAATTCTTGAACAATGGCATAGTAATGGGGTGTTTCAATAAAGCATTCAAAATATTTCAGATTGCAAATACTTGTTCAAGACTCTCCCAATTTTATTGAGCTTCATTTGTCATAGTATGCTGATACGTAAGGAGAAATTGAACTTTGATTTCTCTTAGGAATCCGATAACTGCCAACAAAGGGATCATTTGAGGCCTCCCTCTTACTTCATTTCTGGGAAAACTAATTTTCAAGGATGGGTTGGGGTGGGGGCGGGGGTGGCGAGGAATTTGACCACTAGACCACGTGGTTAAAATTCTATTTGGTTATCTTAATTGTGTGAATATTCACAATCGCTGGGTCTGGGAAGAAAAGACTGTGTGGCATGTCGCAAACGCAAAGGGCCATGGGAAGGCTCGAATAAATTGATAGTTTTCTCCCAGATATGGTAGGTCGACATTTAAATTCTCCTTCATCAGGGAATTTCAGCAACCTGAAATTAAAAAGACTTGCTCACCTTCAAAGCCTGCGTGACCGGCGTCATGTCGTCTTTGCAAAATTTGCACGTGACATCTGCACTGATTTGACTTTCCACAGTGGTATCGTCACAAGATGAGTCCTTTTCCTATTGAGAAACAAAATGCCCAATTCCCTCTATGAGACGAGCCCGCGGAGAATCATGTTAGTTGTGTTTCAATTATTATCCTTTGTTTGAATTTTACTGGGTGCGGATACTGATAAATGTGTTTGAAAGAAAGGAGAATAAAACTTGAAAGTTGAACCACAACAAATTCAACAAAAAAGTCCAAGATGTATAGGGGCACAGGGGGTTTTGCTGTTTTCAGCTTCATTTGTTGCTAAAATCATACTTCAGCATTTTAAAATGTCACCAAAATACCGTGACAGTGACCCCTTTAACGACGCTGAAAACAGCTACCCTGATCCCCTACAAACATGTTGGGTACATTGACATATTCATAAATAGCTATTTTAGAGCATCAAACTCAAAATATTATGCATCGGCACCTGGAAAGTAAGGCTGTAAAATCGGCCTATCAGTGAAATTCTATTCCCTGATCGTGAAGACTGAGAAAATACTACCTTCAACTATTAAAAACTCGATGGAGTTAACATCTGACAGAAGAAATTTATATTCACACCCCGCGGCTTTATCCTTTGGGTTTGTTCAGATTAACAAGAAAAGTTCGCGTCCAAGATTATACGCATTAAGTTATCATTGTTCTGCTTCGGATTAAATACTAAGAGGATTTGTCGGACCAGAATAAAGTTAAAATCTTAGAATAGATTTCGCTACCATTTCATTCATGTTGAACCCCGTTTTTTCTTCGTTGTTAATATCCTTAACGTGTTGGTTATATGATAACGAAGTAACTAATTTTCTGTATTTTTTGTTAGAGGTTTTGGATTGTTTATGACTGATGACTGGAGTTAATTTCACTTCGGAATCCATCGTTAGCAATTTCACGTTAAAAATTGTTAGTTATTTTCGGGGTCCACATTTTACAAGCTCAGCTTCCTTTGGGCCCCACTCACTTTACGTCATGAATTTAATTAGAACACTTTGTTACTTGCAAATTTAGGTGAAAGTGACATATAGATTAATCCAGACGCCATTAGCGAAAGTTGTTGCCACACCAACTGCTCTTGCTCTTGCCACACCCGATTTGGAAAGTAAGGGAATCGTCCAAAGTAGGGAAAAAGTGATGATACGAACCACTGTCCACAAGAAACGCTGGAAAAGACCACACACTATACTGCAAAAGTTGAAGCAAATAGCTTTGCATAAATGAAGCAACCTCTACAATAGGCTCGATTACCAGCCGCTGTTCGGGAACCGGAGCCCGCGCTCCTCGGGGAGGAACGAAGACCGGACTCGAGAGAGCGGCGGAAATCGAGCCTACCTCTACAAGCAATCCGGATCAATTTCTAAGCTGAAGAGCTTTCATCCGACTTGAAATTTGATCTGAGCTATGTTTGAAATGCAGTGATCTGTATTGTGGAACATGTTTAAAACAGGCATCCTAGAAATCAAGACGTGGCATCTGTTTAAAGTAAATTACATGTATTTCATTCTAATTCAAGACACCGCGCCAAGGAAGGTTCCACTTGAGCCCACTAAACTATATTCAAGTAGTAGTAGGTTTTACAGTGAGGACACCGAAACCAGAATCGAAACACTTGTTTTTTGGAAATTATTTTTATGATTATCCAATAAGATTTCCTCACAAAGACAAAAGGGTTAGCGTTTTTTAGGTGCTAAAATGCGCATCCTTTTGTTTATACGAACAGCCGTCACTGAACAATGGTAAAGAAATGTACCAAAAAATGAACATGGTTCCAGTGCCCTCGCTGTAAATACTCGATTTAGCACATGCCTAGCACATTTTAAAAATCAAAGTCCATGAAAGAATGGTATCTCCCACTTTTATTAAAATTCCTCTTTATAATAAGATTGAAGTACGATAATATTCAACTGCTCACTCTCTAAGGCGGACATTCCTGAGACCATTGCGAACTTTCTGAGAAAAAAGGTAAGGTATCCTCCCGCCTAATACTAAAACGGAAACACAAAAGATCATAAATAGAAAAGATTTTTTTTGTGAAGGACTTTCTAAACGAATTTGTTTTTCTCCGGGCGTGATCAGATTTGTCGATCTCCAGTTTAAAGAGGATGTTCCAGATCTCCAGCGAGTCTCGGAAAACATCAGCGCGTTCTGAGAGAAATAGAGGGAATGCAGGCCAAGTTTTCGTTTTAAAATTGTTTTATATAATTAGTATCATCGGCTTTTGTGCTTGAAGAAATCTTCAAAATCGTCCGCAATGCTGGTTTGTTTGTCTGAGTTGAGTCTTGTCTGAATCATGACGTCACTCACGCGCTTTGCCATTGAACCGTAACCACTGTACTCAGACATCACGACACAACGTAGGCTCGATTTACGCCGTTCTCTCGAGTCCGGTCTTCGTTTTCGGGGAGGAGCGCGGGCTGGTAATCGATCCTAGACAAAACGCAACACCGTACCACTATCAAGTGCAATTTACCACCTGACGGGGAGGGAGAGAGACTCCGAGCGCGAAAGCTAAATGTCTTGTCCAACTGGAATTAACAGAAGAACACACACACCGCATTTTCCGGAATTGATTGAAATAACGTTGTCACAGAAAAAAGAAAAATAAAAGAAAAAAGGCAAATAGGAATGAGGCAAACAAACTACTCTTTGGATCGTAATAATTCTCAAAGCAGTCATCAATTAATAGGGAATAATAACAGGTTTTGAACGATATGGGTATCCCTGTGAATTGTGGAATTCTATTTATAGCGATTAACCAAGTTAACTTCTTTTTTCCTTTTCCAATGTCATTGCATTTTTGATGACGGATCCCGTTTGCTTCAAACCGCCAAGTACCAAAAAGCTTTATCTCAACTGTCAAGCTATGAGAAATGGTAATTAATATTTCAAAGAAGGGCACCATTAAAACGTTTATCCCAAATTTTTCAAATGTATCGTTCGTAATTCGTTAAAATTTTTTTCGTGACAAAAACCGGAAGGAAAAAAGTACAGGTTAAATTTTCAAATTATTTCTATATTTGTAACGACAAGTTATTTTCGTTTTTGCCTGCTTGTTATGGCATTTTTGATACTTTTATAACCAGCAAAGTAATCTACTTGTTTATTTTCATAAAGCCATAGCTACTGACTAAACCTTCCTAGCTTTGAAGAAGTATTTTTCCGCATGTCAGCTTATAAGCAAGTTTTAAGTCGCTTTAGCAAGGGGAATTGTGTCTTATGTCGAGATATCTTTTTCCTCTTGACTTTGCTGAACTTTGTTAAAAAAGAGTGGCTTTGGAATGAGAGGCTCTGCTCGAATGAAATATATAAGAGCTGACAGTGCTCGTGATAAAGCGCGGATATCAAGACCTTCGAGGCCTCCTTGGACAAACTGAGGGTTAAACTTGACAGAAGATTTCGCTTGGAGCATTTGAAAACACTCAGTTATCTCAAACCCAGATGAAATCTCGGATAATATGTCCAACGTACAGGAAAGTAAGAACCTTTTTATCGCCTTTTAGTTAATCGTTTCCTTTGTGTCGATGAAAGTGAGGATTTCCTTGGTTTACCGAATTACAACAGTTAAAGACAATACAAGGAGCGAGACTGCCTGGAATACGTAAATACGTAAAATACCTGAAAGTGATAATAAATCATTCCTAGTCAAGTTATAGGAAGGGGGTAGAACTAAAAGGTTAATCCGTCTTTTTGCTAAAAAAAGAAAATGGTTGTTTTGTCTAGAAATCCCGATTATTACAAAATACTGGGGGATTAAAGAGATTAAACATCTGACACAAATTCACTCACTTACGATCCGTTTAGCGCGAGCCGTTTTTAACATATTTTCCATCTTACAAGATTTTGCAAAAACAAGCAGAAAAAACTTATAACAGAAAAGAAAAATCACTACGAATTTTCTATTCTATATCGAAATTTAATATTCTTGTTAATTTTTATGAGAAAAGCGAGGAAGTACAATTATCGATATAGTAATGCGGTTAGGGTATTTCTCGTCCGATTTTAGCTAAAACCATTACAAAATAAAACCACACTTAAGCAAACCACAAGAAAATAATAATAAGAAAAATGTTTACGTTGAGGCTTTATGGAGAGGAAAATCTTACCTTCGTGTCGTCCTGGGAGCAGTTGAAGTACTGTTTCAAACAAATAGATAAAAATTTCTGGATCGTCTCGGTCTCCAGTGTTCCATTCGAAGAAATTTCGCCCTTTTTCGGACAGACACTTTCACGTGAAGCTCGCGTAAAGAACTCGTGAAGGAACACTGTTTCCAGCTGCGAAGACATGGCCGATACGAAGAAAAATCCTTGGATTGTATGCTGCGGTGACCCGTGAACAATGCTACAAAATCTGGTCCTTTCTGCGGAAGTCCAAGGCGCCGAAGATCTACCGTTTCTACGGAGGAAAAACAAACCAAAGTATGGGTCGCTGAAAGGAGTGCTGATCACTCAGATAGCAATAAGTTTACAATACCTCATGAATATTATGGATGTTTCTGTCGCCCAAACGCTGAATTCAGGGCAGTAAAACAAGTATAACCTTACAGTAATGTATGCGATCTCTTGCTAACGACGTACAAGTTTAGTAATGGACCTTTTCTGCGCCGCTTATTTACATGGTAAGCGTAACTCGGTGGTATGATTTTCAGAGATAAGAACAGAGTTAAATGTTTTAACTAATTTGAAATGCATACGACCTGTTTGGGTTGGAAATTAGGGAGGTAGGCACTGCGATTTTGTTTAGGATTTCAAATTGAAATAAATGATAACGATATTCACCTGATTGGGAGTAATTTGTGACGGCGGTCGTGCCCATGCGGTAATTTTCCATCTCTTTATCGTAAATTAAATTAGCAAGTTCGTGGCACTAACTAATGACCTTGCCAATAGAAGGATATACGCAGTTTAAAGCTCCTTTGAAATATAGATCGTGTCTTGATAGCTCGGTAACACGACGGCATTTTATAAGACCATCCCTGCGATATCATAATTATAATCTGATATGGCGTTGTATCACCACTGGTCTATCTTTTGCCGAAGTCGATAACGATGTTTGAACCTGTCCAACTGCACGCAAATGTTTCCTTCATTATGTTTGCAGCTGTGCATTTGTCTTTCTAATAAGCTTTGGTAAATAAATCGTTTTGACAAATAAAAAATCGTATGAAATACAATCAACCTTGTGTCGTCCCCGGCAAGAGCCCGCGTTACCGTTGTCCAGCAATTTCTACTGTTCGTAATCGAATCTTACAGTCTCGTTCCCAGATCGAGAGTCCACGTTCTCTGTAAGCGTACACGGGCTCTGGGGACGAGATTGGTATACTTGAGATTTGCCATTGCCGAGCCGTTGCCGTCCATACAGGGGTCGGGAAGCATATTTGCGATTGAAGAGGGCGGGGGGGAGGGGAGGTTGGGGCTAAATGCAAATGTTGCTGTCATTTGTAGCGCACGACGCAGGCGCAAGCCTTCTAGGGAGGTCCGGGGGCATGCTTCCCCGCAAAAATTTTTAAGATTAATGCTCCCAGAATGGCTAAAAATGCATCCCAATATATCATATTGTATGTCCTAAAGGAAGAAATCTGACTAACGCGTAACACAACACTCACTGGTGAAAGTATCGCGTATCTATGAGAGCCGAGTAAAATGGTAATTTTTCAGTTGGGTAAAATTAATATTTTGCCCAAAATTATTGGGGGACTGAAGCAACATTCGAGCGCTTTGCACGGACGATACTAAAAAAGTTTAATTCTCCTGGTGCGTCTCGGTACACACGTTTGCTTGCTTTTGGTTTATTTTTAGTTCTTTCCGTCTTAACACTCAACTAGTTTGAGGTTAGGAAAAAATTTAACAAATATTTGTGTACATGGTTAATAAATTTAGAAAAATATCATTAACCAAACGGGCCGATATTCTCCCAGTGCGGCCCTCGATCTTGTTTAATGAGAGCTTTATTACACGACTGAAATATAAAATACTTTTTCTTCTTTCCAAAGTCATTACAATGCACGAATCGCTCGCGGTATCATATCGGGACATTCCCCTGTCCAACACTTAGAGCTGAAACATTGGGCCGATAAGGAAGCAATCATTTTAGTTACTGACCCTCAGACCACCTTCGTGTAAAACGACTTACAGGCGAGGGGTGTACGTGAATGTGGATGAAATTTTAAGAGGTTTCGAGGACTAAACGCCCCCTTCGTGCCACGTGGCACATAGGGCCTCAACAAAAGGAAGACTCCAGTCTTCATATCGTCACTTTCACCCCTCAAAGTTCAGGTTTTCATTAGAAGGGTTAGAAGGAAGAAAAGTTTTGAAACACACCAACAGATAGTTGACCCTCACGCAAGGGCACTCCTGGTTCCCAGCGAACTGTTTTGGTGTCCAACTTCAGCACTTCTTGTTCCCAAAATTTTACTTATCTTTGAGAAAGACTATTTCCTCCCAAACATACCCATAAGTCACCCAAAATACTTGCAATGAGCATAGGAATTGATTGAAACTAAAGCGAGAGTATTTGCATTTTTGAAGTTGAACATATGTTAGCAACGTTAACGGAAAAACGACCTTACATATCGTGACAAATCTCCCTTGGAGGTTTTCGAATTTTTGTCGTTATTGAGCACTTGTTGTTTAGTTGGTAAGTGAAAGGGTATCTTTTTCATAAAATAACCGAGACACTACGCGCGCTCTCATTGGTTGATAGCTAATATAGGTGCATGTGCTTAGATGAGAGTATGTAAACACGGTTGTGCCGTTTCAGTTTATTAAACTTCTGGTTTTGTATCTAACAGCAAGTAAAATAAAATATGGAAAATATACACATATATCGATTTATAATATAGATAGGACTCTGCGCGCGCTCTGATTGGTCAAAAACCCACGTTTCATCAGAGTATAAAATGTAGAAAAAGCGTGTTTTATTGTTTTTCGTCAGCTTTACTCTAGTGAAAATTCGCAAGGGATGGCGGCGAACATTTTCTATGACGAAATTCATAGAAATCCTTACAAAATTCTGAGTCAAGCTGCAGAGATTGTCGAAGAAGCTTCTAAGTTCGAGAGGAAAGCAGAAGAAGCGAAATTGAATTTCTTTGGTTTATCGATCGTGCTTGTTTTGTTGTTTTTACTCGCAGCGTATAAAATCTATATCATAAAGCAAATGAAGAAGCCTAAGCCATATGGTATACTGTCATAAAACACTCCGGACATTTGAGAACACTCGAGAAATGTAGAAAACACTCGCAAGCGGCTCGTGTTTTCTACATTTCCCTCGTGTTCTCAAATGCCCGTCGTGTTTTCTGACAGTATAATACATGGCTTGGGCTTCTTTATTTGTTAAATAATACATATTGGTAGAAACTCAGCTGTGTTCTATTGGAAATCCGCGAATCTGATTGGTTCTCCCACTGTTTTCTAGTCGCCGATAGAAAACAACCGCGCGCGCGTAGCTCTTTTAGCGGTAGTTTTTCTTGAATTTTGGCTCAAAAGTACGCAATATTGTAGGTTTTGGACTGCAATCCTTTAGAGTTCCTACTAAAACAATTAGACTACTCGCCCTCGTTTTCTACGAGCGATAGTCAACTCGGCTGCGCCTCGTTGACTATTCGCTCGTAGAAAACTCGGGCTCGTAGTCTAATTGTTAAATATAACAGTATCAGGGGTAGTACAAAGGCCTGTAAACTGTATTTTTTCACTTTACTCCAGTATTGTAAATTTTTTCCCATTATCCTCTATTTTTTCTGTGTGGTGTAATTTTGTTCTCTGCGAATAAATAATTAGATTATTTAAAAAATAGAGGACCTTTTCCGTGAAAGTTTAATAAGAAACAGTTATACAAACCCTCAACTGCGTCTCGGGTTTGCATAACTGTCTCGAATTCTCCCAAACACCCTCGAGTAGGCTATGTACACGGAAAAAGTCCTCTATTGCTTAAATATCATCCTTATGTAAAGGAGAGAAAGGTTTTTGGAAACCCATATCCGCTTTTCAGCATCGCAGAAATGAAGTACAAGAACTTTTCGACCCACTTTCTCTCTGACAGTCTCTCACGTGCACTGCCTGCGGGGTCGCTGGCGGGTGGTTTCAGATCGCTTATTATGAGGTCGTGAACTCTGGTCAATTTCCTAAGCCAAAACATCATCACTACACCGGCAACACGTGGGTGAAAAAGGCTGCATTTTAAAATAAAATCTGCACTTTAAAATAAAATCCCTTTTATCCTTTCCTAAACCGCCCTCCTGGACCGCCCAATGTAAACAGAGTTGCGTGTGGTGGTTTGAAGTTTCTATAACCCTGGCATGAGTTTCGTTTGTTTACTGCTTCTAGGATGAATGGAGGATGACATCTTGAATGCACGTGGTGTAAATTTGTAGCTACTTGTACGTCGACAGCATCCAGAACAAATTTCGAGATAAGGATTTATATTGAGAGCATATTGTCTGCAAATGCCAGCTGCTTATTTGCGCATTTCACTAGCAAAACGCACCTAAGATATACTCGGTAATGAAAAATTTCTCGATTGAAGCCCGAGTGAGTCGGTACCGGGAGTCGGTAGCAATTTTACATTGCCGAAGACTATCATGCCAGAATACCGAATAGTGAAACATTAGCAATCAAAAATTTCAAGATAAGACCTTCTTTCAACCTCGGAACAAAATCAGAGATATTACAATCGATTAGTCTCCAGTTCCTGCAGTTCGTCTCTTTACTTGGTTGTCGATGTTTGTGGTGAAATTGCCTCGCACTGTTTTCAAGGCTGACAGGTTAGGTTAGGTTATCGATTGATCACGTTCGCTCTTCGGGAGAAGACAAGCGAACAATAAATACAGCATCATTAAAACACATCCACCCTTGCTGAGCTCGTCTAAGAAGTGGTTTTAAAATGTAGCGCCGAAATTGACATGAACTTACAATACGGTGTGATTTTACTGGTTATTGTCAAATTATAAATTCTGCTCACCTCAACGTTACACCCCGTCCGCCGTGTACGCTTGCTCTAAAGAAAAAGCGCGTAAACAGGAACCGTCGGCCTCTCCTGGTCCGGGAAAACGCTGAAAACAAAACGTGTTCTCACCCAAGGCCGCAAAACTGAAATAAAACCCCTCTTTGTGCTGACGTCTGTTTAGGGCCCGGATATCCAGGGGTGATAAATTGGTGCTGTTTCTCACTAGCTTTCACACAGGCCGCCGTTTCGTCGGCACGCCCAGATATACAAAAATGAACACTCCTATTTTATTGTAAATTTGATTACAGCTAAACTGAACTTCTAAACGTTTACCACGCCATCGAATTATATGAATTTGTTGAAGGTCTAGAAACCGCCTTGAAACTCGGAAAACTTCGTTCCGTGCAAAGCCGTATTTTGCGGGCAAATTCTTAAAATTATAGAGCTTCCGCGGTATGCAAGAGAACATGTGTTCAACAACAACCAAACTCGAGTGGTTTTCTGTTAGTGGCATGTTTTTATTTATTTTTAATTAAGTAATTACCGTTCGAAAAAAAATTGGAAAACGTACATACCAAGACGCCACTTTCTGACAATTTCACTGGTGCCAAGTCTCAGCACAGCTCAGCGGTGAATACTGCAGATTTTCCAGGCGATCTTTCAAACAAGATAAAGCAGCTAAAGTTCCCCTTCGATCGCCGACAAGTGGATCCACTACCAACTTAGCCCTACGTGTAGCCGTACCTCTACACGTAGACGTTTTTTTCAAGGTGTTTTCATTCTAGGAAATTAGGCAGGTCTCCAGATTGCAGTGGAGAGGGAATCTATAAAAAAAAGCACTAAAAAGAAATGACAAAACGGGGACTAGGTCGGGTAGGTCGGCACCTTTCCTTCTTCGTTGATTTTTCTCTATACTTCTTCCAGACAGCTCTACTCAAAATGATCTCGTTGTAGCACGCAAAGATGCATGGGGTAATCCCATTTCGTCTGCAACTGGCCACGTCTATCACCCGCGTTCACGGGAATAAACCGACACCGAGAAAAAGTTTGTCGTTCGCGTGCGTGAAACGCCCACAGCAGAGCTTTCGAATAGAATATAACGTACAGAACAGATATGTTTAAGCTCTCTTCCTTTTGTTCTTCTGCAATCTTAAATAGCACAAGTTCAGACAAACGACATACACTTTACACTAGCCAGCGAACAGAACACCAGAACCCGCTACCCGAGTGTTCGGGAAGCCTGCCCGCAGGCTAACTTTACTCGAATGTCTTGACTTAACAGCGAAAAATATATATTCTACCACTTCCTCGCTGCTCAATGTTGCTTCGTGGGGCTTGCAGTAACCCGGCTTTATTTTCAGAACGTAACAACATTAACAACATTGAAAGAAAGGATGGGGGTTAAGAAATCAGCTTTGGTGCCCCATTTACGGGAAATTCGTCAAGTGTCTCAACGGTTCTGTCCAAGATTGCAGCAAACGGTTTTTTCTTGTCCAAAGGAGAACTCCCACCCGGTCGGCGCTCCGCGTGGCAAACAATTTCGCCACGCCCATCACAGAACAAAAACGCGGCGACTTCCAGGGCGCTAACATTTGACGCTTGCAAACTCCGCTGCCTAGACTGCAAACAGACACTTCTTTAGATTTAGCGCGACCTGTGCAACCTGCATATGGTGCGCGCGAGAGCTGCTCTTTTCTCCGCCACAACAAGTAAGCGGAGAGCCTTGACAGGCCGCAATAGTTCTACCGTACCGTTCATATGTCCGTGAAAGACTCGATACAGTGAATCAGTCGCCTCCGCCTTGGTCGGAAACCAAAAAAAAAAATGGTTTCGTTGTGTCAGTCGCTAGCTAGGTTGAATTTTTCTTCGGCGCACAATGAACGGGAAGAGTAACCTTAGCTTGCACGAGGTACATGTTGCTAATGGCTTAGTGATGAAGCGGCCGCAAACTCGGTGAGTCGGTCTCCGGCATCACCTGTTTACTCGTTTTGCGCGCGCTACCACGCGCTGTGCCAACAAGTGGCTCTGCAGACTAGACTAGAAGGCAGGTCCACAGGGGGCGTAGTGGATGCCTAGTCTCCTTGATTACCATTAATTCCGTCACCATACAACGCTTTCCTGAAGAAAGTCGCCTGGCATGGTAACTACGAACGTAACTACGAGGAAGTCTGAATTGAGCGCGCGCACGAACTAGCTACGACTTACTACTATGCCGTAAGAAATGAAAAAAATTCCTGTATAAATGTCGAATTTCCATTTCATGCACAGAGTTAGACATGCATTGGTGACAAAATGCTATCTTCGGTTTACTTAATGCAAAAGAAGAGGCATGATACCACACGCTTTAGAGTCATTATGACAAAACTGTGACGTCATAAACGAAACTTCAAAGACGCGGCGTCTTCCTACAATGGAGAAGTCCGTGTTCCTCTCCCACTATGTCTGAAGAAAACAAAATGGGTGGATTTAACTTCTACGACTTAAGCAAGGAAAGCTTTCACCTCGATAAACCTCTTGAGGTAAACTCTTCACCTTTTTATCACTGCTGTTTTATCGATTCCCTTAAATTGTGTTTAATGGTAACTGATAGATAAGATAAACCACGTTAAATACATCTAGAGTCGTAAAAATGCTGTTAGTTTTTCTACCCAGTGGTGAATTCGACACCAGTTTATTGCCAAGAACCTTTTCTGTCAGCTTTCTTTTGATCCTTTCAGCTTGAAATAGGAAACGTTGGCAACAACGCCCGTCACGCGCGTATAACAAAGAAAATCAACCCTTTAACAAGAGTTGCAGATTAACTGAAATTTATCTCCGATGATCAATAAATTGTGATTCTGCCTTGAACCGCGAGTGCACCTAACGATTACCGAAATTAGGGCTAAAAATTAAACCGCAGCAGGTTAACATTTTAGTGACTACTGTAGTTACTTTCCAAAGAAAATTTAGCGATTTCTTAATATTTTCAGCTGAACTGATAGACGGAGAGAGAGTTCAACTCACCAAAACCTCTTGATAAATCACATATTAGTTATAATAGAATCAGAAAATGTATTTGACAGAAATCAATCATAGTGGGCATGAAATGTCCTCACAGCAATCTAGCTGCTATTTGGAGCACTTTGAATTTTAGAACGTAAAGAACTATAACGTACCAAGGATATAGTTCCTACTGGTCGAAAACATAGGTAAGTCTGCTGTCGGGCCTAGTGGCCCATCAGGCCGGAGCTTATCCCCGGTTTCTGAAGCATGAAGCGACAGAGAGTATTTCTACTCCCCCCTGGATGGGATGCTAGTCCATCGCAGGGTTACCCCCCAGCAGTAAATTCGCCGGTACCCATTTGTACACCTGGGTGAAGAGAGGCACTGTGAGAGTAAAGTGTCTTGCCCAAGAACACAACGCAGTGCCCCGGCCAGGACTCGAACCCGGACCGTCCGATCCAGAGTCCAGCGCACTAACCATTAGGCCACTGCGCCTCCCACGGTCGAAAACATAAATCAACATTATTTGCATGACTTTCTCACCGTAGCAGGTAACCCTACTGCTTGGAGGTACAGTTCAGGGATACGCATTTTCATTTTCGAATTCTATTGTTTTTTTCTGCAGGCGTTTGTTAGTCAACAAAGTACAGCACCTAGGTAAGAATGAGTACTTCCCAATGGCAAAGTAGCAAAGATACTTCACTTGCAAAAATGCATGTTGTCATGCAGGCTTCAAGACAGTGGTTAATTCAATACAATTTGGTTTTATCAACTGGGTTGATAATGTGAATTGGCCACCGTAAAGAGATTCAATAGCTGACGTTTCGAGCGTTAGCCCTTCGTCGGAGCACAGGAGCACAATGAAACACATTCATGCATGTGTTTGTAGCTTGTTCCAGGCTCCCGCGTGGCCATCGTAGACGATATCAGGAGCCCATAGGAGCCCATTACTGGGCATATATAGCAGGCCAGCGAAGGCAAATTAGTAGAGAGGGACTGGTTCACCCGCTTTTTCGGTTGTTTTTACATGCCGAGTGCCTGCACCAGGATAACACGTTTGTGAACCCTCTGTAGATAATTTCGTTCGATAAAATTCCAATTTATTCTTGGAGCATTTATTCAGATACTGGGAGGATAATGCCGTCTACTGTCAAACTAATATTATACAAAAGGGATGTACGGTAGCCATTGAGGAGGGTTTGTGACCAAAAATATTTAACCCATTGACTCCTGTACTGGCCGCAACTTTGTTTCACTTTTGACGTCATCAGCTTTGACCGAAATAGGAATCTCTTTTACTCAAGTTCTGCAGGAGTTTATGAGCTTTCCAATGATACCCAAATGATAGTGATTGGGTTAACGGAGCTTGAAATGTGCACGGAAACACTCAGAAATTTCCGTCAAAAGCTCTGAGGAAAATTCCGGTCACCTCTACCTTTGGCTACTCCATGTTAAGCATTTCCTGTCTCGTTGATGCCTTCTTGGCAATTCTTAAACCCGAAAGCAAGCCCAGCAAACGGCCAACCAATGCATCAAAAAGATCAGAAAAAGAAAACGGAAAGCGAAACAAAGAAAGAAAGAAAGCGAAAAGCCTGAAGAGGTGGGTCTCAAAGTTTTGATTACTGCGCATGCCCGAGCTAAAATGCCGGTAAATGGGATCGATGCTAGTGGAAAACATGGCATGTTTTTATTTTGCAAATGCAGTTTGGAGCGATTTAGGGCAGATTTAGCCTACTGACTAGAAAATGTCCAAAATGTCAAAAAAGCAGGTTTTTTTTTAAAAAATCTCCAGGCGTCCATGGGTTAAATAAGTTCTTTTATTGTTGTAGTCGGAATGCAGTCCAAGGGCATAAGAGGCTGGATCAGCGGTCTGCACTAGCGGTACCGGGACCGTCATGTTCGTCTAATGAGACCGAAACAAGCGAAAGTTCTTGGATAAAGGAAGAAGATAACCGTGAAGAAAAGGGATCTTGCTTTATCGGTCTAGGTAAAGTATGCACAGTAAAGCAAAGTTGCTGATGTTCTTTTCTCGGCGAGATTAAAGGAGCAGTCTCACGCTATTTTTAGTAACACATGGAAAATCCAAGGGACGCTTTTCGGTTAATAATAGAAGCTGCATGATAATGATAAAAATCCTTTCAAAGACTATCGAAATGTATAGAAACTGTTTATAGATGTTTTTGCGGGCGGATGGTTAAGATCGAGATTGATGCCAACTTGAAAACGTCGGGTCGACGTTTTCAAGTTTTCCCATTGCATCTCATATGAAATCAGTACTAGAATATTTTCCCTCGTCCTTCTGTTCTGAATTCACTCGAAGTTATAAAATTAGTGATTTAGAAACGATTTGAGTATCGACAAGGCGTTAGAAGTTTAAATTTAGGTAATTCTGACCAAAAATCGTGATAAACTCCTTGAAACTTCCCCTTTAAATCTTACACGACTGTCTTCGCTGCCACCGAAATAATTAACAGTTATCCTACGAATCACCTGATACTTAGCCGATGAGGAAGTAGGCTGAGATGGCTAAAATCAGACGATATTCCGCAAGATTGAGCAGGTATAATTGTTTTATTATTCAACAAATTGTCAACGAAGCCATTTCACAGCTGGAAAGCTATAGTTGTATGGCGCTGAAACATGCACTTCGGACGAATCATCTGTACTTGACGCATATCGCAGGATATCTGTCAAGTGCAGATGGATAATAATAGCTTCAAGACCATATATGGGCAACGTGACAATTTAATGAATAATAATTGAAATTATCTGCAATCGTTTAATGTCGTCCTCAGAGCTCCCGATCTGGCAAAATGATCAACGGTAACGTTAAAATTACTAGTCAGTCCTAGAGACCGAAGCAGGTGATGAGGTACCCACCGATTGGAACATACCTGAAACTTCTTTCGAGTACATACACTGAGACACTTTGTTTTTCCTTTAGACTTGTACTCGCCACAGCTTACACACCCCACTAAAGCAAGAGCGAAGCGTCCAAGGACCCGGAGACCGGCGAAAACTAGATCACACGATAAATGTAAACAAGATGCGACGTCACAATCTATCGGCCTTGAAGCACCTGGAACATCGTTTCGGGGCCAGGATACTCTCAGGGCAAGTCCTAGGACATCGCACACAATAAGGGACTCGAGCAAGGAAAGCACCTCTGCTTCTTGTGCCAGTGACAATGTTAAGAATTTAAGGGCACGATTTGAACAAATGCAAGGTTAAATAGACATTATAAATAACGCTTTTTTGGAGTACAAACATAGAGTTTTATTTATATAAAAATTAAACACACGAGGTTATTTCATGTAACAAATGAACAACGGTAACACTGTACATTATCTTGTGTAGTAAAATAATTGTTTTTTGTTTCGCCTGTCTGTTCTAGCTAGCTAGTCTTGAAAAATGTCAACAACCTGCGAACGGATGCCAACTGAGTCCAACTTGAAAAACATAGCCTGAAATTCTCAACATTGTTTTGTGAAATCCAAAATGGCGTCACTGCAATAATTCCATAGATGCGTAAATATTTTTTTCTTGAATTTACCAATTTTGTTTAAGATGCCCCTCCATGAAGAAGCTCCTTCAAACCATTATCCCTTGAAAAGATGACGATGAATGCTCTGAAGACTTAACGAGCAATGGTAGATATCTAATATAAATACAACTTGAAAAAATGAATTTCTACGTTAAATATAAAATAGCTTACATTACTAATATATATAATACATTTCTTCATGCTAGAACTTCCAAAATGGTTTTATTTTGAAATTGTATTGGCAGATATTGAAAAAAAAATTTTCTTACCAGTCATAGTACTACTATTGACCGACTATTTTAATCTTTTTTCTTTTGCAACAATTTATCGTTATTTAATTCAATTTGTATAAATTCAAATAATGTTCAATAGTTAACGTTCTGTGAGAAGTTTTTTCGAAGTGCTTGAAAAGGTCATGAAGAATTAAAAAGCTCGCCAAGAAGTTGTGATACATCTTTTGGAGCTGTTACATCTGAAAAGAAATATTAACACAAAAAAAAAGCCTGGTCATACACTAGCAACGGTGTCGGAGACAAAAGCGGATTGGCAAGCGTTATGAACTAGTGAAAATCACATCGATGGAGTCGTCACAAAGCAGAGTTCCGATTCTGGATGCCGTCGCACGTTTCCCTTTCTTAAACAAGCGATGCCATTTTAGCCATTTTGGCCCCAGCCAACAAATAAAAGCTAACCACAAGCAAACCTGTGTGAAAGTGAGCAATTAAGCAACTGGAGAATGTTTATTAGTCTAGCACAAAATTATAACCAGTTTCTACCAAGTCCAGGCCTTAACTAAAGCAGATATTGTATCGTCCATTCCGAAAAGCTTGGTTACCAATTATGGAATCGACCGTTAAAAATGGCATCGCTTGTTTACGAAACGGAAACGTGCGACGCCGTCGCTTACAATCGCACGAAAACCAGATTGTCGGAGTTGCAAAAAGAATGTACGTACTCGGAGTGTACGAAACTAGCAATGTGATCGATTTATTTTTCCGCTTCTGCTTGCGACTCCGACAATCTTGTTTTCACTCAGTGTTTCACCAGATCGTAAGCGACGGATTCATAAGCAGAATCGGAAGAAAATGGAAACGTTTTTATTCTTCCGACTCGGATTACGTCCGCTTACTCCGATTTTCGATTTTTACTAGATATTCAGCGTTCTTGCGACTCCGCTTTTGACTCAGAGAATTATATTAGAACAATGTAAATTTGGTTAAGAACCTAAATAGCCTAAATTTGTGTAAGTACCATTTGTGTAAGAACCTGTTAACTAAAGGCTAACATGAGAAAATGCAGGTTCTTACTCGTGGGTTTTTACTGCATTTGTAACTCATCCAAATATTCCCAGGTGGCAAGCATTTATTCCCCAGTTACATGAAAGAAAAAATGAATGTTTTAAAAGAAAATGGAAAGATAGACGCCTTATTTATTATATTGATTTGGCCAAGCCTTAAAGCGGAGCTCCGTTCCAGGAGCCCATCACGCCCGTTTGTGAGCGTGACGCAAGACGTGCCGCGCCCGCAAGACGTTCCGCTTGCCATTTTGACCATGAAAAATGAAAGGCATGGTTCTCCTGTTTGTACTTTGTATACGTGCTTGGTTCTCCTATTTCTACGGGTATGGAGCTCCGCTCTGCGGCCCTTCGGAGGTCCGGTATAAAAATACACGCAAGGAAAAAAAAAGCCCGCTAAAGATGCAACAAATATGCAAAATAGACAGAACGACTTACTAAAATAACGTGAAGCATGTACAGACAGATATTTAATTCTTAGCAAGATATTTGATGATTTTTTCAGTAACATTTTATTTCATGTACAACCCCACAAGCTTGTAGCTATAATTTTTATCGTGTTTAAATAAAGGTCACCTATCTATCTAGCAGACAGACAGACAGACAGACAAACAGACAGACAAACAGACAGACAGGCAGACAGACTGAGACAGACAAACAAACAGATAGACAGACAGACAAAAAGACAGACAAACAGACAGACAGTAAGGTACATAAAATAATTTCTTTCAACTCACCATCGTCCGAGGCTGCAATGTCCCGCTCTAATCGTAGTTTATTCTGTGCACATTGTAGAATTCCTTCCTCTATCGTGTCCTTAGCGATCAGGCGATACACAGTTACGCTCCTGCCGGAGATATTTTTTTCGAATAAATCGCACTTTTGACTATTCTTGTTATCTGTTGAATATTATATTTTGACCTGATGATGGTGTCACGAGGACGCCGAAACGTTGTCTTAAATATGATTGTACCCGTAATCTTCATCATCAAATCGATAACATTATCATGTCTGTTTTGACTTAAAATATCATAAATTTATTCCAACCAAAAGACATCTGTTCCAAGCAAACCTGTTGAGCTATTCTAAGCACGCAGCCGCAAGAAAGTTAATGGCGTTCAAAACGTTTTTAGTTGAGTTAATTAACAGATGTTCCCATTCAATCGAGTCGTGAGTTACCACTGGGCAAGACCATTCCAGAAAGTGAGTGTATAATTTTCATAAGGTACTGTAAAATAGCTGTGAGGAGAAGTGCTTTCTGCAGTGATCAGTAGCGAGTAGAAAGTCCTGGGTTTGGAAATAAATGAATAAATTATTTCAGCCAGTCAGTCAGTCCGTCGGTTGGTCGGCCGACCGGTCGGTCGGTCAGTCAGTCAGTCAGTCAGTGCCAGTCATTGAGTCAGTCAAGCATTGCAAGCAAGCAATTTATACAGCACATCCGCCTTCTTTGCGCTCTTGCCTTCTTAGCAGCTTACATTACAGGCTAACAATGCATCTGTGCTATACTCTTCCACACTGTACCTTGTTTGACCCACTCGATGACAGCGGTCCTCAGCCTGTTTGTCGTTATACGGGTTAAAATCAACGTCGTGCAAGATGACGACATTAGCTGACGTCAGATTGATACCCAGGCCCCCTGCAAATGACGAAAGAATATCCGGTTAAATTTGAAAGCACGCTATAAAAAAGACTCTGAAAGGAATCACAATCACGATCATCCAGTGGCACACCTGCTTTTGTCGAAAGAAGAAATACAAAGATATCAGGATCGCCATTAAACTTGTCAATGAGATTTTGCCTGCAAGTTGAAAAACAAAAGTTTGGTGGTTTTAACATAATCCAGTATCAAGAAATATAATGTCGTTGGTCTCTTGTGAATTGATAATTAGTGACTATCAATAGTTACACCAGTACCCTAAAATTCGGTACCTTTACGATATCCGGTTAGTCCCGGGGTAATCTAGAACCCGTAAAATCTGTATCACGCCCCCTCTATTTTAAGCACCCAGTCTGGAAATTGCATAATTTAATAAGCCCCACCCCTCCCTCACTATTAATCCGACTCCCGCTCTGAAGAATCAAGATGACAATTTGTGAACTAGGAAACGAGTTGACTTTACGCTTTTAAAGTTATTCATCAACCACATCAACCAGGACTCCTATTTTGTGAAAATGGATTATCAACCACTACCACTCAAACTGATAAACAATTAAATATTTGAAAAAAAAAACCCTCTGTATCTACTAAGCAGGACTCCAAAACGATTTCCGTCTGATGGGAGTTTTTACAGGCTTTTGCAAAGTCCTGTTCTATAAATAAACAAACTACTCATAAAACGCATAATCATTCTTACATGAATAAGATTTTATAAATGTGTTGCGTGCGTGTATGATTACCTATCCACTACAGACGTCTGTCCGTCCAGTCTCAAGTATCGATGACGTCTGTCTGACAGATAGACCTCTACAATGTCCATCACCATGGTAAACTGACTAAACAGCAACACGCGACAGTTCTAGATTGTAAAACAGAATAAAATACATGGAGTAAGGCAATGTGATTAAGACAGATTACACATGCCATGCAGATTGCAGCCTTTAGAATCTAAATGAGAAACCTGGTATTTTTAATATCATGTCACTAGATTTTCAATCAATAGGGCAGACCAATTTGCAAAGAACGCATAAGCTAATTTTATTGAATTGTCTTTTTATTTAAGTATACTTCTATTATAGTTTTTACATGAGCCTCGATATTTTTTAGTCATGTGTTTTTTTATGTGAGCCTCTGGTTCGGAAATTGACGGCAACCTCTTCCTAGACTGCTAGCAATCCCTTTCTAGATAGTCGCGACAGCGCGTTTCAGCAGGGCGAGAATGGAGCAAGGAGAAAAATCGAGAACAGACCGCCTCTCCCCACGCCCCCTCCGCCCATTCGCTCCAGTGTTCTGCTTTCGCTCGCCTATTTCGCGCGCCCTCGCGACTATCTCATGTTATTACTCAAATAAATTGATTGATTGATTGATTGACTGCCTGACTGATCCCTTTCGATTTATATTGGACACCATTCTTTGCAAGGACTACGGCGTTTGCCATGCACCTATTTTTCTACATCCGATTGTTATATACCTTTAGTAACGTATATAATTAATAGCAGCAACTACACCCAACAGGATCAATTTAAGTTCAGAAGTAAAATTATCTTTAAAAAGTCTACCTGTAGTTCAAATTTATCGAACATGTATGTAGCAAATACAAACCTTTTCCTTCAAGTCTGGCAACAAAGAATCCAAGTAGACAAATTTGCCTGAATTTAACAAGATCTCCTTACTAAGACAGTGATCTGCCAGCCTCTGCAATAATGCGATGTCAAAGGCAAACAAAATAGTTAAAATATTTGAAATGAAAAAGGTAATACTTGACAGAAATATTTCAAGGAAGGCTGGGTAGGGTCTAACTAAGAAATAACTTTTTGGTTTGTAATATACCAGCTTTCCTCTATCTAAGGTTCACATAACCTAGTCTGGATAACTTCTTTGTGACTCACCTGCTCTTCACGACAGAGACAATGGAGTTCAAAGTCTGACATGACTGTCATGTCCTCAAACACAAGATCTGGCTCAGAGTCACGGTGAGTGGGGTCCTGTTAAAAAAAATAATCACTGATCACACATTTAAACAATCTGTTTCTTTACTAATAATGGCTACTGTCTGAGCAATATATCTGCATCTTTTCTTATCACAGTGTTAAAAGGTACTTCCTCACGACTATGTCAGTAAACGAATAAAGAAAAGACACATACCTTGCAGTACTCCTGGGCCATCTCTAACAACACGTCGTCCTTGAAGTGACTGCGTAGCAGTAATGGATGATTCGCGGCCTTACGAAGCAGCATCAAAATGTTGCTGTACTGTGAGCTGCCATCTAAGATCA
>OX393564.1:22317895-22362895 GCA_947652115.1 Blastomussa wellsi
TTAAATAATGCACTTACGTAGTAATAACAATCTCAGGTTTCACTCTTTTTTCAAGCACGTCAAACTGCAAATGGAATCTTTCGCCTTGACTCCCTGAAGGAGAATTCAACACAACACTAAGCAATATGTACAAATCCCTCAATAAAAAGATCCTTTATAATTTTCTTATTCGTTGCTACAGTGAAGCCTGTGTGGATGGAAATTTAACTACCGTAACAGAGTTAAATTTCCGTTGGCATGCAGCCTATTACAGCTACAAAGACCCAGCGCTAATTTACCCTATGAAAAGGCAAAACTGGCTATGTATGTCAGTCGCAACAATAAAAGACGAATATATATTTTTTTAATTTTAGAAGTATTTGGTGCTATTACATCCACAATAATTATTATTGTAACTGAATAAAATCACAGCTAAAGAAAGATCGATTGCCTGACGTTTCAGTGTCGTCATGATGCCGTCATCACGGAAACATTGAGCATTAAATCTGTCTTTAATTTTTGCATGTCTCTGCTTTAGACTGTCTTGACAGGGACTTACCATAATATAATAAGAATTCTATTGTTGGGCACCATTTCTTTATTTCCCTACACCAGTTATCTGCAATTTCCCACGAAATAAAATTGATTACAGTTATATCTAACAAAAACCTACATACAGTAAATATTGCAGTTCAATTCTATCCTACCTTTGCTTCAAACTCTTTATCATATATCAGCATACCAAAAAACAAAGGAAAATTAATTTCCACAAGAGCAAGCAAAAGTGCCAGTCCATTAGATTCCATTGTTAATGAGACAATTACAAGCTTGCAAACAACTTTTGTGGGAAAATTTCCTTTTGAAAATTTGGCAGCCATTTGTGAAAACATTGCAATAGAGGTGTTATTTCATATTTCAATTTCTTTTGTTTGTTCCAATGCTTTAAGTATTTTGTTCACTTAAATCAGCAACCACATGTATTGCAGTAATCCCAGGAAAACTTGAGCTCAAAAACGTTTATGCACTTTTATTATACCACAGAAATAATCCACCAATCAAATGTCTGCATTGTGGTCACACGTCATATTTTGTTATATTGGACAGCATTCTAAAGGACATTTTTTGTGTAATATTTCGAGTGAAATGTTCATCATCAGAGAGGTTAACTCTGATATGCCTATCTATATTAAACAGCACCTTAACTTAAGGTGGCTCTGAACTCCATGTACAGACTTTTGGAATGGAAGAGTTTGGAATGGAAAAAGTTGCAGCTTACCTTGCTGATCAAAGTTTAATAATAAAAAATATGGGTCACCTAATTCGTTTTTGAGATATTAGCAGTTAAAGCTAAAATTAAGGGTGTATTTACAAGGTTATACTGTTGCTATGGTAACTTGTAATGACAAGAAAGTTATCAAAACTTGTTCACCAATGAATGGGTATCTATTTGATATCATAATTGTTATCTCAACTGACAAAATTTGATAGTATCGATTCGTCATAGCTGAGGTGGTTAGAAAATGCAGGAAACAGTTTGGAGCCACCTTAACCCAAGGATAAAATTGAATCACAACACTACAAAATCCTATCATTCCAGAAGCTTAATTGTAAATGGTCCACAGGACACCAACACGACATACAGCTGCAATGTAATATTCTCAAAAATTAATTATTTTAACTTATAATAGCTTGATTGTTAAATTCCAAGTAGTACCAAGTGATAACTTGGACTAAATGACTTTCTTTCTGTCTGCCCCACAGTAGCTAGTATTAATGTCTTAGTCTGTTTTCTGACATAGTTAATGCAAGGAAAGCAATAACTGCTTATTAAATAAGCAGTTATTGTAACCATTTTTGTTGCAGTGATGAAAACCACCAATTTATTGAAAATGAGCAAATGATAACCTAGAGTTGATGCTGGCACAATAATCAGGTGAGGGCCACTTTCTCCGGTTTCACTCAAATGAGCAAGAAAAGCTATGGCTTGAACTGTTTTCCCAAGGCCCTGAAAAACAGATTAATTCAATATTGAATATTTAAGATCAACGTATTCACTACATGAGCTTGGTCAGTTGTTGGGGGGACAGGGGGTGGAAACTCTGGGAATAGGGGGCAAGTGGAGTAGAGGAGGTGGGAAGTAGGATCCCCAACTAAAAGGTGATGGGAACTGAGCAGAAATTGACAAAAATTTCACAACATAAAATCCAAAACCAAAGAGCCACCAAACTTTTCATACCCATCGGGCATAAGAGGTGCTAAATTTATATCTGTGTACAACTTTTCAGCTCAAGCGTCCTTCGTTTGGAAACCAGCGCAATTTGAATTTCAGAGTTATGGCAGTGCGTGACATAAAGTTACGATCATGCATATCAAGAAACACATACTTATCTCGCGAGATTTGGCCATTTGAGAAGTTTAAAGTGCCACTACGATGAAATTTTCGAAATACCACTCAGGTTGAAATTATAATAACAATTAGTACAGAAAATCGCACGAAGAAGAGTAAAAGGTTTGGACGTTAACCTCGTGCAATTTTCTGTACTTATTGTTATTATAACTTCAACCCGTGTGGTATTTTGAGAAAATGACGTCATTTTCTCAAATTCTCAACCAAGTCATGGAACAAGGAGAATTGATGGCGGCCGTAAATTCTGGGAAATAAAAGTCCAAAAAAGACAACTTCTAATTCTTGTAATGGACTGAAATTTGGCAAGATACCTGAAAAAGTCGTACTATTAACGAAAATGTAAAAAAATGAATATCGAAAATTTCATAGTAGTAGCACTTTAAGTATTAGGAAAAGTGTTTATATGAATAAAAATTATTTGCTTGTTCAGAACAGGTAACCAGTCGCCTAGATAACCAAAGTAAACTCCAGATGTTTACACTATTTCCGGCCGCCATGTTCGTGTTCCACTGAGGTACACCAATATGGCGGCTGCATACTGGGCTCTGTAAATTTGTGCGAAACATTTCGACGAATATCTGAAGTAGGGAATAACGCACATGCCTGAAACTTGGAGAAGTGTTTTCTTTATTTATCTTCTATAACATCGTAGTTTCTTGACTCTGTCCACTGAATGGTTTTCGATTAATTTTTTTGGTCACCTGAGTGAAAATGCTCTATATTTTTTTCAAGAAATAACACATAAAAGGGGAACTACTGTACCAACAGGGGGAGGGGGAGTAAAGCTATGGGAAGTGGGAGGTCCAATCCCCTGTTCCCCCATTTCTTGGTCGTAAAAGTGAAGGTTCTAATATCCTTGATCAGCCAAAAAATGTAAAACGATTTATTATGACAATTTTAAAAATGTTTTATGTACAACAATAGTTCTTACCATCTCGTCTGCTAATATTCCATTCAGCCCCTGCTCATGCATCAAAACCAACCAGTTAAGACTCGTCAGTTGATACGGTTTTAGCTGCAGGCTTAAGAGACAAAAACATCAGGCTTCTATCCAACGTAAAACTGCTATAATAAATATTTTTTGGAAATGCTACAACAGTGCAGAATAATAATACCAGGAAAACAATAGGGTGGAAATAACTCAGGATAAGTAAACATTTGGGCATTACTAATAAATATAATAATATATTATTAAAATACTGTATTGTAGTAGAAGTAGTAATCAAAAGCTCCAGGAGTGATACCTTTTGTCCAAAATTTTTGGTTGTGAAGTGATAACAGCTCCTTTTTTTCCATTTGAAGAATCGTTCTCTTCAGCCTGAAAAACAAAAATCAGCTGCAAATTCCTTAATTCCCAGAAACAAATTAACAAACAAAACATCAAGGCCCGGGTGATGCTAAGCCTGTAAGCAGGCTCGCCTTTGGGTCAAACACGAGAGTGATGTGAGCAGCAAACAACCAATCTGTGAGCAAAGCGATCTACATTTGGATTCTATATATTTCATAACCTTTCCATAGATATATAGACTAGTTAGCCATGGTTTCACCGAAAATGACGCACATACGAAACATTTTCTGAAAGGCACCGGAAATGTTTATCATTAACCTTAATTATGCAACTTACATTTAATCTTGAGTTCAGCATGTCTTGGATTTTATTTGAGATATTTTCGCACTTGTTCATCAAATTCTCGACAACTTTGCGCTCCTCCAGAAGACTTTGGCAGTTGTCTATTAACTATAAGCAGAGAACAACAGTGAAAATATCAAGTGTCACAAAAACCAATGTTTACAATGAGAACTTCTCAAACTCAGTAATATTTCATCAGTTTAAAACAAAGGGAATCAGAACCATGACCATGGTTTGGAAACGTAATCTTAATTAGAATTTATTTTTACGATTTTATTCGTTCATTTTCTCCATAGTTTTAGTTTCGATTGAGAAGACATAACAAAAAATCAAAAACATGTTTTATCACGTTTCTGCGCATGCGCCAATGCTTGATTTTTGGACAGGATGTCCTGAATTCAAAAGATGCGAGAAGTGATGTAGCGCATTCAAAATTCCGTTTGCATCGTCCTCAATTTACTTCGATATCACCTTAAAATCAACTCTGAATTGTCGATTAGTGATATACGGTTCTCGTTTAGTGCCAATTTGTCTGAAATTGAGAATTTTTGGTGTTGTTTTCAATGCCGTGCGACCGAGCTTCGAGAGGAGGGAAGCATTAATGGCACTGGACAAAGCCTTCTTTCTCCTGGCAGCTTTTGGAAAAGTTCCGAAAATCGGAGAAAGACAACAAGAGAGTAGGTTTCAACACTGGTGAAACTGACCTTTAGTCTTTGGTACTCCAAGAGTCTTTGTTGGTCTTTAGGCACGCTATCTGGTTCTCTCTACTCAGGTATAGGCTATGAGAATGATACCAGTAAAATATATTTCTTTTCTCAGTGGAAAAGGACAAAAGAACTGTAACAGCTTTTGACGACCCGTGTGTGATATGAACAATACTGGCAATTCACCCAATTTCCAGAAGACATTTAGCAGATTTAGGCTTGTTTTGAACCGTGATCTTACTGTCGCCTTGTGCTTGTATGGCTTTTGCTGTGTTCCGTAGATATACTAGTCAATACTGTTTTTATCCGCTGTTTTACATGGAAAGCCGACACGCTTCTTCCCTGACTTGGTCGAGCAAGTTGACTTGCGTGCAACGACACTACAGGTCTTCCAGTAAAAGCGCAACCGACAAGATCGGCCGAATAATTACATAGAGATGGAAAGAAAATAGTGTGCGATGAAATAGAAATATGCTTGTTTTCTTCAGCGATCTCACCTGAGACTGTATTTTTCCTTTTTTTATTTCTATTAGCATTGTATCGGTGGCGGATCACGCAGGGAAAACAAATTCAAAGTGACAGTTCTATTGTTGTAGTTGATAAAAGGCAGTTAGCGCTTGCGCGTGCGCAAAATCGTGATAGTGTCCCTTTAACAATCGTCAAAAAAACTCAACTTACGTCTGGAAGGGGGGGGGGGGGGGGGGTCCTGATCCCGCATTCCCACTCCTTTTACGCACGAATCCCACATCCCACATTTTTTATCATCACTATCCCAAATCCCATTTTTCTTTCTTCAAACATTTATTTAAAAGAGGACTAATTTTTGCATAGCTAATGAATTTAAGATGTAGATTTGTCCTTTTGGTTGTTATTTTGATTTTACATGTGTTGTGAGGCTATTGCAAAATGCAATTAGTCATTCATACCTCAGTACGACGAAAGAGTCCAATATGAAAGCGTGATGGTTCTTCCTGTACGCGTGCTCAATTTTTTGCATTTACAACAGACTGTACTCGAGGCTATACAGTAACTGGGTGATGCTAAACAAGCTTTTCATAATTATTGCCCTATGATTGGTGCCACGCATGGACAGACACCTACAATGGCCTAGCATTCCATTCTGGGGAAGTAACATAATCTAGTTTCTTCGTGCTACAGATGAAAGAGTTCATAACTGATGGGCAACCTGCCTTAGGACTCTGATCCTTTGGACTGAAACAGACCTCACTCTACTGGACAATATTCTTACACAGGGCAGGAAGCAAAAGGGTGCAACAGTCTGAGTGAAATTATCCAATGTGTTTGTAATCTCTGTCTGGAATGTGATAGGAAAAAATAGCTGTTTCCAAAAGTAATAAACTAATTTACCTGTGAGGACAAGTTCTTGGCAGAATCCAGCCTTGAAACCTATTATAATTATTTTGAATAAAGTTAAGTTGGTTTCAGGTTAAATTGTACTAGTAATATGTACCCATGCAGTTCAGTTTCAAATGTTTCAACCTAAACATAACAATTCATTAGACTTCCTTTGAATGAGTTTAAGCTACTTTATGTTATTGAAAAAGTGTTTTCTTCAGGTTGAAGCTGATCAATACAGGTTGGAAACAGATTTAACCTGAAAACCAATATGAATTTACCCTACAACATATATGCCTTACTGTGGCCATGTAAAAGGTTTTTGAATAGTTTTGACATCGTCCATCAGCTCCATTAATTTCAAAGGCCAATTGATCAAATTGTGGCAACTTGCTGTTCGTTTGCAGGTTGAGTGAATGGTAAATTTTAGAATTTAATGTCTGCTCTTGCCAGTTTCCATGTTTTTATGGGAAGGTTCACAAACAAAACAGTAAAAAGTTGTCAAAAAAACTTCCTCAAGTGGTGCATGGTACTGTAAGTAATTGATGCTTATGATACTGAGTAACACAACGTTAATTAAGCATGGTGAGATTACCGAAAAATAGAAAGCATAATTTATGACACAATTACATCAGTCATATTTAACAGATCGTTTGTTACATATATAATGTATTATAACTAGTAATAGTTCTCACTAAAGCTGCCCCCGCTATTTCAAGTTCTATTTTCCTAATTAACTGTAGTCAAGTGAGACACGTGAATTTTTTTTTAAATTTACTTTTAATGGGAACGTTTTTGATTTTACTTATATTATTTGTTGATGCGATTGCCCACTTAGCTATAAATCGATCTATAAAGCTACAACCTTACCTTCAGCACTGGCAAAACCTCGTAGCGAACACTCCGTTCCCAGCATCCTTCCCTCTTTTATATGAATCCTTTCGACCCCCAGCGTAGTTTTTTTAGTCCTTTGCGCGCTTTTGGGCAATCCTTTGCGAACTTTTTCCTCAAAAATCGAGATTTTTTCTGCATCACACCGAAATCCGATACTCTATACGCGGGGACTTCAATAGTGGCCTCCTCGGGTTTTGGCCGTCTGGGCCAAAACCCTGCGGGGGCAATTATTATAATTATAATTATCAACATTCTCATTATTATAATTATTATCATCATCATTATTATTATTATCATTATTATTATTATAATTATCATTACTATTATTATTATTATTATTGTTTCTGAACAGTTGAATTATTATTATCATTATCATTTATCTCTTGGCTTTCAAAAGGGCTTTTTTTCTGAGCTCCATACTTTCGATACAGTGTACATGCATAAATTACTTGCAGGGATCAAGCAATTTTTTAGCAATAATTACAGCAATAGTGATCAATTCTCTTACAAGATCTTCCCAGGAGTCAAAAGGTCTCATTTTTATGATCATTTCAGCTTTTTTCGCTGACAAGCCAGGAACAGATGCTAATTCTTGAACAGAGCAATCATTGAAAAATGACAGAATTGTAACCATCTCCTCTTCATTGACATCTCCATCCTCACTCTCATCAGCAGCAACATCACCAATGGAATCTGAAAATATGTAGAATCATATATATTTGATCATTGCTATATCAATGTCACCCGGCCTCAAGAGTCAACGTGGGCCCGAAGAGGATAAATAAAATATCAATGTCACACTTTCACACTTTATTATTTTTAAATTAATTATTACAGAAAAGGGCATGACCACAACTAACAATAGCTTATTTAGGCAGGCCATGCCTTAATAGCCGAAATTACAAAAATATACGAAACTAGTAAAGTAAAAGGGAAAAAGACAGTATTGAATAACAACAAGAAAAACTGTTTCCTTCACCTAATTTAAAATATTAAAGGCACAGCTACTGTTTACGTCAGTTGGAAGAGGACAGATCAGAAGAAGTACCAGAACTTAACAATTGTACATGTATAATCCCACATAAATCTAATTAAGAGTCTTGTGAACCTAAAATGTTGAATAAAATTTGTAAACTATACGTATGAACAAAAAAAATTCTATCAATAGTAGTTTAATATAATTATACAAACCAATGACCACAACATCACTGTCTCCAACTTCATCATCGGACAAACAAATGACTTCAGCCTTGTCTGAGAAAAAATACACAGTTTAATTCACATGTTACAAACACTACCACTGAATTACACTACATGTAGCTTCATAATTTGGCAGATTAATATTTTTTCTTAACATCAATCATAAAAAAAAACATTCATCAATTTTTTTTTATTATTCAAGTTTTTTTTGGTACCCCAAATCAGATGATGTACCATATTATACCAGAAATTGGTTTTTCCTGCAACACTGAACAGTGCTCTAAAGTGCAGGCAGTGATAGATCTTTACCTTTTTTGCACACAAAAACAAATCACACAACAGCATTAAGAAGATCAAAGAAAACCGTGAACACCTCAGAGCACGCGAACAAACCTCAAAACCGCAAGCAAATTACCGATCGCTTTTGGTGGTTTGGTTTTCTCACACCTGATTGGCTCTTTCCTTGTAACACAATAACATTCCATATAAATACTTCTGGTGTTCAGTTTTCTCAGTTTCATAGTAATGGTTTAATGGATATACACAAAAAACTGATATCAAACAAAACAAATTACAGTGAAACTACTGTAAGCGGGGCCACCCAGAAAAAGATAACCAATCACAAGGCAGAATGATAACGATACATTCCAACATTTTTCATTTGAACCAATCAAATGTCAAGTACAAAACGATAAAATCAGCTAAAAAATAGTGAACGGGACGACCATATGCGGTGTTCAAAAATCTGAAAACAAAATCGGTTTCTGGAAGCCTTCGCTCGCAATAAATTTTAGCCTTCAGTTTGTGTTTGAGCATCGTCACTTGGTTTTGTATATTAGAAATTTTGGCAGTAAATTTAAGCCAAATATCTAACGATTTTTCTTTAAAATAGCTTCTATCAACGGTTCTGTGCATTGTGTTGAATTTCGAGCACTCGAATGGTTTCCCACGGTGCTTTGCCGAAAGTCGTCGCATTGATTTTATGCTGTTTGGAACCAGTCTTCCTTCTGGCAACTCATGGATTATGGATAATCGTACTTTGGAATGCCCAGAAAGTGACACCACTCAAAAACAAACTGAAGGTTGACGCCTTTACTTGAATTTGTTTATACGAGCGAAGAATTCCAGAAGTCAAGTTTGTTTTCAAATTTGTGGAAACCGCATATATCCCGTCAGCTGCCGTTGGAGTTTCTTTTTCAATGCTTTCAATGGCCTCGCATACTTCTAAATTAAAATCGTTCTTGAGTGAAAAACTACATAGAAACAAAAGGGTTGAACTTAATTCCGATGCCACAAAGTTTTTTCACTCATCACGTACAAAAAAGTTGAGATTTCATAGTTTTGCACTCGACGTTTAATTGGCTCAAATTGAAAATGTTGGAATGTATTGTCCTCATCCTGCCCTGTGATTGGTTAACTTTGTCTGGGTGGCCCCGCTTACAGTAGTTTCACTGTAATAACAATTTTACTAACCTTTATCTGAGGATAAATCAACAGGACTGTCTTTAGATGCACCTGCTGTTCTTGCATTTAGTGTAGAATTGCAACTGTCTTTAAGATGATCATTTCTTCCATCACACTGGCGGGACCTTTTTGACCATTCATCACCATCATCATCATCTTCCAATAAACAAATTCTCTTTCTCTTTTTTCTTGAATGTCTTAAGTTTTCGTTGCTGTAATCAACTTTCAATAAAATTCAATCAATACAAAGCACATGTAAAGGTGTACATGTACATACTAGTGTTTTTTTTCTACTTTCATGTTTTTATATGTATACAGAATAGCACACCGCATTTAATTCATTAGCTTTTTTTGAAAGGTAAAGTCTTCACAAGCCTAGTGGCTCACAACTACCAGAAATTATCCTCATGTCCAAAGCATGAAGTGACATATAGGAGTCTGAGGAGAAGAAAGAGAATCATGACTATTCAGGTGGTGTTTGTGTTATAAATAACCTCAAACTGGTCCGTAACGTGACCGCCTATGAATTCTTAAAGTTTGAATGGATGCCGATTATTTTTGAACAGATTTCTCAGACTGTTTGAATGACTGGCAATCTATTTAGAACAGTTACAATAGCTCTATCTGTTCGAACGGCTGACGATATTTTTCTAACGGATAGCTCGAGTCGTTAGAACAATCAACGCGATACGTCGTACACACACACATCATGTCCTTTATCCGCACAGTTGTTTCCGAACTGAATTCAAGCACCTGTATTTTGTACTTTCAACAGAAGATGAAGCATTGGTACTTACAGTACACTTGTGAGAAACTAGAAACTTCTTGAGAGAAACGGAAACTTCTCAAGAGGTCGAACGAGATGCGTCTCGCGAGATGTTGGTAACTTACATTTAAGTGGTACTGTAAGTTTAGAAACACAATAAAGCATTGTTGACCAAGCTTGTAAAGTAGCAGTGAATTAATTATCCATTTTCTAAACAAGCAGGGGACTGGGAATGAATATTTGGAACCAATTTAGGGACGGTTCAGTATTTATGGGGATGACTGAGTCGGATAAAAAATGATGGGCTATGAAGATTTAAAAAGGGAAAAATGACCGGGTTCTGAAAAAAGTCTAATACTGTATTATAAATTATGATATCATTTTGTCACTTCAAATTAATACTGCTGCTATATACATGTACCTGTACTGCTGGCAGTACATATTTCAATTAGAACACTAAATACTATCTGAAACGATAAGCTTATTATTATTATTATAATTTAACACATACAGGTGTACTGGCACCAAAATTAATGAGCTCTTTCAAGGGGCCATAGATTTTTATAACACAATCCCCTTCTCCCCGTAAAAACCACTTGACAAAACAAAATACGATAATGTGCGGTTCAATTCTACATCTTACCATCCCCCCACCCCCCGGGCATTTGCGATTTTTTTCTTATTTTGTGGTCTATTCCTCACCCCCGGCCACACAGAAAAAGACAACACCCCGGGAATCCTTGTCAACCACAAATATGTCATGTTGTGTACAAAATAGAGATAAACCCCTGATTTCTGTAATTTAAATAGCAAAAGAAGACGTGTTTTCAAGACCAACACTTTTCTGAAAACCGCCGCGAAGTCCCCTGACTTCTGGCAACCACTTGTTTATATCGCAATGTCGTCCTGAATAAAGTTAAAAGAGCCGACTAGCATTAGTTGCATGCCTACTCACAAATTTGAACACCATAGCATAATGTATCAGTGAAATCAAAGCCTCAAAATCCCCCCACCGGGGCAATCCCCCGGGTATTTGAATTTTTTGAAAATTTGTGTTCAAATTCCCCTCTCCCCTGGCCAAAAAGCCATTCAAATGCCCCCACCCGTGGGATAATTATTAATAAATGACCAGATTACTGTTTGATTGCTTTAGTAAGCTTCTATTATGCCCCGGAAGTCGGGATCAAACGTAGCAATCAAACTGCCACAGAACCCTAACATCTGCTGGTGCAATTTTAGGTCAGAGAACGCGATAATGTCGGCCTCCGCCATTCCACCAATTTGAGGCCAACATTCAACTCCCCACCCTACATGAGTGAGGATCAAATTCCTCACCTCCCGGGAAAGGCAAAGGTGTCAAATGCCCGGGGGGGGGGGGGATGTTGAAGCTTTGATTTGACTGATAAATGTACATAAGAAATCACAAAGCCTACAATTCATAAAGAAAACTGAAGGAAAAATCTAATCCGTATTTTAAAAGATTATGACATTCTTCTCTAACCAGATGGCTACAAGTTTTTACAGATTTCCCCTGGAAATAGACAGTCTCCTTCACGCGCTACAGCACAATCGTGTCAACCGATAAGTGATGTACAAGGAAGAACCGTGCTTAAATAAAGTGTTCAGTTCAGTTCAGAACATCCAGAAAGCACGTAAGATTGCCACCTCCCCCCTCCCAGACAAGACCGTTTAAAACAATTCCCCACCCCCGGGCCGAAAAGGCTGGACGGGGAAGGTTACAGGTAGGGGAAGGTTACAGGTAGAATTGAACCACGCATGACGCATAAGCTTACTAAAATTAATGTAAACATTAGCTAAAGCTCATCAACAGGCATACTATAAGCTAACATGCAACACAAATATTTTTAACTACCCTGAATTTATATAGTACAGTTATAAAATTCATACTGGCGACCACGTTTTCTGGATACTTTAAGTTTAATACTATAGCATATACCATCTACTCACCAGAACTTGAACCCTGTTTATCACACACCGAATTCACTGCTTCTTCAAAAGAACCAGAAGAAGTTATAGCCTCGACAAGTTGGAGACGAGTTTCGCTAGGAAAGATCTCCATCATGTTCACAAGATTTCCTAATGTCGAACCGGGAAAAATTGTGTTCTTCCTGTTTGGGTCATGATCGTCACTTTCCTCGTTACTTGAGTTCGAAGCGAAACTTCTTGAACCGCTTTCTGACGCCGGTTCTGAATGTGAAATACATTTAAATCCACATGGCTGATTTGAATTGAGCTTATCACGAGAAAATGCCGATGGCTTTCGTTGATAGGTAAACTTGTCCAAATTCAATTCTGACATGCTTTCCACGTGCTAGCCTCCAAGTTCAATCCTGCTATTCTATTGGCTTTAGGTTCATTTAGATCTCCAGCTCCACTGCAAATCCCGGTGCAAATACTTCCCGGCTAAATTTGTGTTTATTTTCTCACAAATTAATTTTGTCGAAATCCGCCAAAATCAAAATTATAAATTAAAATAGACGAGGAGGCCTGGGGAAGCCTAAGTTCCAGTGTACCGCGGCCATCATAAATATTCCTGTTCTTTGTTCTTCGCATTCTCGTCTCCATAGCTGCTTGTCCCTCTTTGCCGACTGGGCCTGCGCACGAGGAACAAGTGGCTCTGGGGACACACGATTTGATTCGCTGAAATCAAACAAAGGGAATCCAATCACATCAGCCGTTTTAATCCTGCTAACGATAAGGGATTTTAAAACAGCTGATGTGATTGGACTCCCTTTGTTCGAATTCAGCGAATCAAATCGTGTGTACCCAGAGCCACTTGTTTCTCGTGCACAGGTCCAGCCAGCTAAGAGGGACAAGCGGCTCTGGGGACGAGAATGGCAAGAGCCTCGAAACGAATCGTACTCCTGCAAGTGGGCTGGACAATATTCTGGTCCGCAGAGGCCGCGATTCGTTTGATAAGCAGCAAGGAATCGAGACTTCTGGTTGCAACCAAATTGTGAGCATGCGTAAAGAACTCGTTTAGTAGCTTTCAGCCAATCAGATTTGACTCTGTGCAGTGCATGCGCAGAGTGACGATTACTCAGGCCCTCTCCGTCGTTCTGCGGAAATAAATGTTTAAACATATTCACTAGTCGTTGATCTCATCAGTCGCAGTTTGTGGGAATAATTTCACAGTCATGGCGGAGTTTTAGTTTTATCAATTTTAATTTTCACGCTTCTTTATTCGAATTGCTTATATAATTATTGGAAATCCAATACAGTGGAACCCCGATATAACGATCTTCGATATAACGATATTCCCGATATAACGATGAATATGCTATGTCCCGGCAAAAGTTACAGTAAAATGTATGGGACAGAACCCCGATATAACGATCTTCGATATAACGATATTCCCGATATAACGATGAGTTTTTAGCGCACCGAGCGTAAAATCTTCCCCGATATAACGATATTATAGTATCAGGACACAGTAACAACTTAAACAAAACATTGAATTTAATACACTAAGATTGCAAATCGAGTACAGTAATCTGTAACGTGTCTGTCAACAGCTTTCAGTTTACAATGCCTCCTTATCCTCCTTGTCATTTAATAGTTCTTTCAGTTTTAAAATTTTTGACTTCTTCTTGTGACAAAAAGTATACGTCGCCGGGATTTCAAGGCCGATGCCTTTGTTCCTGCGTTTTCCCGTAACTTGAACGGTAATCTGCCCTCCATGTTTCAAAAATAAATGAAAGAGTCGTGACAATGTCAGCGGCACGTGGCCTACGATGACTTGCTTTCGCTTTCTTTTTCCCTCAGTTCGTTTTATGGCAACAGCATGAGTATCGTGAGGATTATTTGGTTCGTGCTAAGGCAAATAAAACAAAACAAAGTTTTTTTTAGTGACAAAATACAAGGTCATTTGGCTTGAAAACATGGCGAAACATGGTCGTTGCTTTTATCTTTGCCATCTCAGTGCTAATCTTTACGCAAAGTGGAATTAAACTTACCTCACAGTCAAGAACTTCACCAATAGCTGCGTCCCAAATCTCCTTGTATTCGTGGTACCCTCGAATACAAGACTTGAATGAATATGTAGATTCGTCCATGATGGTTTGCTTTTGCTCTTCTCGACACTCTGCAGTCAAATAATCAAAGCTATGGTAGTGAAGTATGTACAGCTGACAGATTGCAGCGCCTACCGCATCAAGAAAACCGTGACTACGAGCCCAGAGATCGCTTTAATGCGGACGAGACAGGGCTTCTGTGGAAAGCAGCTCCAACACAAACCCTCCATTTGAAAGGACAAAAGTGCAGTGGGGGAAAGAACAGTAAAGAGCGTGTTACTGTTCTTGTAGCATGCAACCAAGACGGAACAGACAAGCTACCGCTGTTAGTTATTGGGAAGTATGCCAAACCCCGGTGCTTCAGGGGAAGCAATATGGATTTGATTCCAGTGACCTACAAATCACAAAAGAAGGCATGGATAGACAGTGTTTTATTCGAAGAATGGGTTCGAAAAATTGATCGGAAGATGAAAGCGGCAAACCGGCGTATCCTGCTGTTCATTGATAATTGCACTGCACACGTGTCAGTCACTGGCCTAACAAACACGCGATTGATATTTTTCCCGCCAAACTGTACAAGTAGACTTCAGCCTGCAGACCAGGGTATTATTCAGAACCTGAAGGTCCATTACCGCCAAGCAATGATTCGACGAATGCTGCAGTATTTGGATGAGGATCAGCCCATCAAAGCTATAGATCTGAAGGATGCTACTTTTATGCTAGCCAAAGCGTGGGACAACGTGAGCCTTGACACTATTCAAAACTGTTGGAGAAAGGCCGGATTTCCAGGCGTAGTGGTAGAGCCAACGCAAGACCCATTTGAGTCAGACGAGGAAGGCGTAGAACAAGGTGGAGAATCTAGTTTATGGAGAAGGGTAGTCGAGCAATATCCCTCGCTGGCAGACGTGTCATTTAACCAATTTGCATCTCTAGACGAAGATGTTTTCACAGAGAATCAAATGACGGAAAATGACACGGAAAGGGAAGCTTTGGAGGCAGTCCAACCAGTCCCGGATGCTAGCTCACAAGGGGACGAGTCAGACTCTGATGATGATATATCAGTGATTGAACCCACACCCCTGACTCCTGTGGAGGCTACCGAAGCTGTCAAGGCAGTAAGGGATTTTATTATCACTCTGGACAATTCCGGCGAACGAGAAAGAGAATTCCTTTCCTCTCTTTCATCGATGGAGGATGCCTTTTCAAGAATGCGAGTTAAAACAATGAGGCAAACCAAACTTGACGAGTATTTCAATTAAGGAACAAGTGGCTGTTTAAAAAGAAAAACAATGAACACAGAAACAGCGATAAGTAAAGTCGATTTAAGTCGCAACCGCACAAGTTTTAGTTTTGTTTTGTTTCCCTCTTACGATTCATAACACAGACTCTGTTGTGTGACCTTGAAAACGTCTAATGCTTAGTACAGTTATTGTTTAAGGACATTGCTGCGTGCTTGAAACACTGCATTTGTAAATCATTTGATGCTCATGATAAGTTTTATTAAATAATATGTAGTAAAAAAAAGTGCATTTAACTTTACCCCGATATAACGATATTTTCGGCTATTTTCTGGCTATATCGTTATATCGGGAGTCTCGATATAACGATACCTCGATATAACGATATAAATGCACTGCTCCCTTGGCATATCGTTATATCGGGGTTCCACTGTACGATGATCACGTAGTTCTCTCTTTCATCTTCATCCGCAGTCGAAGAGTATATGGATTATTTGATATACTTTACATCACTCGCTTGTCTTAACACATAAGCATGCCGAAACACCTCAGTCGAATTTCATCAAAAATACTCTGCGCGTGGTGTTTCGAAATTCGATGAACGACTGTCTGTCGTAGCTGATGTGTTACTTTAAAACAACCCATAGCTCTTTGAACTTGCCCTTGTCGTTGTCGTTTGGCTTCAGAACAATTCAAAACTGATGCTTAGCTTTAGCTACGGAATCATGTTCGGAAAATGGGTAAACTGTTATTTATATTTGTTTATATTAGTTATCGATCAGGAATGGTTTTCGATTACAAAAAAAGTTGGTGTTTAAAACAAGTAATTCAAGCAAACTTCCAAACATTTCGTTCTAGAGTTTTCATCAGAAACTATTTTTGTGGATTAAAAAGCAGCAGTTTAATCCCGATTGCCAAAATGTTTCTTTTAGTCTGTAAAAGTTATTGCCATGACCATCTTTGTTTCCAGCGATTTCCTTTTCGTACAAAAAGACATTCACGTGTTGCTCGTGAACACGTGATACCGAGACTTCGCATGAAAATGCTTAGCAAATACATGGGGCACAAATGCGATTATCATATAACTGATATACTACGCGCGCTCTCATTGGTGGATAGGTGTGTTTAGACGAGAGTATGTAAACACGGTTGTGACGTTGTAGATTCGTGCGTAGAAAGAAAAATATTTTATACAAGCAATAGAGGAATTTTTCCGTGTTTAAATAGCCTCATCTAACCACGAGGGGGTTTGCGAGAATTCGAGACAGTTATGAAAACCCGAGACGCAGTCGAGGGTTCGCATAACTGTCTCGAATTCTCCCAAACCCCCTCGTGCCAGTTAGATGAGGCTATGTAAACACGGCAAAAGTTTTCGTTTTCTTAAATGCAACCCAGAATACAGATACGTAACATAGTTCTGGGGAGTAGTTGTTTTGCAACGGTACTGGTAAAAGAATATGATCGGTACAAATAAGTAGTGCCTCAGTGCCTCATGGCTGTTATTAGTCACGCAACGCTGGAGGAACGTTGGCTGGCAAAATGTTTCAATATATGTTTTCTAATGGGAGGCTAGTTGCCACTGAAAAAATACTACTTTTGCGCCAGCTTATTGAAACTCCGAAGAGCGACTGAAGAAACTGCTCGACGAAGGCTTGAATCTCGTTGAGAAGAGTGGATTTCAACGATTTTCAGTTCCATTTCCGCGCGTTTATTGTTTGTTCTAATAACTTAAACCTTATTGATCATGTGCTGGCAAAAAGGAACAGATACATTTTTCCCAGCAACACTCAAGAACACTTGTAAATGTTTTAATATAATATAGTTTCATTTGGATAAAAGAATGCATGTTGCCACAGTTTGTTCGAGGAAATTATAGGAAAGCGCTAAGAACACACCCCAGGCTGACAGCCAGTCAGATGAGTCAAGAAATGTCTTTGTTTTTTAATTAAATAAGCAGGGTATACAAATGCAAAATTGTAGTCTAGCAAAGGCAAAGTATGCGTCGAGCCCAGTGGCCCATATCGCCGGATATCCCGGTTTCCTTAGCATCAGGCGACTGGGAGTATTTCTACTCCCCCCCGGATGGGATACTAGTCCATCGCAAGGTTACCTTCCAGGAGTATTTTGCTGGTATCCATTTATACACCTGTCAGTGCCCCGACCGAGGTTCGAACCCGAATCGCCCGATCAGGAGTACAGCGCACAAACCATTAGGCCACCGCGCCTCCCATAAAGCTGCACAATTATCCAAATAATGCTTAAAGGGATATCTTTCACATTCAACGATGACAAATTTTCTTCTGTTTAACGGATCAGTTTGTAGTCCAGATAAGGATTCATTTCTCTCGTATTGGTCACGGTTATTGAGTGGATGATAAGAGTACTAATACCAAAAACTTAAATGCGTAACATAATTCCGCTAAGCAAAAAAAGGAAAGCTCACTGCCACAGGATTCAAATTAGATCGGTTCTTATATGAGTGAAGAATGTAACGGCTGCGAGGAAGCTTGCACTTTCCTGAAATTTAAATGTGTTTGATGGTACCCGTCAGATAACGCGCCGTCGTGCGTTTTTACAAAGAGCAAGATATTTTCTTCAAAACTGTCATGTCCTCAACAAAGGTCTTTCACGTAGTCCTAGTCTATCTTCACACGGGTAGGTAGATTTACTTCCACACCAACTCGCTCAGCCACAGCGATCAGAATATCTCTCTGTTGGTCCACAGAACTCATCATGATCTTCTGCCGCGATTTAGCCTTTTCGATTTCTCGCGATAAGTTTTCAAGACGTAAGGTCATTTCGTCAATTTCCCCGTCGTTGTCTCCAAGTAGATCTTCGTCCTGAAATTCTTCCTTTTTAGTTCTTCTCCTGCAAAGAATTTTATAGAAAAGATAAGACGCGAGGTGCGGAACACGGTTAGTGCGCTGCTGCTGGGCTACGGATTTTGCGGTTCTAGTTGTGGTTGGCGCGTTGTGTTCTTGAGAAAAGGTACTTTACGAAACCACGACGGCGACGTCAACGGGGACGTCGCCAAACAAAAGATTTAATGAGCAGAACAACAGTCCTTCACGTGCGTTATCCATCTTTGTTAATTTCTTTGTCGTCCTCTGCAAAACAACGGCGTGAAATGACTAAATTCTGAGTTGTGTTGAGAACGTGAACCGCAACGGCGAGTTTTTCATGTTTCTCGTTTGAATTAAATAAGCCCTGAAAAATCCAAGTGGAAATTAGCGCTGATACTGATAATCACACTAAACAAATTCTGATAGTTGCGAGATTCTTGCGCAAAATTTATATGCAGTTTTTTGTGGACGTAGTCGTTGGCGTCGCCGTCGTAGTTTCGCAAAGTCCCTAAAGAACACGACGCGCCATCGTTTAATTATCACATAAGTTATTAATAAAGAGTTTTTGTTTAAAAAAGTTTACTAGTACCTTCCTCAACGTGCACCCAAGTGTATAAAACGGGTGCCAGCATATTTAATGCTATAGAGGTAACAAAGGTGTCAGGTAAAGTCTTTGTGCGACCTTAACGGCTCATCAGGCCGGCGCTTACCAAGGTTTCCAAGGTTTAGTCCATCACAAGGTTACTCTCAACTTAAATTCGCTGGTACCCGTTTATATGCCTAGGCGGGAGAGAGGCACTAAAGCGCCCAAGAACACGGCGCAGTGACCCAGGAGAAGATTACATAGCGTATTCTTCGACTATAAGCGACTACAACAGTCGCTTAATCCTAGAAAAGGGATGTTAAACGCTGCTATGAAGCTTTACCTGCTTGAAACAAGAAACGATTCCATCACTACATGTCAAGCCCGCGATGTTCTCCCCGTCAGTTTGAGTGGGTATGCGTGGCGCACTTCTTGAAATCCTAACTCTATTTCAGACCAAAATATCTGTTCTTACCAAAGCCCTGAATTTGATACCTTATTTAAGAATAGACCTCAATTTGCAAGAGATGAACAACGAAAGAAACGTTTATCCTAAACACCACTAATACTCAGTTCCGGACCAGATTGGACCGCTTTTGCCTTATTCAGATCAAAACGGCTCAAATAGTTTTACCGTGCCTTTGGCATTGCACATACCCATTCAGCCGCTTAGAGAGCGGTTTTCACTTCAATATCGAAAGTAATTCTGCGTTTACTTTGGTTTTACATTACTTCGCTTAGTGATCGGTTTAAAAATCTCGTGCCACTTTTTCAACCAATCAGGAGTGAAACCAAATCCAATCTCAGGCGAGCATGTTTTCCCGCGCTTTGCGTCGGCTACGCATAATTACTTCGCGTTTTGATTGGATTACTAGACTGTCTTTTTCCTTTGTGATTGGCCAGAGTAATTACTTTTTTTTGGTTTTACGAATTAGAGAGACTGCGTAACCCTCAATTAATGTCAGTTAAAACTTTCTCAGTGACACTGAATGATTGACAGCCACACTCTTAGCGAACCAGTGGCCACGATGGTTTATTCGCTTTTACAGATAGGACCTTGTGTATGGGATACCTTTCAATATCTCCAAAATTTGAAAATAGTTCCTTTTCGTGATTTCAATGTCTCATTTTATATGCATTTCCCTGATATGTTTCTGTAACAACAACTAAAGCAACAACAGAGGTTTTTAAAGGACATTGGTTGATGGCGCCCTAGTAACCGAAACTTATCTTTTGTTAACATCTGGGATTTCATGCAATCACGGTGTACTTACTTCCAAAAGCTCTCATTACCCAATCCCACTCTCACAATCGTAGAAGCAGCATACATTCGGCGGGTGAAGAATTTTGGGAACTTTCTCTCAATGTCGGCGATAAACGTAATCTGTTTCCCTTTGTTTCTAAGGAAAGCCGTCTTCTGAATAGCTTCGATATCCCCGACAGCCAAACCAATCTAAGGAAAAATGGCATAAAAATCATTTTTGGACATGTTTCTCTTTAGAAAGTAAAATTCCCAGTGATACTGACCAATGTTGGGGAGCTGCGAAGGACTATTTTGAAGGTGGCGCGTGTAGGGTATCCATTTTTTATGTCCATGTTTTGGAGAAGGTTAGTTGAACCCAAATTTTAATCTTCCGATATTTATGATTGCTGGTTTGATTTATATAAAGGGATAATGTTATGTTCAGTAATTATCCCGATTTAACTTAAGTAAAACGGCTTTCCTGTCATCCCTTTCTAATTATAACAAACGTGACTTACCAACAAATTTACGAGGGCTATCGGCATCACCAAAATAAACAAGTAGTAGAAAATATAAGTGGACTCCGCAAAAGGCACGAGTGGTATTGGATTTTCACGCCCACGAACCTTGACGGTCGCATTCAAATTGTCAATGACAGTTGGGGTGTACTCAATTTCTCCAGACGTCATCGCTGTTACCTTCATAAACGCCTTACCTATTGATGCAAATGAAGCCTGCAAAAGGGAAACAGACGATTAATTAGGCGAGGGAAGTTAACTGCTATATATTTAAGTTTAAAAATCGTGTCTAAGTTGTCCGAATTTTTAGTGATTATCCGGGCCCGCCTCGATTAACACCGCTACCTGCGGAGCCAGGTGCGATTGTAACTTTATTAAGAACGTGATAAAAATATTGTTGTTGTTTGCTGTTGAATGCTCTCAGATAAAATGTTGCGCTTCTGCTAAAAGTAGTGATGAAGGCACTTGAAAGAACAAAAGAATGATCGACGACAGGGGTACTCCCATTTATGGGCTATATAGGTCTAAGAGTGTAGAAATACCATGGCGACGAAGGTTATGCTGAATGAGTGACTCGGTAGAGGTGCTGAAGTTGGGACGGAGAGAGCAGGGGTGGGGTGGGGTGGAGAGGGAGCGAGGTCAACATGGGGCTTTTCCTGCTCAGAAACGGGACGGGGAATTGGTTTGCTTCTGCATATTGAATTACTTCTCGTCCACTAACCTGTTCCTTTAACAAAATGTAAAACGCCATTGAAAAGGCAAAGGTGAACATAACGAACAAAACCAAAACCTTCAGAACGGTCTTCATCACTTCGTTGAACATGGTCACGTACAAGCCAAAGTACTTGAGTGGTTCTATGATGAGGATTAGGTTCACATAGCCAAGGAAAATGGAAAACGTTCCCATCTGCCAATAAACATCAAATTCGGCTTCGAAAGTAGCGTCGTCGGAAACGTAGGGCAAAACAAACAACATCGCAGTAATGTACAACGTCCACTCCATAGCATTTGACCACTCGGTGAAGTAACGAAATCTCTGCGTGTAAATTTGATAAATCTCTTTCGCAAGGTGCAGTGCCGCGAATGCTACGACGATGAAGGGCACAGCTTCGTTGAAACCGCTTTTCTCTTTATAGAAGTCGTCATCCAAATCCGGTTTTTCGCCTGGCTCTGGGGGTTCTGGAAAGCTGATCTTGTCCCTCTCCGTCAAGACAAACGTCGTCATAAATGCGAGAAAAATTGAATAAAGTAAGACGTTTCCTCCGTAGATAAACCACCCAAACTTCCTCCACTTCAATAACATCAGCTTACGAGAGAGGGAATGCGTTAGGAGGAGCTGCTGTTTATGTTTAACCATAGTTGTCAGCCCCAGGAAACGCTCTCCATTCGAGCCACTCTGGTCATCGGGACCTGGGTCCAAAAGGCTGAAATCATACTTGATGGAGCGTTCAGAAAGCGATCTCTGGATGCACCGATCCATGGCAACGTGGGCCGCATCTGGAAAATGCTCGATTAACCTGCCCATCGGGTTTGATTTGACACTCGGGGCTGTTAGTGCTTCACGCCACCTAAGGGAAGACACTGATAGATGAGTCGTTGTTATTAGCAGTTTTCTCGTTTGATGTTAAACCAGTTTGATGTATTTTAAAGTAAGTGATATTTTATGTAACGATTTTTCGTCTATGCTTGTTTGTTTTGTAATAAGTGCTAGTATGTGTGTGAACAAATAAAAAAGAAAAAGAAAAGACACAGGAATCCAAGTATAAGATATTGGCAAGCGTTCAGAGCTAACTTATTTTGCTCTGCTAAGCATAATTTGTACATTAAAATTGGTTTGTTCCAAAAAGTTTCTTTCTCGAAAATCTAATCTTTATGAAACCACCTGCCGGTCAGCGCGTCTGCGCGTCTGCGCGGCCGCCCGTGCGAAGTTTGTCAGTCTGTCCAATCGATTGTCTGTCTGCATATGTCATACCGTCCACCGTCCGTCTTTCTCGGTGTCTGTTAGTCTGTTTGTCTGCTCTTCCAGCGTTGTTCTCTTCAAGTACTTGGAAATTCACCCAAGGAATCTTTCTTTCGGTTGTAATAGTTAATTGTTGACGTTTCTTAGCATGAAGCAAACTATAGAGCAGGAGTGAAATCGGATGTGAACGACAAATAGGCTGTTTGGTAGCACGATACCTTTGATGTTTGACAATGACCATCACCACTTCATTATTCTGCGCTTCCATGGCAACGTCAAGGCACGTCATCTCACGTTTATTCAGGACCTGCAAGCTCGCCCCATAATCTAACAGAATCCTAGTAGTTTCCACTTGATTGAAGTGAGCTGCTACATGGAGTGCCGCGTTACCATCGATATCCACGTGATCCGTGAGCACACCTCTTTCGAGAAGAAGCTCTGCGACGCCGACGTTTCCTGCCTTAGCAGCCCACAGCAGGGGTGTCCAGCCTACGATATCAGGGTGGTTAATGTCGGCGCCCATGTCCAAGAGTATGACGCAGGATTTTCTGCAAGATCAACAAGCCATGGTAAACAGGTAAAACCATAGTTTCCCTAAATATGTGCCAAAGCTCTCTTGGTTTATAACTATGATCACCACTAGCTTGGTATTCACATAGGCGTACTAGCCAGGGGACCGACGGTTCATTTCCCGAACAGTGGCTGGAATTCGAGCCTACTGCAAAATGGTAAAGACGAATCGCTAATTATCTATAGGCACCGGCGATCGCGTTCGCCAAAAACTTTCTAAAACGTAACTGCAATGTCGCCTGACATAAAACACTTTTCAATCTAGAATTTACCTTTTCATGCTAATAACAGCGTAATGTAATGGAGTTCTCCGCTGGTCATCCCGCATCCAGACACAGGAAGGCGCTGCTTGAGTGAGAACCTTGACCTGCCGTGCGGTGCCACGATCGGCGGCCAAATGAAGCGGTGTTTTATGCTTTGTGTCTCGAACACATCCATTGACTTTGGTTTCAAGTAGCAGCTCTAATAACTGTAGAACAGAATAAGAAATTAAAAGTGGGTTAAAAAATATAAGGTCAACTTGAACAAAAAGCTAAATACAGCAACTTGTGCAGTCCGTTTGGAGTGCAACAAGGAAAATAATGATAGAAGGGGGAAGAGAAGGAGGACGGGGAGGCCAGTAGGAGGAAGAGAAAGAAGAAGCAGTGATAGAGGTAATGGTGATAGAGGAAGTGGTAGAGGGGAAAATTAAAGGTCGAATTCAGGAGTAGAAAGAGGAGAGCAAGGGACGAGTAGAAAGAGTAGGAAGAGAAGTAAGAGGTGGTGGTGGTTGGAGAGGAGGAGAAGGAGGAGTAGAAGAGGCAGAAGAAAAAGAAGGAGGGAGAATTGGAGGAGGTAGAGAAAGTATGACAAATAATGATCCATTGTAAAGGCTTAAAAGAGACAGTCCTGTGTTATAGTTCCATAGTTCCATAGCTCAAACGAATCAATCAAAAATCGAGGCGAGCGTGGCCTAGTGGTCAGGGCGCTGGACTTGTAATCAGGTGGTCCCGGGTTCGAGTCCTCCTCCCTGCCACTAAAACGGATTTGTCTTCTGTGGTCCCGAATTCAACTCCTCCACGCTTTGTAAATAGCCAACTGGTCTGCCTCCTGCCAGTTGGGATTTTTAAGAACTTTCTGTTTCATTTACAATATTTGTTTCCTTGTTTACAGTGTCCCCAATTAGCACAGTAGTGCTAAATACATTGACACTTAAATAAAGTTATTATAATTATTAAAAGTGAAGTATTCAAGATACCTTCGAGTTATCCGCGTAAGACGCATAATGAAGAGACGTTCGCTGTTTGTGATCAGGTATGTTGACCAGGTCTGACCCAGTCTCGCTCAGCAACATGCTCAGAGTCTCCTCTCTGCCCTGTTCGACAGCAAGATGAATGCAGCAGCGAAGGCGCTTGTCCTGAGCTGGCAGCTTCGCGCCAAACGATATGAATAATTTGGCGCAATCAGTCTCTCCTGCGGTTACCGCCACGTGAAATGGCGTCTGACCATTCTGGTCCATGGCGTCAATTTTAGCGCCATTTTCGTGGAGAATTTCTATGCATTTCACGCTTCCCAAGGAAGCAGCACTGATAATATAAAGAAATCGGAAGAGTTTAGTTTGAAATGTGTACAGAAGAAGATTTCAATATTGATGAGGAAGGTGACGGGGTTGAGCATACGGTGTTCGTTTCTGAAGTTGCTAAGCAACATGACATTTAATTTTTTTCACGCGCGATTACTTTCGGTGCATCGCGAGCTCTCACACTACTTTCTAATTTATTGGGTCTTTCTGTGCGTACCGAAAACAAATGTATCACATGGTTTTACCTTTGTTCGTGATTCTTTGTAGTTTGGGGTAGCATAGTTTGTCATCGTTTGTTTCTTTTGATTTACGTCATCTGTGCCCAATACCCACGGAAGGAGCCAATTTATTGGATAAAAAGAGCCCGAAACTCCTTGCGTGCGCTTCAAGGAAGATTTCCCAAAACTGGTACTTTTTTCCCGACTGAATACAGGAAATTAGATTACTTTAAACCACCAACTAGAGGACACTGATTGCTTTAAGAACAGCCAAAACACAAGAATCGAAACTGAAATGAATGTATGGCAATCAGATCGAAGAGAAAAGACTGTGATGGAATGACGTCGATGCACACTTTTGAACCCAAGGTCATTCTCGTCCTCAGAGGCCCCGATTCGTTGGTCAGCACCAAGGAATCGAGACATCTGGCCGCAACCAAATTGTGAGCATGCGTAGACAACTCGTTTTGTACCTTTCAGCCAATCAGATTTGCCAAATTTGATTTTGTGCATACGCAGAATGACGGTAAGTCCGTGAATCGCCGACTTCCGGTGTTGGAACTTCCCAGAGGTCGTGCTTCTTGGTGCTGACCAAAAGGATCGCGGCCTCTGGGGACGATAATGACCTAAGGTAAACCTAAATTTGCACGCAATCTTTTTTCTTTTCTTTCTAAAAATATTTGCAGAAAATACCTGTGAAGAGCGGTTTTTTGTTGGCTGTCCCTTGCATTTACATCTCCACCTTGTGAAATCAGCATTTTAAGCACTTCCTGGTGCCCTCCAACCGCTGCCAAGTACACTGGTGTCTGAAGGCTCTTGTTTTGACAGTTCACATCAGCCCCATACTGAATAAGGACCTGGGACACTTCTTTAGAGCCCGTTTGTACCGCAAGATGAAGTGCCGTACTGCCATCCAAGTCACATTTATTGATGAACTCTTTAAAGCCTGAGTTAATCTCAGGTTTTGAAACAGCCGAGGGCTCTTTCTTGAAGAAATGGCGAATAGCTACAGAATTTAGGTGGAAAAATGAATTGATTTTTGTGCGAAATATCAAGAAATTATTTCTAGTAGTGACAGTCTTCCGAAATGCATGTTACATTTGAACTGAGGATAGTGTAAAAGATTAAAGCTGCAAATAGTTCATGCCAAACGGAACAACTGAATGAGGAAGGGTTTTCTTACTTTGTTCTTCAATTCTTGTCCTTCGTCTAAAGAAAAGCATACAATTTTTTGGCTAAAACGACCTATGATGCTTTATATAATAACCAAATCAATGCGCGCGCTCTGATTGGTCAACCAGCTATGGTTTATTGTGCCAGTAAACTCATGGAAAAATCGCGCGTCTTCTGAATTATTATATAAAAGCAATAGACCACAAGTTTCTATGGTTTATAAGCTGATAAACCACTTGGGATGTTGGAAGAACACTCTAAGAATTCGTAAATCACTCGCCTGCGGCTCGTGATTTACAAATTCTTCTCGTGTTCTGCCAACATCCCGCGTGGTTTATCAGCTTATAAACCATAGAAACTTGTGGTCTATTGCTTAAATATATGCTATGACAGAGGTCAAATAGAATTCTATTATTTTATCCTTTTTTCTTTCAGAAAATGAATACAATTCGCATATGCAGCATTGGATAGGGTGGCCACTTTCGCGAGTTCTCACATGAACTACTCATTGCATGAGACTTGAATTGCCCTTGAGGTAACAATAAAAAAAAAACAACAGGAACAATACCCCTAGCCCCCCTACCCCCCCCCCCCCCGAAAAATAAAACAATAGCATTACAAGCTTACGAGTGCTGCTACACTTGGCAGCGTTTTGCGTAATAGATATGTGGGGAACAACCAGTCGAAAAAGCCGCGTGAGCTAGTGGCTGAACGAGACCCTTTGTTTCTCTCGTCGATTTTTTCATTCCTCGCAATACAAGCTGGCCTGTAATTCTGATCTGAAAAGCCAATGCTTACGTCCCTATATATGCAAGACGGTAAGCTCCTTCAACTCTCTTACCTGCTTCGACTATCTGTTGTGTAACGTAGGAATCTCCATTGGTGGAGGCAAAATGGAGCGCCGTCATTCCTTCCGCTGAACAAATGTCAATCTTGGCTCCATACTGCAGCAGGAGGAGACAGATTATGCTATAACCAGCGCCACTGGCGTGCATAAGTGGAGTCACGGCTTTAAAGTCAGAAGGGTTAGCATCAGCCTTTGCGTTCTTAAGGAGATGCTCGACAATTTCTTTGTTCCCAAACGCCGCGGATTCGTGTAAAGCGGTTGATCCAGTCACGCTGTTTGCCGTGTTAACTTTAGCTCCTGAGCCGATCAGTGATAGGAGCGCGTCCATGGAATTGAACCTATGAAGGAACAGTTAGGAATTCCTTATCATAAACACCAAAGCACCCCCGCATCTAATCTGTAATGATCTTACTCTAAATTTAAGTTCTCACAAAATCTTTATGTCGAAGCAATTGCTGTTGAAATTCCCTTAGGCGCACACCCTTAGGGCCTGAACAACTGTCCACATTAAGAAGTGTCTGTTTGAGCGAGACTAAAATGCAGTGTTTCAATGTGGCTAGGAACATAACTAACGTAAGTGTCCACTCAGAAAAATCAGGAAAGGTGTCTTTTTAATTGTGGGAAGTTAAAAATGTGGTGTTTGTAGCTGGCTGGGACCACGACTAAAGTAGATAGAGGAGGTAAGTTTCTAACGAAACTGTGGTGCTGCGTCGGTGGGAAGTATAACAAGATAATTTGGTTTTATCAGCTGGGTTGATAATGTGAATTGGACACCGTAAAGAGATTCGAGCGTTAGCCCTTCGTCGGAGCGAATCCAACGAAGGGCTAACGCTCGAAACGTCAGCTTTCGAATCTCGTTACGGTGTCCAATCCCAGTTGATAAAACCAAATTATCCCACGACTAAACTGTCCGCTTACGGGAGGTATCCATTGGCGGCCGGGAACGAGGTTGGGAACGAGGCTGAGACGTCTTCATGTACACATGTTGAATACCGAAGAGCTCCGATTTCAATCCTTGTTTCGTGGTTTTGTTCCGAGAGGAACTACTCGAGTAAACTCATAAAAAGGACAAAAACTGCCGGGTTTAATGGCAGATCATATAGAGAGTAAAAGTACATTACATGTGATCTGTCATGCGTCATGCGACAGGCTGCTTTATGCGTAGACCTACTTGAATTATGCGTTTCAGTATTATGTTAGAGTCCTTGGGAGCAAGGCACTCAAATCTCATGGCGCCTCACTCCACGGCTGGGTTCAACCTGCTAGAGATAGCACATAGAGTCCAAACTCTAACTATCATCAGAAAGCCTGATTTGATAGCATAGTGCACTGAAAGACGTAATAAAAATTTAACATTCCGGCCTTCCAGGATACAAGCGTTCCGGTTCCTATATTTCAGTTTAAATTCTGTAATTTCCCCGCTTTTGAAGGAATGTTGTTCTCCCTTCTTCGACAAACTAAATTTGGAATAACATTACCAGATTTAGTTCCCTTCAAATTATTGGACTGTGCTTGCTTTTGCGACTCGATCCAGCTCAGTCAATTTGCATAGAGTGGCCAATTCCTTCGCCGCGTTCAACTGAAAGCCTTTTTCCATGACAAAGAGGATGATTCTAACACCTCGGACAAAGATACTTTCGAGACGCTTCAGACTCGAAAATCTAAGTGGACTCCCCCAGAGGGCCAGTTTGCCTCTTAAGATTTTTTCATTAAAAAATGCCGCCACGACATCAACAAACTTAATTTCAATTGCAACACCAAGTTTTCCAACCTTTCTTCGGAAGAGAGGAAAACCTAAGTAAGCGCAAAGACATAATTATCAAAGCGGCCGACAAAGGCGGCGCTTTAGTTGTTTGGCGGGCCGACCTCTACCAAAAAGAAGCTTTGCGGTAACTTTCTGACACCTCTTTTTATGCTAAAGTCGATAAAGATCTCACCTTTACTAACCAACAAATTGTCAAGAGCACTATTAACGACCTTATAGTCAAACAAGAATTGCCGGGTACTGCTACCAATCTCATCATTACCACTCCCAGAACCTCGTGTATTTACTTTTTACCTAAAATTCACAAACCTAACAACCCAGGTCGACCTATCGTCTCTGCCTGGAGTTGCCATACCGAACTCATTTCCAGCTATTTAGACAAAATTATGGCACCTATTGTCAGATCTTTACCGTCATACGTTAAAGACAGTCAACACGCAGTTCAAATTTTTTCGCGATTTCAATTTCCTGGGCGAAGACAAACTTATTTTCACTATGGATATTACATCTCTTTACACCGTCATCCCAAATGGCGAAGGTCTTCTAGCCCTCAAACATTTTTTTGATTTACGCAATGTTAAGGAACCAAGCTCGGAAACATTACTCCGCCTGACTGAGTTAGTGTTAACACTCAACTGTTTTTCATTCGCGAACAATTATTACAAACAAATCAATGGCGTGGCCATGGGTACCAAAATGGGACCCAGCTACGCCAATCTTTTCGTAGGCTACATTGAACACCAATTTTTCAATCAATACAACGGCCCAAAACCTGAACTCTATCGTCGCTACATTGACCGACTGTATCGGCGCTACCTCTTCTACCAGAGAGGATCTTAATCAATTTGTAACCGCTGTTAATTCGTTTCATCCTGCCCTTAAATATACCTGGGAAATTTCCGATACTTCCTTAGCATTCCTGGATATCAAAGTTTCTATCGAAGGCAACAGTTTATGCACCAGTGTGCACTACAAACCCACAGATTCTCATAGCTATTTGTTGTATTCATCTTCACATCCATCACATGTCAAGAATTCCATTCCTTATTCTCAGTTTCTTAGACTTCGCCGTCTTTGTAGTGACGACTCTGATTTTTCCTTAAGATCAGAGGAAATGTGCAATTTCTTCGACAAATGCGGCTACCCTGCTTCTGTTGTTCAAGCGGGCCATCATCGCGCCCAGCAAATTGATCGACAGTCAGCACTACAAACATCACAGAGAGAAAACAACGATAGAATTCCATTCACCCTCACATTTCACCCTCACAACCACGCAGTTAAATCCATCATTCTCAAAAACTTTAAATTACTTCAAAATGATCCCGACACTGGTAGAATCTTTTCGCAACCTCCATTAATTTCATTTAAACGCGACAAAAACATAGGTAACTTTTTAGTCAGAAGTGCATTCCAAACTAGTGATCAACCCGGAACTTTTAAATGCGCTCGCGCACGATGCAAAACATGCCCTTTCATTCACAACGTTGACAAAATATCGGGACCAAAGCGATCTATCAAAATCACTGATCATTTCACCTGTACCTCAACCAATGCCATCTACTGTATAACTTGCACTCTTTGCAAAAAGTTATACATCGGCGAAACAGGGAGACGAGTTGGCGACCGATTCCGAGAACACCTTCGTGACGTAGAGAAAGACGAGAAAAATGCATCGAAACCGGTCGCGAGACACTTCAATCTCCCAAATCATTCTAAGCAACAGATGGCAGTCTGCGGCCTTTCCCTTCACCAAGGAAACACGGAAAGCCGTAAAACTCTAGAACAAAAATTTATTTTTCAAATCGGCACTCTTAATCCTCACGGTATCAACGAACGCTTTTCATTCAACTAATTTATTCCGAAGTTTTCACGTTATCAGGCACCAGCCAATAGCGAAGTTCCATCTTTCTGTATATAAAAACACACGACGCACAATTCCTTGATTCGCTCCGACGAAGGGCTAACGCTCGAAACGTCAGCTCTTGAATCCCTTTACGGTGGCCAATTGACATTATCAACCCAGTTGATAAAACCAAATTATTTCATTTCAAAAACTGAATCCCCAAAAAAAACAGAAAGACGATCATATTATTCAAATAGTATTGCATGTAGTAATTAGATTAATTGATATTCTTCTTCGCTGAATATTAACATTAACAATCAGTTACCGTATTCTGAATGTGTAGTGAAAGCGATAAATTTTCCGCGCTTACGGATCTCTGAATCTCTTAAAATAGCTTGTCATTAGATGGTACGTGACGTTGAAAGCAGAGATAGGCTCGATTTCTGCCGCTATCTCGAGTCGCTCCGATTCCCGAACAGCGGCTGGTAATCGAGCCTAAAGCAGAGATCGATGGCAGTGAAAGCGCTCTATTATAAAGGACACAACGCGTCGGTCCATGTTTCATGATCGTGTTCACAAAACGTCTGGTTTACCCAGTTCTGCATGAGCGAGTCTATTGACAGACGCACAAGCATACGTGAGGCATAGAAGCATACATAAGCAGAGGTGGCTGTCTATGTAAATTTGGCATTTGTATCGATTTGAAGGTTGTAGGGCCAGGGTTAGAGGAAAATAAACAAATAAAAATGCCCATTCAATCGTTGACCTATAAAGTTCGCGTGTTACAATCCTGCCAGTTGCGTTAAATAAACACCATATTGGCAGCGTTGAGCAATCCGTTGAAATAAAGGTGAAGGTATACTAGCGTTGATGCCTGAGCCGGCTGTAAGTTGTACCAATGATTGTCACTCACCTGGCGGAAAGATGAAGCGGAGTCGACCCATCTACACCAAAAACGGCTACTTTAGCGCCGAAATCGAGAAGCATGTTGACCATGAAAACCTTGTTGTATTTGGCCGCGTAGTGCAGTGCCGTGAAACCGTACTCGTCAAACGCGTCAACGTCGATCTTTTTCTCGGACAAAATCTTACGTACTTCTTCGGCATTTCCACTGGCCGCAGCGCGATGGAATGCGACGTTCGCGTCTTGCAAGGGAACCATTTTCATTCCTAACCGAACCGACTCATCTTGAAGCTGGAGTCTTCCTCCGGACTGAGGGCGTTTGGCTTGAACCATCGGGCTACGACGAGGTCTTGTTATAAGGGAGCGGTATTCCCCAACATTTACCCTCGAATTCGTCCTGCTGGAATCTGTGTCGTTCATGTCTGCGTAAGACATCTCTGTGCGATATTAGCGATATGTGCTGAACTGTTTACTCCATGTTAATTTCATCGTCATTCAATGTGCGTGATAATTAGTCAGTAGTAAACGCCTCACTAAGCACAACATAAAACAATTGTAGCTAAGGATACCAAGCAGCTAAAACAATAACATCCTGTCAAATTAGACTCGGGAAATGTCAGCCGGAAAGTTAAAAATTTCCTCCGTCCGCATTTTCTGAGATAGCTTAATGGCAGTTGTCGAATTTTTCTTTTTGAGGGAATCAAAAGTAGAATTTGGTCAGTCACGTATTATCCGTGCACGTGATGTGTATGTATGCAATCAAGCTCGAATCACGGTAATCGGCTTTCTGTGAAAGTCGTGGATAGGTACGTGACGAGGGGTACAGGGGGTATGGAATAGGGGGTCATTTTGAGGGTGCCTTCTACCCGGCCCGGGTTTCTGTCCTCAAGTACTTCTGTATTTTCATGTTTAAGAAAGCGTGCTAACAAATTCATTCTGGAAACAGGTGATGGGGTATAAACAAACAACTGTCAAGTGACACAGAAAATTTCATAACATTTACTGACAATTGACCGATCAAATCGTGCACGAACCTGTTATTAAAATCCTCAAACCGCAACCTCTGGTGTGACACTAGACTGCTAGACTTCTATCATATTAATTAACACTAACAATTGACAGTCGCGTCAAGCTGCCTACTGACTCAACTCGGGGTAAAACAAAAGGTTCATGTACCTGTGAATAACAAACAAGGATCATTAAAAAAAACATGAAAAAGAAAACATAAACAGCGGTGATAAACATTAAAAACACCGCATTCTACTGAACATGACGTTCCGTATGTTATTACGCATACATTTCCAAACGTTTAACCGTAGAAAATTGTTTCAAAGCTATTTATACAAAACGACGCGGATCTGGAATCTAGATAGAAAAAATCTGCAGTAGTAATTAAAAAATTAAACCAGACTTACCTGTCAGTTGAAATTTCATTGGATTTCTATTTGTCATTAAGCACTGAGGGATGACGTGGGTGAACTTAGCTTCCACATCCACCTGCCAAGTTTTATAAAAAAACAAAATGACGTCAACCACTACTTTGCGGGAATTAAAATTAGCATTGCGCCTGCGCGAAATTCAGTTTTAATTTAAAGTTCTTAACATGTGTGCAGTGGACACTCCCTGTCAAATTAAGTAGGAGGGCACGACATCACCCAGTGTTTGTTGACGAACAGAATTCCAATCAAACTTAAACTTACAGGTATGTCTTGTTTAACTTTGAATTCTATTCCGTCACCACACGGAGGGCTCACGTGAGACTTCAAAGTACACTGCACACATCAAGAATCCATATTCTGCAACAATATACAACTTACCTATTTCAATTAACGTTGTCAAAAAGCTTCAAGCTACAAGGCAAGACCGAAAGGTAGTATGGGTAGAAGTAGAGGGCTGCTGCACGCGTTGAATGCTGATCTAACGAGCTGTCAAACAGGATTTTGTAGGTTCTCTTTTTCTCTCCTCAGACGACACATTTGGAACTGAGGTATTTTTAGCCACACTGAATATATTTTCCAAAATCCAAGCTTTGCAACAGAAAGAATGAAAGACTTCCAAGGCTAACTCCAGTTAGACCGAGTAGTGCTTTGAATATCATGATTCACTGAAAATTATTTGCATATCAGTGCAAAATAAATTTGCATGTTTCTATTTTTTGTGCGTGACTATGTTTTGGCTATGGTGAGACCTTTTCCGTAGCTATTCTGTCACTAAATAGCTTTGAGTTTTGAAAATTCTGACGTCTAAATTCATTGTGGCTAAAAAATGACACGTTTCCACATGTCTTAAGCGAGAAAGAAAATATTTTCGATATCTGCAACCCTCTACCTCTACCTTTCGGTCTTGTCTTGAAGCTTGAAGCTTTGATCTGACGACGTTAACTGGAATAGCTGTTCGATTTGACTGTAGAAAAAACTACTTCACAATGATCATTGGGTATAAAATAACCATTTTAATTAGTATTCCCGCAAAGCAGTGGTTGACATCATTCTATTTGTTGGGAGGTAGATGTGGAAGCCGTCTTAAAAGAAAGCTGTCCGTCAAATGACAAGATTGAAAAGCTTTGCTAATAAAGCAAAAGCTTGTCGCTGCTGACATTGACATTCAATGCTGCCTGCAACTCTTGAATTAGCAAAGTCTCTTTAACTTTGCAATTGTAGTCGGTTTTTCCGGACGCCAAATGTCAAAATGATACCATTTAATGTTGTGACCAGTTGTTTCAGGGTATTACGTGATCAGGAAAAGTGACTTTTCCGCTTTAGGAAAAAGTTGACGGCTGCGCGCAGGTTAACAGACAGGAAAGGCTTGACAAAATCAGTTGGTACATGTATTGCATTAAGTATCCTTACTTTTAAGAGTAATTCGTAAAAATAGCAAGAAAATGGCTGTTTACTCTTTACGGCTTAGTTCGTCTCTCGCAAACGAGTGTCGTGACGTTCAGGGGCGGATCTGGGAGGAGGGTGCATGCAGGGGGTGCGCAACCCCCCTCCTGAGATGACCTGCGCCTTTCTAATATAAAGAGTATTCTGCTTACGTCACCATTCAGTAACGTCATTCCTTAGTGGTGCATCCCCTCCTAAGCAAAATTCTGGATCTTCCCTTGACGTCAATTTTGTCAGCTAAACTTCCAAGACCTTCCAACTTGACATAGCTTAATCAGGTGTACAAGTACTTCACCGTTAATTTTCGATAGAGTTCCTGCTAGTGCCTGACCCATTTGCCACAAAAAGCCAATGCAAGAAATAAAAGTAGAGGTAAGCCTGATCCCACTTGAGGCTTTGGGTAGACAAAATCATAAACCTCGTTTGGTCGGCCGGACATCACTTTGTGCAGGGACGACAAACTTTCCCCACCGACCCTTCAGAAGTTTGCAAGTACTTAAGTCAGTTAACAGAAGCTGGTGAAGGGAAAAGGAAAACAGAACGAAAACAACAACAACACTGAAGTTAGCGACAATTTTAATTCGGACAACCAAAAAAAAAAGCCGATGCACTGAAAGAGATTGGATGTTGACCTGGTGGCATTTAAACAATGTACACTTATTGGTCCTTACATCAACCAAGAGTCCAATACAATTATGTTCTCTGATTATATCTATTTATATTGGTAACGAATACGAGAAAAAAGGCTAGAACTGGCCGCAAATTGAGATTACTTAATTTAGCTTAATGGGAAAAGGATTCGATGATACCATCGCCAACATCGCCGTTCAGTGTCCAGCTGATGGAGTAAATAGGATTCAGAGAAGGAACTATTTTATAATCCAGACAATCAACGCTTTTGGACGATGTTTGCACGTTTCTCGTCGTTGTGCAAGATTCCTTAGGTTTAATCGTATTGTCGAAGTTGCGGAAATTGACTGATTAAAAAGTAGTTAATTGAATCCACTCACTAAAGTGTTTCATCTTCAAGTTCATGGAAATGACTGCGTGGTTCTTCTGTTGGTGTGATGAATCAAATAATTATCTGCTGCAACGGAGGTATATCTTTTCGTCTGCGATTTAGTTTAGGTCGACAATTTGACAAAAATGCCAATTTTAGCCTAGTGGTTAATGGTTAATGTCGCTAACAAAGGCATCTTCCTCGCGAGTATCCATGCCAGCTTTGGCGACTACAGCCAGCAAAATGTTACGCTGGTCGTGGATCGCGTCAATGATTGACATTTGACGTTTCTTTGCCTTCGTCAGTTCCTTGGCGAGTAATTCAATTCTCCGTTCATCCTCATTTCCCGCCCCTTGCTCTTCATTGGTGAGATCTCCGGCTTCGAAGGACGATTTTCTGCGAATGATAACACAGAGGCCGTCTTTTAGTTAAAAGAAAGAAGAGTATACGTAGGATAATGAACTGAAGTATTCTCAAAAGCTCAGTGCTAGTCTGATAACTGCTGGAGCTGCGCAACTGTGTACCCTCTTAAAATTAGGCTTTTTCTTGAAATGCTCACAAAATTTTAGAGGGTGGTCACTTTCTCGTATCCGTATACTGCTCTATTAGCGCTCGCATAGTAGAGGGAGATTTGCTCGTTGCGCGCAAGGCTAAACGTTAGTACGCACGAGGGATCTAGGACTAGTTCGTGCCACTAGTCGCGGGAAATTAAGTCCAGCGTGTGAACTTCTCGTAATTTGAAGGGATTTAACATTGAAACCAGTTTGACGTCGCGCGATAAGTTGTAGGGACCAAATTCTGGTCCCTTCTACTAGATTTTTATTCAAAATTGGCTTTTAAAGTGCTACTATGACGAAATTTGGGTGTCTCCAAACTAAGCCATTTTAAAGTATTAAACAGTAGTCTGCATGAGAATAAAATTGCCGCTTTCTTTTTGGAACCATCTTTTTTCGTTACAGAGATATTCAAGTTTTTTAAATATGCAAATTAGCTAAGTGATGACGTCTTAGACCCAACCAAATTTTAATCAAATAAATGAAGTAAAAGTATCTCACCCAGTTTGTATCAGAAATCTTTGATTCTTTGCATCATGACTCTACTAGGTGAGTTGTGCAATATGCGATTAACAATTATGTTACCATGGCAGCATGCTGGGTCCCAGATCTCCCCAATGTTAAAGGTATTCTGGCCATTTCTGGCCGTCAATTTTGATATTTCTCAATGACTCCGGAGCTAGATGATTCCGCAAGCATATTAATGTGTTAGGTAGGTTCTTTAGCCTGGTTTAATTTTTCTGGGCTAAAAATCACTCAAATGCTGAAAACAGATTCGAGGGGACTGGAATAGAGTGTGTTGCCATGGAAACAAGATTAAGTTACAACCATAGGTGTGTCGCATGACGAACTATTACTGTGCCAAGTTTCAACTGTCTCTGTAGAAACCTGACCGAGATAGCCCTATTTTTTACTTGATATAAAATTGGGTTGAGTAGATGACGTCATCAGTCTCCTAAGTTGCATATCTTATTTTTTCAAACTTGAATATCTCTGGAACTACTACAGATATTTGATAACGGAAAACGGCATTTTTAATCTCACGTGAAGCACTGCGCGTTTCCCTTCAAAAAGCAAGGTGTGAAAATTTGATCACAGTAGCACTTTAAACCCAGGACTTTAATCGACGGCAACTCAACAACAAGAATACACATGCGGCCGAGATGGCGGGTCTACAAACAACTTCTTCTCTTGTTTACGATGCACGACGAGAGCACGAGGTATAAGTAATGTGACAGGACTCTGTCCCCGCCCCTTGTTGCAGAGACAAGTCGCAGGGACTAGTCCCCTCGGGTGTGCCGACAATGCAAATCTCTGAACTAGAGTACTCCTACAATTTTCATCCTTCAGTATAACCAGCAATAGCAACTAAAAATAACTGACCCAAGTGGCTGTATAACTAAAATTTCTCAACGGTCACTGAACTTATTGAAAAGCGGCTGTAGGTAATATACCAAACAGTTGCGTTTAACGTTTGAAACAATCACACTCATAAACTCACTGTGACGATAGCTTCTTTTTCACGTAGCGTCCAGTTTCTATCAACAGAGGCTTGTGAAAACGGCGTGTAATAAATTTTGGGAACTTTCTTTCAACTTCGACGACGAAGTCTATGAACTTTCCTTTGTTCCTCAGGAATGCATATTTCTGCACGGATTCAATGTCTCCCACAGCTAAACCAACCTGTGAAAGACACTATTGTTGAGGAAACAAATATAAAAAATACATTCGCTGTGGTAGCGGTAGTCGAGAAGGTGTACACATCGATCGATAAAAGGAGTTACCTGTACTAAGGAGGAAACATGCTAAGGGATACTCCGAACGTATGCCATACATTTAAGCGAGGGTACAAATTAAATCTCTGTAATAGGGAAAGATAAAGAGGAACTAAGGGGCTAATTTTGATTCTTTATTAAAATCATGATACAGAGGTCCGAAGTCTCGTACTATCGATTTCTCAAGCCTTCGAATAACTCCTTCCAAAGTCGCTTCCCCTTTTTTGTTTCACTCAGTCCACAGTCAAACAGTACCATTTTACCCCCTTTTCTGGAACAGAGTTTTTCCCCTTGCCGTAAATTTGAGAAATCGTCATTCTGCTGTATAGCTTGAATTACGCAGTACTCACCAAAAGATTCATAAGAATAATTGGCATGGCAAAAATGAAGATTGAGAGAAAGATAAACGAGGATTCTCTGTAAGGTACAAGAGGTGCATTAGATTTCGGATTCTGGGCCTCTAAGTTGTCCACCAGCATCGTGGTATAGTCCAACTCGCCTACTGTCATCACAATCACCTTTACTAGCGTCAAGAAAAAGGTGTCGAACGCTCTCTGAAAAATAGAAAACGAATTGTCGTCTCAGACCACGGAAATGACAATCAGTTACAATCAGGCTCATGCAGGCTGAAGTAAACTTCTTTAAAGTGCACCTAACCCCAAAATATTTTTTCGTTAAAATAAACCTTTGCACCAGTTCGAAACGCATTGCACCTTTTGTTCCTCCTTTTTACTAAATGCGGACTATTTATAGCATTAAAAAGTTACGAAAAACTGTACGTTATTTGGTTCACGACCGAGTCAGAAGGGGCGTGGTTCTATTCCTGGGTAGACGTCACAAACTGATTTGCATGCATGTTTACTAAGATTTGATGCGATGCAAATCAGTTTGTTAGGTCTACCCAGGAATAGACCCACGCCCCTTCTGACGTGGTCGTGAAACAACTGATGCTCGGTTTTTGGTAACTTTTAAATGCTATAAAAAGTCATCATTTGATAAAAAGGAAAAACGAAAGGTGTAACGCGTTTCGAACTGGTGCTAAGGTTTATTGTAGCAAAAAAATATTTTGGGGTTATGTGCACTTCAACGCTAGGATTTTGTAATTGTTCATGTTCATCCTCAGCTAAATTTCTGCGATTGGAGTAGAAGATTGTTTTGATTTATTTTGGGTCGGTAAAATCAAGAACCAGAAAAAATAAATACGGAGCTCCGCTTTTAGGCTTGGATAAATCTATATCTTACCTGCTCCCTGAACAGAATGAAGAACACCACGGAAAAAGCAACAGCAAACAAAAGGAAGAGGCTGATGGTTTTGGCCACTGTCATTGCCACTTGGAAAAACATGGTCACGTAGATGCCAACATGCTCCAAAGTCTGAACGAACAATATCAAGTTCATGTAGCCAAGGAACACGGCAACTGTTCCTATTTGCCAAGAGATTCTTGGATCACCTCGAAGACTTGAAAGGCCTGCGGATACGTAGGGAAGTATGAACAATATGGTAGACAGGTAAAGTACCCATTCCAGTATATTTGTCCACTCTTTGAAGTACGCTATTCGTTGATGGACCACCTGGTAGATTTCTTTGGCAAGGTGGAATGACGCAAACACCAAGATGAGGTACGGCGTTATTTTGTTGAAGACGTCTTTCTGCACGAAAATGTCGTCTTCATCTTCGTCATCGTGTTTGCGCTTGAGTACGATTTTCTTCCGCTTATCCAACATGAAGAACGTCATCAGAAACAGGTATAATGAAAATATGGCTAGGTTCGTCCAGTAGACGAACCATCCATAACTACGCCACTTTATTTTGAGAAGTTTGCTGCAAAGATCATGTTCCAGGAGGTCCTTCTGCTTGTGCTTGACCATGACCACGAGACCAAAGAAAGACTCACTATTTGGTCCACTTTGATCGTCGGGACCTGGATCGAGAAGGCGGAAGTCGTAAGTGATAGCACGTTGGGCAAGAGACCGCTGGACACAGCGATCCATGACAGACTTGGCAGCATCCGGGAACCGTTGGATAAGCTTCCCCATTCGGTTCTGACCATCAGGGCTCTTTGCGGACAAAACGTCTCTCCATCTTGAAACAAGAAGAAGCAAGGAATCAACACACAGATTCTTGTGAGCAAAATAATCAACATTAAGATGGTTTCCACCTGCCCCCTTGCATTAAAGAACGTAAATCCCCCGGTTGCGTTCAAGCAATCTGCAGAATCTGCTGCATGGGTGCTTGTTTTACCTAGAATTCTTTATAATAGCCATAACGACGTCTCCCTGCTGATGCTCAATAGCGACATCGAGGCAGTTGAGTCCATTTGCATCTGGCTTCAAGCTTGCTTGTCGATCTAAAAGGATCTTTACAGCAGCCACCTGACCTCTGGCAGATGCAATCAGGAGTGCTGTGTTGCCTGTTTGGTCTTTCTGGTCAATGTCGGCGTTCAAGTCGAGAAACTTTTGAATTAAGCCAGTGGCACCAATCTTGGCAGCAAACATCAGTGGTGTCCAGCCATAAGAGTCAGGACTGTCGACTTGTGCACCCATTTGGAAAAGAATTGAACATATTTCCCTAAAATAAATCAACCAATAAAAACATTCAATTCTCCTACTTCAGTTATAAAACGGAAATTGTTAGCGCCTCTTCTATCCAGAATGCGAAACCGCGGCAAAAAAAAGCCTTAGAAAGCAATTCCTCGTCGTCGTCGCGATAGTCGACGCCGAGACAGAATACAAGTACATATAAAAAAGCCGTTCCTGGCTTGGTGGAATTAATGATATCACCATATGCGCTTGTAGACCTTGCTCCTTGTTAATGAGTTACATTTTATCCGACAACGCACTTCAAGACTTGTTCCAAACGTCGTGCTACTGCCGTGCCGAACTCAAAATAATTTGATATGATTTGGTTTTATCAAGTTGGTTGATAATGTAAATTGGCCACCGTAAAGAGATTCGTGAGCTGACGTTTCGAGCGTTAGCCCTTCGTCGGATTCGGATTCGCTTCGACGAAGAGCCAACGCTCGAAACGTCAGCTCACGAATCTCTTTACGGTGGCCAATTGACATTATCAACCCAGTTGATAAAACCAAATTATATTGTTATACTTCCCACCGACGCAGCACCACAGTTTCTTTAGAAACTTATCCCCTCTATTCAAAAGAATTTGGCATGGCGATAGCACGGCAATGGTTTCATACGTCGAGTTTAATGCAATCGCGCCAAATTCAAACAACAAAACAAAGTTAACGTAAAAGCTACAACATAACTTAAAATACATTAGAACAATTTATGGATTCAGTTCGGCACGACAAGAGCGCGCCATTTAAAATCAAGTCGCGCTACTGCCTTGCGGCACGGCAAGGCCCGCCGTGCAAAGTAGTCATGCCGAACTTAATCCAGCCTGCCGAGCTCAATGGTGCTTAAGTGGAATTTAATTTTTTAATTTAGTTCGGTAAGGCAATAGCGCGACGTTTGGGAACAGGCCTACTCTTTTCCATTTAATGCGGCAAAATGCAGCGGTGTTCTGTTTTCAGCGTCCTTTTGACAAACACAGGTGATGGAAGCCTTTGCTAGAGCTTCAACATGGCGGGCCTTTCCAGTTTCAACAGCAATGTGTAATGGCGTCTTTCCAGAACCATCTCTAAGAAGACAGTTTGCTCTCCTTTGCAACAAAGCGTACAAAAGCTGGAGACAAAATAAAGACATTTTCAATGCGGTATACTTAACCCAGTGGCTAATGACAGAATTATTTAATTATTTAAGAAGAGGTCAGTTTGGGCTGTGAGAGGAAGGCGATCAATTCGAGGTGGCCTAATGACTAGTGCGCTGGACTCCTGAGACCCACAGAAATTCACAGTAACATTTCGGGCTCGAAATTCCAAAAAGAGAAGTAGCGCAAGTCCCATCTCACAAAAAAGTCCGTTTTGTTTCATTAATTGACGTATACTTTTATTGTAATACTTTCAGAACTATAAACCATCAATCTTGAATTCAAACAGAGAAAGCTTTATGGGCCCGATAATTGCCGAGAAGTGCTAGACACAGGGCCCTGATCCGGCAGTTTTTCCTGGTTGGGGACATGGTTTTGCTTTCCCAAATGAGAGCCAGTGCCTCGAGCATCCTTGTTGTATAAATGAGTAACGGAGAATTTAATGCTAAGAAAAACCCTGCGATGGACTAGCATCTTCATACTTTATGGCTCAGAATCCTCAGTTCCTTGCAGACTGTATTGATCACTTGGCTCGAATGCGGATTTTACCTTTTAACCTGATCGGTCTAAAGGTAGTAAACCTAGATAAATCTAGATAGTATTACCCTTATGTTTGCAGATAAAGTGGCATAATGTAACGCCGTCCTTTCATGAGCGTCGGGAACGTTGATAATTCCTGATCCACATCTCTCTAGCAACATCCTTAAGACCTCTTCCCTGTCGTTTTCTACAGCGAGATGGATACAGCTTCTCTGGTATTTATCTCGAGCTGCTAAGTTGGCTCCGGACTCAAGGAGCATCTTCGCACAGTTGGAATGACCAGCGGCTACTGCACAGAGAAACGGCGTCATGCCGTCTGCGTCCTTGAGATCTATGGATGCGTCGTTGATGAGAAGCTTGATGCATTCTGGGTTTCCAAATGACGCCGCGCTAAGAAAATGCAATGAGAAATCCGTGAAAATACCCTATCGGCCCATTAAAAAATATTCTTTCAGTTGACGTCCTGATAATTAATTTTGACAAATTGACAGTTCTGTAAGGAGGAATTCCGGGAAAGTTGGACATTATTAGCGTAATATATAATGTAGCCGTATTGTCGCTAAGGAATATGTAGCCGCTATTGTTGCTAGGGACAATGGCTGAGTCACCAGTTGCTAACAGTGACAGAAAGAAAAAACAGAAGAAACAGAGGTCAAAGGCAACTCGAGAATGGCCTATATAGTAAATGCAAGTAAGCTAGCGACTATTCGAATGACGGTATTGACGCAGTCCACTGAGATCTGGAAATCATGTCAGTCGCGTGATTTTAAGCGTCATGATTTTAAATAATTCAACGAATAGGCTAATGAGAATTATGTTAGTTCCAGCTGATCTTAACTTTTATTTTTAATAGTTGTAAATAGATATTTAATTTAATACAGTAAATATATTCTTGGTCTTAATTTTAATTTTAAGGTGTCCTCAATTAGAAGAGGGTTTTACCCTCAGCTATTTTACCTAGACAAGTAAATTAAGGGTGCGCTCCTTTCGGGTGATCCGGATCAGGATCAGTGATCCGGATCATGGTGCATCAAAGGCGTTGGCGAATCCTTGCTCAGAGTGGATTCGCCGGCGCCTTTGATGCCCCATGATCCGGATCACCCCAAAGGAACGCACCCTAAGTTGTTGTTGTTGTGTCCCGCTTCCCATGTGCCATCGCCTCGTGGAATAAAAACGTGGACTTGCTGCTGTGTTAAAAGACTGTTTGACGTCTTTATTTCGTCACGTTTCACGCCATTCGATAGCATAACATGACAAGAATACAGAGAATACAGCCCGCTTCTCAACGCTCCCCTTTGGTTTAGCGCCAAACAAAACCGGGAGAGATTAGAAGCATCTACACAATTCACGGCAAAGTTATTTCCTGCACAGCGGCCGGCACCTCACCTGTGTAAAGGCGTTCTCTGCTTGACATCCTTGGTATTTGTTTGCGCTCCACTATTGAGGAGTAATTCCGAAATCTCTTTGTTTCTTCCAATGGACGCCACATGCAAAGGAGTCTGTCGGTGCTTGTTTTCAATATTCACATCGGCACCGTGCTGCAGAAGGACCCGACACATGAACACGTCACCAGTCTGAACGGCTATGTGTAGTGCTGAGTTCTGGTCCGTGTCTCTTTGGTTGACGAACCGATTGAATTCTGGATCATCCTTACCTGATCGAATAGCGCTAACTGGGTACTTTAAAACATTTATCGAAGCTGGAAGAAAAAACACAAAAACATTTTTCATGGCTCCTCCATATATAATTCATTTTGGGAGTTCTAATGCATGTTTTTTTAAATACTTTCACAAGGCGGGAACGAATTTATCAGCAGAGTGCACTGGAGTATTTAGCTTTAGAAATATACTTTCTGGGTACCGGAACACTATTTATATACATATTGATTGTTTTTGAGGTTTTTGTACCCTGGCTCCAGAAGTTTGCTCCTTTTATATTGTTCAATCAAAGAGCAGTGAAGCGACCAGCGAGGAAACCTCTGTTTTCTTCTAGCTCTCTCGTTAGCTACAGCTTTCTTGGCTTCAACCTCGTTCCCAGGGTCCTCTCCTTCCCGTCCCCTGGAGCGTGAGAGAGAGAGACCCTGGGAACGAGATTGTCTTGGCTTAAGAAAAAAGAAAAGCTCTGGGACCAGGATAGATTTGTTTTAAGTTTCAAAATGTTTAGTATAGTTTACTGAATTAGAAATTGAATAAAAAGCCTCCGCTCATTAATTTCAACCTTCCCCTATACACTAACCTGTTTGGAAAATCAAAGAAAGAATTTTCATATTGCAAGCATCTGCTGCCAGATGGAGACAAGTGCGTCCTTCTTTTGTAGTAATGTTAACACTGGCTCCATTGTCAGTAAGATATTTACAAATGTCCTCATATCCTCGACTAATAGCCAGATGAAGAGCAGTCTTTCCTTGGTGGTCCGTTGCGTCAATATTCACATTTTTCACGTTCAGCAGCCGTTCGACTACCTGTGTGTGGCCAAATTGTGCTGCGACGTGAAGAGGGGTAAGACCCTTTGATGCAGATGCGACATTTGGTTTAGCTCCCTTCTTCAGCAAAATATCCAGGGCTTCTAGAGCATTTGAACTATAAAAATATCACAGTGATTAAACATTTAAAAGTAGCAGCCATTGACGAGAAAATTAGTGGAGGACTCAAAACAGCCTGGATTCATAGAATGGCAGAGGGGGGATCTTTATGGTGCGGGTTTAACCGAAGAATCTTCCGACCAATAGGCGTGGAGAGTCATCAGTCATCTTGGGAATGGCAGCGTTTAAACCGGTTGACGGCGTTGCGAATAATTCTTTAGTATAAATTTAATTTAGCTTTTCTTTAACCTCGTTTTTTA
>OX393564.1:22367895-22437895 GCA_947652115.1 Blastomussa wellsi
CTCAGTACAAGAAGAGAATTGAACGTAATGAAAGAAATCAATAAAACCCTTTCGATAGTCTAACTAGGACATGTAATGTAGGCTAAGGTAAACTATGCCATGTCTCTCGGCAGTGAAGTATCCAGTTGACGGATAAAATTTCTTATCAAAAGTGCAACAAATCGCCCTTATAATACATCTCGCGCGCAATGTTTCCAACAATAATGAAATTGAACTGCATTAAAATAACAGGTCATTCTAAAACTTTGCACCCGACCTCGCTTTGAGGCGAAATGACTGTTTCACTCGATAATCGGTTAACAGGAGCAACTACTCCGGGCAATTACCCCGCTCTTTAAAACTGCAAATTTTACAACATTATTATAGCCAAGAGGGTGATCCCGAGTCTTCCTCGGGACTTTCGCGAGGATCTACACCAGCTTTGGCTGCTACAGCGAGTAAAATGTTCCGCTGGTCGTGAATCGTGTCAATGATTGACATTTGTCGTTTTGCTACTTTCTCCAATTCCTTGGCGAACACTTCAAGCGTCTGATTGTCCTCTTGCTCGGGATCTTGATCGCTACTGCTGAGGTCTTTATCATCAAAGGTGAATTTCCTACGCACAGAAATGGTCAATAGTTAGTAAAGAAGAAGCATTTTTATCATGCATTTAGCCAGGTAGAGCAAAAATAGGAGCCTTGTAATATCATGTTTACAGTATTTTAATTGTTTAATATTTGCATTACATCTAACGTATTACGCATTTGTCAAGGAAGGGAAGCGCATTTGCGCAGTGTGCCTTACGGATCTATATAGATTCTCCCCATGCAGCTCCCTACAAGACATTTACCCTGATGAAATCTTCTTTTCCACGTAACGTCCAGTAACCACCAACCGAGGCATGTGAAAACGGCGTGTGATGAATTTTGGAAAGTTTCTTTCAACTGCAACAACGAAGTCTATGAACTTTCCTTTGTTCCTCAGGAACGCATATTTCTGCACTGATTCAATGTCTCCCACAGCTAAACCGACCTGCGAAAGACACGAGGCCAACTGAGGTTGCAGAACATGTGGCATGGGGAGTCAAAACTAAAGGTAAATTAACAGTAATAATCTATGGACTCACAGAGGGGTGGGTTTGGAGGAGGAGACGGGTAAGTGGCTTAGTGTGCTCAATTCGTAAACTACAGATTTCCATCTTCCACCCCACCACTAACTGGATTTGTTTTTGTTTCAAATTCGTTTCTACAGCCTCGCAACAGTTGGGACGTCGAGCAGTCCCTGGTTAAATCTTTCATCCTGGATCTGTTCTTAGTTGTCCCGAGTTCGACTCCCCGATCGTGCTATGTAAATAGCCAACTGGTCAGCTTCCAAGCACTTTGGAGTTTTAGCATGTTTCTGTTACATAAGAAACGTTCAATTTTTTGTGTACATCGCCCTTAATTAGCACAGCTGTAATAGATCTTCTTACCCTTAAAATTAGTGAAGGAAAGCTATCCAAATATTAATGAAAGAGACGCAAACAAACAAGCCAAGAAAAATAATTATAAGACTAAACTATGTGAAAAAGTGTTTGTATGCCTTTAGCTTCGTCAGTTCAGACATTTGTACCAAGTAATGGCAAAATTAGGTATAACACATGCTTCATAATTGCTTTTTTTGGCGGTGTAGATGGTGGTTGGGGGGGGGGGGGGTGCGGGGGAAGGGGGCAAGACGGCTTAAGCAATTGCATGCAAATGTTAAACCGCCATTCTAAAATAATGTTTAAAAGGTTAAAAGTGTTACAATAATCGTTCCAGTTTTTTACAAAATGCTTTGAAAGGTACAGGCCTGCATTTATAGTCAGTTAAGGGGGGAGAACCCCAACTACAAAACGGTTGCTATTGATGACTTCTAATCATCATATCTTGGCTTCCCTTTCAATCCTGGGATTAGTTCTTTGCCATGTTTGTTCTACTGGAGGCTGCTTTCGCTTTTGGCAGTTTTGACGATATTTGGAAAGCCACGTGATCAGAACACATAAACGCTTAAAACTCGCACAGTGAATGGATAGAGTGCATTCAGATGCAAAATCTGATGTATGGATTTGTGGAGATTCCTATTAGTTAAAAAGCTATGACGTCATACCTTCTACAATATTGTGAATTTCAACAAATCCACACTACAGATTTTGCATCTGAATGCACTCTATCCACTGCCTTTGGTTTCATTCGAGAAAGATGTAAAATGTGAGAGTTTATAGCGTTTTCGTGTTCTTGTCACGTGACTTAAACTGCATTTTTGTTGGCGTCCTAATTTTTTAATCCTAATATTGTAACTTATTGCATGTAGGGGGAGAGGACTATCTGTCATTCTACGAGTTTTATGAAATCCAAGGCGCTCAGTATAAGTGGGACATATACATGCAGTGGCCTAATAGTTGACGTGCTGCACTCCGGATCCGGCAAGATACTTAACTCTCACCATGCCTCTATCCACCAAGACTGGCGAATTGTTGGGACAACCTGATAGAATGCTGTGGAGTAACCTTTAATTGGCTAGCATCCCATCCAGGGGGAGTAACAACTCGCCTAGCCGGTTCATGATACACAAACCACCGGGAGTTATGACCCAGCTGGGCTCATAACTCCCGCCGGCTTTACTTTTTTGCAGTATAGATACCGTTGATATGTTAAATGCGCACTTACCAGAAGGTTCGTAAGAATGATAGGCATGGCAAAGATAAAGAGGCACATGAAACAGAGCGACAATTCTTTGTAAGGCACTAGATTTGCACCATTATCTGGATTCGTGGCGTCTACGTTATCCACTAACATTGAGGTATAGTCTATCTCGCCAATGGTCATCACAATTACCTTCACAAGAGTCATTGGGAAGGTGTTAAACGCATCCTGAACAGAAGAAAATGGCACACAAATTAAAAATCTTTTCAAATACTTCTTAAATAATTCTTTAAGAGCCTTGTTACCTAAATCTGCAAGCGCTTTAATACCTCTGGTTTCTGAAGCGCATAGTTCTTAGGAGTATTTCGACTCCCTTATGGGTGGGACCCGGCATATAAACATTATCTTCCAAAATACCGGAAGGGGATTTTCTGCAAAATGACTTCCTTTATTATATATGAACTAAAATTAAATTACCTGTTCCCTCAGTAGTATGTAGAAAACTACCGAAAAGGCAACAGCAAACAACAGGAAGAGGCCGATCGTTTTGAGCACTGTCATTGCCACTTGAAAGAACATGGTAACGTAGATGCCGACATAATCTAAAGTCTGCACAAACAATATCAAGTTCATGTAGCCCAGAAAAACGGCAACTGTTCCCATCTGCCAGGTTAGCCTGTCATCATTTCCGAGAAGACTTGCGATGCTCGGAAACGCATAGGGAAGTATAAAGATTATGGTTGACACGTACAGAAACCATTCCAGTAGGTTCGTCCATTGTTTGAAATACGCCACTCGCTGAACGAAAATCTGATAAAGTTCTTTGGCCAGATGGAGTGATGCAAATATAAGGATGAGAAATGCAATAACATTGCTAATGACGTTTTTATGCGTAGGGGTATCATCATCATCATCATCACCATCATCGGACTCATCGGGTTTGCGTTTGAGAATAACAGCATTCCTCTGAGTTAACATGAAATATGTCATTAGAGCAAGGAATGAGGAATACGCCACAAGGTTTGTCCAGTAAACAAACCAGCCATAACTACGCCACTTTATCTTGAGAAGTTTTCTGCAAAGATCATGTACAAGGAGGTCCATTTGCCTGTGCTTCACCATGACCATGAGACCAAAGAAAGGCTCCTCATTTGGTCCACTTTGATCTTCAGGTCCTGGATCGAGGAGACTAAAATCGTAAGTTATAGAGCGCTGGGCTAGAGACCGTTTGATACAGCGATCCATTACAGACGTGGCAGCATCAGGGAACCGTTGAATGAGTTTTCCCATTCGATTATGGCCATCAGGGCTTTTCGCTGACAATACTTCCCTCCATCTAGAAACATGAAAAACACAAAATGATACTATTTGTACACGATGTGAAGTATGACATTGATATACATTGATATTAAAATAATTTTATATTTCTTAGACTCATTTATAATTTGTCAAGTTAAAACAAACTTTCTTCTCGGTATTTCCCGATGAAACACTGTCTCATGGGTATGGAGGCGAGCGTGGCCTTGTGGTCAGGGCGCTGGACTTGTAATCAGGTGGTCCCGGGTTGGAGTCCTCCTCCCTGCCACTAAAACGGATATATTTGTCTTCGGTGGTCCCGAATTCAACTCCTCCACGCTTTGTAAATAGCCAACTGGTCTGCCTCATGCCAGTTGGGATTTTTAAGAACTTTCTGTTTCATTTACAATATTTGTTTACGTATTTACAGTGTCCCCAATTAGCACAGTGGTGCTAAATACATTGACACTTAAATAAAGTTATTATTATTGTTATTATTATTATTATTATTATTATTATTATTATTATTATTATTATTATTATTATTATTATTATTATTATTATTATCTTGTGTTTGACATATTACATGAAAGCAGTAGCAATGCATATGTACCAAAAGTCTTACTTTTCCTAAAAACAGCTTTTACATTATTACACAGGTACTAAAATGCTTTTCTAGCACGTTTATCACTTTTTGCAGAAAATGATGTTATATACAACTAGTAAGTTCGGGGAGATTTTAGATTTTCTTTGCGTACCTCGCATTTTTAATAATAGCCATAACAACGTCTTCCTGCTGACTTTCAATAGCCACATCGAGGCAGTTGAGTCCGTTTTCATCTGGCTTCAAGCTTGCTTGTCTATCTAAAAGGAACTTTAAAGCATCCACTCGACCGTTCGCAGATGCAATCAGAAGAGCTGTGTTTCCTGTTTGGTCTTGGTGATCAATGTTGGCGTTCGAGACGAGAAACATTTTAATTAAGCCAGTGGCCCCTGATTTGGCGGCATGTAAAAGAGGGGTCCATCCATAAACGTCAGGGCTGTCGACTTCTGCGCCCATTCGGAACAGAATTGAACAGATGTTCCTACGGTTAAACAATAAACAATATTACAAAATAGCAGAGACAGTTTTAGGTATCTTTCTTATACTTAATTCTATATTTTTATCCCAGAACATATGTTGAGGAGTTCGTATCGATTAGCAGTGGCCGCATGAATAAGCAAGGTTGTAGTCTCGTTCTCCCTTCTGTGAATTCTTATTCCGTAGCAATTTCATAGAAGGACTGAAATCGCCGATCAGTTTTATATTAAATATTGGCGTTGGATTAAAAAAAGATCCAAAATCCAGAGTCATCTGACAAATACTTCAACAAAAAAAGTTAACAAAAAATGGAAAACTGACAAGGCCAAGGAATGATATCATTCTAAAAACCAAGTTTTGGTTTATTACAAGATAATTGATATTTTAAATACAATATTTTGGCCGCTACAGAGTCATTCGGTCTCTTGGCTTCAATAGGGGTTGTTGTGAAACATCCTTTGACCAAGTGAAAGCCATTTGACGCTTTCAGTTTAATGAACTTAAGTATTTCTAAAGGGTCCTCAAGCAGGGCAGGGTGAAAAAGTTCCTAACTGAAAATGATATTTGGCACCAGATTGCAATGTCCTTACCGTCTTCTGTTCAGAGCAGCAAAATGCAATGGTGTTCTACCGTTCTCATCCTTCTGGCAAACACTGGGAAGTGAAGCCTTGGCGAGAGTCTCAACATGGCGGGCCTTTCCAGTTTCAGCAGCTATGTGTAATGCCGTCTTTCCAGTACCATCTGCAAGAAGACAGTTTGCTTTCTTTTCCAATAAAATATCCAGAAGCTGAACACATGAAAAAATAAAGAATACGGACGTTTAATAAATTTAATAAGCCATCACTCCTAAATACGTTCAATAATTGATATTCAATAATCAGAGTCTAATCTGATTGTTAGGTCACAGGTCAAGAGCTAGTCAAGACTTAAACTACTTCTTTGTGGTCACAAGATCAACTCCTCGGTCACACCAGGTAAGTAAGCTTAAATATCCAGCTCTCAGCTTCCTTTCAATTGGGATTCTTACCCATAATGCGGTTTTATCGAAATTGCCTTGACCTAAATGTTTTACGTAATCATACACGGCGTTTTCCAACGACCACCACATATCGTATAATCAATCGCTTGATTTTTATTGGTTTCCACATTTGTAGCAATTGAAGCAATTATACTATTCGATCTGAAACAGAGCAATACAATTCATGGTTGCGTAACTAACTTACAATCTAGAACAACGATTTCACTGAAAAATAGAAACTCTTATCATGCTTTACTCACTTCTGTGGCGGGTCGTAGCTTAGAACAGGTTAGCCTCAGACTGGTTAGCTTGAATCTCTCTTATACAGGTGAGCAATACCGGTTAGCAAAAATACTTCTGAATGAATCCCGACAACGTGTAAAAAACAGCATGCATAAAATCTAGTAATCTCAAAATGTCAATCAATGTCCTTAATCTTTAACTAATCATAAATGAATGTTTGTAATCACGATTTAATTTCCGGTTCTGTTAACGAAACACTAAATATAAGTGTATGTCAACTGTTGTCCTACAGTTGACAAAACAGTTACATTTTAGACTTTGCCGATTTCGATGTCCTTTACATTTATACAAACTTTCTCACCCTCATGTTTGTAGAAAAAGCGGCATAATGCAATGCCGTTCTTTCATGAGCGTCGGGAACGTTGATAATTCCTGTTCCACATCTCTCTAGCAACATCTTTAAGACGCTTTCCTTGTCGTTTTCTACGGCTAGATGGATACAGCTTCTCTGGTGCTTATCACGAGCTGCAACGTTCGCTCCGGACTCAAGGAGCATCTTGGCACAGTTAGTATGACCAGCGGCTACTGCACAAAGAAATGGCGTCTTGCCATTTGAGTCTTTGGGATCCGTAGATGCTAAATTCTTGAGAAGAAGCTCTGTACATTCTGGGTTTCCAAAGTACGCCGCGCTAAAAAGAGTATCAATCAATCAATCGCTCAATCAATCAATCAATCAATCAATCAACCAATCAATTAATCAATCATCCAACCAAGTAACAATCAAACTTTGCTTCTTTTCGTGATCTTTTCTTTCGATTTCAGGAAATATATGCTTAATAAAGTGCTTTTCTTTCAACAGTCATTGTGCACGATGACACCCTACCTGTGTAAAGGTGTTCTCTGTTTGCGATCCTTCGTGTTCGTCTGTGCTCCACTTTTGATGAGCAACTCCAAAATCTCCTTGTCCTTTTGAATGCACGCCACGTGCAAAGGGCTCTTTAAGCACTTGTTTTGAATGTTCACATCGGCACCGTGCTGCAAAAGGACCTGACACATGGACACGTGACCAGTCTGGACAGCTATGTGAAGAGCTGAGTTCTGGTCCGCGTCTTTTTGGTTGACAAACCGGTTGAATTCTGGATCCTCATGGTTTGTACGTATCGCGTTACATGGATACCTCAAACTATTCCTCAGAGCTGAAATTAAGTAAAAACATCGACGGCAAAGATAAGAAAGCAAAACTTGTTAGTAAACTTCATAGTAAACCCACCGCATTGGAAGAACGGTTGTCCTCGAGATTTATGTAGTTATTTCTTTCTGAAGGTAAGTTCGATTCCATTTTCTTCACTTCTTGGACGGCGAATTTTTGGATCCTGTCAATTATCATGCTATCGACGTCGAACGCAGTGTAGAAATTTAATTTGAAGTTGAAGAAAATCGACCATAAATAGATGAGGCCGTTTTACGTTTTCATATCTATGCCCAAACTTACCCGTCTCAATAACCAAAGACACAACATTCGTGTTGCCAGCATTTGCTGCTAGGTGAAGACAAGTGCGTCCCTCCTTTGTGAAAATGTTAATACTGGCTCCGTTCTCAATGAGGCATTTACAAATATCCTCATAACCTCGACTGATAGCTAAGTGAAGAGCAGTCTTTCCTTGCTGGTCTGTTATGTCAACATCCATATCCTTTAAGTTCATCAGTCGTTCAATGATCTGCATATGGCCAAATTGGGCGGCAAAATGAAGAGAGGTACAGCCGCTTGAAGTGGATGCCAGGTTTGGTTTAGCTCCTTTCTTCAGCAAAGTGTCAAGGGCTCCTAGAGCGTTGTACCTTTAAGATATTGGGTAAAAGGAGTATTGTAAGACGCTGGTACAAGTTGGCTCAGAATGGCAAAAAGTGGGAAAGGGTGTGGGGAACAGTGAAGTGACAGAGAAAATTGTGATGTCTGTCTGTTCATCTGTCTGTCTTTCTATCTATCTATCTGGATCTGGATATGTATTTACTCTCTGATTTTTGTTTGTCTGTCTCTCGATCCTCATTTGGAGTTTCTATAAGGAAACTGCTGAAAAAAAAATCCTTTCTCTTTGAGTCAGTTCTTCCTTAATTATATTATTTATATGCCATTTTGTATTCAAATCGAAAGCCTAGTTATCTTTCTCGTGTAGTATGTTTTGTTCCTTCGATGACTGTGAGCCCCAATGAGATAAATTTTACAGTATTTGACATTCAAAACGCCGTGAGCTGCTCCGGGAGAACAAGTCTAAGTGTGTCTATGAGAAAAGGTCACGTCCCACTAACTCCCAAGGAGCTCCAAGGGTACCCTAAGATATCTCGCGATCCTCATATAAAAGGTTTTACTTCTTCAACGAAATTACGCAACATTTAATTTCTCGCCCATTGTACATTCGGAGTGAGATTATGGGGCTTTAGTCAGTCAGTCAGTCGGTCCGTCAATCGGTCCGTCAGTCGGTCCGTCAGTCAGTTAGTCACTCAATTATCATGCGAAATCGCCTGATACTTAAAGTGCACCTAACCCCAAAATATTTTTTCGCTACAATAAACCTTTGTACCAGTTCGAAACGCGTTGCACCTTTCGTTTCACCTTTTTACCAAATGCTGACTATTTATAGTATTAAAAAGTTACGAAAAACTGTACGTTATTTGGTTCACGACCGAGTCAGAAGGGGCGTGGGCCTATTCCTGGGTTGATGTCAGAAACTGATTTACATGCCATCAAGTCTTTGTAAAAATGCATGCAAATCAGTTTGTGACGTCTACCCAGGAATAGACCCACGCCCCTTCTTACTCGGTCGTGAACCAAATAACTCACAGTTTTTCGTAACTTTTTAATGCTATAAATAGTCCGCATTTAGTAAAAAGGAGAAACGAAAGGTGCAATGCGTTTCGAACTGGTGCAAAGGTTTATTTTAACGCAAAAATATTTTGGGGTTAGGTGCACTTTAACCGACGAGGCCATAGGCCAAGTTGGCTAAAATCAGACGATGTTCCGTAAGATTAAGCAGGATCATTGTATTATTATCCAACAAATTGTCAACGAAGCGCATTTTAAAGCTGGAAAAGTTGTCGTTATGCGGAGCTTTGCGAGACTTTGGCCGAATTATCGTTACTTATTGTATATCATAGGATGATCTGACAAATGGGCTCCCGGTCAAGTACAGGTGAAGGATAATAATCGCTTCATGACCATATATGGGCAACGTGACAATTTGCAATTTAAATAGCATACCAAAACAATATTTGTAAATAAATATTGTTATATATGTCTCCAAGGGGGAAATAAAGCTTCACGGCTGTTGTTGTTGTTGTTGTCATCTTCCCTATAGTCAATCAGTAACTCAGTCAGTCAAGGTTGTTTATTGAGGCCATTTGAAGCAAGCTCAAGTTTTAAGCCGAGAACTCATTTCCAACAAGGATAAAATTTTACTGTCCTGACGATAGCTATAAACAGCGCCCGGTCATAAAATCGCTTTGATCCAAAGGACACTTTTAGGTATGCATCTGAATGTCGATCGAGGCGCCATATTCTGAGAGTGAAACCGATGACTGAATCAAATTGCTTAACTTGAAATCGAAAAAAAAAAAATATAAAATCGCGAAGTCGCGGTTTGGTTTAATAATTCCAAAGTTACTTGCCCTTTGAACCATTCAATACACAATGTCATGTGAGTCTATCTTATACTAATGTTTTTATCTTCCTGGACAATTAGTGAAAACTCAAAACCAAACGTAGTATAAATCCCTTTACATTATAAAACCTTTAATTATTCTTGTCTTATTTACCTGGCAGCGACATGAAGTGGTGTTGAACCGTCTTTGTCGTAAATATCAACCTTAACACCTGCTTTTATGATGGAGTCGATAGCTTGAACGCGGTTCAGTCTCGCCGCGTGGTGTAGAGCGCTTGTGCCATTTTGATCCAAACCGTCCATTTTCTCTTCAGTCGTCGACAAGTAAGTTTGGATGTCAGCCATTTGCCCGTTGGCCGCTACCTCGAAAAGGTTGTCCGTTTTGTCCATGAACGGTTCCATCTCAAAAACTATTCCAGTTGGAGAGCTTTCATCATCTCCAATCGGAGCTATCGCCAGTGGCGAAGGAGCAAATTCGATGTTCATTGTTGCTGTCGAATTGACCAAATATTGAAGATTCAACTTACCGAAGACTCAGCGAAGACTGCATTCTTGTGACGACAACGTCAACGATTTTGAATTGAAACATCCTATTCGAATTAAAACCTTAAAATATTTACATATCTGTGAGAAAAAAAGCCTAGTTGGTTTTAGCATGTATTGTTCTCTGGCACCTTTCCTTTCTTTTCGGCCTGTCGTACGTAGTTTTTTGGTACATGCAACGATATTTGCATAATCAGGAGTGACAAACTGCTATTGACTTTGTTGCTGTGTTTTCTTTGCACTTAATAGTACGAAAAACGATTTGTGTAACAAGGTCAAAATGCCATAGAGCTTTTTAGTTATGTTTTCGTTGCCTGTACCTTCAAAATCAAGCCGGGAGGCTGCGCACCCGATATTGACTGGCCATCATTGTATTCTTTTCAGGTTTTGTCAGACAATCAGTCACAGCCAATAATAACTCGTCTCCCGCGAGGTCTATCTTGTATATCGTGCATTTAAAATACGTAGCATCTGTTTGAAATATAAACATCGCCTAATCGAGCCATCTTTCCTGTTTTCATGGGCCTCGAAGCTCTGGTCCCAGAATTATAGAATAAGCTATGACAGCAGACCAGTATGCGGCGCTGCTAGCAATTGCTCGTGGAAATGGCACAGGATTTGCAACCTTGAAACCAACACAAGGTGGGCCTTAAAAATTGGTAAATGGGTCAGACAGTTGACGCAGATCTCGGGACTCAGAAACAAAAAAAAATGATAATATCAGTTTAGCCTCAATCAACGATGTATAACATGGTTTATCCTGTCTGACATGAGAATGAACAATGAACAATGTGACGATGACGGTAACAGAGAGCGAGAGCAAAAGGGAGAACATGAAAAGACAAGGCAACAGTTGAGGTTCATTTCTTGTTGACTTCAGGCGGCGGAAATGCAGAATAACAAACATGTCAAAAGGAAATCGTGGAGAGTTTTTAAAATTCGGTTGACTGCGTCATGCTAATGAGCGTCCGACATGTGTTTTGCTAATTGCTCGTTGCGTAGCGACGATATGTAACATAAAAATAACAAACTGTCACACAACGCGTTAAAGTGCAATGTTGTTGAAGTAACGACAGCCGTTTACGGACTTTTTGACTAAAATCCGCTAAATTAAAAGAGCGATATCCGTCGTCACAACGATGTCAATTAGAAAATGCAGCATTACATAGCGGTTACTGAAAGGGAACTTCGCTGATTTAGAAGCGGCATGCAAATCTGAAAGAAACCACTGTACTGCTTACGTACAACCGGTATAAACGGATGCGATACCTTCCATGTGATAGTATAAAACAACATCGTCAATCGAAAGAGGTAAGATATCGCAAAATATTAGTCAACAAAGTCTTAGGTCCTTGCCGATGTTACGAAGTCTTCTCGCGCGTTCTTGTGGCTTTGTAATCGTCTTCGGACGTCGTCGTTCAGAAGGTATAATTCATGGGGACAAACTACTCGCCTAGAGAAGAGGCAGCAAAATTGAAGAGCACTGTTAAAGGAATTTTATTTCCAGCCTCCCAAGGAAAAAAAAACAGTTCGTGTTCATTTGTCTTACCCGTCCATTGACTAGTGTCATAAATTGCTCACTCGCTTCCTTGTTTCGTTTTGTTCAAGCGTTGAACAAACGTCTGCTTTATTGAAGCAAATGTGGAACGTATCGTACAGCAACGAAAAGAACGAAAAGTGCGGGAATAAAACCTTGCATGTAACTGAGAAATGCTTATATCACTAGTATTTAAAACGGGCTGAATTTACAATGATATAACAAGTCCAAGCAGTGAGTAAAGCTGCTGTTTTAAAACGGAATTTAAAAAATGTAAAAAACGTGAATATATTTGTCCAGAGAAAATGACTTATTTATAACGATATAAACGTTTCCAAGATCAAAGGTCCATTAACTCATATTGATCAAATGATGATACTAGAGCAATAATGAATACAAAGAGGTGGACAATGGTACATTTTGCATAATTTGTCTTGCACGACAAATTATGGAGTAGACCGCAGCAAGAGGGGGGATGGAGGGAGTAATTAGTGTTAAAACCATTGGAAAGGGGAGAGTCGTGTTGAATACTCCTCTAACGGCCATGGTCATTATGCCTGACCCCATTTCAAAGCACCTGGGTGGACGTAAGAATATACTGCAAAAAGTGGTAGCATTGTGGCTACATTGTTTCTCGATCTGCTAAAGTTTGCCTCGATTTCTAGAGACGAACATCATACGTTCATAAATACTACCGTGTACTGGATCAGCTGCATGCAATCAAGAATTCCATTTTCCACTAGTTTCGTGTTGGAACGAGTTACTTAAATGAGACTTCTAAAGAGCTTCAGTATAATGCTGACACGCAAGGGTTTCGTCCAGACTTTTAAATGTTAGAGCCATGTTAAATCGACTTTGTCAACGTATGTATACAGCAAGGTACCGTCTGGCAACCAAACTTGTGTGCAGATGTATTCTTAATAGTTCTGGCCCTTGATCGCTTTAAGTATTGGCGTTATGTTTTATCTCAGTACAAGAAGAGAATTGAACGTAATAAAAGAAATCAATAAAACCCTTTCGATAGTCTAACTGGGACATGTAATGTAGGCTAAGGTAAACTATGCCATGTCTCTCGGCAGTGAAGTATCCAGTTGACGGATAAAATTTCTTATCAAAAGTGCAACAAATCGCCCTTATAATACATCTCGCGCGCAATGTTTCCAACAATAATGAAATTGAACTGCATTAAAATAACAGGTTAACGAACCTTTTTTCATTCCCTGTTTCATTCTAAAACTTTGCACCCGACCTCGCTTTAAGGCGAAATGACTGTTTCACTCGATAATCGGTTAACAGGAGCAACAACTCCGGGTAATTACCCCGCTCTTTAAAACTGCAAATTTTACAACATTATTATAGCTAACAGGGTGATCCCGAGTCTTCCTCGGGACTTTCGCGAGGATCTACACCAGCTTTGGCTGCTACAGCGAGTAAAATGTTCCGCTGGTCGTGAATCGTGTCAATGATTGACATTTGTCGTTTTGCTACTTTCTCCAATTCCTTGGCGAACACTTCAAGCGTCTGATTGTCCTCTTGCTCGGGATCTTGATCGCTACTGCTGAGGTCTTTATCATCAAAGGTGAATTTCCTACGCACAGAAATGGTCAATAGTCAGTAAAGAAGAAACATTTTTATCATGCATTTAGCCAGGTAGAGCAAAAATAGGAGCCTTGTAATATCATGTTTACAGTATTTTAATTGTTTAATATTTGCATTACATCTAACGTATTGCGCATTTGTCAAGGAAGGGAAGCGCATTTGCGCAGTGTGCTTTACGGATCTATATAGATTCTCTCCATGCAGCTCCCTACAAGACATTTACCCTGATGAAATCTTCTTTTCCACGTAACGTCCAGTAACCACCAACCGAGGCATGTGAAAACGGCGTGTGATGAATTTTGGAAAGTTTCTTTCAACTGCAACAACGAAGTCTATGAACTTTCCTTTGTTCCTCAGGAACGCATATTTCTGCACTGATTCAATGTCTCCCACAGCTAAACCGACCTGCGAAAGACACGAGGCCAACTGAGGTTGCAGAACATGTGGCATGGGGAGCCAAAACTAAAGGTAAATTAACAGTGATAATCTATGGACTCACAGAGGGGTGGGTTTGGAGGAGGAGACGGGTAAGTGGCTTAGTGTGCTGAATTCGTAAACTACAGATTTCCATCTTCCACCCCACCACTAACTGGATTTGGTTTTGTTTCAAATTCGTTTCTACAGCCTCGCAACAGTTGGGACGTCGAGCAGTCCCTGGTTAAATCTTTCATCCTGGATCTGTTCTTAGTTGTCCCGAGTTCGACTCCCCGGTCGTGCTATGTAAATAGCCAACTGGTCAGCTTCCAAGCACTTTGGAGTTTTAGCATGTTTCTGTTACACAAGAAACGTTCAATTTTTTATGTACATCGCCCTTAATTAGCACAGCTGTAATAGATCTTCTGACCCTTAAAATTAGTGAAGGAAAGCTATCCAAATATTAATGAAAGAGAAGCAAACAAACAAGCCAAGAAAAATAATTATAAGACTAAACTATGTGAAAAAGTGTTTGTATGCCTTTAGCTTCGTCAGTTCAGACATCTGTACCAAGTTACGGCAAAATGAGGTATAACACATGCTTCATAATTGCTTTTTTTGGCGGTGTAGAGGATGGGGGGGGGGGGGGGGGGGAAAGGGGGCAAGACGGCTTAAGCAGTTGCATGCAAATGTTAAACCGCCATTCTAAAATAATGTTTAAAAGGTTAAAAGTGTTACAATAATCGTTCCACTTTTTACTTCAAAATGCTTTGAAAGGTACAGGCCTGCATTTATAGTCAGTTAAGGGGGGAGAACCCCAACTACAAAACGGTTGCTATTGATGACTTCTAATCATCATATCTTGGCTTCCCTTTCAATCCTGGGATTAGTTCTTTGCCATGTTTGTTCTACTGGAGGCTGCTTTCGCTTTTGGCCGTTTTGACGATATTTGGAAAGCCACGTGATCAGAACACATAAACGCTTAAAACTTGCACAGTTTACATCTTTCTCGGATGAAACCAAAGCCAATGGATAGAGTGCATTTAGATGCAAAATCTGATGTATGGATTTGTGGAGATTCCTATTAGTTAAAAAGCTATGACGTCATACCTTCTACAGTATTGTCAATTTCAACAAATCCACACTACAGATTTTGCATCTGAATGCACTCTATCCACTGCCTTTGGTTTCATTCGAGAAAGATGTAAATGTGAGAGTTTATAGCGTTTTCGTGTTCTTGTCACGTGACTTAAACTGCATTTTTGTTGGCGTCCTAATTTTTTAATCCTAATATTGTAACTTCATGTGCATGTAGGGGGAGAGGACTATCTGTCATTCTACGAGTTTTATGAAATCCAAGACGCTCAGTATAAGTGGGACAAATACATGCAGTGGCCTAATGGTTGACGTGCTGCACTCCGGCTCCGGCAAGATACTTAACTCTCACCATGCCTCTATCCACCAAGACTGGCGAATTGTTGGGACAACCTGATAGAATGCTGTGGAGTAACCTTTAATTGGCAAGCATCCCATCCAGGGGGAGTAACAACTCGCCTAGCCGGTTCATGATACACAAACCACCGGGAGTTATGACCCAGCTGGGCTCATAACTCCCGCCGGCTTTACTTTTTTGCAGTATAGATACCGTTCATATGTTAAATGCCCACTTACCAGAAGGTTCGTAAGAATGATAGGCATGGCAAAGATAAAGAGGCACATGAAGCAGAGCGACAATTCTTTGTAAGGCACTAGATTTGCACCATTATCTGGATTCGTGGCGTCTACGTTATCCACTAACATTGAGGTATAGTCTATCTCGCCAATGGTCATCACAATTACCTTCACGAGAGTCATTGGGAAGGTGTTAAACCGCGGTATCCTGAACAGAAGAAAATGGGACACAAATTAAGAATCTTTTCAAATAGTTCTTAAATAATTCTTTAAGAGCTTTGTTACCTAAATCCGCAAGCGCTTTAATACCTCTGGTTTCTGAAGCGCATAGTTCTTAGAAGTATTTCGACTCCCTTATGGGTGGGACCCGGCATATAAACATTACCTTCCAAAATACCGGAAGGGGATTTTCTGCAAAATGACTTCCTTTATTATATATGAACTGAAATTAAATTACCTGTTCCCTGAGTAGTATGTAGAAAACTACCGAAAAGGCAACAGCAAACAACAGGAAGAGGCCGATGGTTTTGAGCACTGTCATTGCCACTTGAAAGAACATGGTAACGTAGATGCCGACATAATCTAAAGTCTGCACAAACAATATCAAGTTCATGTAGCCCAGAAAAACGGCAACTGTTCCCATCTGCCAGGTTAGCCTGTCATCATTTCCGAGAAGACTTGCGATGCTCGGAAACGCATAAGGAAGTATAAAGATTATGGTTGACACGTACAGAAACCATTCCAGTAGGTTCGTCCATTGTTTGAAATATGCCACTCGCTGAACGAAAATCTGATAAAGTTCTTTGGCCAGATGGAGTGATGCAAATATAAGGATGAGAAATGCAATAACATTGCTAATGACGTTTTTATGCGAAAGGGTATCATCATCATCATCATCATCATCGGACTCATCGGGTTTGCGTTTGAGAATAACAGCATTCCTCTGAGTTAACATGAAATATGTCATTAGAGCAAGAAATGAGGAATACGCCACAAGGTTTGTCCAGTAAACAAACCAGCCATAACTACGCCACTTTATCTTGAGAAGTTTTCTGCAAAGATCATGTACAAGGAGGTCCATTTGCCTGTGCTTCACCATGACCATGAGACCAAAGAAAGGCTCCTCATTTGGTCCACTCTGATCTTCAGGTCCCGGATCGAGGAGACTAAAATCGTAAGTTATAGAGCGCTGGGCTAGAGACCGTTGGATACAGCGATCCATTACAGACGTGGCAGCATCAGGGAACCGTTGAATGAGTTTTCCCATTCGATTATGGCCATCAGGGCTTTTCGCTGACAATACTTCCCTCCATCTAGAAACATGAAAATCACAAAATGATACTATTTGTACACGATGTGAAATATGACATTGATATACATTGATTTTAAAATAATTTTATATTTCTTAGACTCATTTATAATTTGTCAAGTTAAAACAAACTCTCTTCTCGGTATTTCCCGATGAAACACTGTCTCATGGGTATGGAGGCGAGCGTGGCCTAGTGGACAGGGCGCTGGACTTGTAATCAGGTGGTCCCGGGTTGGAGTCCTCCTCCCTGCCACTAAAACGGATTTGTCTTCGGTGGTCCCGAATTCAACTCCTCCATGCTTTGTAAATAGCCAACTGGTCTGCCTCCTGCCAGTTGGGATTTTTAAGAACTTTCTGTTTCATTTACAATATTTGTTTACGTATTTACAATGTCCCCAATTAGCACAGTGGTGCTAAATACATTGACACTTAAATAAAGTTATTATTATTATTATTATTATTATTATTATTATTATCTAATTTTTACTTCTTTTATGTAAGTAAGTTATTTTTGTTATTAGTATTATTACTTTATATAATAAATATTGTAATAAGTTCCACATGGATGCATGTAAGATTCGAGTTTTATTTCTCAATAAAGGTTGATTTTATTACTTATTATTATTATTATTATTATTATTATTATATATCTTGTGTTTGACATATTACATGAAAGCAGTAGCAATGCATATGTACCAAAAGTCTTACTTTTCCTAAAAACAGCTTTTACATTATTATACAGGTACTAAAATGCTTTTCTAGCACGTTTATCACTTTTTGCAGAAAATGATGTTATATACAACTAGTAAGTTCGGGGAGATTTTAGATTTTCTTTGCTTACCTCGCATTTTTAATAATAGCCATAACAACGTCTTCCTGCTGACTCTCAATGGCTACATCGAGGCAGTTGAGTCCGTTTTCATCTGGCTTCAAGCTTGCTTGTCTATCTAAAAGGAACTTTAAAGCATCCACTCGACCGTTCGCAGATGCAATCAGAAGAGCTGTGTTTCCTGTTTGGTCTTGGTGATCAATGTTGGCGTTCGAGTCGAGAAACATTTTAATTAAGCCAGTGGCCCCTGATTTGGCGGCATGTAAAAGAGGGGTCCATCCATAGACGTCAGGGCTGTCGACTTCTGCGCCCATTCGGAACAGAATTGAACAGATGTTCCTACGGTTAAACAATAAACAATATTACAAAACAGCAGAGACAGTTTTAGGTATCTTTCTTATACTTAATTCTATATTTTTATCCCAGAACATATGTTGAGGAGTTCGTATCGATTAGCAGTGGCCGCATGAATAAGCAAGGTTGTAGTCTCGTTCTCCCTTCTGTGAATTCTTATTCCGTAGCAATTTCATAGAAGGACTGAAATCGCCGATCAGTTTTATATTAAATATTGGCGTTGGATTAAAAAAAGATCCAAAATCCAGAGTCATCTGACAAATACTTCAACAAAAAAAGTTAACAAAAAATGGAAAACTGACAAGGCCAAGGAATGATATCATTCTAAAAACCAAGTTTTGGTTTATTACAAGATAATTGATATTTTAAATACAATATTTTGGCCGCTACAGAGTCATTCGGTCTCTTGGCTTCAATAGGGGTTGTTGTGAAACATCCTTTGACCAGGTGAAAGCCATTTGACGCTTTCAGTTTAATGAAATTAAGTATTTCTAAAGGGTCCTCAAGCAGGGCAGGGTGAAAAAGTTCCTAACTGAAAATGATATTTGGCACCAGATTGCAATGTCCTTACCGTCTTCTGTTCAGAGCAGCAAAATGCAATGGTGTTCTACCGTTCTCATCCTTCTGGCAAACACTGGGAAGTGAAGCCTTGGCGAGAGTCTCAACATGGCGGGCCTTTCCAGTTTCAGCAGCTATGTGTAATGCCGTCTTTCCAGTACCATCTGCAAGAAGACAGTTTGCTTTCTTTTCCAATAAAATATCCAGAAGCTGAACACATGAAAAAATAAAGAATACGGACATTTAATAAATTTAATAAGCCATCACTCCTAAATACGTTCAATAATTGATATTCAATAATCAGAGTCTAAACTGATGGTTAGGTCACAGGTCAAGAGCTAGTCAAGACTTAAACTTCTTCTTTGTAGTCACAAGATCAACTCCTCGGTCACACCAGGTAAGTAAGCTTAAATATCCAGCTCTCAGCTTCCTTTCAGTTGGGATTCTTACCCATAATGCGGTTTTATCGAAATTGCCTTGACCTAAATAAGTGTATGTCAACTGTTGTTCTACAGTTGACAAAACAGTTACATTTTAGACTTTGCCGATTTCGATGTCCTTTACCCTCATGTTTGCAGAAAAGGCGGCATAATGCATTGCCGTTCTTTCATGAGCGTCGGGAACGTTGATAATTCCTGTTCCACATCTCTCTAGCAACATCTTTAAGACGCTTTCCTTGTCGTTTTCTACGGCTAGATGAATATAGCTTCTCTGGTGCTTATCACGAGCTGTAACGTCCGCTCCGGACTCAAGGAGCATCTTGGCACAGTTTGTATGACCAGCGGCCACTGCACAAAGAAATGGCGTCTTGCCATTTGAGTCTTTGGGGTCTGTAGATGCTAAATTCTTGAGAAGAAGCTCTGTACATTCTGGGTTTCCAAAGTACGCCGCGCTAAAAAGAGTATCAATCAATCAATCGATCAATCAATCAATCAATCAATCAATCAATCAATCAATCAATCAATCAATCAATCAATCAATCAATCAATCAATCAATCAATCAATCAATCAATCAATCAATCATCCAACCAAGTAACAATCAAACTTTGCTTTTAATTTCTTTTCTTTTTCAGGAAATATATGCTTAATAAAGTGCTTTTCTTTCAACAGTCATTCTGCACGATAGCACCCTACCTGTGTAAAGGTGTTCTCTGTTTGCGATCCTTCGTGTTCGTCTGTGCTCCACTTTTGATGAGCAACTCCAAAATCTCCTTGTCCTTTTGAATGCACGCCACGTGCAAAGGGCTCTTTAAACACTTGTTTTGAATGTTCACATCGGCACCGTGCTGCAAAAGGACCTGACACATGGACACGTGACCAGTCTGGACAGCTATGTGAAGAGCTGAGTTCTGGTCCGCGTCTTTTTGGTTGACAAACCGGTTGAATTCTGGATCCTCATGGTTTGAACGTATCGCGTTACATGGATACCTCAAACTATTCCTCAGAGCTGAAATTAAGTAAAAACATCGACGGCAATGATAAGAAAGCAAAACTTGTTTATTTAATAACTCTAAGATGTCTTCATAGTAAACCCACCGCATTGGAAGAACGGTTGTCCTCGAGATTTATGTAGTTAAATACTGCAAGGGTTATTTCTTTCTGAAGGTAAGTTCGATTCCATTTTCTTCACTTCTTGGACGGCGAATTTTTGGATCCTGACAATTATCATGCTATCGACGTCGAACGCAGTGTAGAAATTTTATTTGAAGTTGAAGAAAATCGACCATAAATAGATGAGGCCGTTTTACGTTTTCATATCTATGCCCAAACTTACCCGTCTCAATAACCAAAGACACAACATTAGTGTTGCCAGCATTTGCTGCTAGGTGAAGACAAGTGCGTCCCTCCTTTGTGAAAATGTTAATACTGGCTCCGTTCTCAATGAGGCATTTACAAATATCCTCATAACCTCGACTGATAGCTAAGTGAAGAGCAGTCTTTCCTTGCTGGTCTGTTATGTCAACATCCATATCCTTTAAGTTCATCAGTCGTTCAATGATCTGCATGTGGCCAAATTGGGCGGCAAAATGAAGAGAGGTACAGCCGCTTGAAGTGGATGCCAGGTTTGGTTTAGCTCCTTTCTTCAGCAAAGTGTCAAGGGCTTCTAGAGCGTTGTACCTTTAAGATATTGGGTAAAAGGAGTATTGTAAGACGCCGGTACAAGTTGGCTCAGAATGACAAAAAGTGGGAAAGGGTGTGGGGAACAGTGAAGTGACAGAGAAAATTTTGATTTCTGTCTGTTCATCTGTCTGTCTTTCTATCTATCTGGATCTGGATATGTATTTACTCTCTGATTTTTGTTTGTCTGCCTCTCGATCCTCATTTGGAGTTTCTACAAGGAAACTGCAGAAAAAAATCCTTTCTCTTTGAGTCAGTTCTTCCTTAATTATATTATTTATATGCTATTTTGTATTCAAATCGCCAGCCTGTTATCTTTCTCGTGGAGTATGTTTAGTTCCTTCGATGACTGTGAGCCCCAATGAGATAAATTTTACAGTATTTGACATTCAAAACGCCGTAGCTGCTTCTGGAGAACAAGTCTAAGTCTATGAGAAAAGGTCACGTCCCACCAACTCCCAAGGAGCTCCAAGGGTACCCTAAGATATCTCGCGATCCTCATATAAAAGGTTTTACTTCTTCAACGAAATTACGCAACATTTAATTTCTCGCCCATTGTACGTTCGGAGTGAGATTATGGGGCTTTAGTCAGTCAGTCAGTCGGTCCGTCAGTCGGTCCGTCAGTCGCCTGATACTTAACCGACGAGGCCATAGGCCAAGTTGGCTAAAATCAGACGATGTTCCGTAAGATTAAGCAGGATCATTGTATTATTATCCAACAAATTGTCAACGAAGCGCATTTTAAAGCTAGAAAAGTTGTCGTTATGCGGAGCTTTGCGAGACTTCGGCCGAATTATCGTTACTTATTGTATATCATAGGATGATCTGTCAAATGGGCTCCCGGTCAGTACAGGTGAAGGATAACAATCGCTTCATGACCATATATGGGCAACGTGACAATTTGCTATTTAAATAACATACCAAAACAATATTTGTAAATAAATATTGTTATATATGTCTCCAAGGGGGAAATAAAGCTTCACGGCTGTTGTTATTGTTGTCATCTTCCCTATAGTCAATCAGTAACTCAGTCAGTCAAGGTTGTTTATTGAGGCCATTTGAAGCAAGCTCAAGTTTTAAGAGAACTCATTTCCAACAAGGATGAAATTTTACTGTCCTGACGATAGCTATAAACAGCGCCCGGTCATAAAATCGCTTTAATCCAAAGGACACTTTTAGGTATGCATCTGAATGTCGATCGAGGCGCCATATTCTGACGGTGAAACCGAAGTCGCGGTTTGGTTGAATAATTCCAAAGTTATTTGCCCTTTGAACCATTCAATACACAACGTCATGTGAGTCTATCTTATACTAATGTTTTTATCTTCCTGGACAATTAGTGAAAACTCAAAACCAAACGTAGTATAAATCCCTTTACATTATAAAACCTTTAATTATTCTTGTCTTATTTACCTGGCAGCGACATGAAGTGGTGTTGAACCGTCTTTGTCGTAAATATCAACCTTAACACCTGCTTTTATGATGGAGTCGATAGCTTGAACGCGGTTCAGTCTCGCCGCGTGGTGTAGAGCGCTTGTGCCATTTTGATCCAAACCGTCCATTTTCTCTTCAGTCGTCGACAAGTAAGTTTGGATGTCAGCCATTTGCCCGTTGGCCGCTACCTCGAAAAGGTTGTCCGTTTTGTTCATGAACGGTTCCATCTCAAAAACTATTCCAGTTGGAGAGCTTCCATCATCTCCAATCGGAGCTATCGCCAGTGGCGAAGGAGCAAATTCGATGTTCATTGTTGCTGTCGAATTGACCAAATATTGAAGATTCAACTTACCGAAGACTCAGCGAAGACTGCATTCTTGTGATGACAACGTCAACGATTTTGAATTGAAACATCCTATTCGAATTAAAACCCCAAAATATTTACATATCTGTGAGAAAAAAAGCCTGGTTGTTTTTAGCATGTATTGTTCTCTGGCACCTTTCCTTTCTTTTCGGCCTGTCGTACGTAGTTTTTTGGTACATGCAACGATATTTGCATAATCAGGAGTGACAAACTACTATTGACTTTGTTGCTGTGTTTTCTTTGCACTTAATAGTACGAAAAACGATTTGCGTAACAAGGTCAAAATGCCATAGAGCTTTTTAGTTATGTTTTCGTTGCCTGAACCTTCCAAATCAAGCCGGGTGGCTGCGCACCCGATATTGACTGGCCAACATTGTATTCTTTTCAGGTTTTGTCAGACAATCAGTCACAGCCAATCATAACTCGTCTCCCGCGAGGTCTATCGTGTATATCGTGCATTTAAAATACGTAGTATCTGTTTGAAATATAAACATCGCCTAATCGAGCCATCTTTCCTGTTTTCATGGGCCTCGAAGCTCTGGTCCCAGAATTATAGAATAAGCTATGACAGCAGACCAATATGCGGCTCTGCTAGCAAATGCTCGTGGAAATGGCACAGGATTTGCAACCTTGAAACCAACACAAGGTGGGCATTAAAAATTGGTAAATGGGTCAGACAGTTGACGCAGATCTCGGTACTCAGAAACAAAAAAAAAAAAATGATAATATCAGTTTAGCCTCAATCAACGATAAAAAAAACAATGTATGTATAACATGGTTTATCCTGTCTGACATGAGAATGAACAATGAACAATGTGACGATGACGGTAACAGAGAGCGAGAGCAAAAGGGAGAACATGAAAAGACAAGGCAACAGTTGAGGTTCATTTCTTGTTGACTTCAGGCGGCGGAAATGCAGAATAACAAACATGTCAAAAGGAAATCGTGGAGAGTTTTTAAAATTCGGTTGACTGCGTCATGCTAATGAGCGTCCGACATGTGCTTTGCTAATTGCTCGTTGCGTAGCGACGATATGTAACATAAAAATAACAAACTGTCACACAACGCGTTAAAGTGCAATGTTGTTGAAGTAACGACAGCCGTTAAGAGCGATATCCGTCGTCACAACGATGTCAATTAGAAAATGCAGCATTACATAGCGGTTACTGAAAGGGAACTTCGCTGATTTAGAAGCGGCATGCAAATCTGAAAGAAACCACTGTACTGCTTACGTACAACCGGTATAAACGGATGCGATACCTTCCATGTGATAGTATAAAACAACATCGTCAATCGAAAGAGGTAAGATATCGCAAAATATTAGCCAACAAAGTCTTAGGTCCTTGCCGATGTTACGAAGTCTTCTCGCGCGTTCTTGTGGCTTTGTAATCGTCTTCGGACGTCGTCGTTCAGAAGGTATAATTCATGGGGACAAACTCATTTGTCTTGTGGAAATGTATACGGACGTAATGCTATATTATTTATCCTCGTGGTTAAGGTTGCACTTAACCCCGATGTCTTTCTCTATAATTTAACGTTCATACCGAACACATTGATTTTCTACTGCAGTATGCATAATTTTCAATTATGATTTACACTCCATGTAATTAAAATGACGTTTATTTCCGAAGGTAATTTGAAAACTGAAACTGTTGAAATTATTGGAAGATCGTTGTAATTTCATGGGAAGATATCTTTTTTCTTCTTTCAGTGTAAGTGGCTGCCTGACGAGGAGCTTCTGTTTGTTCGGCAAGACACCTTCAAGAGGTTGAATAAAAAGCGAGTCAACGGCCATTTATGCACAACACCGTCAACATGGCGGAGGTGAATCTGTTGGAAAACCAGTATGTTAGATTCGCCGATGGAAAAGGTAATTAAAATAATGGAGATTCAACGTTGATTTATTTTCATAATTAACAAGGTCAATCAGGCAACAGAACAGAACGTATTTACAATCGCGCGCACCGATCCGAGATTTTCAAATCAGCTGTGTCATCCAACCATGACATGCCATTCAATAAGAGTCTTATTTGTTGTATTATTCCTCTTTATACAAAAAGTCCTGACACATGTAAATGAAGTGGACAAGGTGGCCCTGAATTCTGTTATTGAAATGATTGTCTTTCTTGACAAGAAGCGATCAGTACAGGTCTGCTAATGGGCAGCGCGTAGCTGAAAACATGGAAATTTTTTTAATTGATTACTGACAAAATGCTCCGTCAAACATTTTTCAATGTTTGACTTAATACTTTTGCAAATGCAAAGTCGTTCAAGTGACTGACCGACTGAGTGACAGACAGACTTACTGACTGACTGTCTGACTGACTGGCCCAGTCTAGGTTTAAAAGCTTAGACTCTGTGTACAGGACGTGGAGTGGGAGAGCATTTCAATCGTGTCATCTTTATTTCAGCGAGCCCATCAGTCAGTTTAAGGCAAACATCTTCTGGTAGAAATGCAGTGAAACCCCTGAACGTTTTCCTGGATGACGCGGCCATGGAGCTGTCAGCACCAAGCACGAAACAGAAGAAACAGTACGAAAGCATCCTGAAAATGATGTCGCAAGGGAAAGGTGCTAGCATTTTCGAAGTTGTAAAGCAAAACGCACGGGAAACATACGCAGTTGACAAAGAAATACTGACAGCTCAAGATAACGAAGGCTTTACGCTCCTGCACCATGCTGCAAGATGTGATCAAGCTGGAACGGTGAACCTTTTATTAGATAATGGGGCGGATATCGATATGCAAGAAAATAACGGTTTCACTGCCCTTCATACCGCTGTTAGGTAATTTGGTTAGATGTTCTAGTCTTCTCGGATAGGTCCCGTCTCCTGCATCTTCAATGTTACGGGTCAGCAGGGGACGTTAAAGAACCCACACACTTATCGTAAAGAGTAGGGCATGGAGTTCCCGGTGTTATGGTCTGGTCCGTTGCATTTGTACTCATGGTTGGGTGGGTGGGGTGACATCATGAATGGACTGATAGCGGCTGCTATCGGCGCCTTTACATGCTGACGTCCGATATCACCTCCGACTAGAAATGTAAATGAAATTTTGAGATATTGCCTCAGGTGTCCCAAGACGCAAATGCAAACTATCGGAAACTTCGGCTAAAAGTAATATGTCCCCAGCAGGATATTGTTGCACGGCACTGCTCACACGGGCCATTAAAGTTTTCATCCGCGGCCTTAGGGGTTGCAACGAAATAACGAATATTGGAATAACGACTCGAAGGCATGAAGCGACTTTGCTCAAAGTAATAAATATTTTGTCGTTTGAAAGATCAACAATGAATATCGTTCAGAAAATCGCTAAACGAAATAAGTAGTTTTTAGATGATCGACTTGGTAGTCACGAATGAGTTTTACCTCACGTAAAATAATTCATCTGCTCTAGGTTTGAATTAGCATAACAGCTATCTCACCACATTGTAGGCAGGTTCTCTGCAATATAAACTTGCAAAGGACAGTTTCTCAGCAGTACGTTCGTTCAGTTATCCACGTGCATCCCGCTGATGCAAAAGCAGTCACATAGTGTAAAACAAAACGCTTGATTTGCAGTATTGTTCAAAGTAACAGTTGTTTAAGATCTCCGATATTTTTAGAAGACAAAACAACAGCAGCAACGTTCTGTCATCAAACGCGCTGAGAATCACCTTCTGGAGATTCCAACCCAACATCCCAACATGACAAATTGTTTAAAGGAGCTCTGTCACGGATAACCCGTCTTGAAAAGTTTTAGCCTAAATTTTCCAAGTTGGTCAATAACTCAATCTTTCTCAGTCTTCTTCATCCGAAGCCATCCTTGTTACTTCTTGGTTTACTGTTAACTTTTTGGTGTTTTTTTTATCTTGGTAAACCATTCTTTCAAGTTTTCCTTTGATTTTAATGCAGTTTTAAAGGAGCTACGTCACAAATCAAATTACCCTTAAAACGTAGGAAACCTAAACCTAATAGTTTACTACGGACCAAAAAGGAACAAGGATGGTTGAGGATGGAGAAGATTGAGACGGATTACAAATGACGATTTTGAAAAATTTAGGTTAAATTTTTCAAAAGGCACAATCCGTGACGTGGCTCCTTTAAACATAACCAAAGATGACCAAGTCCCTTTATGGAAGTTGTACCACGACGGCGTGCGCTCATTTTGGAAAAAGAAGTTGTCAATTATATTTATTTAAGTGCATGCGTTGTTGTAACCTTTGAGTTGTTTATCTTTCTTAGAAAACTCACCTTGAAATCACAGGAAACCATTAAGCGATAGTTCACAAAGCTTGATAAACACCAAAGAGGGAACATCAAACTGAGAAAGTTTGAGAAGAATTGCAATTTAGAAACTTAAAAACTTTAGAATAAACGTTTCAAGATGTGTAATGTTTAACGGAGCTCCTTTGAAAATACGTTAAGTGAATAGTTGAATACATTGCGTTAGGGAGGGCACATTTTTGGGTTCGTAATCCACCGTTATGCACCCCCAAACGTTCCTACAATAGGGTAACTGATATCCGTTAAACTGTCACTTTGAAGTATCCTTCAGTTTTAATAAGTATATATTTTTGCATTTTGTCTTTAGGAACAAAAGCACTGAGGTTGTTAAAGTTTTGCTTCAAAGAGGTGCAGACCCTTCTATACCAGACAACGAAACCGAGACGCCTCTTCTTTTCGCAGCTTGGCGCGGCTACACAGAAATCGCAGCTCTCTTACTCAAGGACACCAGGACAGACGTCAATTACGCAAACTCAGTGAAACTGACGCCATTTCTTGCGGCATGCTCTTGTGGCGACCGTTCGCTGTGTGAAATGCTTTTGAAACATGGTGCTAACATATTTGCGAAGTCTAGTAACCTGACCACAGGTCTCCATCTTGCCGCTTTTGGTGGCAACGTGGACGTTTGTGAGCTGCTTATTTCTGAAGGTATATTGAAACATGTCATGTCTTCCATGAAGTCTTCTGCGGGCCAGGCAATCCGATATCTGTACCATTGAGCAGCTAGGAGTATTCCCGGGAGTATTTCTACTCCCCCTGGGAGCACTATAAGTGCCCCGCCAGGGCTCGAACTCGGACCGCCCATTCCAGAGTCCATTATTCGCTTTTTCCAATCTAGAACGCAAATATTCTGGAGCCGAACCGCACAAAGCCGCCATGGCTGTTCGAATTTCCAGCTGGCGAGCTAGAATTTTTCATCCTGGTAGTTCAAACAAATAACCAGCGTCGTAGTTTGAAAAAGTCAAAACACCTGCTGCTCTATTTCATTGTTTTTGTAACTTATTCTGTAAGGTTATGCGAGTTTCACCAGTAGAGCAGAGCGTGATGCGCGAGCGCTAGCAGCCAGTAGGGGTTGGGGTCTACTGCCGGAAACGAGAAGTGAACGACTTTCGCATGAACATTTTTCTTTTTTTAACAGCCCAAAAGCAATGTCCCTCTTTGAAGGAGTTCCTAGACGAGAAAGATGTGGAAGACACTACAGCTCTGCACATCAGCTGTCGAAAGGGATGTCTTAGAGTCGCTGAGTTGTTACTTCGTCATGGAGTGGATTATGAAGCCGTAACGGGGGTGAGGTTCAGCTCACCGCTCCATCTGACCGCCATTTACGGTCATGTGAAACTTACAAGGCTGTTGATTTCTAGTGGGGCGACCGTTGAAAGTAGAAATGGACGTTTGCAGACACCGTTACACAAGTATGTTCACCTGAGTTTAAAAGATATCTGGTCTTTTGACTCAAATAGAAAAAAAATGTTTTTGTTATGTTTTGCTTCCTTGCACGATCGTTAAAATATGGCATTGTTATGGTTGTTACTTAGACTAGGTTTACCCTAGAGGATATTTTCGCGGATTCATAAATGTTAACGGATTCATCGTATTTAGAGTATTCGGATTCAAAGGCGTTTACACTAGAGGGGTGTTCGGATTCCCAACCGTTTACACACATTCATAATCTAGTGACATTATCAGGAACATCACGGCAATATGTTTTAGGTCCGCCATCTTGGTTTACCGCAAACCCGTAAGATTGCAGGCGGACAAATATCCGGATTCACTGAAATACCTGTTTACACGACAAAACATCGCGGATTCAACAGTACGTATTCGGATACAAAGTATTCACTTTGGATTAATTCGGATTCAAAATCTCCGGTGACACGACCAAACCGGGACGTTTTAGTTTCGGATTCACCCACTAAAATATCTCGGATTCGTCACGAAACCGGGAAAATTCCTTCTAGAGTTAACGCGAGTTAACGTAGTCTTAAAATGCTTAAAGTAATTATCTGTACACGAGGCCCATAATTCGTATGGAATGCACTTACAACCTGTTGTACCAAATATGTCACTGTGTTTTTCTAACTAGTTTTAGAATAAAAATGGTCGCGATTTACGATTGGCTATATTAAAAAATTGTCCACGCTTGGTACGGGTCGTATGGTTTTGCACAGGATTACAGCCGAGTCGAAACTAAAAGTCAGCGGAACTGATGGCATTTGCTTGCTTGGCAAAAGACTAGCACTATATATCAAAATTACGTTATGTAGTCGACAACTATAAAATCCATAAACTATTTCTAACCATTGAATGCCTTACTTTTTTAGGGCTGCAGCGTTCAACCATGTGACAGTAGCTCAGATCCTGTTAGAAAATAGAGCCGACAAAGAGGCTAAAGATATGATGGACCTAACGCCATTTTTGATTTCTGTCATACACGGTGCCAAAGATACTGCCGAGATGTTGATGGATCAAGGAGCCAACATAATGGCCACCGATTCCTTGAATAACAGTTGCCTTCATTTAGCTGTAGAATACCGTCAGGTAGAGATGGTTCGAATGCTGCTGGCTAGAGGCAAAGAACAGTTTATGGGGCTAAGGAATAACGAGCTTAAGACAGTAACGCATCTGGCGGCTAAGGGCGAGGATACGGAGGTAAATGTGAGGTTTCTTTGTTCTACTAGTTTGGAAGGGAGGCCGAGGGGGAGGGGGGAGTTGGGAGGGTGATGTCGATTGGCCTAATGGTTAACTATTTAAGAGAAGCCAAAGAGTCTCCTACCGCTCTAGCATATTTTGGAAAGCAACAGCTGTGAAGTGCAGGGTCGGTGATAAGTTTAAGGCCTTCGTATGTTCTGACATCATTTGAAGTAGATATTTCTATAAGGAAAAAATCAATGTACACTACTGTCATCAATGTTACTTTCCGTTTTCTTTAACAGATTCTAAATATACTTCTTGACGACGGTTTTCTGCTCGACCTTCGGGACATTAACGAAAGGATACCGCTTCACATTGCGGCGGAAAATGGATCGTCGGAATGTGTCGCTTCGCTGTTGAGGTGCAAAATGCGTTTGAACAACGCTAACGACAAAGATAAGCAGGGAATGAGTCCGCTTCATCTTGCTTCTTTTAACAAACACGTGTGAGTCATTTCATATATAGTAGAACCCTGAAATATGACAATTTTTTGAGTATGGCACTTCCTTGGTCTGTGGAAACTTTCAGAAGACCAAGGAGCTGCCCTAATCTCTGTGTCCATCATTAAGGTTCTCGGCCTTCATACAATCTTTTTGCTGTTATTATTATGGTGGTAAACGGGGCCTTATCCGTCGGCTCGCCTGGCGCTAAAAGGACAGATGATGATAATAATGATGGCTGTACACATTTGTCTAAAATTATGCAGGGCAATTAAATGCACGACGTGAGGGAAGTGGAGGTGCAGCTGTCAAAACCAAAAGTTGACCTTGACCATGTTTGACCACTGCAAATCTCACTTCGCTTGTACAGTTAAGCTCATATAAAAAGCCATCAAAGCTGTGCAATACATTGTTAAGGATTCACTATTTTTATGTTTATAGGGACACTTGCAGACTTCTGATACAAAAAGGCGGTGATGTGACATCTCTCAATAATCGCCAGCGCACTCCACTTGATTTAGCGGTTCAAGCTGGTTCACTGCAAACGGTTCGGCTTCTGCTAGACCCCATGTTACCAAGTACGCTAGAGGTTAAAGATGCTGACGGAAACACGCCACTTCTTGTAGCATGCATGTACAATCGTCTTGAAATTCTAAGATTTTTCTTGGATCAAGGAGCTGACGTCGCGGCTCGAAACAACGAAAACATGACTTGTTTAGACGTCGCTATCGAGTGGAACTCAGTTGAAGTGGCAAAGACGCTCGTCCAACACGACAGGTATGTACGCGTATACGTCTCAACGAATTACGATTTATCGCCTCATCTGTCTGCTAAGGATATATAATTTTCCTTACTAACGTCCTGTTTTTGACACCAGTCATCAAAACTATTCATCCAGTATAAAACTGGCTAAGCTTAGTGTAAACTCCACGTTAAATGAAGTATCTTATCTTATCTTATCTTATCTTATCTCATCTCAAAATACAATTAATAAGTAAAATTAACAAAATAAGCTAAAATACGACAAAAAGCAAAACTTATTTTATAAAACCTCCTTCTTCTACTTTATATATGGCGCGCGTTCCACTGTTTAGTTATTCTTATATAAATTCTAACAAATACCCCAACAATTCACTTGCAATTCACTTAAAAAAATTCACTTTGTACTCCCTGAGGGTCTTAATGGGGTAGTGGCGTTTACGGTTAACGGTTAACTTTTTGGCTTTTTTACGGCTAACGGTTAATTTTGTTCCATTACGGTTAACATGAGAAGTTAAAAAATAATTGCTATTGTTTTAAGAAGTTAAATATTAATTTCCATTGTTGTAAAACATACTGAAAGTCTTTGGACCATTTTGAGATAAAAAGTATTTTGTGTGTGTGTGTGTGTACACTCGTAAACGTCTGTTAACTCGCGCAACGACGCGACATATGCGACAAATTATGCAGACTCTTAAGACACTTCCGGTTTCGATAGGCTTTTCTCGCTACCAGAACACATAAACGCACAACACATCAGACTCAAAAAAAGTTCTCGAGGCCTTTTCTTTTGAATTTAGATTTTTTACGGTTAACATTTTTTACGGCTAACGGTTAAAATTAGTTCATTTTCACATCTAACGGCTAAATTTTTGGCCATTTTACGGCTAACGGTTAACCCCATTGAGACCCTCCTCCCTGATCAAAAGTCATGTCAGCATGTGTGCGGACTCGTTTTGTTTCATTGTAGCCTCCCAAACGAAAGCTGTAAACCCCCGTCTCAACCTTCTTTACTCTAAACTATCGCTGTTCAAACGACGTTTAAAGCTTAAAATTTTAGTTGCCATGACCTCTCTTGAGCTTTCTACCTTATTAATTTAGTATTCATTCGATCTGAAGGTGCATTGGTAATCATAATATGGCTTAATCTGTGACATGGCAAAGCTAAGGACCCATCGAGGTCGCGAGGACGGGATAATTGTCTGCATGCTATTCTGCTTATTTGTGTTTTCTTTGCTTAGATGGGAGGAGGTGGTTTGCACCGTCGCCTCGTCTGATAAAGTCACACCTATGGAAAAGTTGATAAGAAAGCTGCCTGAAGTGGCCGAAATCGTTTTGGATCAAAGTATCAGCTACTGCCCCCTACCAACCACTCATCCAGACTTTATGGTGACTTTCAACTTCTACCCTTTGGATCCGCTCGATGCTTCAACAAGTCGACACAGCTTTTTCGGTCCTGCGTGCATGGCGACCTGTCGTCAAGAGAGCCTTTTAAATCACAGCGTGACGCAGATGTTACTGAGATGGAAATGGCTTGTTCTTGGAAAGTTTGTTAACGGCTTCAACCTTTTGTTGTTCTTCATTTTTCTTGTATTGTTTTCTGTGTTTATTGTCGAGGAGAGAGGCAAAGTGAAGTTCCTAAACGTTGATGCTAACACCACATCGACCAAAGTTGATGACGACTCCAAGGCGTTTCCAGTAGTGATTTTTGCGTTTATGATCATATCCCTACTAAAGGAGATATTTCAAATGTTCTGGTTGGGACTTAGCTACTTTAAAGATTACACAAACTATTTGGACGTGGCTATGTATGCGACTACATTTATCTACATCCTTCCGTACGTGACGAAAGACGACCTTTACGGTGACATTGAAGTGCAATGGAGTGTAGGAACTTTGGGTTTACTGTTGTGGTATATAAACTTACTTCTAAATCTGCGTCGATTGAGTTCAGTGGCACTATATGTGACCATGTACGTCGAGGTACTGCTAACGTTTATAAAAGTAATCGCCATCTTTGCCATCGTCCTTATTGGCTATGCGTTAGTCTTCTACGTTCTGCTGATGGAAGAGGTAAGATTTGTTTTGTACTTGTTGACAGTTAGCGCCCTTCCATCTAGTCGCTATACCTTGGTATATTGGTAATGGACACTTGTGCTTTCTCTCTTTCGTTTTACCAGTCGATGACGGAACATATATAAGTACCATGAGAATAATATGGTAACCCGTTGACGTTCTGATCTGTGGATGTAAATGAATGTAATCAATGATCATCGTAGCGAATTTCCAATTTAAGCCATGGAATAAAGAAGCCTCGAAAAATTCAGGGCTACAACGGGATTCGAACCGGTGACCTCCGCGAAATTTTCATGAGTTGTTTTTTGACGTTGAAGCTCGATAATCCGGGACTCTTCTTATGTAATAAAGATATTATTTTGTTTGCATCGGAAACAGATGCCTTTTAAAAGAGGCTCACCGAACTGATTCGTTTAGTGCCTTCCAACCAGTAAGCGGAACTCTTTGAATGTGGTTTTGTTAACAATGTCTGCTCCTTCTAATAAGTGACCCCTATGCAAACACGCGCTCCTATGTTTCAACAGGGACCTTCAGATCGGAGTACACAAAGGACCTTGTCGTGTGCTGTCAAACGTTTATAAGCGCCCCGAGCGCTAAATCGAGTCAATACCTGATCACGTAAATTACCATATGTAAAATAACATAGGGAAATTTTGAAATTAGTATCGTCTTATCCCTCAGGAAATAACAATTCTTCTGACCTCTTCCATTTCAGAATAACTTCTCGTCAGTTTGGCTGTCGTTTGTGAAAATATTCGTTATGATGGTGGGGGAAATGGACTACTCCGATATTTTGACTGACAACGTCGTGAACGGTGCCAAGGTTCCAGGCACTAACATCTTATATGTCCCATTCCCAGAACTTTCGTACATCTTGTACGTGCTGTTTGTTCTGTCAGTCTCTATCGTCCTTATGAATCTCTTGGTAAGTCAATGATTATGCCAGTAATAGACATAATACAGAAAAGCCTCGCTACTAACAACACCACCAACACAAGCCATCACAACCACCACCAGCTAACACCACCACCACCACCAACTACGTATACCACCACCACCAGCTTTTTTTAAGGATAATAATGAGAACAACAAACAAACGCGCAATAATAATGAGAACAACAAACAAACGCGCAATAATAATGAGAACAACAAACAAACGCGCAATAATAATGAGAACAACAAACAAACGCGCAATAATAATGAGAACAACAAACAAACGCGCAAACAATTAAGCAAAAAACTTCTAATGGCGCAGCACTGGTATACACAAACAAACAAACAAACAAGCGAACATTAGCAAACAGCAAACAATTAGGAACACACAAACTTAAAGGGGAAGTGTCACGCTGTTTTCGGTGAAGCTGCATGGTAATAATGAAAAATCATTTGAAAGACTATCGTAATGAATAGACACTGATGGATTGCCAAGATCGAGATTGATGCCAACTTGAAAATGTTGGGCCGACGTTTTCAAGTTTTCCCATTGTATCTCATATGAAATCAGTACTAACATATTTTGCCTCGTCCTTCTGTTCGGAATTCACTTGATATTATAAAATTAGTGATTACAGTATTTATACTTCCCCTTTAAAAAACCTGTTTTGCAGGTTGGTCTGGCAGTTGGAGACATCGATTCAATCCAAAAGACGGCAACTTTGCGAACTTTAATGGATCAAGCCTTTTTAGTGGATAATATGCAGAAGAAATCTCCGAAGTGGTTTCAAAGGCTTTTTTATAAATCATCTCTGGAGTTTACACCTAACCAGAATACGTTTATCAAGAAGTGGGTACATGATTTTAATACCTTATAACTTACTATAAAGACATCACGTAAAAGGTAGTCTGCGCACAAGCCAAATGGCCCATCAGGCCGGAGCATATCACAAATAACCATATAGTTTTCTCCTCCTTTTCATTGGCCCAGACCCTACCACGTGACCTACACTAACTGCCTAGCTACGAATAATGGTCCGCTCATGCGCATTAGCGTCCAAAAGTGATTTTGCTATGAATAATAATATGCTCATGCGTCCAAAAAAAAATGGCAGCTTGATTTCCAGACTTGTGAGAGAACGTGCCTAGTAGACTCGAAAAAACAGCAGGAATACACCGAATGCAAATATGGCGGACCACTCGGTTATCGCCCGGGACGAGTCGCATGAAAGCGAGGCTAGTTATTCCTCGCAGTTTTGTTTTGACCAGAAATTCTTGCTTCGTTGTCGATTTAGTTCGTTTTGCTTCGCACTCCCTACGCGTTTTTGTGTTTCTGAATGCCTCGAGAAGGGAAAAATCTTTCACCGTTCATCTCTAAGGGAAAGTAGTGGAATGATACAATTCGTTGAGACGAAGAAAAGGAGTTCACGATCGCCGCAGGAACTAAAGTTTGTTCGCTATGTCATCATTTCAGGATAGAAGATCTTCGAAAAGTCGGTTAAATGACTAGCTTATGTGGTGTCTGGTGATGTCCCAACACGATTTGCATGGCCTGAACCTTCCCCAAGGTTAAGAAAAGCTCCTCTTACAAGACATCCTGTCTCAGTGCAAGAAGTTCTTTCAATACGTCCGCGTCCACTCGCATGGAATCGCACGAAACAAACAGTGCGGTGTAATAACCAAGCGAATGAACTTCAACTGCTCCTTCATTGAAACCAGTGAAAGCATTGAGCCAAATGACAACGACTCGGAGGTAAATACGATCACTTACACATTTTCTACGATCTTCCAGGCTGAACAGTTCCTTCGGCGATCGTAAACTCCATTCCTCATGTTTTCTTCGTCTGTTTTCCCCTCAGAGGTGAACGGAGAAACTGAAAAAAAAAAAAACTTTCTCTGTAGTGGAAGATTTCACTCCCTTCTGTTGGCATTCAGGAACACAAAAACACGTAGGGAGTGCGAAACAAAACGAACCAAATCGACAACGAAGCAAGAATTTCTGGTCAAAACAAAACTGCGAGGAATAACTAGCCTCGCTTTCATGCCACTCGTCCCGGGCGATAACCGAGTGGTCCGCCATATTTGCATTCGGTGTATACAACGAAATATCCCCCTTCGGTATTATCTGAAAGAAGGTGGATTGGGTAAAGACTAGCTCGTATTATCGCATGTGAAGTTATGATTTTGTCTGTATTTCTACTTCATCAAGAAAGCAGGCGGTTGAATGTTCCCGAAGGTATATTGGTCAAAACTAAAACAAATTAAGTTACAGGGACCGCGGAGGGGGAGGGGCTGGTAGGGCCTTTTTTGCTGGGATTTATTTTCTAGAGCTCCATTTGACATGGAAAAACATGGATTTAAGTACTTGAAAATAATAAAACGTGTCTACTGTACTTTTGCATATTTGCGTTACGTAAAAGGCTCAGTAAGGCCGTGCGGCAGCAGTTAATGTCGGCAGACTGGAGGTTGGTGCTGGTGCACCAAGCTATCCCAAGACTGCCAAAGTTCACTTTAGAAGGGTTTATTATGAGGCTATTGATCTTATCGTCAGTGCTATCGATCAGCGCTTGAATCAAGAAAGCTTCAGCTCCTACGCCCAGATGGAGACCCTCTTGGTTAAAGCTGCTAATGGTGAAGACTATGAGGCAGAGTTCAAGTTTCTTGAAGCATCATACAGCGAAGATGTTGATACTGGGGCGCTACCTTGACAATTAAGTACGTTGGAAGTTATGTTAAAGGAAGAGAAGATATTATGTTTTGACGAAATCCTGTTGGCGGTGTCAAAGTTTCCTGAGCCAGAAAAGAAGCTAATTCAGGAAGTGCAAACTGTCTGTTAGCTGCTTGCTGTAAATCCTCCTACAAGCGTTGCTGGCGAGCGTTCATTTTCATCTGCACGGCGTCTGAAGACGTGGCTTCGATCCAGGATGGGTGATGAAAGGTTTAGCAACCTAGCAGTGTTAAATGGCCACAAGCGGAGAACAGACAGTGTCTCTTTAACTGAAGTCGCACAGGAGTTTGTTTCCCGCAATGAAAACCGCATGAGAAACTTCGGCACTGCAAACAGCTTCAAAAGTATAACAAGATAAAGTGAGGACCTTTATGTTTATTGACGCTCTAAAAAAATGGCGCGCAAATGCAAGATAAATGGCGAAACACTGATCTTAATTTTTCTTTGTATTGGCCAGATCTTTTAGCCCTACCACTTTAAAATGGTCTCCGCGGTCCCTGTTAACGGATGATAAAACAGTTATTGAACTCGATTCGACTTCGGCAAATAATTGATCCTCTCGCCACTGACAAATCGCGATATTTTGCTTAACCTCGTCCAGTGATTGTTATAAATATTTTCCGCTGTTTAAGGGAATATTTCCAACAGTTTATATTAATTTGTTTTGAAGATGGAAAAATGGGCATTTTCCTTACTCTTCACTTTCAGTTACCACATAGACAGTTTTCTTGGAGCCTTCAAGTAACCATAACAAATCGCAGTTCCTTAAATCCCTGAAGTAAAACTTATTTTTCTGTTTTGTTTTCGACCAGGCTCGCCTTTGCTGGTATTGGCGTCTCAGATGACGAATTTTTGGATGTTATTCGTAAGAAAGAGTCTCACCAGAAGGCGGATGAAGATGATTTGGGTAATTACGATCAGCAAAGGCTCGAAAGACAAGAAGAAAGAATCAAGACCCTGCAAGCCACCGTCGACGCCCAGAATGGATTGCTCAAAGCTATAGCTGATAAACTGCAAATTGAGAAATAACGTAATGAATGGGAGACTATCAAACTAAAGAAAAAATCGAATTTCTATCGTGAGATCTCTCAGAATGCGACTTAACCGCTAACATGCTATCCTCACAAATAAAAGAGTCTCTAATGATCTGGCTCTAGCCTTACGCTCTAGTCTTAACGCTAAGTTAATATGTGCGTCTAACTTTAAGACACAACTTTTTTCACCATTGCAAAGGCAGATTAATTTATTTTTGTGATACTTTTCAATCCTTTCCCGATATTGGCAAGTCCGTGTCTCATTTTAGGAAGCAAGTATTAATTGATGGCAAATTTCGAACTCCAAAACCGCTCTGATTCCTTAGTTTGCGTCTTGACGTTGTCAAACAACTGTCCGCACTATGAGAGTATGAGCCCTTTATCTCTCTTTCGGGTGTTTGCGCTGTTCCCTTATTGAATAAAATACTGGAAAAGTTATCATTGCGTTAAGGAAGATTTGTCGAAAACGATACTTGTAATATTGCTCGAAGTTTTAAACCCAGCAGCGCGCGGTCTCATTAACCACATCTGACAATAAAACTTTTTCTCGCCAAGATCCGAGTGGGAAACACTGCAAAACGAATGTTGACATTAGAGGGTAACAGTGCACTATTGACCGGCTGATTTGTTTTCACATTACATCTTCTAATGTCATCGTTGTGCTGTATAACAAATCACTAAATGACGACTGGTCAAGGGAAAGGTCGAGATTCTCGGGAAACAAAATCGGTTCGGCCACTACCTGTCGGAACGAAACATGTCATTGGTTCTGAAAACAATAGATAACACGTCACAATAGATAACACCCTGGAAAGAAATAGGGGAAGTGATTACAGCAGACCAATGAAAATAGAGGTTCCAGAGAGCTATATACGTAGTGGCTACCCGCAATCATCAAGTGTTCGTTGTTTTCCAATAGGCCATTTCCGAGTTCCCTTGAGCCTCTATTTCAAAGCGAGTCTAAGTGCGAAAGTTTTGTGATGGTAATTAGTTTTGCTTTCCATATGAATGAAACTCATTTTCATTACAAAGACTTTGCACTTAGACTCGCCTTGAAATAGAGGCTCAAGCGAAGTCGGAAATGGCCTGTTGACGTTCGTTACATTTCTCAAGGTGTCGCTTTTGCATTTTTTACCGTTTGCAACCATAGGCGTTGTTAAGTTATTCGACTTGTTTCTGGCGTATAAATGTGTTTCCACAGTTAATATATAATTTCTTCGGAATTAATATAAAGTGAGAAAAATGAACATGTTGCGTGAATTATTTATTATGACATATTTAATTAATTAAGAGAACGAGTTTAGATAGAGTTTGCGTAGGCAAGGAGACCCACATGAATTGATACCTAGTCTCCTAACTCATGCAGTAGAACAGTAGAATAGTAAAATAGAGATGCGTGTAAATTTGTGAAATAAAGCACAGGTTTAATTTGTCAGACAAGGAACGAGTAAAACGTACATGCCCAGTTTTAATCTGAGCACTGTCCTGAAAAGAAAACCACTTTGCAAGGCATACCAAGCTGAATATTTCGTTACTTAACGAATGACTAAAAAGTGGTGCTATGTCGTTCGATTAAGTCATTGATTGAGACGGAAGTGAAACAGCATTCTAATCTTTATCATTCTCATCTTACTGTATCTTATTTGCACTTTGCTTCATCGTGATATTAAAGCCTATCAACGAAATCCTGTACTTTGGATCCTATGCCAAGTTGATTACTAAAAGACCATCTTGCGCGGCCTCACTCATATTATTAAACCGCTTTTGTCCACGAGTCATTGTCGACGTGTGTTTCCCACTTGGCAAACAGTCTCTTATACTACCATTTCTGGTAAAACCAGATCTTGATCGAGAGAACATGAAGAACTACAGGCCTGTAGCGAATATCCCACTCTTAATCAAGATTTTTGAAAAAGCTGTAGCCGGCTTCAATCGCCAAGATGTTGTCTTGGTCATGTTGGTCGTGATACTCAAGATCACGATATTCTCATATCCAGGCTCAGGTGTCATTTTGGTTTTATATTTCCTACACGATACTCCAGTAGTTTGCTTCTGATCTCAGTGTCAATGGTCGCAGGCAATCTGTCATTATCTATAGGTTCTTGCTCTGATGCTGGCATTCCCAAACTACAATGCTCTCTCTTTCATTTACATCTCCGGCCACACTTCTCGACATTATTATTATTATTATTGTTATTATTATTATTGTTTTTATTATTGACATAGAGAATATGAGATGAACTGCGGATGTAGATGAAAGTGAGAAATGACCATCGCAGTTAATTTCCAATTTAAGCAGTTGGAATGAGCCTGAAAAAATCAGGGTTTCAACTCCCGTTGAAGCTCTGATTTTATCAGGCTTCTTTATTCGATATTAACTGCGATGATTATTTCTCACTTTTATTATTATTTATTATTATTATCATCCTCCTCCTCCTCCTCATCATCATCATCATCATCATCATCATCATCATCATTATTATTATTATTATTATTATTATTATTACCAAACTAACATCCTACCTCACGACGACCGATTTCAATGTTTAACCTTAAGGTTGATTCACCTGTTTTTGCTTATCTTCTCTCGGCATGCTCGAATACTTGTCAAAATGCTTAGCGAAATTTCTAAACATTTCATAAAATTTCTAGACTTGTGAGCCAAATGCAGTAATCTAGAGTTATCTGGAGATCTTGTTAATCCCAAAAGAAAAGAGTACTTCCGATCACTGAATCATCACTTGTCACCAATACTAGAGTAATCGATGCACGTCTAATTCCTATATTAATTCTGACTTCACTGAATTAGCATCTTCCGGCCGAGTCATTAATTAGAATAAAAATGTTCCGTGTCACGTTAAACACCAAACGATAAATAAAGTGAATTAATACATATCAATGTCATGTGAGCGAACAGAATCGTCGCCATGAGCAATCTAATGTCTACGTATCGTTCTACAGCCATCAGAAACAGAACAGGTTTGACCGATTTGTCCTTTGTTACAGTAATTTTGTTCTCTGACTTTTTGACACATCATGTTTTAGTAAACAGAGCAACAAGGTTATTATTCTATCGGCCAAATAACCTTGTAATATATTACGTTATGTATTGACGTTCGCCATTTTACAAGCTGACATAAACGAGGGGACTCGCTCGTTCAAAAACCCGTAACGTCGAAACTTTTCTTATATGACAGTGATTTCAGTTAAAGACTCGGGCTTTCTAATTGCATGAATTCTATGCCAAGAAATCATTTGTCACGAAAAGTTGATGAATATCAGAAAGACTGTTGAGCATGACATTGTCAGTGTCGTGAGCACAAATTTTAATATAATTAATCTAACTTTAAATCATAGTTAAAACATACTTTGTAGGGCTTGTAGCGTGAAGGTGCAGACTTTCCTGAAACTCTTTATCTTGGCATCGGCTGTCAGAATTGGAGAAGCACAAACACTAATATAAAACCAAATAGAACATCCAATAAAGCAATTAATTTATCTCGCATCACGTTCTCCGTTTTAACAATTTCCATAAGCTTATGAACGGAAAAGGCATTTATATGGCCAATAAAACCCATAATTCGTTTTGAAAAACGCAGGTTTCTGAAGTGGTGTGTGTATACTGCAATTCTATGAACAAAATTCATTTCCTCGAAAAAATCCGTGAATAGAATATTAACTAAGAAACAACCAACTGGCCATGACATTAGTGTTTTGATCATTAATTAGAGCTCATATCATTTTAACTACGACGTTTTGCAAAGACCACCATAAAGTTACTTATTAGTAACTTTAAATTGTCACTAATCAGCTTGAAAACACTGATCAATTTGAAAACAAAGTGTAATGGTCGGTTGCATTGATATCAATATCAGTTGCGGCTTGTGATAAACACGATGACCTTTTCGCTGTCGCAATTAGCGATGTCGCAATGTTTGAAGCGAATCAGGATTGGGGAAAGGTGGGTTTAAATTTTTAACGTCTTGTATTCTCAAACGCTTAATGTTTCAGTTGTGTTAACACTATTATCCTGGGGGGGGGGGGGGGGGGAGGTGAATTCTTGTATGGGCCATACGGGGACATGCCGCTGAAAAGGGTATGGTTATTGACCCCATCAGTCCTGAACACGGTATACAATTTAAAACGAGTCTTTCCTAAACGGGATATGGCTCTAGCAATTCGAAATCAAAAACGTTCATCAGTATTTGTTTAGCCGGTCATCAGTCAACATTAAATCATTTTCGGGCCTAGATATTAGTGCTATGGCATAAAAAAACGTTTTCCTTTGTCCTAAACAGGGTAGGTGTTTGACGTTATTTTTGTCCTAAATAGGTCCCACCGGCACCCCTATACTCAAACATGGGTCAGGTAACTCCCCCCGGACTTTCATGTGTTAAATGAGTTCAGTACTGAAAACATACAGTGAGCTTTTAGAAGCAGATGCAAATACAAGCTTGCGTCATCTATTAGGAAATTCGTAATTTGAAAAAATACTCGTTTCCCCAAAGTTAAAATTAAGAACAAAGGACCTCATATGGCGATCTCTGTCAGCATTTTGTCTAATTTCTGCCAGTAATTTTATCAAGCAAAGACGGTGACTTTTAACAATATATTCGATTTGGAAAGTAAATTTACGTATACAGTGTGAGGTGAAATGAATAAATTTGTTGTTGATATCAGCTGCAGATAGCCCAAGCTTGGCATCTAGAGGCACACAAAGAAGCAATATATCTCTGTCCAAAGTGGAGCCACTGATCGACAGTGAATATCTGGAACTCATCTCCAACCCAGGGAGCGCCAAAGGATCCCGAAATGCCACTCCAATGGGGACGCCTCCACTGGAAGAGAAAGTCCAGCCATTTAAACCCGCGAGGAATGGTCTGTTGAATTTGGGTATTAACGGCATTTCGGGTAAGGAAATTGTGAACGCAGCGGACAATGAAGGTCTGTCCGCCCTTCACCGAGCTGTCCGTTTGGATGATGTCCCGGCAGTAGTTTCTCTGTTGGATAACGGTGCCGACATCAACATATCAGACAAGCATGGATTCACACCCCTTCATGCTGCCGCTAGGTATGTACACGTGCATACTTTCAGTACTTGGATTGCCTTATGTCACGGATTATTGTTAGGTCTGACATGAATGGCTCGATACTCTGCGTTAAAACAATATAAAAAGAAACAACAAGAACAATGCTCCTAGCCTCTAAAACAATAGCAACTGCTGCACTTAGAGGACCAGTAGAATTACAAGTTTCCGAGAGCTGCTACACTACCGATTATTGTATTTTCCACAATGAAGCAAAATATATCACTGAGAACTACGCAACATTAGCTTACATTGTAAAAACATTTTTAACATCTCTCATTCCCCGTCTTTTCACATGAAATTAATCTCAGTTGAACGAATTTCTTGAACGGTGTTTTATCGATACATGACCATCAGTGGTTCAAAAAAGATTATTTGTTTAAATATTGTCTTTTATTTCGAGGCATGGTCATTTGAAATTGGTGTTTAGTATAAATCAATAAGATTTTATGGCGTAGTTTTCTATGTCAAAAGCAGGAACACTCGTTTAATTTGCCTTTCTACCCTCGCTATTCGAACTCAAGATGCTTTTTTCGGTGGGGCGTTTTTGTTTTCCCGCGTTTATTTTTGATGCCATCGAAATTATGGAAGTTGTATTGTGAAGCGTAATCTTATTGCATTGCTGTAGGTTATGTGTTTAAATTGCCTTTAGCAAGTTTCTCACTGATCTCTTTCGTTTCGACACGCTCCATACAAAAATGTGTTACTGAAACTCTCGCATGTAAAGAATAACAAACGTGTGGCTGACTAGGGCCCTTCAATCTGTCCATTTTTCTCACGCTGTTGTTTTCATTTTGGTGTAACTGAGTGGAGTGGTGACTTAGATAAAGTGAAATGAATGAAGAAGGGTCAACAAGTCAAATTACTCAGAAAAATAATTTTACCAGTCCCCAGGTCGGCAGGGAGTGGAACCCATGACCTTCCAGATACCGGTATGACGCTCTAACCACTGAGCTACGGGAGACTCGCGGCGAGCAGGGACAAAAACATAAACATATGTCCTGCAATAACTGCCAGGCTAAACATTTCGAAATGATAAATGTGGATAAATGATAAGTGGCATCTGGAAGGTCATGGGTGCGATTCCTGTTGGGGGCTCTTTGTTCGAGTAATTTGACTTGAGAAGGCTTCTTCATTTATTTTATTAAGACTGCCACATCCGTGGCCAAATTTTCCAAATAATTTCTCTTATTGAATTCTAGCGTTTTCTTCACTTTGGATCATTAAGCAAGCTCTCGTCAATGGTCGTCTTTTCTTCTAAGAGTTGCAACGATACTGATATATTTTCACTGGAGGCGGGTCCCCGATAATGCCCAGACTGAGATAAGATAAAAGCTGGGAGAATCATGCTGAAGCGATCGATCGATCGATCGATCGAGAGAGTAGAGGTTTATCGTTATCGGGAGGAGGGCGGGGCGAGGCAGAAACAGGGGACAAGGAGAGGCGAGTTATACCTGACACGAGGAATATAATTACGTGTTACGTCTCTGCAGGCCGCATGCTGCACGCCAAATGTTTAAAGCAGGAATAAATTAAAGTGGGCAATGTCCCCTTGGAAATAAGCCATTTCCTAATTGCCCTCAACCTCTGTTTCAAAATGAATCTTGGTGCACAACCTTTCATACAGAAATGAGTTTGATTTTCAAGACAAGACACATAAAAGGTTGTGCACCAAGACTCGTCTTAAAACAGAGGTAAACAGCACCTGGGAAATGGCCAAGTACAATATATTTTTTATGTACAGGTTTAACAGAGTTCAGATGGTTAAACTACTGCTTGAGAGAGGAGCCGATCCAGTTAAAGAAGACAGAAATCAGTTATCACCAATTCACTCAGCTGCGCGAAGGGGCTTTACGGAGATATGCACTCTTCTGTTGTTGAGAGATGCAGGAATGTTAAAGGTGATAAAGGCCAGCATCCTACAGTACAGAAACGTTTCGCCGTTACATTTAGCCTGTTTGAGTGGAAATCGAGAAACGTGTGAGTTGTTTTTAGAGAATGGTGCCGACTTAACGATGAAGTCCAAGACTCAACATACTCCTCTCCATTTTGCATCCTGGGAAGGACATGAAGAAATTTGCGAACTTCTTATTGAAACAGGTAACCATTAATTTTGATTTCTGGTGTTTTTTTTTGTCTTTTTGTGCCTTCGTCTTTCTCGTTTCTCCTTGAGTCAAGATTAAGTTAGCATTTTTGATAATGTCTTGCTTTCATAATCTGGCCATTCCTGTTCAAAGTTAAGTGACCTTTGCAATGCGACTACTTGAACCAGGCCACTCGGAAGAAAATCTAACAATCAAGACTTTGTCAAGAAGGCAAAGAAAGGCGTGGATAGGGGAGTGATGTGGTGTTTGAGCTTTTGGTGACTTTCCTAGGGATGCCACTGATCCCATTCAGTTCCTATCTCAAATTTTGTCCAAACGCCATTTCTCAGCTTATGTTTGACCCAAATCCCATTCCTATGGCCATTTTTTGCTTCTAAATTAATTCCCAGTTCCAACGACCCAAATTTCATGTTCCTAGTCAAAATTCAAGATCTACAAATTCTAGCCCTTCTTTGGTTACATTAACGTCTCTTTGCTTGATGTATGTGTACAGGCCCCATTCCACTATTTTACTTAGTTAAAATTTTTAAAACCAGTTTGATTGTTACTTTTCATTGATTATCATAGTCTGAAATAAGGGAAAATAAAAATTTAAACCACAAATTATACATATAAGATGTATCTTTGGAGAATTATTAATTTTAATCGAAAAATTTAGTTTGTAAACTCGTTTTAATTTGTGATTGATGACACGCCGAAACCGCTGGCAATCACTGAAACTATTCCAATGATTGAAACCAGTCAATCCAAAATGAGATTTTTTCTAGAGATTTCCGAACGTTGTCTCAACGTTGTCGAGCCTCAACTGAATTTTGTTGTTTTTTTTTTAATTTGGTGCCAAGAAGCCCGGCTCGATTAAAAGTGAAGCTAACACTTCATTATTCCTTTTCAATAGCTTCAAAAAGAGGATGCAATACAAAAGAATATGTCAATGAGAAAGACAACGAAGGTAAGACAGCTCTCCACGTCGCCTGTACCAGAGGTAATTCAGACGCGGCCGACGTACTATTACGCCACGAGGCAGATCGCGATGCAGTTGACTGGGTGACATGTATCTCGCCACTTCATTTAGCAGCTAAACATGGCCACTTGACTTTGGTTGAACTTCTTATCTTGTATGGTGCTGTCATTGACGGCAGGGATGGTAGCCTAAGAACGCCATTGCACAGGTAGAGTAATAAATGTTACAATTCGTCAGTTTTATGTTTTAATTATATCTTAAGAATCCATCAGGTTTGGTCCTGCTTTAACTGATAGATAATTAGCAAAGTGTCTAAAAATGATAGCTGAGAAATCGAAAATGAACGTGGCATTTAATTTTGGCTGGATAACTGAACTGCATAAGTGATGGATTATGTTTTAACTAGCAACTGTGGCTGGTATCGCAGTACTCATTGACCCTTATTCATCTGGATGTTTCCTGAATACGCAAGATCCGCGTTCTCATGTTCTTCAAAAGAACCTTGACTGTAAAAATGGAAATATCCGAAGGCTTGAATTACTCAGGAGGAGCCAAAAAAGGCGGACGAAATTCTATCAAAATGAAGCACTTTCAAGACGCCAATATACCATTTTTCTGTACCGGACGTCTTGAATTCAAAGTGCTTCATTTTGTGTCAATTTCATACATCCGCCATTGTTGGCTCCTTCGTGTAGCTGTTAGTACTTCTTATTACCTCAAATCCACTTATCCAAATATGCACGCGTAATCAGTTTGCGAAAAATGATTCGGAAAACTTTCGCTACCTCTGGGATCGCCTGTGCCCTCCTCCGACCCAAATAGTGTTTATGTTCATCGGCAGTGTTTGCAGAAGCTATAATATATACAAAACAACATACCTCCATTGATTTAATTTGATTCGATATTTTAGTGAAACTTCATATCCTAAAACATTCTGGCGAGACTATTCTTTTTCTTGTCGCGACTAGATATTTTGACCACTTTTCACAGTGCTGCAGCGTACAATCATAACCGAATAGTTAAGCTTCTCTTGGAGAATGGAGCTGACTCGGAGGCCAAGGATATGTTAGCGATGACACCATTCCTGATGGCTGTTGTGCTCGGAGCAAGCGAAAGCGCAACCACTTTGTTGGACCATGGAGCGGATATAACGGCAATCGATTCTTCACTGAACAGTTGTCTTCATTTGGCTATTAATTACAGGAGGGCAGAAATGGTAAAAATTTTACTGGAAAGAGGCAAAGATAAAGTGTCACATTTTAAAGACAGAGACATAAAGACCGTGTTTCACTTGGCAGCTGGACTGGAAGATTCGAAGGTATTAAATTTTAGCGGAGCTGCTGCGACCCGAAGGGCTGCAGAGCGGAGCCCCATACCTATAGAAATAGGAGAACCAAGCACGCATACAAAGTACAAATAGGAGAACCTTGCCTTTCATTTCTCATGGTCAAAATGGCAGCGGCATACTCGCGGGCGCGTGCAAAATACGTCCGTACGTCTCCCCAAATATCAATATGGCGGCTATAGTTCAGACCTGGTTAATATCTTTAAAGGTTACCATAAGCTTATATCTTTTGCATGTTATGGTCAATTGACAGCTGTCAATAGAAGGTATCCGCTGACCAGATCGCGGGCTCAGATTTAGAACTCTTCGAGGTGACGTGATTCTTGAAGTTGACCGCTGACCAGTTATTGTTTTTCATTGATCGCGGGCTCAGGTCCGATTTTTTTGCTTGTGGCAGGATTTTTACATTTTTTATGGTCATTGTCAGCGGAAATTATGCAATTGGAATTGGCGTTTTTGATTATTATTTATTTCAGCTGTGGAATATTTCTTGAGTAGTTACCCACGCTAGTACTTTTAATGAACGCGATTTCAGAAATTATTAAGAACCAGCAAAAACACGGAGCTCCGCTTTTAGGCTTGGCTAAATCTATATATTGTTTCATTTTCTTTTCACTATCACTGCAAACGTGTTCTTTGTTGTGTCTTCTTTTAAGTTAGTTTTGGTGGTTTTCTGACTTCATGGAAAAATCACGAAATTCAAGATGGCGTCTGTAGCATGGATGACATGGTGTTAATTGCAGGAATGGCTCCGGGACACTTAGATTTTTTAAGACTATGATTTTTTCGTCTTATGAAGAGAAAAACAAAGTCAATTATAAAAGCACAGAGGTGGAATCGATCCCGGGTCACTCAGACCACGAGCTATTCCTACTAACCACTACACTACCGAGGCCCGGCTGCCAAACACCGAAAATTTTAAGAATTTATCGTGTTACCCTTACCATTCTTGAGAGCTAACCGCATAACCGCAGTTCTTAGTAGGCTAACCGGAGTGCTGTAGTAGGCTAACCGTATTGCTTAGAAGGCTAACCGCAGTATTATAACAGGCTAACCAGGGTGATTTGTAGTCTAATTTAGCTAACCAAACTCGTTCCCAGTGCATTCCGAGCCCGGAGCCATTCCTGTAATTAAGCGCTACTGCATGGATGCATTACATTGACCTTCCTTGTTAATTACCGCTAACCAGTTGCATCTCTGGGAATACAACACATCTTATGTCGTTTCACATTTTTACGAGCTCGGGATGTGATGTAATATTTCTCAAACTCATTAATAATTCATCAGTTCAAAATCAAAACCGTGATAATTTTTCGGAAATGTAATCTTAATGAGCATCGTTTTTTTACGATTTTATTTATTCGTTAAATCTCCATAGTTTTAGTTTCGATATATCAGACAATAGGGAGAGTGTTTCATCACATTTCCGCCAAACACGTCAAAGGTCTTGTTCTCGGTGTTTGGAAATGTGATGAAACACTGTATCCCGTGTTTGATGTCATCACATTTCGAAAGATTTCGGCAAACACCAAGAAGGGAAATTATGACGGGTAGCGGAGTATTTTTACGAACTTCGCGGTTTTTATAAATGTGATGAAACACTCAAAACAATCGAAGCTAAAACTACGGGAAAAAGAAGAAATAAAATCACAAAAATCTATGCGAATTAAGATCAGAGTTCCAAACCAGCCACGGTTACGGTTCTCATTTCCTATGTTTGAAGTTGATAAATATGAATAGTTGTATTTAATAGTGAATTCATAGTACTTCCAAAGTTGTTTTCTTAAATTTGATGGTTCTCAGGGGCACAACATCATGGAGATAATTATAAATTAGCCTTACTAAGAGGATATTAAAACAACCCACAGTCACTTATTACCCACAGATAAATCAGAAACTTGCTTTTTGTTTTTCACGTTTTAGTTTCCCTTCCTTTAGATTTTGGAGATTCTACTGCACGAGTTACAAGGGGACAGTCTCTGGAATGAGCGCGATGTAAGCGAGAACTCACCACTTCATATTGCGGCTACAAATGGCTCCCTGCGTTGCGTGGAGTTTCTTTCAAATTACAAATGCCTGTTGAATGACAGAGAGGAACGTGGATTAACAGCTCTTCATTTGGCTGCTATGAATAAACACACGTGAGTTGCGTTAATAATAATAATATCAGTGTAAATCTATCATATTCACCACTCATGATGTTTCGACGGCATGAGTGGTGTCATATATGATTCTAGCTCATTAAGGGATAAAGAGGGATGTCCGTAGCTCAGACGACTGCTCAGTTGGTTAGACCTTCCAACCGGTGTCTGGGAAGTCATGGGTTCTAATGGGGACTCAGAGTGTTTTCGTTGTCCAATGCTCGTGATCATTGATCATTTCATCTTATCATTGATAACATTGACTAACATTTACAAGGCTTAAAAGGTGTAGTTACTGAAGGAGCTATGTCACGATATTTTGAGTTTTTCGACAGCTTAAATTACCCCAAAGGTGGCTTACAATAGCTACCCGTCTTCTCCTGCCTGCCATTACAGCTAGGCCGATGATGCAGATGACAAACATATAGCGTAATCTTGTAGAGTGGAGACAAGACGGATATTATTCTTGAAATAGCTGTATAATTATATTTTTGAAAGGTTGCATTAAAATGGTTACAGCCTGCTGATAATTAACAATGCATGCTCATACTGACTCTACACTGTAAAGAAAGGCATGTCGATTTCTTTGTGCACCAGGCATTTTTTATGCCTTGGAGGAGTTTCCATGGTAACGTTAGAAGAGATGAAAGATCCGATATATTGGACCTTTACAGGCTAATAACTTTAAAGCTACTCGGTGGAAGATTTTGTTTTTTGCATGTTTTTATTAGATCGATAAAAGGAACATTTTTGCAAACTTTTTACAAATTCTGTTAATTTTTTTCAGAGCTACCTTAAATTTATGAAAAATAACGTAGCTCTGAAATCTATTGACAGACTTTTTAAAAAATTCGCAGAATTGTTCCTTTTAAAAACTTTCACCGAATAGTTTTAAAGATATTAACCTGCAAAGGTGGAATATATGCATCTTTGACCTCTTTTCACATTACCATGGCAACGAATTTTAACGTCACTTCCCAAACGTTACTCTTCGGCATAATTAATATTGCTCCTGTTGAATTCAGAAGACAGGGACGTGTAAACCATCACCAGCCACCTTAAAATGTAGAGAACCAAGAAATATATAATAGTTTGCTAAGGAAGAAAACCACGATACAAAATTAAAAAGGAGCAAGGATGAAGAACGCTGAAACGGATTCTCTTTGGTTTGAACCAGCCCTTAAATGACGCCACATAAGAACCTAATTAATACCCAAAATTAAAAAATACACCGGAATTTTTACGTTGTATTTCATTTTCATTTTAGCAAGACCTGTGAGCTCTTAATTTCAAAGGGCTCTGACGTGACATTTACAGATGGGAACGGTTGCACAGCACTTCATTTAGCAGTGAAGGCGGGTTCGTTATTAACCGTGAAGATTCTGCTGGACCCTCTTTTGCCAAGTACACTGGAACAGAAAGACTACCAAAAAAACTCAGCACTTCATGTAGCTTGCATGCACAATCGACGTGAAATTCTCAAGTTATTGTTGGACAAAGGAGCAGACGTCACCGCCAGAAACGATAGGAACATGACTTGCCTTGATGTCGCCATTGAATGGGAAGCAGGCGAGGTTGCCAAGACACTCATGAGGCATGAAAGGTACTTTGTGGAGTGTTTTCTTTTTTTTATACTATTCGGTTTGTGGACGAATTACTCCACGGAAGTGTATAATGATTCGTGCAATAATTTTACCCAATAGGGAAGATATAAGTGACGTCACCTATTGTTATTTAAGGACTACGCCACGGCTTGTGCATTTTGAAAAATTTAGCCTAAATTTGTCACATTCGTCATTTGTAATGTGTATGAATCTTGCCCATACTTAACCACCCTTTTCCGTCTTTGGTTTAGTATTGCCTTATTCTAATGATAATTTAACAGACCGATTTTTAGCTATCCGTCCTTTAAAGATAACTACATTATTTTCAATTTCCTTTGTTAAATTTAAAAATTTTTTGAAATAACCTACTCTCTTGTTTCCTGAAGTATTTCCCCGCCAAATGTCTTGAAATTCTAATTTGCAGTTTTCGAGAAATGCGCGTATTTCGGAAAGACTGGACCTAAAGAGTTCAATCTCAGTTTTTTGACTAACTATTCATGCATTGTACTGGGTTCTCGCGATTTATTCTTACGGTAACACTGAAAAACCTGCCAAATTTGACTTTTTCTGACATACCATTCTAACAAGATTTAAGTTTACAACACACTATCATTTTAAGAAGAAAAATGCCTCATGCATATAAAACCGCCTTGGAACAAAAAACTCATCTTTCGGCTTCATGTTTGTTGTTGTCTTATCTTTGTGCGCGCGCTGCCTCGCATCAGCACCGACGTTGACAACTGCAGAGGGGGCGCGAAAACTGTATTCGGCAACTCAATTACATTGTTTCGTTAGTTTTATTCTCAATAACGAAAAAGTTTTGTTTCACTTAGGTGGGAAGAGGTGCTGGAGTATTCGCCTTGCCAAGGTGTTCCTCCAATGCAGAAGTTGATAGAAAAGCTGCCGGATGTCGCCGAAATTGTTCTTGATCAGTGTATAAGCTACAGTCCCCTCCCTCCTTCGCACGAAGACTTTTCTGTCAAATTCAACTTCATTCCTCTGGATCCAGACGTCGATGTCGAGTTCGATAAGTATTTTGGCCCTGCAACAATGGCGATTTACCGGCGAGAAAAGTTGCTGAATCACAAAGTTACTCAAACCTTGTTACGGTGGAAGTGGATGATACTAGGAAAGTGCGTCAATATATTCCAAACTGCCATATTTGCAATTTTTGTGGCTTTGTACACGTGTCTCGTGGTCATGGAACGGCAGAAATTAAATTTCTCATCCATTTCTTCCGAAGCCACCCCAACGACACAGGAAGAAGGCCAATCAACCTTTGTGAATACGGTTCCTGTTGTATTAACTGTGTCCTTGGTTGTGCAACTTCTCCGGGAAGCATTCCAAGTAGTGTGGCAGCGGTTGTCGTACTTTAAGGATTACACAAACTTGCTGGATTTGGCCATGCTGGTAACAGTGTTGACCTTCATACTGCCTTACATAACTGAGACACATATTTACAGCATAAAAACGCAATGGACCGCGGGGATAGTGGGCTTACTCCTGTGTTACATCAATTTCACGTTATCTCTTCGTCTTTTCGGCGGACTTGGTCTGTATGTAACAATGTACGTAGAGGTACTCTTCACTTTTCAAAAGGTGATATCTACCTTCCTTATCGGTCTAATTGGCTATTCCTTGGTGTTTTATATACTACTCCAAAACCAGGTGAGGTTCATCAAAAACTGTGTACACATTGGCGGCGGAGCAGGGGGAAAGGGGGGGGGGGCCTTCAGTCCCCCCCCCCTACGTTTCGGGTACCAAAACTGTTGCTGTCACAATATAAAACTGATTTGGCAGAATATTCATTCTTGTGTTCTTACCTGCCAGTCTTCAGTTGGCCTGTTCCAACTGCAAAGAGCCTGGAACAGGCTGTTCTGCAGCCTACATTTGTCGCGGTATAATGTTTAGAGGGAGCGAAAACTTCAAATTATCGGCACCAATTTCAAAACTTCGTTGACATAAGAAACAATCTGATGCAATACACCGCAAGGAAAAAGATGGCGACTGGTACATTTACCTATAATGCTTTGCGTGCGAAAACCCTAAAAGAGCGTATAAAAACACAAAGAAAAGTTGCAAGTCATTCAAATTCGGCAAGAGCAATGTTGTTAATACACTGGAACGACTTTCGTCAAATCATACTGTATATATGCCCAGTGAGCTTTGTTTGGTTCGCAAGTATTGTGGTAAAATGTACAGCCGCCATTTTTTTCTTACGGTAGATTCTCGTGATGCGCGCGTAAGCTATCGTTAGGTAATAATGATGTATTGCATGAAATTTCTTGGCATATACCCAACGAAAGCCAACCTCCTGAGCCCTCCCCCCAGCCAAGGGTATGCACTTGGCTTGGTGTAAGATGAACCCCCAGCGTTTTAAAACGCTTCGCAGTCTCCGGATGTCAACAACTGCTCGTCACCTGACAAGCGACTTATTCACGGGGAACCGACCAACGAACTTCAAACAGAATGACTTAATTAATTTCAGTAACTATAGACGGATCGAAAATGGCCAGTTACCGCTCAGACTATATAGTTAGTTCATAAAACTAACTACTTGAAGTAGTTATTTAATACACCTTTCTTCTTTCAGGGTAATTTTTCAGCCTTCTGGTTTGCCATGGCGAAGATCAACGTGATGATGATCGGTGAATTGGATTATACAGACATGCTGGTTGAAAACATTGTAAACAACAACACAGTGCCGGGAACAAATGTGCCATATGTTCTCTTTCCAACACTGACCTTCTTCTTGTTTTTGGCGTTTGTCTTGATGGTCTCTATAGTTCTCGTCAACTTGCTGGTACGTGAAGTCTTTCCTTGACACTATCAACGTTAGCGCCGTCCATTGGGCAATGATAGAACGGCAATACACACACCCCTCTGTAACAGACCCAGTGGAATCTTTATCCTCACTGGGTTTTCACCGGGTTGGCTAATTTTCCACTGGGTCGACTCATTTTCTGTTTTATTTTGCTTGTTTAGTATTATTTTTTGGCAGACAAAATATGCTGGGTCACACCGCACAGTCACTGGGTAAAACAAAATATTCACTGGGTACTGGGGAGACTTTAGAAACTTCTGCTGGGTAGGGGTAAATAATCCACTGGGTAGGGTTTCAGTGGGTCTGTTGCAGAGGGGTGTATACACTGACTATTTCTAATTTTAATGCGTCATGTCCATGACTTTACTTTTAAACTTCTTGGTACTCCAAACATGATTTGATTATTCTCGGAAGTCTTTCACAAACTTTGGACATTTTCGAAAACATAATGGAGGAATGGAATTTCTCTTCTCGTGCTCAAATCAATATCAAGTTGAACCCTCAAAGAATAAATGCATATTTCCGCATACCAATGTATTATTCTACATTTATTAAATGAAGTATACCGACACTCGAATTGGAACACTAACATTTTATTACAAACTACGATTAATCAAATTATTTCATAGCATGTTTGTAGGTGAAGTACCTGCGGCTCTTTCGTATTTGACAAATAAACCTTGCACTGCATACAATTTTAGAAGGAGTAATAATATAATCGTTCCGCGTTTTAATTCGAAGTTTCTTAAAAACTATATTAGCTACAGAGGCGCTATCCTTTTTTTATTTCCAGGAACTTGATTTTAGCGCCCAGTCGGTCCAGTCGCTGCCATTGCACTAGCAAGATTTTAAATGCTTCTAAATATTTTATGTCTTATTTTTGTAGCTAATTTATTTAGATTTAAATACGTGAACCTATTTAAATATTTCTCTTTTTAGAAATTAAACATTCATGTATTCTTGGTAGTTTTGTAAGTAATTTTTATCCCTATTTTAACATTGTTTTATATTCTAACTATTTTCACACGACCCACAAGCTCCAAGCTTTAAAACTTATCGTGCTTAAAGTGCTGCTGTGATCAAATTTTTAAAAAATGCTTTTTGAAGGGAATCGTGCAGTACTTCATGTGAGATTAAAATACCGTTTTCTGTTTTCAAATATCTGTAGTAGTTCCAGAGATATTGAAGTTTAAACAATTGTTAAAATATGCAAATCAGTAGACTGATGACGTCATCTACTCAACCCAATTTTATATCAAGTAAAAAAGTAGGGCTATCTCGGTCAGGTTTCTACACAGACAGTTGAAACTTGGCACAGTAATTGTTCTTCGGGCGACACACCTATGGTTGTAATTTAATCTTGTTTCTATGGCAACACACCCTTTTCCAGTCCCCTCGAATCTGTTTTCAGTATTTGAGTGATTTTTAGCCCAGAAAAATTAAACGAGGTCAAAGAACCTACCTAACACATAAATATGCTCGCAAAATCATGTAGATCCGGAGTCATTGAGAAATGTCAAAATTGACGGCCAAAAATGGCCAGAATAGCCATGTTGCCATGGTAACATAATTGATAATCGCTTATTGCACAACTCACCTAATAGAGTCATGATGCAAAGAATCAAACATTTCTGATACAAACTGGGTGAGATATTTTTATTTCATTTACTTGATTAAAATTTGGTTGAGTCTATGACGTCATTATGTAGCTAATTTGCATATTTTAAAAACGTGACTATCTCTGTAATGAAAAAAGATATTTCAAAAAAGTAAGCGGCAGACTACTGTTTAATGCTTTCAAATGGCTTAGTTTGGAGACATCCAAATTTCATCATAGTAGCACTTTAAATAAAGGATATGATGATGATGATGATGATGATGAATGTAATTGATGTATTTGAAAGAACCAGCTTTCTTCATGTCACTGATTTACAGGTTGGTCTGGCGGTTGGCGACATAGAGGCTATCAGAAAAACAGCAAGTCTACGAGCTTTGATAGAACAAGTGTTGTTGGTTAACCACATAATGAAAACCTATCCAAGGTTTATTCTGCAACGTATACACAGAAGCTCTCTGGAAATAAAACCAAACCAAACTAGTTTCATTAAAAAGTGAGTATTTCAGTTAGCATGATGTTAATCCTCTTAATTGTATTTTTAGATTTAGATTTACGTTTGACACCCCCAGGGTTTCCTGAAATTGTTCCGCAATCATTCCCTGCAAGCTTAGAACCGCTAAATTGAATCACTTCCATTTTATTGCCACGGCTTCCAATACATGACTAATTAAAGAAGCTTGTGATTTACAGAGTGCATCTTTTTAGCTATTGTAATGTAATTCTAATTTCCGCTTGTACGACACCGTACTAATGTATAATTTTGCATCCTACATTCTTATTTTATTAATCTGAGCAACCTCTTATAATTATATTATAATTTATGAAGTTGCTTTAAGTCATCAACCTTGTTCCATCTTGCGCAAGCCAGCTCCACATCAAATTTTAATAATTATGAACTAGCTGAATCATCTGCACCGGCCATCAATTGAAATCTTACCAATTATCAAATTAACTAGTGTAGCCAGGGATATGAAAGTGCTGCGGAAATTTGGATGTAGTTTGCAAATTGGTTGAGCGCGAACGCAAAAACCTGTCAAGGTCACCGAGCTACGAAATTCGGAATCACATGGCAGCTGCACAAGCAAACGAAGGCAGTTAAAAACTAATGGAATACTTTGTAAATATGTGACGCCCGTCGGTTTAAAGCTCAGTTTTGAAATGCTGATCGAGGCGCTGAAGTTGCAGGGCTGACTAATACACGAAAGCATGTTCAAGACACCAACGTGTGAAAACACCTATGCACAAATTATTCAGCAAGAAGCACATGGCAGCTGCTGCTTTTAGTAAGTGTAAAACGACAAACCACCGAAGCAAATTTTAAAAATTATCGAATGTAGTTTTGCGAATACGTGCATGAGCTGAGTGCGAACACATGAAGTCGCCGAGCGAGGTGCGAAATTCGGCAAGAAGCACATGGCAACTGCTATTTAATGACATATATATCTACGTACGTAACCGTGGCGTCGAGACTTGAAAAGGAAGACCACAGCGCAAGCCTTCTTTATTGTTTGTTTCAAATCGAGGCCCTACCAATGCGCAGTGTATTCTGGTATGCTGAAAGCGAGGCTCTACCACAGCGCAAAGCATTGTGGTCCGCTGAAAGATTTTTTTCTACCTTTTATTATGAATTGCTGCACCGCTTGCTGCGCTAGCTCCGCAGCAATTAAGCTCAGTTTCAGTGATTACTGGACTTGTTCTTAAGTGAAAGTTGAGGAAAATTAACATTTTTGAAACTTTTCATCATAAAACTATGTTTTCACTAAAGACGTTCTATGGCACGCGCCATGGCATGCGCCATGATTTTCCCAGGGAGACTTACACGGCAATACTCGAGCTAGCCACTTCATTTTACAGAAAACGGAATGAAACGCCGAGAGCTATACGCCAGACGGACTTAAAAGGGAAGTATCACGGAGTTTATCACGATATTTGGTCAGAATTAGAATTAAAACTTCTAAAGGCCTAGGCAATAATCAAATTGTTTCTAAATCACTGTAACATCCAGTGAATTCAGAACAGAAGGACGAGGCAAAATACGTTAGTACTGATTTCATATGAGATACAGTGGGAAAACTTGAAAACGTCAGCCCGATTTTTTCAAGTTGGCATAATTCCAAAAAACTGTTAAACTGAAAAATAGTAAATACAATAAAATACAAAAAAAAATCAATCCAGATCTGGGCCACCCGCTGCAAAACATCTATAAACAGTTTCTGTACATTACGATAGTCTTTCAAAGGATTTTTTATTATTACCATGCAGCTTCTATTAACCGAAAAGCGTCCGTTGGATTTTCGATGTGTTGCAATAACTAAGAATAGCGTGATAAGGAGAACTAGTACTGTCACCGGGGGTTTTGCTGTTTTCAGCTTCATTCATTGCTAAAATCATTACCTGTTACCTTTATTCGCGCTCAAAATGCTCCTGATGGACTAACGAATTGTGGCTCAGAGGGCAAACCCTAATGAATTCAAGGAATGGCCATAGAATTTAAAACAAAACTGGCTTGCTTCAATCCACTTCCATCCTTGCCATCCTAGGTGATAGGCGGCAATACACAGTTTCAGTGTAGTGATATAGTCCTAGATAACAAAACTACACCATTATTTTTGGGTTTCCATTGATGCAGGAACACATTTCAGCATTTTAAAATGACACCAAATACCGTGACAGTGCCCCTTTAACAGTCTCTCCTTTATTTCAATTGCTTTAACACTAATTTATGTCCCAAGGGTTGCTTTTGCTGGTTCCGACATGACCGATTGGGATTTTATGGATAAGTTGCTGAGTCAAGGATCTGGCGCGGACGCCATGGAGGAGATGTGTTATGCGAAACAGGTGCGGGAAGAAAATGAAGACCAGAGGATCCAGAAACTCCAGGCTACTGTAGAAGCACAAGGGATACTTCTTCAGGCGATGGCTGATAAATTAAGAATTGCAGTGTAGAATGAAGTGATTCTCTGGTGCTAGTTTCATTATTTCATAGGCACAACTCTCATTATAAATAAAACAAGCAGCCGGCAACCTTAATTCAAGTTGAGTTATACAGTACTTTCACAATGCTATCATAGCAACGTGGAAGTCTCCATAGCACCTTTTTCTGGGCTATACGTTTAATGTAAGTCATATATAGTCCGTATGCGTAGCGAAGTGATAATTGTTTGTTGTCAGTTTTCTTTGCTTGACTTTCTTTTACTGGATTGGCACACCTCTGGTAGACATCGTTCGATATTACTGAGTGTATAACCAGGACTTCAAACTGGTCGCCACGTTTTTGTGTCAAGCTTGAAAGCTGTTAGAGCTCATTGGTTAATGACAACAAGAAAACGAGTACACTATAACAGTACTATTCTCATGTATTCCAATTATGCATCCTATAGTTAGCAGCTCAAATATGCCATAGCTGTTAATACGACTCTGGTCTCAGTTTATTACTGGGTAACGGTTTCCAGAGGTGAACCCAGTCATAAAATGTATATAGTCGAATTCAATGAACTTCTATATCCTCTGAAGGAAAATGACAAAATGCGTACCCAGTAAACATTGTGTTCATGATTTGCATCAGTTCTTTATGTCACGTATATCGAGCGATGGACTGAGGAATATGCCATTCTGTTATTTCTGGAATCCTGGAATTTTGTTTGACAAGAACATATTCCATTGCAAATTATTTTTATAACTGATGCTTCGGGTTTAAACACAAATGAGGAATCCGAGGGGCACTGTGATTATTTCTGCTATTGTATGTATTTTTATCTTAAATTATTAGTATTATTGTCATTAACCTATGTATGCAACGTAACGAAATGTACAGTGTAAATAATCTTGTATGTCTTCCCTGGGGGGGGAGCTACTCCCATATATGGGCTATATAAACATGTGACGCGGGATAGGGTATGGTTAATCGATGTTCTCGTTCCTTATATAGCGCATCACTTTCGCCTCTTTTGGCATTCTTCACGGTGTGATCCTTAGATAGGGTACCTAAATTGTATTATTTGGCTATTTTGCAATTTGTAGTGCGTAAACAACTCGCTAAAAGAAAAAAAGGTCTGTCAAATTTAAAACGTTACGAGACGAACAAAAATTGACCCGTTTACACCTTTCTTAGTTTTTGTATTTCCTTAAATAGGTTATCAAATTCCGTTTACCTTATCCTTTAATGGGTTCGTGGTTTAAAAACCCTGACCCTATTAAAAGAACCTTCGTGGCACACAACTATCCAAAATTTAATACAAATATCTCGTTTGAGTTTCAAGGTATGCCAAAACCCTTAGCTCAGAACACAAATAACAACAACAATCATTTTATTTTGCCATTTTGCTTTTACCATTTTATTCTGTTATTTTGTTTAGTGGTGTTTTATAAATATTTGGATAATGTTTGGGTGTATTTGGGAGGAGGGAGTTTTTCTTAAAGGAGAAGGAAAATTTGGAGAAATATAAAATAATGAAGATTTAATGTCGTTTAAAAATTAGAATTTGAAGTTTAAAATTAGAATATGCACACCCAAACAGTCCCCCTACGTACCAAGCTGGTTGCTCTTGGGTGGGGGTTAACTGTCGGTTAGTGTTTCAAATCTAATATTCTTCCTTTTATACCTACCCTAAACCTCTCAAAATTTCATTCAAATTCAGTTTGTCCCTCGCCTTAACATATTGAAGTAGGCTCACTAATGTTGGAACCATCAACCTGACAAATGGTAACCAAGGTGACGCTCGCTAATTGGGCTTTCGATTGAAATAATTACTAGAACGCGGTTAATTACCTTTGTCAACTTCAAATTGATAAGTAGCTAATTGTTTGACTTACCACCGACGTAGCAAACATTAGAAACCAACTGTATTGTTCAGTCATCTCCTAATATTGGAGTTCAAACATTCGCCGCTCCGCAAATACTTGATGAAGAAGAATGCTATTAAATCCACTGGCATGTTTTGGCCAAAGGAGCGACATGAGGCGCGCATACATGTGCGTGGTGGGGAAGGGGTGGGTGGGTAGGTGGGTGGGTGGGTTTGGTGAGAGAAGGCCAGGAGGTCCGAAATTTTAAAAAGGAGCCGGAAATTACTTCTGTCAATTCGGTGCCATCTAGCTGGATGCTTTTTCAAGTTATACCTTCTTGTAGAAATAAAACGAAAATGCAAATTATAACGGTATTCATATCAGACAGTAGGAGCTAGTAGGCGTCAATGGGTTAAAACGAACAGCTGAAAGAAATGGTAACAGAAAATGAAAATGGTAAAAGAATTGGTTATAGCCATAAAATTATCTCCGTATAATAAAGTAATATTATTACCCCCTCCCCCTTTCTCCCTCCCCTTTTATTCGAACGAATTCTCCGAATCGCCGATTACTACGTATTAGTATGAAATATATTTACTATTGGTTGTTTTGTAGCTCACTGTCTTTTTTGGGAAATCCATGGAAACCGACAAGGCGAAAATAAAAAACGTGATAATGCTTCTAACCACGCAAATTCAGTTTAATCCGGAAGACACAACCGGCGGGGGTACTCCCTTAAAGACGCTTTAAATTATGGAAATACGGCTTAAATTGCTAATTTGATTTAAAAGCGATTTTGCTTAACATAAGAATTTTGATAAGGATCCAAATTAATATAATTTTATTACGAATACGAATAATAATAATTTTGTTATAAAATGTTTATTCAGCTGTTTGTGACGATAGTTTAGCAAAGGTAATAATATGACCGCCAGATTGTTGAACAAGCATTTTCGTCTTACAACTAAAGATGAAAAACACGAAAACAACAGTTTTCATCAAGACTTCGTTCCTCAATTTGCCAGATGACCTGTCGCACGCGCATCAGTTATTGATTACAATATATGCCTTGTCACGCCAAATCTGACTGGCAAAGATTTCGGACGACTTGTGACAAAGTGATCCGGTGTGTGCTTAGCTTCGTCACGATCATCTAAATCATGAGCAGTCTGATGTCGATCTATCGTTCTGTTGGCGACAACAATGGAAAAGGTTTGAAAACTTTATGTGTAACTTCATTCGATCCCTACTAATTTTAAGAACGATTATATTATTTGACAACAACGACGTCTTCGCATCGTCAATATATCATACATTGCTTTCCCGCTAGTTTTAACCGTGTGAATGTTAAGGAAATGATTGAAAACCGTTGTTTTATACGGTTTGTTTAGACAATACTTACGTACGTGTGTCCGTAGTTCGTACGTGTTCTGTCATTTTAATAATGGCAACGAAAATTCAACTATGAAGTTTGTGCGACATTAAGCAGTCTAAGCAAGGTACGTTAGGAAACTGCGAGCTTTAATACACTGAAATTCTCTTCGCTTGTAGCTTGCTCGTGATTCTTGTTTAGTGTATAAGCATAGATTTCATTGACATTTTCGTTGTCATAATTGATGACCTAGAATTGATGACATTTAGAGACAAATGAAATTACTGACTTCAAGTTGTTATCACCCTGTTTAAATATATCTTCGCTTGTCGCCCAAGCGTGAAAGAACTAAATATGCCTGTGACGCAATACGGTGACTAGCCTAACGGCTAGATGTTACGAGCCAAAAAGAAAAAAAATATTAACCCAGCGTTGATGTTGGAATTGCTAGCAAAAATTCAAAGCACAACGCAAGCGACTCTCTTTGAATACAAAATGTTGGTTATTGCATATGTACTCAGTTCCAAATTATTATTATAATAAAACAACAATACAAAACAATAGGCCCTTTGCAGGAGATACTATGCAAAAAACGGTAGACTGATCCCCACGGCGAATTAAACTGACAGAAATAAAATCACATTAAAACAAGTACAATATATTTGCCCGATATTTCGGTTTGAAAAACAAACCTTCTACGGGGGCTTAAAGAAAATGAATGCAAAAGATGCAAAATGACCGTTACAGATAAGAGCTTTGAAATTTAAAATAAGAAGCTATGATGGGTTAAAAGGTGTCTAATTTTGTTCATCGCGTCTATTAATACCACTTTGACCAACTTAGTGTACCACCATAGAGTATTCAAACTTTGCCGACCTTTAGAAAAGTATGATGGGAAGCGTTTCCCAGAATTACCTCTTGATGACAAATTATTCGGTGTCATGTAAAAAGGGGCATGACGTCACTACCTTGCTATGGTAACTCGGATTTCGATAAAACTTACTTTATCTGAAACTTTGATCTTTCTGTAGTGCAGCTACAGAAATCGATTTTCTGTCTGATACTCTATGGCGGTATACTAGTTGGTCAAAGTTGAAAGGTTTCACTCAAAAACCCGATCGAGCCACCTCACTGACGGCCAAGCGTCGCATCCAGACTGTTTACGAAAGGGAAACGTACCCCTGCGATAGACTATAATCGCACGAAGGAAGGGTGTATAGAAATAATCTATGCGCTCCATTCCACAGAAACTGAAGGGACGCGCCCGCATTATGGGCTACTTGGCTCGAACGCGGCCTGCATCACCTTACATGCAACGCCCTAGCTAATTAAAAGCGTTGTTGTCCGCAGGTAGCCCGAGTTTGTCGTCAAGAGGCACGCAGAGAAGCGCGACAACTCTGTCCAAAGTTGAGCCATGGAATGGTACTGATAATGAATCACTGGGCAGCGGAAAAGGATCGCGAAATTTAACCCCGACACTACCACTACTGGAAAAGGAAACTCGAGCATTCAAACCTGCTGGAAATGGTTTGTTGTCATTTGCTAACGAGAGCTTTTCGGCTACGGCTACGGAGAATGTGAACGCCAAAGACAGTGAAGGTCTCTCTGCTCTTCACCGAGCTGTCCGTCTTGATGATGTTAAAAGAGTCGCTTTTCTGTTGGATAACGGTGCGGACATCAACCTCGCGAGCAAGTCTGGTTTTACACCCCTTCACACTGCCGTTAGGTATATAAATGTTCGTATTAAAATTAAGTACGCCAGTCAGTAATAAAGGCATGTACTAAATCCAGGAACACGGAACACCGGAACACCCCGGAACACTAGAAATACCAAATGCCAATAAATTTCTAAAAAAATATACATAAAAAATAAAATTCTGGTTTTCTGGGGTGTTTCGGGGTTCCGGTGTTCCGGTGTTCCGTGTTTCGGGGTGTTCCGGTGTTCCGGCGTTCCTGGTTTTAGTACATGCCGTAGGTAAACACTTTTGTAATTTTTGGAAACCCATGATAATAATTTAAACATACTAAGGGCCTGTTTTTAAAGAGAAGAATTGTCGCTGGTAGAGGATTACTCTCTCCCCCAAGCCATATTTTGCCGATTGTTTATATGACAAACGTCCCTGCTGACCGAGTCATAGTTGATTCTGCATAAATTATTCACAACCCTTTAAACATATTCAAATCTGCATTCCTTCCTCTTCTTTCGAGTTTCTTTCGTGCACTCCGTTACTATCATCTTTGCTGAATTGAAATTTGTCGTTAATATAAATTTGCCTGTGGAAACCAAAAGTCTGGCCATTACAGAACGGTTGGCGTGGCGTGAGTTGCCTCTGGTACGCGAGCCAACTGCTGTTTATATGAGAAAAAGTTGGCTCCCCCTCCCGTCCCCACCAGGGTCACCCTACTTTCAAAGCGACTGACCCTCCAACCAGGGTCACCATGTTCCCATGAATTTGCCCAAAAATTGACAATGTGAGGAAGAAATTCATGGTCGATTAGTTGACGTACCACAACAAGCTCACGTCTGTTTGTTAACTCGACAACTAATTTCAAAGTACTGCGAAATTCCGTGGCAGTCTAAACAATAGGCTTCCAAAATTTTGGCAATGATTTGCTAAACTTCGCTCTGCAACGAAATTTCGTCCATTCTCCGGACGTCCTGATAAGCGCCATATTTAGGTCGTGGTGTACACCTTGACCATGAATATATTCATAAGGCAAAATATTAGTAGGGGTGTCACTTTTGAAAACCCTCTATCATGAATGTTTGAAAGCCGATTCTGTCAAAACTTTGCAGACATGCTTGTGAATACGAAAATGCATAAATATTGTTTTTCATTGCATGGATCGCGCCTTGCTATAATGCTATAAGCCAATGAAGCTAATTTATTTCGCTTCCTGATCAGTCAGAACCTCTTTTGTGTCACTGGCATATCTATCTTCGATTTTTTTTTAATTTCAAGTTTCTTTGGAGGTTATAAGCTTTAAAAGGTGCAAAATTTACCATGCTGGAATTCAAAGTCTTCAATCTTTCTCAGGAGGGGGTGCATCACTAAGGAATGACGTAACTGATGGGTGACGTAAGCAGAATACGGGCTGTATTAGATAGCCGCAGGTCATCTCAGGAGGGGGTGCGCACCCCCTGCACCCCTCCCCCTAGATCCGCCCCTGAGTATATAGGTAATGTCAAGGTAGTAATTTTTGTAGAACGATCTCGTCTGATTATATACCTTCTTAAAGGTTCGACAGAGCTGATATTGCTAGACTTCTGCTGCAAAGAGGAGCCGATCCATTGGTAGAAAACGATGTCCATTTAACACCACTTCACACTGCGGCACGTAGGGGCCGCCATGATTTATGCAGTCTTCTGTTGAGTGATTCCAGAGTTCAGACCGCCTCTTTAAACCGTGGCAACATTCCTCCCTTGCACATGGCCTGCTTGAGTGGAAATCGAGAGGTATGCGAGCTGTTTCTCAAAAGCGGTTCTGACAGTACCTCAAAGAATATAGGTGGCAACACGGCTCTTCACATTGCAGCCTGGAAAGGGTATGAAGGGATATGCCAAGTTCTTATCGAAACAGGTGAATCCATTATCAAGGCATATTTTTTTCTAGAGCCCAGAAAAGATAGTTACCATATAAATCCTTGTTAGTCAGTGTAAAAATGCAAACTGAGCAAACAAAATGATTTTCGCCGATCGGCTCAACTGGATGCGCGCGTAAAAAAAGATTTGCAAACACTTTATGATTTCTTGCTCCAAAAAATTAAAGTGGGGAAAAAATAAGTTATTTGCCGGCTTAGGGTTCGGTCCGTATAGTGAAAAACTGTGATCGGGGTCTTGAAAATGCTGCCCGAGGCCGCATCGTTTTACCATATTTGGTCAAGTTAAGGATAATGGATCAGATCCGTAACTGAGGTAACCAATCAGAAAGCCTGAAAATCAATATCCGAGTTTGAAACAATTCTCATAGTAGATGACTTACAGTGACTGAGCCGCAAGGTAAAGCATGTGCATAAATATTTTATGTATAAAGTCTTATTTTCTTTCTACAAGCTTCCAAAAGGTTGTTATCTGTAAGTGATTTTGTCAACGCAAAAGGCAAGGAAGGTTCAACAGCTCTTCACGAAGCTTGCATTGCTGGTTATGAAGGAGTTGCCGACTTGCTATTACGACACGGTGCGGACATGGATGTCATTGACTGGGAAGCATGCACCTCACCACTTCATTTAGCAGCTAAGCATGGTCACATGACCCTGGTGGAACTTCTAATATTGTACGGGGCTGTCATTGACGGTAGGGATTGCAGTTTGAGGACGCCATTACACAGGTAGGATAATGAATTGCATTAAACAACGAAAACACCAACTACAAAAACACCCCGACATAATTGAATGTGTGATTCAGAGCTATAGGCAAGGCAAAAGTCATATTTTTATATCAATGCAATAATTTTTTTGTTTTAGTTTTTCCAACATAAGATTTGGTTTAAGTTGATAACTTGGTAATACCTTCTACAGTGCTTCAGCGTTCAATCACGGTCGGATAGTCGAGCTTCTTTTGGAGAATGGAGCTGATCTAGAGGCTAAGGACATGTTAGCCATGACACCATTCCTGATTGCCGTGACGCTCGGAGCAGGCCAAAGTGCAAAGGTTTTGTTGGATCATGGAGCGGATATAACAGCAACCGATTCTTCACTAAACAGCTGTCTTCATTTGGCTGTGAATTACAGGAATGCAGAGATGGTACAAATGATACTGGAGAGAGATAGAGATAAAGTGTTACCACTGAAAGACAAACACCTGAAGAACGCTATTCACCTAGCGGCCGGCCTGGAGGATGCAAAGGTATCTGTATTTGCACATGTCGGCGGAATTGTGTCAGTTCCTCAAACGCGGGGAAAATAACAAACTTCATCTACCTTTTTCTCCCAGTAGTAACGGCCCGATTACATGGGCCGGGCTGGTCCGGTTGGCCGGGCTTGTTTCAGTTTGCCGAGATCTCTGCACGTCTGTTAAACGCAACAAAAATCAACTTCGCGATTACATGACAACCGGGCCAAACCTGGTTAGCCGACAAAGCAAACTAGCCCGGCTAACCGGGCCAGCCCGGTTCATGTAATCAGGTCCTAAATGGATTACTGCTAACTGTTGGGGCAACCTGACTGCAGGCTATGGAGTAAACTACGATGGAGTAGCATCAGCTCTACTCTGGGACCTTAAAGAGCCTGACCCACCCACTTTGCATCACGCGCCTCTATTATTGTTATTGTTATCACAAAAAGTGATTGTACAAAAAATAACAAACCCCAAAGAAAGAAAAATTAGCGAGGAGTATATTTTCGTAAAGATGTCACCTGCTTGAAGCATTCAACGTCGCTGGAAACAGATAAAATATGTCGGTCGCTAAAACTCGCTTTTTCGGGGGCCCCAAACATGGCGGTTTCACTCGCGATGCATAATGGTGGGTCAGATTCTTTAATATATATATTAAGTTGTCGTTGTTTGGCGATTTAACCAAAAATACCAAAACCAGAGTGTCTTTGCAAGGTCTTGCTACCCCGCAAAAAATTTTGCTGATATATTTTTGTTAAATTTCTATAATCAGCGTGTATTAACGTAATACATATCATAAAAAAAAAACGTTGGAGCCGAAATGCGGAAATCTTATGGTCTTTTATATTCAACTTTGTCATTGTTTTTATATTTTCTATACTTGATGCGCTTAATTTGACGAAACAAGCCACTGTACGAGCCCAAATTCCAGCGAGAAGCCTCGCTAAAGCTTGATAAGTAAGGGTGCCAAGCCGATTCTGCGACAGGGGCGAGGCCACGAATTGCATCATCATAACTTGATCTCAAAATCAACATCACGAAAAATTTCTTTGCCCCACACTTAATACTGTCTAGCGCTCTTTTAAACTCTGTTTGCTACTGTAATGGTTGTCTCTTTCATTTTATCTGCTTTTAGATCTTGGCAATTTTGCTAAAGGAGTCATGCCAAATAAAAGAGCGTGATGTAAACGAGAACACACCTCTTCACATTGCGGCCCAAAATGGCTCCCTTGATTGCTTGCAAGCTCTCTCCAGTTGCCCAGGGTTTTCCTTTCTGTTGCAGGAAAGAGAGGAAACTGGGAAGACGGCTCTTCATTTGGCTGCTGGAAATAAACACACGTGAGTAAGACACATATTCTTAAAGTGAAGCTCTGCAGTTAAAACTAGCGGGATTGGATAACATTTTATGTACATTTCGCTGTATCGTGCTGTAATGGTTTCGCTCAAGTTAGAAATGAAAGTCTCGCTCCCGGGTTGTTACACGCGCAGTCGAAAACACCAAGCCGATATAGGTTTACGATTCTTTCTTTAATTGTTCCTTCGTATTCTTATTCTTGTGGCCTCAGGGCACTTATCGAAGCGGTCAACTGAAATAATTACATTAAGAAATCACCTAAATATTCGTTTTTCATAACTAAAAGGATCACAGAACTAAAACGCACGTGATATCGAAAAGAACTTGAAAACAGTCAAAAATCTAGCGGAACCTATAACGTATGAATCACAAACTCTCATAACATTATAACCTTAAACAAAGTACATAGTTGCTTACCAACGTTCGCGGGTCTTGATTTCCTAGAGAATTTCGCTCTAACTTGTCCTTTAGTTTTCAATGGATCTTGATCTCAGGGGGTCTTAAGTAGAACTGAAATGCGAGCTATGATCTATACTTATCTATAATTCGGTAATCACGGCGGTAACAAAAATCAAACCACAAAACATTTCGCGACATATTCCGATTCTAACGGAAGCGGTAACATGGCTCCCCTAAATTAATACCTTAATTTACTCTAATCATTTGCTTATTCGCAATGAACAAAATCGTCTCAATGTTCATTTTCTCTATAATGGTCCATTGTACTTTTTAAAAACTTCTCTGATGGCTCCTCGACGGGGATTCCCCGGTTTTCACTGATCTTCTGACATCAGCAGCACTAGCTTGTGGATTGGTCTTTCCAGCGTTGACAACGGCTGATTTCTTTTTCCTTCTAGTGTCAGGCTTGGACTGCCAACGTCTAGTAGCACCTTCCGTACCAATCCATCCTGGTCTGGTTGGGCCCCAATGACACGACCCATCTTCCACTGATTTCTTGGGGTATCGTCGTCCTTGATGATCACGACGTCATTGACTTTAAGGTTTTTCCTTGGTCGGGTCCACTTCTGTCTGGTTTGTAACGAAAGAAGAAACTCTTTCTTCCACCTGGACCAGAATTCGTTCGTTAAATGTTGAACCCGTCGCCACCATTTTCTTGAGTACAGGTCAGAGGAAGTGAATTTTCCTGGTGGAGGCAAAACTACCTTCGTTTTCGCAGTCAGGAAGTGATTAGGAGTGAGTGGTTCTGCTGTGTCTGATGATGTGGTTCCTTCCGCTGTTAGTGGTCGGCTGTTAACTACTGCCTCCGCTTCGCACATGAAGGTCCGTAGAGCTTCATCGTTCATTTGATGGCCGTTTTTCTCTAGTAGGGCGCAAAGCACACTTCTCACGGTTCTTATTTGGCGCTCCCAAATTCCACCCATGTGACTGGCAGTAGGGACGTTGAGTTTGAGCTCGAACCAATCACAGCTCTCCTTCAGCATCTCTTGTTTTACTTGATTTTGGTCCATTTCAGCAAGCGCTTCCTTCAGCTCTCTTCTTGCTCCAATGAAATTCGAGCCATTGTCACTGCGCATCTGGCGCACGGGACCACGCCTGCATATGAAGCGGCGAAGGGCGTTGATGTAGGAATCTGTTTCCAAGGAGTTGGCAACTTCCAGGTGAATAGCTCTTGTTACTAGGCATGTAAACAACACCCCATATCTCTTAAGTTCCTTACGTCCTTCTCTCACGTACCAGGGTCCGAAATAATCCACTGCGCAATATGTGAAAGGAGGGGTGGGTGTTAATCTTTCTGCCGGGAGATCTGCCATTTTCTGCTCTTGCACCTTCGCTCTAAGCCTTCTGCAAGTGACGCATTCATGAACTAGTCTGGAGACTACTGAGCCACCGCCTATGATCCAGTAGCCAGAGGAACGGATTTCGTTGAGGGTAATTCCCTTTCCTTGATGTAGAGCTCTTTCATGGTAGTGTCGGGCTAGGAGCTTGCTAACGTGTCCCTGTCCAGGCAGAACAATAGGGTGCTTTATATCTTGAGAGATGCTAGCTTGCTTTATTCGTCCGCCAATTCTCACTAGATTGCTGTGGTCTAAGAATGGATCCAGACGGGAGAGGGGACTGGCTCCTTTAGGTTTCTGAATCCTGGATCTTGAGTTATCTTCTTTATGGGTTTCGTAGTCTGTAGTTACCTTCTTCAGTTTGCTTATTTCTCCTTTAAAAGCTTCTTTCTGCACGTGTCTTATAATTTCTTGTTCTGCTTCTGATAATTCATTTACGTCAACCGCATGATACTCGCGTGCTGCGGATCTTGTCTTCACTCCATCCATAGTTGTCTGCTTTCCACGTGTTCTTTCTAATAAGATTTTTCGGTACCTCAAGCATACGGCAACGGCACGTTTTGTTCTGAACCAGCTTGAAAAGTACTCCA
>OX393564.1:22442895-22452895 GCA_947652115.1 Blastomussa wellsi
AATCACAAACTCTCATAACATTATAACCTTAAACAAAGTACATAGTTGCTTACCAACGTTCGCGGGTCTTGATTTCCTAGAGAATTTCGCTCTAACTTGTCCTTTAGTTTTCAATGGATCTTGATCTCAGGGGGTCTTAAGTAGAACTGAAATGCGAGCTATGATCTATACTTATCTATAATTCGGTAATCACGGCGGTAACAAAAATCAAACCACAAAACATTTCGCGACATATTCCGATTCTAACGGAAGCGGTAACACGTGCCGCTGAGTAGTATGACTTAATTTTAACTGGTTCAGTTTTGTTTGCAGTTCAGTTTTCAGTTTGATTTGTTTGCGTTTTTTTATTTCAGTTTCTAACTGACTTGCGGAGTTTAAAATTCGTGTGGCTGAATAGTAAATATTCGTCTGCAAAGCATTTAATGCAAAGGTTTAAACGAACCATTTACTAGAAAATATTCTGAAATGTAAAGCAAAAGCGATTTTGAACACCCACAGTAAACTTGTTCGGCTTTGAGGGTACGTTCCCTTCAGTAGTGATTACAGCTATAATTTAATTGCGTGCTCAAGAGAGGCTTGAAAGTGACCAGCGGATCGCATATCACGCGTGCGCACCATGTTTATAACAGGGACGTTCAAGCCGAAAGTTGAAAATTTTGCTACTATTGCATTAGCCAAGTTAAAGGAGAGAAAAAAAAGAAAGAGTTAAGAGTTAAGACTGAATTTCTCATGTTTCAGCAAGACTTGTGAGTTCTTAATTTCAAAGGGCTCTGACGTGAAATCTCGGGATGCCAACGGTTCTACAGCACTTCATTTGGCAGTGAAAGCTGGGTCATTAAAAACCGTGAACATTTTACTTGGCTCTCTTTTGCCGAGTACACTGGAAAAGAAGGACGCGAGCGATAACACACCGCTTCACGTAGCGTGCATGCACAATCGTCGTGAAATTCTCAAGTTATTGTTGGACGAAGGAGCAGACGTCACCGCCAGAAACGATAGGAACATGACTTGCCTTGATGTCGCCATTGAATGGGAAGCTGCCGAGGTTGCCAAGACACTTATAAGGCATGGAAGGTACCTCTAAACTGTTAGAATTGTTACTTAACAGCGTTTAAGTCACTGTCGTCCCCAGAGTACTTGTCCCTCTCCTGTGCACGAGTAAAAAGTGTTTGATTGGCTAGAATTTAAGAAGGGAAGTCCAGTCCACGGTAAGGAAAAAGATGGCGACTCGTAAATTTACCTAAAATGTTTTGCGCGTGAAAACCCTAAAAGTGCTTATAAAAATAGAACACTCGGCACGAGCAATGTTGTTAGTACAAGGAACGACTTCCGTTGAACTACACCTTCCTGTATGCCAGTGCACTGTGGGCTTTGTTTGGTTCGCAAGGTATTGTGGTCAAATGTACAGCCGCCATCTTTTTTCTTACGGTGGATTAAATCGACCGTTTTAAAAATCCATTTGCTGTAAGATGGGTTAAAACGGCTGACTTGATTGGACTCCCTTTGTTAGAGCCTCTTTATTTCCTCGTCCACACGCACAGCCGTCTAAGAAGGACAAGCAGCTCTGGGAACGAGAATGGCGTGAAGTGTCAAGCAGCCTAAATTTTAACCGTAAACCGACAAATGAAATGTAAAGTTGTTTACTTCCAACTCTCAATTTAAAACTGGACTGCGATGGAGAGCGAGGTGCGAAACATAACGCAGAGAATCTTCCGTTAAACACAAAGCTGAAAGATGAACCCTGCTCTTTAAAGTTTTTGGTTTTCGTTTAATTTTTCGGCCTTGATGTCGGACATAATGCCGCGCACGCTCCGAGAGCCTACTATCGATTGGTAGTAGGTGCCTGTGAAGCTTATCAGCTTATGCTAACATGTTATCAAGTGCCTAGTTTAAAGTGGACGATAAAGGAAAGGAAGTAAAACATATAGTTACGTTTATGTACGACAATTTTTTTGCCCGGTTACTTGACATAATTGTTTGCACTTGGAGAGTTGTCAGTTTAATATATTATTTATCATATTTATATTATTTACTAAAATAGTCACTGCGCGAAAAAAACGAGCGCTATGGTCAGGAAATCACACGGTAACGACCCGTATTCTTTGGGAATACGGACAAATCCGGAGGCTAGGTGTCGTGCTCATGACACGGCTTTTACTTATTATCCGTTTGAACTGCCTATCTCATATTTGTGGTCTTCATGACCAGGACAAATACAAAATCAGGTTTGTGTCGTATTTGTTTTAACACAAATATGAACAAATCCATTACTTCATCCAGTTAAGAATTGTTTTTTAAGATGTGAAAAAACGTAGACTGAATTTCAAGTTTTACTTAATCGGATAATTAAGATAAAACCCCGTGCCATCCAGTATTGGTGTCCTGACACTCGTTGACACGCCGCGCTTGATATACCCAGGCCACGATTTGTCCTGACACGCCGTGTCAGGGATGTCAGTAACATGACACTCTTTGACACTATAATTTGGTTTTATCAACTGGGTTGATAATGTGAATTGGCCACCGTAAAGAGATTCGAGAGCTGACGTTTCGAGCGTTAGCCCTTTGTCTGACACGTCACGTTTCCTGACACGTCGCGTTCCAATCCACGATTCGTGTCATGAAATATCACGGTCCGTATTTTCCACGAAACTACTCATTGCACACATTGATTTATTTTGCTTAGGTGGGAGGAGGTGCTCAGCAGTCCGCTTGGTGATGGTGAATGCCCAATGCGGAAATTGATAGAAAAACTACCCGATGTCGCAGAAATTGTTCTTGATCAGTGTATTAGCTGCAGTCCGCTTCCTCCTTCACATGAAGATTTCTCTGTCACATTCAACTTCATGCCTTTGGATCCGGACGTGAATGCAGAGTTTCATACCTACTTTGGCCCTGCGACAATGGCGGTGTACCGGCGAGAAAAGTTGCTGAATCATAAAGTTACTCAGGCTTTGTTAAGATGGAAGTGGATGATTCTGGGCAAGTTTGCTACCATCTTCAATGTTCTGGTTTTTGCAGTTTTCGTCGCTTTGTTCACGATTCTCGTGGTCAATGAAAGAAAACAAACGAGTTTTTCAGTGATCGCCTCTGATGCAACCACGACTGCGAAAGTAAAGAGCAAATCAAGCTTCGAAAAGGCAGCACCCTTTGTGATACTTATATTCTTGGTCTTTGAACTCCTTAAGGAAATAAGTCAGGTTGTGTGGATGCGGTTGTCGTACTTTAAGGATCTCACAAACTTACTCGAGCTTTTCATGTTTGGCATGGTATGGATTTTCATTTTCCCTTTTATAACTGGAACACAATTGTACAGCACGACAACGCAATGGAGCGCTGGGGTATTGGGTCTACTTCTGAGCTACTTCAATTTGACGCTATATCTTCGCCGTTTCGGTGGGCTTGGCTTGTACGTAACAATGTACGTCGAAGTTCTCTTCACTTTTCTAAAAGTCATATCTACTTTCCTTGTCGCTCTGACCGGCTTTTCCGTAGCGTTTTATATTCTGCTTAAGGAACAGGTAAGTCAATATTTGTCTTTCGATGGCCCATTTTTCACTCACTTGCTTTCTTAGCTCAATCCTCCAAATTCTGCATGGCACCGGCGCGAGTTTAATGTTGTATGTAACTCTGTGACTAACCAGAATCACATTCAGGGTAAAGTGAAACTATTTCTAGTTTGCTTAATGGCCCACGAAAGGTCCCATTACCTCCATACAGTATGCTCTTTTGTCCGAACCAGCATATGCGTACGGGCACCTTCGGACTTGAGGGCAAAAGCCCAAAAATTGCATTAAAAACAAGAAGTTCGCAGATCGCATGCCTATTAATTGAAACTTTTACAGTTCAAGAATAGTTTTCCGACTAAAACTCAGCTTGTAAGCATGTTGTAGGTTATCGTCGTGGCACACGGGAAGCAAAAAATGAAAATTCCGATGAAGCAACTGATCTATCATTTCATCCGAACACCAGCTTGATACAGACCGTCGGGTTTTTTTATTGTTCGTATACTACCAACTCCTGTTGCCCGAATCCTGAGCGGTTTGGCGTTTTGCCCGAAAAATGAAGACAATTTTCGACGATGGAGGGAGGGGGAGGGCTGCAGCCCCCCTCGACCCCCCCGGCCTTTACACCCATGCGAACCAGGTTAGTTTTCTTTGTACGGTTTATTCAGTTGGTAATATTGACTGTAAGTATACAACTTTCTCGTCTTAGGGAAATTTCTCGGAGTTTTGGTTTGCTCTTGGAAAGATTCATGTGATGATGATCGGTGAATTGGATTACACAGACATGCTGGTTGAGAATGTTGTAAACAACCACACGGTACCAGGGACAAATGTCCCGTATGTTCCCCTGCCAACACTGACGTTATGCCTGTTCCTACTGTTCGTTTTTATGGTCTCTGTTGTGCTCGTCAACTTGCTGGTATGTAGAAATCCCCGATAAAAATACACCATTTTCTATTTTCATGCGGCGTCTCAAGTTGCTAAACGAGCTGAGAATACCCCTCGTTCATTCGATGACTCACCCGAATGTGAACCATTTGCAAATAGCTATAAATAAATTATTAGAAAGAGGTAATTAGCCAGTAACACAGACTTCGATTTCTCGGGAAAAATGTCCGAGTTCCCCCATCATCGCACACATATCGGACGCTCTACCACTGAGCGACGAGAGTCTCGTTGGGGAGTGAGGAGCAAGGCCACATAAAAGGTTCAAATGTTACAATCTTCCCGCGTATTGCGAGAATAAGTTTTGTCGATGAGTGAAAATGAGTAGAAAGAAGCCCAGGAGCCGTGCGTCCAAACGCGGTCTGTCTCATTTCTCAACCAAGCTTAAAGAGAGCTACATCACGATATTTTGAGTTAGATTTTTTTAGTTTAAGACCACCAAAGAGATGGTACTGGGCACCCGACTAGTTTGACTTCCTTAATAGTTCTATCGGGCGCCCTGTTACCGACTATTCTGTTTTTAGACTTGTTTGTTGTTGTTGTCTATAAACTAAAATGGAATATGGACGGTTATGGATTGCAAATTCTCTTTACTTAAATTGTTGTAAAATATGTTTTTTGTAATTTTAAAACGAGCTAAATAAAATGGTTGTTGTTGTTGGCGAATTAAAAAAAATAGTCTTAATTTTTCGAGATGCAAATTAGTTTCATATATTACGTCATTTCTTTTCAACTAGAATTTTGTCGTTAAGGGATTAAAGTGTGTTATTTCACAAATTACCAACAGGTTGGTCTGGCAGTTGGCGACATCGAGACCATTCAGAAAACAGCAAGTTTACGAGCTTTGATAGACCAAGTGTTATTGGTTAATCACATGATGAAATCATACCCAAAGTACATTATGCGACGCATACACAGAAGATCTCTGGAAATAAAACCAAACCAAAATAGTTTCCTTAAAAGGTGGGTATTTTAAGATTAGGATACTTCAACTTGTAGCTGGCGCCAATCTACGACTTGTCCAGTTGTCCTCCTCAGAGAGTCCGCCATAAAGGAAGCTCAGTTAGCCGAGACAAACAAGTGAAATTCGGCTAGGCCTAGCGAGCCAACCATACCGTCCGCCTTAATCAGGAATCCGCCTTAAAGAGAGCTGACATTTAGGGCGATGTAGAAGCTCTCGTAAGGTCTTACATGAATGGCTCGATACCCTGCGTGAAAAAAAATAGAACAAACAACAGGAATAATTTCCCTAGCCCAGTAAAACAGTAGCAACTGTTATACCAATAGAATATACAAGTTACGAGAGCTGCCACACTACTCGACATTTACCATAATATTAACGTTGTGGATAATTTGACTTTTATATTTCCTAAGGTTTGCCCTTGCGGGTACGGATCTCACCGATCGAGATTTCATGGATATGCTTCTAAATCATAAATCTGGCCCGAGTACCTCAGAGGAGTGGTTACAGTATGAACAGATGCGAGAGGAAAAACAAGAGGAGAGAATTCAAAAACTCCAGGCCACTGTAGAAGCACAAGGGAAACTCCTGAAGGCAATGGCGGATAAATTAAAAATTACGGAGTAGAATGGAATGGTCTCGGTGTTATTTTCACCATTCCACGGGCATATTTTCCAACAAATTAAATCGGCGGCCTAGAACAGTTATTTAAATGAACTTGCATAGTATCATTCCACAGCACCCTGTAAGAAAGCATTCAGGCTAATTAGCATCTACCAAGAAGAATGTTTTTTAAGTTAATCATGCAATCAGGATAAATGAAATTCCGCCCCGTTTATTGCATACAGTTAATTATCGTTGAAAGACACCTCGACCGAATGCACCCATGCTGAATTAAAGCAATCGTGTTGTACACGTGTTCTTGGGCAAGGAAATTGGGCAAAAAAATATCTTTTGACAGTGCATTTTCTCCCAAGAGTATATATGAGCACCGTTGAATTGTTTGGCTTAGCCTGACCAAAAATAAACGACGCTTGCGAAGCCTGCGATGTACCAGTGTCACATCTAAGGAGAGTCGCTATACTCCTAGCCACTTTATACTTCGCATTGTCAAGGTTTCATATTTAGCTTCTTACTCATAGTTTCAAAAAAGAGTGAGAAAGTGTAAAAACTGTAATGTATTAGTTAATTTAATTTATACTGAATTTGTTAGATGTTTCAGTATAGTATTTAACGGCTACAGGCTCAACGAATTGAATTAAATTGCTGATTAAATTGCTGAATTGAATTAAATTGTTAAAGAGGCACATCACGGGATTTTTTCTCTCTTTTTTTTTAGCGTAACAGCACTAAAACAATGACTAAGTAAATATTTTAAGGAAGGGGGGAACAAGAATTAAAATTCAGCGATTTTTCGAAGCCACAGGGTCTCGATTTATAGCTCGCGATTGTTGATTCGGGCTTCGCCCTCATCACGTGATAGAAATCTCGAGCTCATAACCTAATTATTGTTAAATAGATGGAAAACTCAGCTATTGTAGTCTAATTGTTAGGTAGCGTCCAAGATTAGTTTATTCATTGCTTGCTACGTGTAAAAGTCTGCAGCCGGGCCTAGTGGCCCATCAGGCCGGAGCTTATCCCGGTTTCTGTAGCATGAAGCGACAGAGAGTATTTCTACTCCCCCCTGGATGGGATGCTAGTCCATCGCAGGGTTACCCCCCAGCAGTAAATTCGCCGGTACCCATTTATACACCTGGGTGAAGAGAGGCACTGTGAGAGTAAAGTGTCTTGCCCAAGAACACAACGCAGTGGCCCGGCCAGGACTCGAACCCGGACCGTCCGATCCAGAGTCCAGCGCACTAACCACACTACGTGTACGACTGGGTAATCCACGGCAATAAAATTATTTAAAAACTAGTAGTTTTCTGCTTAGTTCTCCGTTTTTTCTTCTTATTTTAATTGGCCCATAGTAGACTAAAGACAACTCATGCTGTCAGAAACGCCCTTTCGTTAATCATTCACGATGGAAGCGGATAGTAGAAGATATAAGTAAAAAGGCATATTTCAGTCTCCATTTTCACAGACATTGAGAAAAAAGAAAGTAGTAAAGTGTTTAATTAATTATTTTTTTGTTTTTATCTTAACTAGACAGAGAAAGCTGAATCAATGGTAAGGATTGGTATGGTACATGTAGTGAAAATTCAAGAATTTAATCTAGCCAATCCGAGTGCATCAATATCGCCATTCCACTATCAAGTTGTATTGTATAAAATAATCGTAAACGTTTCTCGTATTGAAAAGGATTTGAAAATTAATTTCTTAAATTATCAATCTCAAAATTTCCAGCAACGTCCAAATACTGCTCACATCCACTGTACAAATGCTGCACTACTGAATAATTGCAATTTTGTTCAACTCCAAACATTCTAACAAACTTTACCCTCCAGTCGAATAAAAGCAACAGAGCCTAATAAGAGTATCGAACGTGTTGGTACGTGGTCCTTCACTGAATTGAAGGATGGTTACTGACAAAATTAAAACTGATCAGAAACTAATATTAATAAGCGGTGAAAATTGTTCACTTTCAGTTAATTGCAAGCAAACCCGTTAAAGGTGCTGTACTGGCCATTCAGATGGCGAAGTAAGGTGTTTGAATGGTTGAAGATATATTGTAACAGTCGATCCTGATATACATATTTTAACAGTCGATCCTGCAGCGACCTCTCGAATCCGGACCATGGCTTCTTTAATCCCGATCACACACCTACCAGACTTACCAGTACACTTGACTCCTTCAAAGGCATGTAGGCTGATTTACTCACCCAAGAGTAGAGTCTGTAGAGACATTCGACTGTACTTCGTGTTCAACCGTTACGTTAGGACTGCTTCCATTCAGTATATATATTCTGAAGAAACATAGGCGTACGGGTAATTTTTTGACAGGGGGGGGGGGGGCGGTGGACCATTTCCCAAAAACTTCTCCCAAGTTACCTTGCCCAAATTTTCTCATGCCGCCCCAAAAAATCTGATTTGCCCAAAATTTGGGGGAGTGGGGGGGGACTGCAGCCGCCCCTGCCCCACCCCCCTGGCCCATACGGCTATGTGAAGAAATGGAAATTACTTTCCCGATTTGTCCATCATGACTACAAAAGAGTGCAAATCGAAATATTGAACCAGGATGGCGACACATTTTGATATGAAAATTAGTTTCATTAACCAGTTGGCCATTGTTGCTGGTGGTCAGTTGGGTTTTGTCTGTCAGAACAATAAGTGTTCGCACTCGACGGTACGGTTGTCGGAAATATACGATAACAGGACAAAACGAAAGGTCAGGTTCTTGTAGATAGTTTGAAAAGTGAAGCAGCCTTGGGTGAAAGTGTTGAGTCCGTTTGACTGTCCTGTTGAGATGTGTTGGAAAAGAATCATTACGTAACAACAACGTGTTAACGACTTGGAAAACAACATGTTCTTAACATGTTCCAACACTATATATTTTGGAACAGCCAAACATGTGCCCCTTCTTTTTACTAATTTTAACCTGCAATCTAAAATCCATTAATGGTTCAAAGACGCTTGAAGTTTTTCTGACAGATGGAATAAAGTTAGTACCAGTAATTGTGATTTAATACTTACTCGTTAGCGAGGCTCATAACCACTCATTTTCACGGGCATACAAATCTTTTAGGCCATTCTTGCCTTAAAAAAAGATTATTTGAATACACTGAAGCAGTAGTGATATATAGACGACATTACATGGCCGCGCGGAGATACGAAATTTCTCTTCGAACGTTTTAAGTAGTCAAGTTCTCGAGCGAAAGCTCACCCGGTATTTCACTTCTGTTTATATATTAGTTATTCAGTCAGATATACGAAATATTGTGATTGGGAAATGAGGTTTTACTTGAAATAAAACCAGTTTAACATGGTCTCTTCACCTGGTGTACACAGTGGGGCGGGGGAGGGAGAGGGGGGGAGGAGGGGGGAGGAGGGGGGGAGAAGGGGAGTCTGACCCTCCCACTTCCCGTACCCTTTACTCCCAATTCCCGCCTCTTCTTTAGTGACTCCGGCCTCTTTGTTTTATTTCTATTGCAAAATAAATATTTTACACACACGCACTTTACACACACACTTTACTATTTTTAAATTAAATATTACAAAAAGGGCATGCCCGCAACTAGCAATAGCTAATCTAGGCGGGCCATGACTTAATAGCCGAATTTCAAAAATATACGAAATAGAAATTAGCTAATAAACTAAAAGGGAAAAGACGGTATTGACTAACAACAAGAAAAGCCGTTTCATTGACCTAATTTAAAATATTAAAGGCACAACTAGAAGTTAACAATTGTATAATCTCCGATAAATCTATATAAGAGTCTTGTGACCCTAAAATGTTGAATAAAATTTGCCTGAGTTTTCTTTTAAACGCATTTTTGGAAAGATTTCTTAATGCTTGAGGTATTTCATTCCACACTTTTACTCCTGTCCCGCTCCAGTCCTCTGTCCCTCTCCATTATGTATACACAAGGCCAGAAGAAAAGCTTAGTGGTAACAGTTCCCTTTTCACGCGCGGCCGAAGATGCAAACT
>OX393564.1:22457895-22555395 GCA_947652115.1 Blastomussa wellsi
ATATAACGAAGAAGGTAATAAGTGTTTTAGACAAGAAGATATTTTTTCCGCCATTTTGAGTAAAGAGCTCTCGAAATCTTTTAGGTTCCAGTGTCTTGTTCGGCAATGCATGGTCGTTTTTATTGCATATGCAACGAATTAAAAGCTGTAACGGCCAAATCACTTGAGATAATCAACAAAACAAGTATTACGACTAGAGGAAGTCTTCGCTTGGATCTAGTGGTTCATCAAGCTGGAGCTTATCCCGGTTTCCGTGTCATTTAGCAACTAGGAGTGTTCAGACCTCCACTTCCCCACTGGATAGGAGGTACCCATTTATACACCTGGGTAGAGAAAGGCACTATGAGGATTAAGTGTCTTGCCCAAGAACACAACGCAGTGTCCTGGCAAGGCTCGAATCCGGACTTCGCAAAGCACGACCTTGGCTTCAGGGTGTTACATGGTGGATAATGTATAATCTATGTGACACCTTGAGGAAAGAAGGCCGCGTGCCTTCCGAAATATTAGAATACATTTCCCATACTGTTCAATCACCCTTGTGTTTTATCTTCGATAATTGCTTATGCATTATTTCTGCCTTCTCCTAGTTTTGACAGTTCAACACAGCACTCTTTTCAAGCTAAGGGTAATTAATGTAGGCACTGTACGGTAAATATTTGTATTATTTTGAAAGTTCGTCATATAAAAATACTTTTCAGTTAGAAAACAAAGTTCTTAAATTTGATATGGCAGAGAAAAAAATGAATTTTCACTTCTGCCAGATAAACATGAAACATTCCTTTTGAATAGATGTCCAGATGTAATCTTGAAATCTCGCGGGTCATTCGGTAACGACATGGAAAATATAGCGACAAGTTATTAATCATGTCAACACACCGTAAAAGAAAGTATGCAAAAAATCCTCTTGTAAAGAGTTGAAGAATAAATGTGAGGTTTCCGGTATTTCCTCATCTGAAAATGATGCAAACGCTTAGACAGTACGCAGCGCCTAGCGTTACACACAAATACAATTTGCGACAGTTACTTGGTTTTTCAAGACTGTTTCACAACTCAATATGAAGCTGGTGGTTTATTTTTTGCCCTTACAGGTGACTATTTTCAACTCGCGAGCTATTGTTACTATCTTTCGAAGACGGTTTCGCGGCCACACCCCGTTAAACTACTTCTGTAAACAACAAGTCCAAAACAAATAGCGTTTGTTTTCTACTTCAAGTTGGACGCGATTCCTCAGTAAAAGCCAAGGTGGACAATAAGAGATAATTTGCATCAGTCTAGACAGAAGGAAGCAGGAAGATGCAGCTTGATGTATAGAAACGAAACCCAGAACGAAGCTTTATTTCTGGATCCTCGAAAGTTTCTAAGTATCAATTGCAAACTGATAATCAATTAAATTTTAACAAGATGGTAAACGTGATTCTTAGCACTTCAATATTGCCTTCCTAAGCCTGACAATAAAATCCTGGTCATAGCTGTTCAATCGGTGGAGAACGCTATTCACCGGATAAATCACTATCCAATGGATAGCAGTAGTTTGTTTCTTCGACAATTGCAGATAGCGATTTTGTTTCGGTTGACAGCATTATCTACATTTTGAAAAACAGGGCCCTGTATTCTGTCGATGTTATATAATAGACATTATCGACAACGTATATGCAGAAATGTCAAAAGAACACAAGTTTGTGGTAGATCAAAGACAAAGAAATAAAGCGACAAAAACCATTAGTTTTTTTTAATTTGTTCGTATCATTTTACGTGGTTTGTGAATCTTGTTTCCTGAATAAAATTTTTCCACAGGAGCTAAAAGGTTCACCTCCCAGGGAGCTAATAAAATTCTCATAATAAGTTCGTAGATATGATTGGTGAAACAAACCAACACAGAAGTGACCGTAAATAAACAGGCCGCAGGCTTTCCATTCAGTGGTTGATCACGTGACACCTTCCATTCACCAAGAAGCAGCCACCTGCCTCTTACTATTCCGTCAAAGCCAAAAATATGTCAGGAACTTGTCGACTTGTGTCAAAAGCACTCTTAAATAAAACAGCATTCTTGTTCATTCAGTAGTATGATTGATTATAATGCAGCTTCGTTGACGGGTCTGGTCATTTCTGCTTTTTTAAATTAATTTCCCAAGGGATATAACTTTCAGCTTTACTGATTTAACCAATCCATGGAAATCTTGCTAATTCGTTCTTTGTGGCTCATTAAAAGTGATAAATGTAAACTTTGTTTGGATTCGTTACCTGCCAAAAGAAAAGTTAAGCTCAGAGTGCAACATGACTTCTTTATTTCTCTTGTATCCAAAGAAACCGTAGACGATTGACTGACTACTGAATGCAAATCGAGTAACCAAGAAAAAGATAATTCGATGGTCACGAGAAGATAATGTTTCAAGTCATGTCTAATCCATTTGTAGTTAATTCTTCCCGCACAGGACTTAATGTTTTCACCCAAAACCGCAATTCATACAATTGTACTCTCAACACAAAAGTGCTCTCATTGATAAATAAATTTCTCTCTATTTTTATTTTTCATGATAACACAAGGTATAAATTGGTTCAACCCTTGTTTTTATAAATTGGAAGATCTAGAAAAGCTTTGCTTCTCACGTTATTCACAGCATCACAGTCCCCTTGGCTTCTACAGTCCTATTTTAAATAAAATCATTTGTTGCATAGAAACATTAGATACAATTGTAAAACCAACCTTTCTATGTATCGCGCTTCGCGGTTTGCACTGGTAGTCGGATGTTAATTTTGAATATACGTTTGTTCGGCAGAAGCCACGCTAACCAGTTATTTAATTCAAACAGCAGATGATTCCAGTTCATTTCCAAAATGGAGAAGAAAATTCTAAACGCATTGCATAGCACAAAAAATTACTTTATAAACAGTGTCCTAGGTTTACAATAAAAAAGAGGGAAGATTACCACGATCGCGAGAACACCGTGCGATTATAATTGTTTTTTTTTTTGTTACCTGAAATTATTTTGTTTTCTGGCCTTCGTTTGCATTTCTCATGATAATAAACGTTTATTTTCTGTCACGTACACTTTCACTCGTCCACGTTAAATGCTATAATTGGTCTGAAATACATCTCATCAAAGATGGACTGCTCGCTTCGCGGAATAGGAACTACAGCGTTTCTGGAGAGTTGCATCTTTTCAAAGTTGAGCCTCGGGCGACGTCGTTTCTTGCCATTGGTGTTTTCATTCGCTTTCAATGTGCGTTTAAGGGGACCAGACTCAATCGGCGTTCGACTTTGGTTCTTCTGCGAACTTGTTATCTCGGTGAGAACACTCGCAAAATCGCTGTTCGAGTTTAAAGCATTTAAGGCTAGAAGTCCACTCACTTCGTCGTCTGAAGATTCAGCAAAGTCCGCGGCGGTGTCTGATTCTTTATGCCTGTTAGCTTGATTTGCATATTTATTAACTGATAAAGTTAGGTGCCCTGGCGATGCGTGAGAACTGGTTGAATGAATTTCAGCTCCTGCCTTTACAAATACGCATGTCTCCTCCGAATTCTCGTTCCTCTCTTTTGCTCTTTTTAATCCAACTGCACCAACATGAGATTGTACTGCGGTTTCCTTGCGCTTCGCCACCAAAGCGCTAGGTAAGCTACGGCTTCGCTTTGGATTACTATAAGCTTTTCCGGCAAAGTCTAAATCGAAAGGTTCCGACCAGGAGTAGTAGAAAGCTGGTTTTATGTTGCGGTTTTCGTCGAGACCGTGCCGACTTAGTTGGAAGGACAGCGTGTCGATACAAGGCAAACTACTTGTTAAGGCCATCTTTAAGGGCGACGAGTTGAATTGTTGTCTCCGGCTTGAAGTGAATTTTACTCCGCGCGAGGTGATAGGTGATGTAGTTGACTGTCTTGGCGCGGAGCGAGGAGTGTTAGCCCGGTAACTAGTCCAATTCGCACAACACACTTGCCATCGGGCCACCTGAAAACACATAAGTTCAACAATTAATGCGACGATGCGATTGGCTAAAACCAATCAATTGCACCCGTTGAGCCATTATCTCTGACAACAAAGCAGCGGGTCTACTTGGAAGCGATCATCATTCATGAAATTCTACACGAGAAATTACTCACTACTTAGACTGAGTTTTTCATCCCATTTAGCTTTTATCAAGGATTTGGGTTTCTCAGTAAGTCATGTTTTGAATTTACTTTCTCACTTCATTTTTCTGTTTTGCGTGTCTAAAAGAAGTTGCGTGTCAGCTAAATATTAAGTACGCGATTAAAACCTTATGTGACCCAAGTAAATGTATTCGTGAGAAACTAAAACAACGAGGGCCATCAAATTAAGTTAAAATTGCTAGTCGATGGCTTGAATATTGCATGCTACGATAACCACAATCGATTTACGTCAGATATATTAAAATGTAAGAAAAGTTGTTTGCGTTCACGAGAGAAACCGAATGTGTCATGTATTCTTTATACTTTTCCTATCTACAAATAACACGGGGTTGGTGGGTCACATAGCAATCTTTCGAATTGTATAATAATAATGAGAACTTCTACAAAGAAACAGTTAGAGGTGTACCTATATAGGGATGGTTTGATAAAAGTAAGTTCTAATTATTTTCCTCTCAGTACGGAACGCTAAAAAGCTTGTCTCAGCTCGCTTCAGAGAAACTTCTAGTCGACAGAGTTTACTTTGAAATTATCGTGTTTTCATTAGTGGAATTGCTTTTCTTCAGAGGAAAGGACACCGGCTCTTTTGTCTTAGGTTTCGTAAACAATCGTCCATAATATTTAAAAGCACATTGTGAAATCCTGCAGGGCGGGCTCATATCGAAAGCGCTGTTATGCTAATTTCTCGTGGGTGAATCTGAAAGAAGGCTTGTTATCCTAGAAAGCACCACGTGTACAGAAGAAACTTAGATTTAAATGACAGAACTTTGACTACGAGTGTAATGCATAAGGATTCTTTAACCACAGCTAGTTCTCCAAGGTATCACCAATGTATACATTCACAGAGAAAATACGGGAGTCTGGAGTTAAATCCGGCAGTGCACGTTTTCGAAGCTTATACCCACATGGTATCTTTAGAGTTGTTGTCTTTTTTTGTTTTTTTTTTTGTATGTCGTAATACGAGACGTCGAAATACTGTTCTTTTGCGTGCTCTTAAATATATCTAAGGCTTCGAATGTCTCATTGACGCTTTTCATAATTCATTTGTACCCGTGATTAGCTTTCTGTCGGATTTGTACTGAGCCTTTTCTAACCAATGCCGTCCAATAATTTATGGAAATATAAACGATGCTAATGACAATTAATCAATGTCCCACTGAAAAGGCAGCGCCAGCAGAGCACTGTTTTCCTTTCTAGTAAATTATTGTACTTTTTATAGATGTCCTGTGCTATAGGTGAAAGAACTGCGCTGTTAAAAGGTTTGTTACATGAAATGTTTTCCCGGCCCATTACAATTTTCTTTTTACACATTTACTTTCGAGTGTGCGCTAATTGCTTTGATGCTGATAGATGCTAAAGATAAAATACACGTGGCGAAGGAAAAAAATCACTCCAAATTACATAAAGATGACACGTTTGGAATTCTGATCTTGAAACGTTCATTTGAACAACCAGATCTCTGCGTTTACGAGGAACCCCATAACTGTATAGAGCGCTCCTGGAGGTTAAGGCGTTTTCTTTAAGCATTAATTATAGTGACAGCTTCATGGGCACCTGTACAAAACATAATAGAACTTATATTTATAATTGAGCTTATTATTCAGCTTGAAATGGTTTGACCCAATGAGTGAAGAAAATTGTGTCAGTTGTTCTCCGTCCAAAAGGAATTCAACACTAAAAGCGATTTCCACGAGTAGAAATCAAACAAAGGCTGATTTAACAACAAGAAAGAAAACGAAAATAAATTAAATCCAGTAAACAGTGGCCGAACACGAGGTCTTTCTTTCAGTACTTTTTGGCATAATTCACTCCTTCTTCATGATATTATGTTTTGAATAGCCTCAAATTTACGTTGAAACTGGTTTTTCTTGTCATTAGTATTCTCACATGATGTAGCCTCCCCAAAAAGTGGTAGTAAAGAGAGTCCCTTAATCCACCAAAAGCTCCGAACCGATTTAAAAACCTTTCATTCAAAGAACACAAATTACAACCTTGTTATTATAAAGGTGGAAAACATAAATAGGAACAACAAGCAAAGAGGAAGATCACAAGATAGATGTTCCAGTTAACGTGTTTGACAATTCGATTTTCGTCCTGAATATCCTAAACCTCGAAGATTCGGCTGCAAACACGCGCTTAGAACGCCAGTGTTGGTGTCACATCAAGCAGTCATTCTTTGTTGCAACCACAACAATTGCTTTACACTTGTCATTAAGGATTCACGAATTTTTGTTTTGAAATGCAAAATAGATCGAATTAATTTCAATAAGCCAATTTTTGTCCTTTAGCCGCAGCTGCCATTTTGTGCCGCCAGAAATCATTTAGGTTCAATACAAATGAAAGAAAAAGCTGCTTAAACATCAATATTCAAAAACACAACTGGCATGATCCCCGCTTGAGACATCTTGAAAATCGACGAAGAAAATAATTTCGAGAGGCAGTCGCTGTCAAGTGAGAATAAATCAGGGAAAGTTTGCATGATCCGGCTGTGTGATTGCCAAAATGGGCAGCATAAAACATACAGATAGCATTTTATAAGCCTTATCTACGGACTGAACCAAACCTGTTTTTCTGACTACGTCCATTTAGCTACAGCATTTCTTCACCAGCCAGTCGATAATTTAGCTTTCTTTATGAAAATCTTTCAAATTGGATTTGAATTATCTTGTTAAGACTGGAACGAAATAGCTCGTACACTTCGACTGATTTTAACCTTGATTATACGATATCTTACTTTAAAAGTCAAAGAGTGTAATTTTCGAAAATCCTACTTCATCTCTGTCTCGCCATGGTTAAAGGCTGAATTCTTCCAGATATTGAAGAATTTAAAATAAATATCTGATCAACATTGACTGACTCATGATAGAGATTGACTTACTTTTGCGAATGAAGCTCTTCCGATCCCTCTGACAGAACAACGAGCGTCAAGATTTAATTGAAGTGGCTTAAAGCAATTGACTAAAAGCCGTTTTACTCCAAAAGTCCGGCTTTCGTTGTAGGAAGCTGCATTGTTTCAAGGTTCATTGTGTCTGTCTTGAGTTTGAATGAAACAAGTGGTCGCTTTCCGGACAATTTTATGTTGTCATACCAACATCACCATCATGCGTATTCTATTTAAGTTCGACAGCACGATATTGTTCAGCACGTGCGTGCAGGTCAGGGGTGTGCATGGCTCGACGCCCGCTCCTTCCTTCAACGTTTCTGTCAGAAGAATGGTCAAGTGGATCTTCTCCTGTAACGATACTTTTCTTCATTTTTATTAACCCTTTGATTGCGATTGATCAAGAAAATGGGAATCATGTTGCGCTTTTGTTCTGCATCCTTATAAGGGAATTTTTTAGGCTTCTTTATGCCAATTGCTTAAATTGGAAATCCACTGCGAAGATCATTCCTCGCTTTCATCTTTATCCGCAGTTCAAATACAAATAAAATCATATACTTTACATCATTTCACTCCTCACGACAGAATATAAACTCAATAAATTGATCTCGTCCCCAATGTGTGGCTTCATAGCATCGCACCGGTATCGCGGAGGTTACGGCTTCGAGTCCCGTTCATGCCCCGAAATTTTTTCAGGCTTCTTTATTCCAATTGCTTAAATTGGAAATTCATCGCGAAGATAATTTCTCCCGTTCATCTTCATCCGCAGTTCAAATATGAATTATTTCATGTACTTTTCATCATGCCTTAAACTGTTCATATTTCATTGACAGATCAACCGCTTTCAGTCGGTCACCTACGTCAGGGTATTTTGAGTCATTTTTCCAACCAATCAAATTACCCTTAAAATTGAGGATGTGTGACAACTACATGTAGCTTCAAAATACATTTAAAATAGTGTTTGGTTTGGTAAGGGCAAGGAAGTAAAACACCAAAGAGGTATGTACGTAATATACTAAACCGCAAAGGAACAAGGATGAGTTAGACCGATTACAAAACCATGCGACCAGTTCCTTTAAACTGGCATTGAATTCGAACAATCGACATGGTTGGATTGCCTCATTTTAGCCATGTATGTATTTTTGAGAAACGGCCGATGACTTTTTTTTACCCGCAAATCAACGGCAAAACAGTTTTTCCTTCGTTGAAATGAAAGAATTCACAAAAACGCCATGCTGAATCCGACCTTGCGAAGAGCAATAGAAAACTGAAGAACTGGGGGAGCCTGGAATCGTGCTCGAAACAGCGAGAGGGCAGGAGAAAGACTGGCAGACGTAAAGAAGTCTTACGGAAGTCCCATATCCCACCAGACACTGGCTCCTAAAGAAGAGGAAGAAGCTAGGTTTCAGGACGCGCGCCGCACACCCCCATCCAAAATCGGACAGTGCTCCTCCCCCGGGCATCTCAAACAGTGATTATAGCCTTACTTCTCCTCACTAATTACTTCAGTACAAATCGACGTGCGAGTAAGGGGGAGGGGGGAAGGGCTGCCGGGTGGGGGTGCGGGTTGTATGGAGATGAGGATTACCCTGTGGATGAAATTTTCGCGAATTTACACGCAAAAATTAGATCTCAAAGGAGTTATTTCGACAAAAATAATCGCGGAAAGACTGATTAGGATAGGAATATGAAGAGCTCGAGTGAAGTGCACTACTTCTCAAGGCTCGATGCTGCGTTGACTTCATGTAAATCGCGCGCGCGGGTTGCCACATCTCGATCCGTCAATCATTTTACACCGGGTGGTCCTCGGTATCTTTGGTGTATCCTTCTGTTCTTACAAAAATGGTTGAGCAAAGTAATGAATAGGCTATATAAGGCTGCATCATTTGTTTAATGTCCATACGCAATCACTGAGTCGAGGTTATAACTGCAAGACGACGAGTTTTGTGATAGCACTCGGTTAAACAGAGGACCGTGTATACATAAAGCCAAACCGGCTTGAATTTGCCGCCACCCTAGGCAGCGGACGGTCTTCGCCTTGCTTGGTGATTAAAAGCAACAAGGTACTTGTACTTTTTTTGCCAGTTTTTTCCACACTTGCCTAGCCCTCGGCTAATCGGGACTCTAACCATCAAAATTTGTTTACGCGGCTTCCTTTCAAGTGTCTTACCAGTCAGGTGAATGGCATCGGTAAAGTAGAAAGGGAAATAATAGTTTTAAGATAAAAATTTAACAAAAAACTTTTCAAATTGAAATTGTTTGCATGAGCAACTATAGATATATATATATATCGCCAAGGCCTGAAATGAAACTAACTGAACACTTCGTACAAATACTTCTTCTCAAACACCATGGAAGTTCGGTAGTAAGATCCAATCCATAATCGAACAGCTTACACTACTAATCTTAATAGCATAATAATCTTAATCAAGACCGCCGGATGGATGAAACAAATTTGAATATCTAAAATTAAAACTGCCTGCGGCTTTGCACTAGTTGCATCTCATACAGTCGTTAAGGTTTTAGTATTTTGAGAACTTGTACTTGGAATTGTTTGGCATTTGATCGAGCAGTTAAGCGAGGATTACTCATCGCAGTAGCAGACAAAGAAAGTTGTTAACCTATTCCGTGTAGGCTGTCCAGCAAGCAACCAAGCAATCATATTTTTTCAAAATTAATATTACAGACACATCCATTGCTATGCACGAAGTGACAGTCCTTCCTGCATTTCCCGCCCTCGCTTGCCGTGTGTTCTTGCCTGGCCACCTGTTTTGTACTTTACGCTGTAGAGGGGCCTCGAGTCTCAAATTAAAACAGTACGTAAACACGACTTGTTTAATCTGACCTTGTACATCAGCACAAATAATTTACGAGGACAACTCACTTGACAAGGCGTGTATATTTTTTTCGATGAGTGGCATGTTGCCACGTTTTTGAAAGACAATTGATTATGGTTCGGACAGATAGCCTTCAGGATGATGTTAGTATTTTTTTATAAGGAACAATATGAATAACACTGCATATTCATGATATGGTTTCAGGAATCACGAGTTCTAATTTCCCACGACCGCAGAACCCTGATTCGGGCTTTAGCCTTGTTTAAATGTATCCTAAAAATGCAAGGTTTCCTTTGAAAGCGCACTAACGAGTCGGGAGTGATCGATTGAGCAACTGACTAGGAGATTTGCCTGCCGTTGTAAACAAGCATGGGGTATGCAAATTAATTGTCATTCAACCCACGCTGAAATACTATACTATCTGCTGCGATGACTGAAAAAAAATCGACTTATTGGTACGTGAAAAATGGAGGTATTTAAACATTTCTGCTAGAAGTCATCGATCGTTTTGCAAGTCTCTGAAGCGGGCATTAGTTTGAATTGCTATTCCCAAATTATAACTGACATGAAGAAGTGTTTGAAATTCTGAATAAGCCTTCGCTATTATTTCAAAATTTCTGCTTACTACTGACCATAAGCTACCCGACTTTAATCAGTCATTTTTCCACATTTCAGAAAATGTGATACCATGTTTTGAATGTTATGGCGTAAGCAAAGTCCGTAAACAGTGATCTGTACATTTTGAAAACAATTCATTTACGAAACTTTTGAGACATAAGTTAGATACACAAACCCGAAATTTTTTAAAATTTAAGTTTGTGTGCATTCCCTAATATATTTTCTTATTCTTTGCCAAAATTTACACCAACATATTTCAAATTTTGAATATAACACCATCGAAGTAAACAACCTCTCTACGAACATTTTTTAACGAAGATTAAAAATTTGTAAACATTGCTTTGTGCGGGAGCGAAAATCGGCTCAGTTCTTCAGTGCCAAAATATTACAGCGTACCAAACATCCTGGAATTTTTGTTTTACTTGCTAAATATATATTTTTTATATATATACCGATCAGTAATATCATCTCCGATTTTTTTTACAGAATTTAGATTAACAAAAACAAAACTTTGTATTGAGGAAATGCTTGTATCTATGAAGGAAAACCTACCGTAGCCCATCCAGAATTTCTGTATACGAGAAATTCTTCCACTCAGCTATAGTCACCTCCTCGCCCTTTGAGCGACTGAAGCTTTTAGAATTTGTATACCAACATGGGGTATCACTGAGTTACGATGGAATATCATTAACATTGGCCGAGCGAGAGTTAGATAAACAATGAATTTTAAATGACAGAGGTTCACGCGGAATACTAATTACAGCTGCAGTCACTTTCAGCGAATACAAGTTTTTTTTTAATATTTATATAAATGCAAGAATTTTTTTGTAAATTCGGCACTTTTCTATCGAAGCTCCAGGTAAATTCCATAATTTTAAAGGTTTGTAATTTTGATGGTTTTCTTTATCGTGAAATAAAAGTACGTGCCCTAATACAGTGACAGTTGATGCCAAGGAACACGTTAGGTGCTTTTCATTATACACAAACCATTCACACAAATACAGAAATATATGCATGAATGGAAAACATCAGGCAATGACGCCGATTAACTGGATCCATATGTAAATGTATGGTTATGCTATGTCGATTGTGAAGCAAATACGACTTATTATATACCTCGAGCTCAGATAAGAAAACGAAGAACCATTCGCTCAGTTTTAACTACTGAAAATACTTCCTGTAGTTTAAATAATATTCTGTTTATCTCACGAGATTCTTTGCCTATCTCTGAAAAGAGAGACAATTTTCAATTAGTGTTTTTTTTTTCGAAAACCACAACATCTTTTTCATGACCCAGACCTAAGCTTCTTTCTAGATACATCGAGAGGGGTACGATAATAACTTCCTTTCATTCATTCCCGTCCGACAATGGAAAATAAGGTGACTGCAGCAAAGTTAGTCAGCCGGTTGAACGTTTCTCGTTTAATTTTTATAGCAGGTTTTTAAGAAAATTGCGAACGATAATTTGGTCACGTCTCAAGCAGTCACCAACAGTGCATAATTTTTCCCCCCAAAATCCTTCTGTGCCAGAAGATGGAATTGTGACAGCTACATAGAAACGGATACACGGACAGTGTTTTTATTTCAGAATCATTTTTATTAAGAGTTAAAATCCCAGTCAGCTCACCTATTCTAAAAAAACCACGGTTTATTCCATTATTGACCGAGCTTTTTTGTTACCTGCTAGATAGTAGTAGTAATAACCCACATGCTAAGTCGAAAATGTCATCTCTCTTGACAGCAGCTCCATAAAAAGTTCAACGACAGTTTAATCGATAAAAGGACAAATACCGAGCTATGTGCTGTTTTCTTTGATACAGAAGATCAGGGATGTATTCCGAGTTAGAATTGAGAGCAAATTACTTAAAATATTAAAGCATCGTTTATTATCAGGCCTTCCCGCATGCCAGATATTTGATATTTTCAATATTCCATTTGGATAAGAAAATAATAACCAGAGAAATACTTTGTGTAATTCAGTATCGTTGCCTTTGAATTGAATTGGCGCAACGGAACAGATTATGTAAATCGAGCGTATCAACAGTGATTTAACATTTCATGAATAACACTGTAACGATTAGTTTCAAAGAGCTTTATGATACTCTCTTCTCTCCCTATACGACCATTCAAGAGATATTACTCCTTCTAGTTGAACTTGTACTTACCTGAAAATCTCTATACTTGTCGTTAAACATATATATGATAAAGAAAAGATAGGTAGACCTCTATATAATCTTGCTCTCGGTATCGCGTAGTTTCTTTATGCCATGAACTTGACTGTTTTTTATTCCTTTTCACATTTATGTCTCGTGATTTGGAAAACATGGAAACACCACTAGCTACCACTTGCTCTGATGTTCCTCTTGTGAACTGTGTATTTGGTTAATTCTTTCCTAAGCTTGACCTGTTGGCGATTTATGTGGCGGCAGTAAAACGAATGGAATAACTTCTCTCGGATAATTTATTATATCATCACATATACCATTGCGTGCTTTCCTCTAGTGTTCCATAAATATGAAAGCAAACAAGGCCACGATCTCTCCTCTCCTCTTCAAGGGGGTCAAGGAAAGAATTCGCATTCAATTTTTTTGAAACAAAGAAATTGCCTTTGGCCAAGACGATAAAATCATTCACAGAGCACAACATCGATCACTGTTTTCTTCAAAGAAATAACTGCATGAGTCGGCCGTCATCGGTAAACTCTGAAATCGCACCTTGAATTTTCTCCAAACAGGTACCGGTAGAAAACGTGAAAACACCCAAAGCTTCTTCTATGATTAAAAATTTCTAAGTATATGAAAACGTTTCCCTCAATTAAACGCAAGCTAGGCCAAAAACTTTGCATGACATTGTCTGTCAGTTCATTCTTCTCATCTTCGAGGGGGTCAATTACAAAAAAAGCAAATGGAAGCGCTGAAATTGGCCTCTGGCAAAACGTTCATTATGTTTTCTTCTTTTATTCCTAAAATATACTTTTTTGGCACAAATATCAACCTCTCTGGCTGAAATTAAACGAATCGAATTGTGCAGTGAAATACTTTTGTCGAACATTGGCATGCCATCATGCGTGGTCAGGCCGCTAAAAGGAAAGAAGTACACAGTTTACTGTAGCAAAAAGACAACAGCATACACTCGCTCTTGACATTGCTTACTTACAACAGGAAAATATTCACTTCCTGCTGTGTTTTCATTTAACACTGATAAAAATAAATATAACTGGCAATTAGACAGAAACCATTAAAGTGCAAGTTTTGTCTTCAAGGGATGTAAGGATTTTGCTGAGTATGGATTGGAGATGAATCTAAATTCATATGCGTGGTGGTGGTAATTGTTAGCAATTCAAGGGCGGTAACAACTCTCTACGCTATTCGTCTTCCTACAAGAATATTAAAAAAAACAAGTCACGATCATATTCACTTAGTGCAATTTGTATCTAACCGTTTAGCCAATTTAAGAGTGCAAGGTAACTTACAAACCTCTCGCTAGTTAAATCGTGATATATCAGCCCTCGTTAAAATAATCCAGATAAGAAGTCGTAGTTTTAACACTACTGAAGCCTTCTTTGACCACTGTCAATGGTTAAAGGCCCTTATCTCTGAATATACTTCAGATGATAATACTTCAAATTGCTTTTAAGTTTAAGGATGAGTTATTTGTGGTGTTACGTCAGTTGCTAATGGCAGAAGGAAAGTACTGTACCTATTTCCATATCAACAGTATCAGCGATGTTTGTTTAGAAAAGAGGTGCACGAAAGCTCTTTTGCTGCGTTAAATATACATGGCTCAGTTAGAGCTCGAACCATGAACCCTTTTGGAATAGAGTTAAGAGAGCTTGACATGCTTAAGGTGATTCCCTTGTAAAAGAACCCGTCCTAGATTTCCATTAAATTTTAGCACACGGTTGCAACAGGTCAGGAAAGTTATAGAAACGTTTCAGCATTAAATTAAAAGTGGGGGTCACCCTGCTCGTTTCCACGTGACAGTGCTGACGAATATGGCTATTTACGCTCCTCTGGCAGCAACCGCGCATAACCCAAAACTAGACATTAAACACTGACTTACCCCCCTCCTCACAATCTTCACCAGCTCCACCAAACTATTATAACTAAAACCGATTTGTTTATTTCTTTTCAACAGAAATAAGGATGCAGCAGGTGACGCTGAGGATGCCAAGAGGATACAGTGACTGTGGAGTCGACTTACCTCTAAATTTTGAATTGAAAAATATTGATTTGGAACCCTGGAACGTGAAAAACTGCAAATCAGCATGCAAGTTTTTTTTTTTATAAAAGTTAAAATAAATGGCAAAGATAAACACATTAAAAGGGTGTTTGTTAGTTGTACGTGTTAGAAAGATCTATTTGTTTGCAAACTCACTGAATGCAGCTCCGATCTGATTTCGAAACTGAAGTGTACGAAGGATTCAAGTAAAAATAAATCCTGCATTGCGCGGTGTGTGTAGAAATATAAAAAAACAGAAATCATTAGTATATTTTCCTTCCACGCATCGTTCAGTATAGCCCTTATTTCTCACAGTATACAAACTGAATACTGATATGTAGACTGACATGAATCTTGCCACAAATGTAAAAACCCGTATACCTGCCTTCCACGGACTTGCAGTATATTCCTGCCACAGACAGTATACATTACGTATACTGACAGGTTTACTGACATATACGGAATCCTGCCACAAGTGTGTAAGATCCTGGTATTTTTGTTGGCCAACCCTGAAGAATATTAATGTAATTTGGTTTTTTCAACTGGGTTGATAATGCCAATTGGCCACCGTAAAGAGATTCGAGAGCTGACGTTTCGAGCATTAGCTCTTCGTCGGAGCGAATCAAGGAATTGTGGGTCGTGTGTGGTTTATATACAGAAAGATGGAGCTTCGCTATTGCTTGGTGCCTGGTAACGTGAAAACTTCGGAATAAATTAGTTGAATGAAAAGCGTTCGTTAATACCGTGAGGATTAAGAGTGCCGATTTGAAAAATAAATTTTTGTTCTAGAGTTTTGCGGCTTTCCCTGCTTCCTTCGTGAAGGGAAAGGCTGCAGACTGCCATACGCCACCTAATTCGAATGATTTGGGAGATTGAAGTGTCTCGCGACCGGTTTAGATGCATTTTTGTCGTCTTTCTCTACGTCCCGAAGGTGTTCTCGGCATCGGTCGCCTAGTCGTCACCCTGTTTCGCCAATGTATAACTTTTTTCAAAGCGTTTTAAAAACGTTCCTCGTAGCTAAGCTACTAGGGACCTTACGAAAACACGTCGGCGACGTCAATGACGACGTCGCCAAACAAAAGATTTAATGAGCAGAACAATAGTCCTGCACGTGCGTTATCCATCTTTGTTCATTTCTCAGTCGTCCTCTGCAAAACAACGACGTGAAATGACTAAATTCTGCGTGGTGTTGGGAACGTGAGCCACAACGGCGAGTTCTTCATGTTTCTAGTTTGAATGAAATAAGCGCTTAAAAATCCAAGTAGAAATTAGCCCTGACAATGATAATCACACTTGACAACTTTTGACAGTTGCGAGATTCTTACGTAAAATTTCAATGCATTTTTTTTTTGTGGACGTTGTCGTTGGCGTCTCCGTCGTGGTTCGTAAGGTCCCTAATAAGTGCCTGAGACACCGCAATCAATCCATGCAGAAAAAAGAAAAAACTGGCTCTAATGGATTATTACAAACGTTCTGCGAAGTGTTCAGACCAGAAATCTTAAGTTAAAGGCAAGACTTAATTAGTGTTTTGCAGTCACAGTACTCGCATGAAGTTTGTGTTGTTTAGCCTAGCATTCAGTAGGAAGTGGCTCGCAACTTAAATTATGTTTTAGATCTTTTGCAAATATTTTAGCATATAATTATGTCTGTAACGCTATCTTGGGAAATTCTGTAGAATCTTCAGAAAACAATATTAGTTTAAAGTAGACAAACAAACTAACAAGCTCGAGCGTTCGCACTAACAAAAGAACGAACGAACGAAAAATTCAAATGGATCGGGTCGATAGAAGGATGCATATGGATTGGCCAACCTGCCATCACCTAACTTCTTCACGCCAAGCGGCACATATAAGGCCTCAATAATCTGTTGCCAACAGGCTCTGTCGGCCGCTGCAGTGGACACTTCGATAGCTCCAACTCCTCCATCCAGCTCTTTCTCTCTCCTTGTCCTGGCTCTACCCTGCCTCCGGCGCCCTTCTGGTGTCCATGCAAGTGAATGCAGCCCTAACAGTCATTGTTGTATTCTTTCTTCTCAATCATTTTTACAACTTGGGCTAATTTTCCCTCACTATGCATAGATCCCACGCTTCAGTTCCCTATTTTGAATTCAGTTCTCTGAGTCATGGTCGGCCCCTGCTTTTACCCAAGTGCCTCTTACTCTGTTCGCCTGAGCAAGGTCCCACAGCGGCCCCAATGCAAGAGATGCCTGATGTAGAGTACTCAAGGTTTCGGTAGTTTAATGTTGTTTTGGGATGGATGATTGGCCTGACCCCCCTACCTGGAGGACGTGGGGCTGCTTTGTCGGGTTTCTGCCTCTACCCCTCGAACAATGTGGCAAAGTTTAACCTACCGTACCAGGGAGCAAAGTCCAAGCCAGCATAGCTCTTGGACTCACTGAAACATAGAAGCCTCACCACTGCGAAAAGGTGAGGAGTGAAAAAGTGAGAAGATCGATGAACAATAAACGGCAAATAACAGATCTTGAAGCCTGGTCAAATTATGATGATATTGATGATGATGGTGATGGTGATGGTGAACATTTATATCGCGCAAATTTCATGTGAAGATGTTCAAATGCGCGTTACAAACAAATATGAAACAAATTAAACATTTAAGAATCCCAACTGCGGAGAAGCTAACCAGTTGGCTATAATAAAAAGCGTGTTAGAGTTGAGTTCGGGACCACAGAAAAAAATCCGATTGATAACGGCAGAGAGGAGACCTAGAATCCGGGACCACCGGATCACTAGTGCAGCGCCCTACCACTACGCCAGGCTGCCTCCTAGGAAACGTTTGGGCATTCTCTGAAGACACGTTTGAAGATTTTTGAAGATAGTGCAACATTTTGGATGACACTGATTCAAAACAAACTACATTTTCAGAATGTAATAATCCTCCAATAAGTCATCAGCACGGTATAATGACAAGTTTTGAATTTTTCCTTCTCATAGTATAATTCTACACAAGTTAAATAAATAACTTTTTTTTTCATTTTTCGTTCTTTATATGACAAATTTATTTCAATTAGGTGTATTTAAAAAGGTGATAACCTTGTTGAACAATATTACATGATGCAGCATGTTGTGGTCGCCAGTTTGACCACAACCCGTTATAGCAAACAAGGTCCAGAAATTTCGGAAAATGTTAGAACAATATCAGATGCATGGGGTAGTTTAGCCAGGGCTTATAAATTTCCGCTGCTAGCTAAACAGGGAGGTAACTTGCACTCAGAGGAAGCAGAGTGGTCCCACCCACCCGCCATGGGGTCTTCCCTTTTCAAACTCCGAGTACGCCTGAAGCTTCAAGTTATTACTGTATCACTTCAAATCCGTGCAAACAAAGTACTGCGGTCAAAAACGCTTAAATTGTTTATGTTTGAAGCGTGGATTTCGATTAAGTTATTAGCGTCTCTGTGTGAAAACAAATTCCTCCTCCTGGTAATGTGATAAACCTGCAAGCCACATGAGAGACTATATGTTGCGTATAACCTGCCATAGTATTCAAACTGGTCTGCCAATAGTTAGCAATCAGCAAGTTAACAAGGGCTGGCTTGTGATTTAGCCAGTTATTAATTCAGAAGCAGCTTTTCTTTGAATCGAAGTTACACGACGATTGTTTATTGCAAGAAAACAAAATTTGGTTATGTGAAAACAAGATTTCTCTCGAGTCAGACAATTGAAGAAACTCTTACTAATTTACATAACATATTCTAAGAGTTGGAATTAATCCGTCAGTCCTGCAATCTTAAATTTCGCACTGTGTTCTATCAGCAAAACACTTAGCTGTCAATTGCGTTTTTTTTACAAATAACAAATTCAGTTTAGCGAATTGTAATCACACTTTGTAATGATGGAACAAAGAGCCCACTTTGCGGCTTGTTTGTGACTGTTCTTGAACGCTGAAAGGTCTAAAAGATGAAGTGCCGCCTACATTGCAGAAATGCTCGTTCACTCCGCCGTGCCACGAGGGGTAGTAATGAGGTGCAAGGTAGAAATGATGGCACGAACACAATCCCTGGAAGGTTGGCGGGAAGCAGGGCAGGCCGAGGGGTGGAGGTAAGAAAACAGATGGCCTACCTCCAAATTCATCGATTTGAGATATGCTTGGCCCGGACATGACTTTAAACGGCAAATGTATCTTTTCGCCAGAGGATTTGCGAGTTTCGCTTTTCTTATAAGGCGTAGTGGGTGCAATGATTTTCTTGTATAGCTTTCGCCTCCTCTTAGTTTTGCGTCGCTTTGGCTGGTACTTATATCCAGGATTTTCCAGCTTGTGTTGCTCTGTGAGTCTCCTCGCTTCTTCTACGTACGGTTCTTTGTCTTTTTCTGAGAGTTTTCGCCATGCTGCACCTAGTGCCTTGCTAACTTCAGCATTGTTAATTCCCGGATGCTCTTTCAGAATATGGTAGCGCTTTTCTCGACTCCACACCATGAAACAATTCATGGGCCGTTTCACATGTTGTTCTTCGGAGTTCATCCTTGGACTCTGCGCACGGTTGCGTGATAACTTGTACAGTAGTATCCCCAATGCTTTATTGTACAAAGCGTTTAAATCACATTATGTCACTTGCTGTGATAAGTAAAGCCAATCAATTAAATTTGAACAAAGCCAATTAAAGACGTATTAGTGGCAGGTTTTCCACAAGCACCCAAACAGAGAGGCACCAGAAACCATAAATAAATTATTCACGACGACATGTACACCTTTAATTAATTTCATAGCGTTAGACAGAAAGATAAAACTCCACGTAACTCGCATACGTGATCTGTGTTATTTTACTGCGAGAAAAAACTTCTTATTTTAACTTCCCTGAAATTGTCTTCTTGTTCTTTCCTTTACTGGATCTTGCTGTTACACTGGCAGATGGGCTTGCGTGTCGTGCACAGAATAACAACTAAGAATCAAAACAAAGTGTATCCAATTGTTTGTTTAATAATAAGTCACTGGCCTGTCACAGCTGTCAATTTTTCCTTAGGACGGTTAACCACTTTCATTGTCGGGCACAAGGGCGAGGGTGACAAACTTGAACAAATGCGTGCTGCATAGAAGATTATCAGTTTAATTCTGCGTTCTCTTTATTCTATATTTGCATAGGCGTAGGCAAAAAGGATAAACAAAAGTCCAGCCCTCTAGCGATCTATTTTGGTAAACTTCGAACAAATAATCAAAATCCCATGGATAAATTTCAAGAGCATTCGGAATTAAGGTTATGAGAAAACAACCCTCCTTTGAGCTGTGACCCCCTGTAGAGGCATTTTATGCTTACCGCCTTTTTGGCGCTTAGACTATTGTCTAAGAAGTTTGTGCCGCGCCTATCTTTTCATGTTTAATATGAATTTCTACGAGGTAATTTCTACCCTAGCATTGAATGCGGATGAAGTAAAACTAAAACTGAATATATGGAATAGGATTTCGTGCACTCCAGGTATTTACATGTATTCATGAAGTTATACAAGTTCGACATGGGTTTCAAAGTCGATCAACTACCTATTTGAATATTCAAAATGTATTATTATCAAATTTATTTGCCAAATTATCATGATCATGAGTTGTAAAAGGAGTTATAATACAGATAGGGTTATGTGCGCGCTCTTATTGGTCAAAAACCCGTGTCTTATCAGAGTTTAGAATATAGCCCTGTGTGCTCGCCATGGAATCTTAGCCGGTGGGCTTTATTTTTAATAGAACATGGGCAAAAACTATAGAAGCCCGGTACCCCGGATGTAGTTTATTTTTCGTTGTGAATTGACAAAAAGTGGTGGCAACAATCTTTTTTTTCTTTCTTCTCCTTTATTATGGCTTCTAAAACAAATATAAATGAAGTTCAGGTAACTGGGCATGGGGTTGGATTTTTTTAATGCTATATTCTAAACCAGCTAGAAGATGGGTTTCCCAATTTCCTATAAAAAAAATAATGCCCTTTTGAGATTAGGACTTTCCCGATTGCGCTGAGCACCTTTTGAGCACTTTTTTGAGTTTGGAGCACTATTTTGCATTTCACCCTTGAGCACTTTTTCGCACTTTGGGCAACATTTGAGCAATATTTCACATTTCGAGCAAATTTCGCGCAACATATGTCTTCTAAAACATTTTAAAGCCAAAACTGTGTGTCGCTCGCAACGAGAATCGTGTTCCAGGTCATAAATTTGAATAGCTAATGATGTTGTCAAGAATAAAAGACCGTTGTCATGGAAAGGCACGTGGAATTATCCTTGCGTGAGAACAGAAGTTTCTGATTGGCTGATGTATCATGTGTGTCATCTCAAATTTCTCAATCATCTGATGTCTAGGCTTTACACTACTAAAAATTGACATATTTACGAAAAGCTTAGAGGTAACTGCTCACAACTTTTAGCATTTTTTGAACACTATTTTGAGATTTTGTGCACTTTTTGAGCACTTCTTAGCCATTTTTGCAAGCACATTTTTAGGATTTTACCAGCGCAATCGGGAAAGACCTATTTGAGATCTAGAACCTTTTGATATCTAAAAAAGCAGCTGAATGCCCTCGCCTAACGGCGCGGCTCGGGCATCCACTAGCAGCTTTTCTAGACCTCAAGCGGGCATTACTTTCATTTAGTAGAAACTCAGATGTCTTCTATTGGAAATGCTTTAATCTGATTGGTTCTCCCACTGTTTTCTATTCGCTGATAGAAAATGATCGCGCGCGTTGCTCTTTGAAGGCCAGATTTTTCTTGGTTTTTCGCTTTAAAATACATAAAATGGTAGCTTTTGGAATGCAATCCTTTAGAGTTTCTACTAAAAGCAGAAAAATTTCTATGAAGAAGTTACCGATGTATGCCAAGCTGTTCAAGGACTTCAAGAAGCGTTTTTTGAGTTCGAGAGGAAAGAAAAAAACAAAAAAGGTCGGCAAGTCGATTGTGCGTCATTCGTTGTCTACATTCGCGGCGTATAAAATCTATATCATAAGCCTAAGCCATGTACAGTATACTGTCATTAAACACTCCGGCCTGACTTGTTTCGAAAAGGATTGAGGCTTTTCAAGGGGTTCGGTCTGATGCTTGCAAAATAGCGGACCGTAGCTACTAATTAACCCTGAAAGCATTTCAAATTACCTCATGTTAAAGACGTAGCACTCTTTGTTTGGTTGGAGGGACAGGAAACTCTCTTGTTTCAGGGATTTTTGAAGCCCCACCGGCCCACATGCCATTGACTAACCTTTACTCCAATCATGCTCAAATTTCACAATCTGACTATGGGCCTGATTACATGAGCCGGGCTGGCCCGGTTTGCCGGGATGGGTTTCTTTGTCGGCTAACCGGGCTGGCCCGGTTGTCATGTAATCGCGAAGTTGATTTTTGTTGCGTTTAAACAGACGTACCGAGATCTCGGTAAACCGAAACAAGCCCGGCTAACCGGGCCATCCCGGTCCATGTAATCAGGCCCTAAGGCTTGGATGCCCTTTCGTGTGGTAGGATTCACTTTTCAACCTAATCGAGCCCAATTGATTTTAGGCATTCATATCCAGGGCTCTGCTCGTTCAGAAAATGGCTAATTAAATGAACCTGTCAAGGTTACGAACTTCACATGCGAGAATGCAATAAACAGAACTCGGCAAGACCAAGGTCAGAGTGTGGATGGATTGGAAGACCTTGAAAACTAGGGGTCACCAGATTTGAAAACGAGTTCTTTCACCGATCTTCTGAGCTGCGTTCATGTTCAGTAATATGTGATTACTGTCAGCTGCATAAACACCAGCAACACAAGAAAATCACGCCACATCCTTGGAAGATCAATATCACGCGAGATAACGCGAGATCGTGGTTACTTCTGGTGGACTTAACGTCTTCCTTTTTGAAATCGTAAACGTTCTCGAAATGGCTAAGTTTGGTTATCATTGAAGCCAAAACTTTTGACTGCTTCAAATGAAAAACCTGGTGTCTTCGTGTTTTAATGACATGACTAAATAATTAACGTAATAGGTTGCCATCTTCTAATTGTCGACAGTTTTACGTGAAAACCTTTTTGAAGTAGTTAGAAACATATTGTAAATTACATAACTGTCATTCAAGACACGAATATGCCGTACAAGCCAAAGTACTCATTAATCAAGCCAGTTTATATTCTCTAAGCCTGCATGCTCTAGGTCGTTAACTGACGTAAGATGGTTTTCTAAAAAAATATAAGTATATTTGGTGCAAGACAGAAACTGCAAACGACATTTTTAATACATCCCGGATATTGATCAGACTAGCTGCAAGTTACAAATCGGCGTTTGCGACACTGAACAAACCCTGTTTGTAAGCAATTAGACCAGCAAGGCTATTATAACAGGAAAACCTGCGTGTGGCTCAAGGAAGGGAAGGTGAGGGAACTTAAAATAAAAATTAAATGAAGTTAAACAGGGATGGCTTCGGACGAGGAAGATCGAAAAGGATTGCAGTTGACAAACTTGAAAAAATTCAGGCTGAATTTTTCAATGTGTGTCATCCTTGAGGGAGACGGAGCTCCTTTCTTCGATCGTTGACAAAACTCTAACCGCGATAACGTTTTGTTGAAGATTTCACGTAGTGCTTTCCTAACCCTCTTGTGCTTTTGGATAGCATCATGCTATTAAAAATAACTCTTGATACCAAAATAACACTAAAATAATGGTAGTATATGTTCTCATTTCGAAAGCTATTATAAGTTTTCTTCAGTTAGTAAACAGCTCCAAACTGATAATAATCAACAGCTGCATGTAAAGTTAAAGAAAACAAAGAATATTTTTATCTTTGCACGATTTTAGCTTTGGTGAAAGAGAGAGATAAAGGCTCACGTGCCTTATCCATTTCAAATAGATGCTACATCATGCAAAATATTGCATGCAAATGTTTCTTTGGTTTTTAATTGTTTTTGTTTGCTTTTTTAAATTAGTTGCCCTCCGTAATTTAACGTCTTCTGCCTTTAAACAGTTACAATTGTCTTAAACATTTTCACCGTGCTGACATATACATTCAGAAAAATCACTGAAATATTTCTTGTTGGTCATTTTATAGTTTCTTTGCTCTTAATTAACCCTATAGATGCTTTTTCTGAAAAAAATATATCTTCTCTTATCCTCTTCAGTTTTTGTGTTATTTTTTGGTTTCATGGTCATACCTGCGTTTCAAATTTAGCCGTCAAGCTGGTAATGCTAATATTTGAGTCCACAGGTGTAAAAACCGTGTTGCGTACCATAAATTTGCAAAATTGTTACCCACGGCAATGAATCATTATTCTAAAGTAACGTGTGCCCACGTGCTCACTGCTACCTATCGTAACATCGACCGATCGCATTACAACTCGCAGGTGTTGGCATTATGTGATAAATGCGGTATATCCTTTAAAACGAAAACTGGGAGGTCATAAAATTGTAACTAACGGCATAGTAAGAATTTATCAATATTAATCGCCCAGATACGTCTTGTTTATTACCATTATCAGATTTTGCAGTGTAGGAGTCAAAGTTGCACTGGAAATATCACTTATTTCTAATCCCTGGCATGTGGAAAATGCTTTTAAAAATAGATTAATTTTAATTTGCAGTCTCCGGTAAGCAAGCTTACAATTTATGGCGTCATTTTAGCCAAGCAGATAGGAGATTTATTGAAAGTGCGTGATCGACGAAAGCGTTCGCAAGTGTTTGTTTGTTTATCTCCAAACGGCGGGAAATTACTTTTTGACACAGCTAGAGGCCAAGGTGAAAATAGCTGCGAATTATTTTTTAATTAAGATTCATAAAATTTAACTACACGCGATCAGAATTTTTGAGTCGTTCCTTGCATTAGTAACCATTTTATGTAATCATGCTCCATCAGTTTAGGCCTTTTTAAGGATGTGTTTGGGTATTTCTAATATTGATGATGACGTAACTACTCTTTAATGGCCATGAAGCACTTGTATGCTTTTGTCATATCAAAATTTTGTAAAACATCTTTTTTTTCTAAAATACGACCTAACGTAGATTCCGCGGGGCCCAGAAACCTTACTGTTTCGATATTAGGACAAATCCTATATGTTGAGAGTTCTCGAAGATATCAAAGATACATTTGCCTCTGTGATTAATCAGAATAAAGGATGCTGGTGTAAAATACAACAGACTGGACTTCAGCAAAACAGACGAATAAGGCTGACTCAGAGGTAACAGAAAACCCACAAAAAAATTAAAATTTTGAAAATTTTAAATTTTTTCAAGGGCTAGGTTCTTTTCTGATCCTAAATCAAGCAGAAAAAGAATATATTACAATATATATTATAACGTATAATATTTTTGTTTTCCCGATCGAGCTCTATATCTTAGGCGGTGCTTGAGTAAAGTAAAACGTAGCCAGTAAACCAATGCTTTGGCTAGGATTTATAGAACACGTTATGCCTTTAGCTTGATTTTATCTTCCGTAACATTTTTCTAGCCTGAAGAAATAGGTATATTCGCTGAGAATTGTCGTTGTACTTTTTTTTTTATCGTCCCCTTTTGCTATTAAATTGCTTGCTGGAGATATTAAATATATTTTAGTACTTATTGGTGTCCGGCTTTTTAAAAGTTTATATAAAGAAAAAAATTCTTCTTAAAAAGTTGCACTTTGCATTATTTATTGTGTTCTGTGGCTTTAGAAGGTTACAGAAACATTATGTCGGCAGATGAGAATGGACTTGTGCGTAACAATAGAAAAATCGGAACCAATTGCAATCAAAGGTAAAAAGAGGCACAATCGGAACAAACCAATTAACCCTGGCTCATCGCACTATCCGAGAAGTGGTCGACACAGTCGTCGACACACTGCTTGCTCTAACGGTAATTTGATTGAATTTATGTAAAACTTAACTGCGCTAGATTTGCAAGTTCTATTTGTCACAGCTAGGTTAATTCTATCTATCCGACACCTAATTGACTGAACAGACTACTTACTTCGGGAAAACTAGCTGGGGCTTAAACGCACACAGGAAACATGCTTTGTTCGAAACTCAGTCATACTTTTTCTTAAAAGGCTCTTATCTCTGTCACGTGTATTTCGATAACAATGCATGTTTTCAGTTTTGTGTCAATTTACAATACTGACATGGTTTGATCAAATTTGCATGAATGCTATTTTAAGATTATATGTCAGAAGTTCAGTTACTTTGAAAGTCTTTAAACGGATTTAAATGTTTCCGAGTGATCACTCTTTCGTGGTTCAGAACGCTGTGAGAACTAACCTTGCTCGAGAACATTGTTGACATATATAATACACTCAAGACTTTTAAAATACTTTGGAGCTCGTTGCACTGAATGCTGGTATTTCTCTGAGTACTTTTCGTGCTTTTTTATATTCCTGTGTGCTTTTTTATTCCAACAATTGACTCTGCGCTGACGATAATTATTATATATGGCCGTGTCTCACGTGGACTGGAAACTAGCAAATTCACGAATTTGATTGGCTAAAACCGATATTGACCGCGGTCTAGATTTTCCCATCTAGACCGGCATCTAGACCGGTTGCATTTTAGGGTTAGAAAGTTACAAACAAAACAGGGATACATTGTCCCATTTTTGTCTAAAATACTAAATGGAAAATTGAAAAAGCTTGACAAGAATAGACCTCCAGCTCGGTTAATAAGAGCTAAATATAGCTACTTATACACCTTTAATTAAGGAATATTTTCATTCGATCATCAGTTGAGTTGCCAATGTAATGACGTTTTACTAGCAGAACACACGGAACCACTGAGGGCCCTATTAAGATGCTTTTAACTATCAAACTAAAATGAATAAACAAATCAACAAACTGCATCTTAAATTTCAAATTGTATTTTTTAATCGAGTTTCGCAGTTTGGAGAAATATAGATTAAGATGTATTAAGCACAGAAAGACCTAGGGAATAAACTGGGAGTCAAACAAAAAACATGTTTGGAAGTGTGAACAGGAACTAACGTAACTGGCCGTGATTCCACTTGTTAAGGCATTTCTTCACCTTGGGGAAATTTCAGAAAACTGACCTTCCAAAATGCATGCCGGACAGATATTTATAAGTTGCAACTGTTCAAGAAGCAGGGTTTGTCTCCATGGTAGTGGAATGCTAACACTTGGTTTGATCAAGCGACTGGGGTGTTTTAATAGGCACACAAGTTACCTGTAGATAAAAAGAAAAGATTAGCTACAAGTGTTTGTAACATTTTAAGGGAGTTGCCCCCACCCCACCCCAGTCAGAGTCATTGCTGCCAGTACAAAAGGAATTTCCAGTCAAAGCAGAAACTATCCTTTGAATATCTTCTGTTAATTACAAACAAGATAGGATAAAGGGTAAGAGAGGTCATCCCCCACATGGGCCCTATTCCTAAGGTAATCCGTCTCAAGTTATTCTTAGATCATCCCTATCCCAAAGGGATCAGTAAACAGCCAATCATATGGCGCGAACTTTGATGACGTAGATAGCCCACGCAGATCATCCACGCAAAACCGTCGCGTATTGTGCGAGGCGACCTCAAATAAAATGGGGGAAATGAGATATGTTTTGTAGACGAAAACGATTACAAGAAAGTTTCTACACCAAGTGACACTGGAAAACGACGATGGAAAAAGAGTCGTCCGTCGTTCTTCTTTCCAATTGCTTAAATTGGAAATTCAGTGCAATGATCATTCTTCACTTTCAACTCTATTTCTGTTTGAATATTTGGCTCTGTTCTCGTGTACCGGTACACACGAGCCGATACAAAAGACCAAACAATACACTGCAGATAACCGAGCACCCACTACCTCTCTGGAAGCTCCATTTTCAAATATAGTAACTGGTCCGCTGTAAGCACTACCTCTATTGTTTTGAGGTTTAGAACAGAGACAAAATTACAAAGATTTGTATGGAGTCACTGAAGCATGAAAGGGCCAATATCTCACCCCCAAATTGAAATAAGATGCTGATTTTTGGTACGTGGGCATTATTCATCATGTACTTTCAGAATATCTTAGTAAATCCCATAATTTCACAAATTTAGTTTTTGTGACGTCATCACTTTACCACTCTATTGTTCTGACGTGTTATCTATTGTTTCAGAATCAATGACTCGTTGATGTATTTCTTCCATTGCCCTCTTGGAGGTTGGTTGGTCGCATGTTTGATATGCTCTAATGTGACTGCGCTTTATGTGCCTAAGAGCTCTATATATGTGCCATTCATCATTTGACTGAGTAACCGCGCGATGCAGTTCTAGTCAAGACCCACATTTGACACATGGCGTTAAATGCAGGAATGGCTCCGGGACACTTAGATTTTTTTTAGACTTTGATTTTTCGTCTAATAAAGAGAAAAAAACAAAGTCAATTATAAAAGCATGGAGGTGGCATCGATCCCGGGCAACCCAGAACACGAGCTATTCCTACTAACCACTACACTACCGAGGCCCGGCTGCCCAACACCGAAAATTTTAAGATTTTATCGTGTTACCCTTACCATTCTTGAGAGCTAACCGCATAACCGCAGTGCTTAGTAGGCTAACCGGAATGCAAAAGTAGGCTAACTGGATTGCTTAATAGGCTAACCGCAGTGCTCAGTAGGCTAACCGGATTGCTTAGTAGGCTAACCGCAGTGTTATAATAGGCTAACCAGGGTGATTTTGTAGTCTAATTTAGCTAACCAAACTCGTTCCCAGTGCATTCCGAGCCCGGAGCCATTCCTGCAATTAAGCGCTACTCATTTGACCCTTGCCCACCATAGCGTTTTCTGAGCTGTGCATCGCTTGGAATTCAAACGGAGTTTGGTAATACAAAGAAATAACATCCCTCTTAATGACTAATGATTCTCTACAGCTGTCTTCCTAGCCATGTACTTTTATTGAAGGGAGAAACTTTAATAGTAATTTAGTACCTGAACAGTTCGTCAGCATTTTCCAAGTTAAACAAATTTCAATAATTTCGAAAGCGTCGCAGAAGCGAGAAGTTATATTTGCAATAATGTTACACCCCTCTGTAACAGACCCACTGCATGAAACCCTACCCAGTGCATTATTTTCCCTTTCCCAGCGGAAATTTAGTCTCCCCAGTACCCAGTGAACGTTTTGATTTTACCCAGTGACTGTGTGGTGTGACCCAGCGTATTTTGTTTGCAAAAAATAATAATAAATAAGCAAAATAGCCAACCCGGTGACTTTTTCCCGAAAACCCAGTGAGGATAAAGATTCCACTGGGTCTGTTACAAAGGGGTGTAATGTTTCCATTGCCGTCGCCGTCGTCGTTGCTAAAACTCCCTAATAAACATGTTAAACATTATCTTCCAAACGTTTGTAAACTGTTTTCAAAATAATTATCAGTTGAAACAATGCAAATTTTCGCAGAAGCAAAAGTTCCATTCGATTATAAATATAGAATAAAACTCTCCTACAGCGAGAGATAAATTTTCCGTCTTAAATGGCGATAACATTTCACTTAAATTAAGCAATTTTTATTTAAAATTTCAGAGTTGTTAATAGCCAGAAGACTTTGTGTTTACCGCGCACGTCAATTTTGCAACAATGTGCCAACCTATTATGTACAAAAATAATTAAACCATTCTTATCTCTTTTTCAAAACAACGAAAAAAGGAAATTATTTTCTTTTAGTCCAGCGCTTCTATAGCATAAGCATAGATAATCATTGGCTATCTTATTTTTATTATATTTTATACAGTTCCAGAACCGTCTTTACACCGACCAAATTAGTGTACATGCACATGATTTGCTTTTTCGTATTTTATCAAAACAAAATTTAAAACTGATGTAAATAATCTATTTGAACAGTAATTACAAAAATTGCATATTTTTGGACAACTATATAACCGGCCATTAAGGAAAATGACTATACTATGTCAAGTTAAAATAAAGAAAAAGCGCTTTGGAAACATGCACTGTTTGTTCACGTAGATTTCTCGACTTACAAGTTTACTGCATATTCACCAAGGGAACGTAAGTGTTACGAATTTAGCTATAACATGTTCTAAATGGAGGAAACCATAGTAACAAGATTATTAATAGGCTTATAAAGATTCAAAACAATTTGTATTGCGCTGTGGAGCGAAATGAAGATGTTACAGAAAAATAAAATTGCCGGAAAATTATCAACTTTTGTAGGGGCTCAGCGCACTTTGTTTCTTTTTTATGGTAATAGTCCATCCTTTGTTTTAAAAGGTTATCTTTGCCGACCTCCGCGTGTGGCCTATTTTAAACTAATATTTGTAGCATAACCTTAGCATACGCACAGTGGGAGAGGAAAAAGAAGATTAAAACAACCGCATCTTATCAAGAAATTAAGCGACATAAATCTTAGCAGTTTTGCAGCATTCGTTCAATATTAGTTTTCTCGCCTTGTTGTGAACATTTCAAGTGTTTCTTCCGGCCGGTGTTTCTCCCAGTCGGCGAGGCGGGGATGCCTGGAAGGTGGTTGCACCTTCTCTGAAAGTACCTCGAGGTAATTCTTTTAATTGTAGTTGAATACTTGCAACCACAGACAAAAAAATTATCTGACTTTTTAGTTTCCAGCTGATTGCTATACGCAGTGTGTATCTTTTGGAAAGCCTAGATACATACACCTCTTCATTTCTAGGCTACGTTTTCAGGACCTTCATTTTTGTAAATAGCGATAAAAAAATTACAAATTATTTCCATATACAGAGAATTGCCGTGGTCAAAAACGCACACCAAGAGAAGAAAAATTGCAACGGCTCAACAATTAAATTCTCAAAAATCACCAAAATCTTATTTCCCCTATACATAATCAATATACTACCAAGCATAAGCTAAAGAGAATATATGATATAAATAAAATTGTAAAATTATAATAAATCGCATGGTCAGGGTATGGGTCATTTTTATTGACGCTTAATTGCACTTCGCTGAAGAAATTAACTAAAATATTCATAATCACCTAGTGTCCATTACAGGTGCAAATGTAGTTAAAAAATGTTACCATGATAGTCCATCATATCAGTGCCAATGGTGGGAGATAACTTGAAAGGGAACATTTCACTAAAACTTAACAATAGAAATGTCACTTGCATCGATCCCAAGATTTTAAATGAAATTCACCAGATTTCCGGGCCACTAAAATAAACTCACATTTTCTATACTCAGTGATTAAAGCAAAAATACTAAAACGTAAAAATGAAAACAAGAACAAACTGAAAACGAGACTTAGCCAAATTTAGAAGCAAACTACAACAAAACGATGTTTAATATTTAGCAACGGCCCGTTAATTGTTGGAAATGGTCACGTTCTTACTGAAAACGTTGTATTATCAAAACACTTAGCTCCAGTGTGGTGTTTACAATAATAGAAAAAAAGAATGTTTATTTACATGAAAAAGGAAACAAACCAAACAACTCATTTTATCGTAAAAATGTGAATGCAACTGATGCACGCATTTGTGTAACATCAGCGAAAATAGAATATAATAGAGATTGATCACTCGCCACGTTCCTAGTTTTAGACATTATTTTCATTGTTTGTTTGTTTGTTTGTTTGTTTGCTGTTAACACTTTATTTTAAAAAACTCATTGTATGCATTTTAAATGGCGAAATGGTTAAGACGACTAATTATTTTAATCGCTCGAGGCGCTCTTCATGAGAATTGTAATCTCACCAAAATAACCCAGAGATGCCATAACTTCATCAATGACTGTATCGTGTATTTGCATACAGACTAACGGGGTAGATTATCCACATCCATTCTAAAGGAATATTGTCAAAATGCATCATATAATGTTGTGGAGATGTAATGTAAGCGATTTCACACCTGAAATTGCAACTTTATGACAATTTATGCTGAGCTTATTAATATTTTATGTTTTGCGGCTTTTCTCTCCCGGGTTCTTTGCCGCAGAAAGAAATTTCATTTTTGCATTTTTATCAATACGCTTACAATACGGAGAAATAGAAATATTTATAGTCTGGAACTTTCTGTCCGATTAACAATTGATCAATTGACTGGGCATTGATATCACATCAACAAATCTTTGAAATTTCACCACGAGCTGGTCACACGACACCACATGATAGACACGAGGGACCAAGGCTATTACTTGGTAATAGGGATTTATCTAAATATCCCAATAGGGTGCACGTTACGAGTGACGTCAAGGGCGTCACGCGTTCTTTCCGCAGACGAATTACACGTTCCTTCATAGACACGCACAGGCGGGAATGTATATTATTTTGCTGAGAGCAAATTATGCTGTCTGAGGAAATTCTTAACCAGAACTATGCAACATTAAAGAAAAAATGGAGAACCGAGACTTTAAATGTCGCTTATATATCAGTTACCTATGGATGCAAATATTGTCATTGTCAGGAATAAAACATAACTATGCGCGCATGCACAGCAACATTTATTTAGCTTTCCGGAAGGAAACACGTCAAAAATTATTTTTTGTAGACTTTTCTCCTGCGTTCTTTGATTGAGAGTACAGTCTAAGGCGTTGACTACCACTACACGTACCTAGCGCAAAAACTATAATTTTGCAGACTGCAAAAACTTATGGTTGGAAGTGGAAACAGGAGGGACCTGAGCCAAGTTTAATATCACCTTTTACCACGTTTCTGATGAATGGTTTATAAATAAGTGAACGAGCATATTCGTCACAAAGTAACCGCATGAGCCCTAACCTGTGGCCACCAGAAACACGGATCACGCAATGCCATCCACGCTTAGCACGCTCTGTGTGGGAGTACAAATCAAGAGCATCTATTTATTCAGCATAACGCCAGCCAACGCGAGTGCAAGATTGTGAATACCAGGGCAGTGTTTGGATTAGTTCATTGTGTGTTCAGTTAATCAACCTGAAACTCCTGCACCAAACGGTTTACAAACCAGTATTCTTCAAGCCAGGTAATATTGTAATGAAATTGTATTGTCAATATATACAAGTTTATTTAATTATATGATACACCAACTTTTAATCCTCCAGCTTGTTTGGTATACACAAATATCAACCGATACAAGAACAAGTAAAAGACATCGGCAAATATTGTCAAATCAGTATGCATGTCTTAAAAGAAACTGGGATTCGGTTAGAATGGGTTCTTTTGATAGGAACTTCATTTTAAATCATTCCAATTTTTTTCTTCCTCAATGAGATCCATTGCACAACCAGTGAGTCCGATGGCTATATCAATTTTACGCATACCTTCCTATATTTCATGTAAAAAGGTGTGTCAACATTGTGGCTGAAACGGGAAATGAAGCGGTATCTGGAAGTCAGCCTTGTTTGAAAAGTTCCGTATTCTATCAATTTTTCTTGCTCGAAACATACATTCAATGTGGCAATGGACGTTTGAAAACAATGCAGTTCTTTTAATTGATGTAATTTACCCGGGTATTTTATTCACTGTACATCAGATCATCTACAAATAACCGTTTCATGTATTTCCGACAAATTTAAAAGTACTCTGATACTCTTAAATGGAAATCCAAAACGACACCAAAAGAAAGATTCGAACTAAATTAAATTTCAACCTTGCTCTTGGGAGCTCTAACTCATTTTTCGGAAATTTCATAAACAGTTTTTATATCCAAGCTTACATTTTTAGAAAAAGTTTGTAGAAAAAATGTTTATATCAAAGTTCAAGTTTAAGAGGATGAAAAAAAAAACAAAAATAAGAAGCCTCCCATTGAAAATACTAGATGTTAATCGAAGCAACGAACTGTGGTTGGACTAGAAACCAAGGTCAGGTCAACAGTAAAAGGTTTATTGACAGTCACGTATGGCAAAAATAAGAATAGAGATAAAATAAATACAGTTTCTAAAGACTGGGCGATGGCCAAACACGTAGCTGCTGAAAGATGTAAATATGAAAGATACCAACGTAAAGTGGGCGCCGGACAGTTTGTCTAGTTATTCAATTTTATAAGCCAGTTCGCAGGTGCCCTATTTATTGGAAGATTTAAACAAGATAAATAGTTTACAGAGCATAGCGCAAAAACAGTGGATAATTGCTTAGAAATAAGATAATTCCTATGGGTAGGGCACAGTTTATATTAAAAATTGAATGCTTGGGTAGTTAAGCCTTGTTCGACGCGGTAAGTAACTATCGCCGTCAAAATAACTTTCTAAGATTTACACAGCGTACCATTTTTAAGGTTTTTTTTTTGTTCAATACACTTTCTACAATTTACAAACTAATTGATTCTCGTTCATAGCAAAACAACAATAACATACTGATGTTATGCAACAGAGAATTTTTTTTTGTCTTTTAATACATGAGGTTTTATAATCGTCCTTGAAACCGTGTAAAGTGAACTGGAAAACATTGCTTCAAAATATATTAAACAAGCTAAGATATATCATGTTTCTCAATACTGTTGTACGCCGTTGATGTTGCATTCTATCGCGGTTTTGTTGTAGTGTTCCTTTTTTACTGCAACATTAGCGACCTTAGATTCTACGACGAGGAAGACTACGAGTACGAGATTTGACTGAACGGTTTTTTCGCTCGTGCTAACAAAATAGCCTCACGTGCAGCAGAGAACTTCATTTTCCTTTTTATCAGCACCAAAGTTAGCAAGGTAATTTTCATTCAAAGGAGTTAGGCTTCTCCTGATCGCAAAATGATAAAACCACTAATATTTTCGCCACTACGAGTTTCAGTGAGAATGTCGTCGTGGCGAAAACAAGTTATCAAAATGTTAGTTTTATCATTTTGCGATCAGGAGAAGGCCTGTAACTGCCTTAATAAAAATGACCGTGCTAACTTTGCTGCTGATAAAAAGAAAAATGAAGTTTTCTGGGGAGGCTATATTTTTAGTACGAGCGAAAAAACCTTCAAGTCAAATCTCGCACTCGTAGTCGTCCTAGTCGTAGAATCTAAAGGTCTCTCTCTCTCTTTTACGACTATCATTACGTACTACTTACATTACTGTGATTTCTATTGACAGTATGCTATATGTAGTACAATCAGAAAAAAAAATTTTTTCGTTCTTCCGTGGCGTTTTCCGAAAATGTTTATTATTTTCCCCACACTGCCCACAATGACTATACTGTCTATGTATAAAGACGATGTTTATTCCGTCCCACTGCACGAGCGTGTACGCCGACCCTCATGAAAAAGGTGTTGGCACGATATCAATCCTGGCAAATCCTGACTTTCATAGTGGAGGAGCAGCATTTTAAAAGTAATCCACTAACTGTTTTTGATTTTCGGCGACTAACAATTGTAAGCACGCTGTGAGCTGACATTGGGCGTGGCACACTATGATCCGGTACCGAAGAATTTGATCAAACAACGCTCGTTTCGTTTTCGTTTTTCTCAGCTGTCCGAATCCTTAGCGTTTGCCCGAAAAAATGTCCTTACGCCTATGGATGGTACCTTTTCTATTCAGTTTTAAGGAAGAAAAACACTCGTTATGTGGAGCGTTCTTACACTGACAACAAAGATGGAACTCTCAGCCAACTGAATTACTTAGATGTCTAGGCTATGTTTACATGTGACCGGAGACTGGATCGGCTTCTGTTTCAACCTTCGTTTTTATTATTTCAATATAGCAATAATATCCCGCCTGCTTGACAAGTAGCTCGATTCTTGGAGCAATAATAACGTCTGACAAACCTTCCTTATTTAGTTTTGACGTAATCTTGACAAACGGTTTTCGAAGTTCGGTTGAAAGTCCCGGAGCTCGCCACGATATTATTGTGAATTTTATCACGTAGCTTTCAATCAAAACGGTAACTTCGAAAGCCGAAGTTGCGAATTTCGCGTGGTGCGAGGATCGGAAGTTGGGAAATTTGGAGCCATCGATGTGAATGCTCGGTCCGTTCGGTAATCATGACGAAAAATAAAGAACATGCTACAACGGAAATAAATTCAGACTTTTGACCTAGAGTGGATAACTGAGGTCAAAATAAATAAAAAAAATAAAAACTAACCGAAAGTTCTGGCAAAAACACGTACAAACTTACCAGGCACTTTTCCACGTTAGCACCTTCGACTGCGCGCATTTTTTAACTGGTCTTAGCTTGTCTCACTATAAGTTCTTCACTCTTCTCCCTTCTCTCGAATTGACAACGGTGATTCTTCCTTTAGCAAATCAACGTGATACATTAGTAAGCTTTTTGCACCTAAAGGTAAGCTTAGTTCCATTAAAAACATCAAACGGTCATGATAGTTGATGAGAGTTCCAGCCATCATGTGCGTTTGAACACGAACTATCATGCACTATCACCGACTATCGTCAACTATAATTCACTTTGAATTTGTTCAAAATGTTCATGACAGTCGATGATAGTTTTTCCTGTTTGAACACGCGCATGATAGTTGATGATATTTCGGGGAGTTAAACTATCATCGACTATCCTGCGCCGTTTGATCGGGCCTTCATGCAAAGTAAGATGTTTTCGTTGAAGTCTACTTGTAAAAATTGGTTCGCTGATGAGTGTTGGTTCGCTAATAATTAGCTGTGTTTTTTCGTCCATTTTGTCCCGAAACGTTTCAATATAATCCAATTCGACAAGTCTGCCCGTTTCAATAAAAATAGACAGAAGAACTGGAATTATGAAAGCAAATCCAATCTCCCAACACTTCCGAATCAGTTCGCGCCACGTGAAATGCACACCTTCGTTTCGAAGTTCGCGTTTTGATTGACAACTACTATACGTACAAATGAATTTCCAAATTCGTAACGGACTTCGGGACATTCAAACGAGCTTTGAATTTAAAACCGATTCAAGTCAAAATGTTTGTGAAAGATTTTTTACGTTTGTCTTATTTTTGTTTTTAGTATTCATATGACAGAGTTTAAAATTGAGCCAACCGGGACATCATCCACTCGCTGTATTCAGTCTAGTCTTCACATGATGATAAGAGGGGACGCTTCTCGTAGCAAAGCAAATGGACTTGATACAAATGTCGAACTAACTGATCAAATGAAGACACGGTGTCGTCAGGTTGCGAGAGAGTTACAGTGCTTAGGAGATACGCTCAACAACAGATACTTTCGTCACCATCCACATGCTGGACAAAATCATGAAAGACTTGGATTAAACCTGGTCGACGTTGCTGGAGCGATTTTTGTGCGATATGTTACGGGACTTCTTGGTCGAAACATCTGACTGCACAGAGTGGACAAAACATTTTAGAGCTTAAGTGTTATAGTTCGTGACCACTTCATCGTCAGGTTGCATAGCTGCGCAATAGTTTCAATTATCTCGTGACAAGCTGGCGAGGAGAAAATATTTAAGAAGGAGTATTTAAAAAGGAAGCACAAGCGTGCTTCTCCTTACCTCGAAGCAAAGACAATAACATTAAGATCTTAAAAGCCGAACACGGTAGAATATTGCGATTGTATTGGTTTTCTAGATCCAGTACTGAGACAGATTATTTTTGGTTTCCATAACCACAGAACCAACCAAGCACAGGGTAGTCACGCGCTAAGTAAACCATATCAATTTCCGCGAAGTAGTTTTGGTTCAACTGATTTTGACCCATGGTGAAAATGTTTGTCTGGTTATTTATTGAAAAGGATCCCACAGACGCGACGTCAGTGATGTAATGTTTTAAATATTGTTAAATTTAAAATATGCTGTCTACAATTATAATTACTGTGTCATTGTAATTTTTAAAATAAAAATAAACTTAGTGAACTTTAGTCTCCTTTCCATGCTTCCCAGCTTGAAGCGTGCCTTGGAACAGGCATATAGTCACTCACCTCGAAACCAAAACGCGGCATTAATTAATTAAAGCAGACAAGTCATACTTGTTTAAACCAATCTTTGTATTCGTTTTCAGAACTTAATTTTTATTATGGTAAGAACTAAACCCACAAATTATTCCGAATTTCTTTCAAGTTTGGTTCAGAACTTGACATTATTATTTTTGGTCACGTTATTTAACCGTGACTTTAATTTTTAAATCTTCTATCTGAAAATAAACGCAAAGACAACAACAGCGAATAGAAGTTGTTCCGAGACCTCACTTGAAGAAAATTATACTCTACTTGGCTCGAATTTAAGAACAACTCCAACTTTTGTTGTGGAAAGTTTCATCGATATCGAAATAAAATCGGAGAAGTGAAGCAGGAAGTGAAAAGGAACTGTAAGGTCAATCACTGATTGGATAATGACAGCCATTACTTCGAAGAGTAAATAAGATAAAATAAGCACCAGATGCTGTCAGTTTATAATCAGTATGATTGATTGACATATCGGGAAGTAGATGACACTCTCGTCCATTTTCAAGAAGTGTGGTCGTAAAGAAGTACTTCTGCGGGAAATGCTTACGATTACACTTCAAGATAAAGGAAATGATATTGTAAAGATATTGTAAAATAACTTTCAGTGCGTTGTACTATCGTAATTAAACTTTATGCCTTTCTCCCCTCCCAGACTAGGAGTTTACAAGTCATAGGTGGGCTGCATATCAGCGCTCGTTTACTGGGCCCTAGAATAAGGACAGACAATCAAGGATGGAGTAAAATGGCTAAGGGCAAAGGCCCAAAGCCGATTTAATCATTAAAAGTTCCATTTAATATTTACAAGAGCAATTGGCTCTAAAAATTGTGTTGAGCCCAGTAAAGGTGAGGGCACAAAAACGCCACAGCAGAATGATAACATCATGCTGCCGCCCCACCCAAGGGAAATGCAGCCCATAAAGTAGAATGCTTCGATAAGAGAACAAGATAAAAAGCGCTGACTGAAAGCCTAAAAGCCAACCTTTGCAGGGCAGGGTGAACAGCTGCCCTTGCCAATCTGTTCCACCCACCCTGACCAAAAGAACATTTAAACATGACAAGAACTGATGCCCTTGCCACTCAGTTTCAAATTGCATAGTACAATAGGGGGATTCCCCACTAGAATACCCTAAGGCTCTCACTTAAACTATTACAGCCATTTAATACAGGGCCGGACGAACAGCTGCCCTTGCTAATCTGTTCCCCCAACCCTGACAATGAAAAATCAAGTTTGTACAATATACTAAAACAATATGAACTGCTGCCCTTGCCATTCAGTTCACAAATCCTTAGCACAAAGGGGGAAATCCCCAATATTTAATAAAAACAAAAGAAGTGGACTTAAATTGTACAGTAGAGCTGCCAACTATTACTGCGAGCAAGGGGAACTGCTGCCCTTGCTAATCAGCACCCCTCCTAGAAAGAAACGTCACCGAAGAGGCGACGAGACTGCTGCCCTTGCAAATCAGTCCCACCACCCCTCAGTGCCACGCACCAGACTTCCCCCGCAAGCCAAGTGCATGTAACAATGGTAAGCTAACATGTAAGTGAAGGCATCCTTATGTATTTAAGAAAAGCATTAGACTTCCAACGACCCAAAGCCCTGATTTGAGCATCAGACATTCCCCGTTCTGCAGCATAGGATGCAGCGCCAATTCGAAAACTATGGCCTTTGTAACGCGTGGAGTCGAGCCCGCAAGCCTTCAACACCAACGAAAGGAGTTCAGCGAAATTGGTCCGTGTAACTGGGCTATCATCAGAGTTACGAAAAAGTGGGCCAGGGCTGTTGCCCCGCAAGGGTAAATACTCTAGAAGCAATTGAACTGGGCAGCAAGAATGACGACGATGTAACGTCACAGAAAAAGGACGCTGATTGTAATTATGCTTGAAATTGCCAAACGTGAGTTTAAAAGCCACAACCCGCTTGGAGGAATCTAACAACTTAGTTAACTGATGAACCTGCAAGGGGACATCAACATCTTTTGGTGAATTATAAGTGATCTCCCCAATTCGCAAGAAGGCAAAAAATGCTATAGAGCACATTGCCCTGAATTGAAGACTTTGGTAATGGGTAACAGTTAGCTGGGCCGATGACTCGAGAATTCTGTTAAGCACCGGAAGTGTGATAGGTAGGCGGCTATCCAGGCGTGAACCTATCTTACCATAGCCTTTAAGAATCTGAATAATAAAGAAGGCTTTAGTAGGGTCAGCCAGGCCCAAGAATTTGTGAGAATAGCCTAATGCAGAAACATATGAACTCACAGTCGATGGAGCGTATTTTTTGTCGTACATGTAAGCAATAAAAAGAGCCAATGTATGAGGCGCGACAGGAAACGGTTTGTTTACGGACTGAAAGATTGTTGTGAGAAATTGGTAAAATAATTTCCATGCCCGCCGATAGGTTGGAATAGACGAAGGCTGAAGGCTCGACTTAGCAAGCATAGTTACGATAGGACCCAATTCTGTGGCTGCAGATACTGGGGAATCTCTGTGGGCAAGGAATCCATTTGAGGAGGTGCCAGGTGCCTGAAAGTTTGGACCTGCAAGCGAGACAGAGCATCAGCCATTTTGTTGTGAACTCCTGGTATGTGTTTGGCCTTAAACAAAATGTTGTAGTGTAAACAAATTGAAACCAGCTTTCGCACAAAAGCCATCAGAGATTTATCTTTACAAGTTTGTCTGTTTATCACATGAACCAAAGATTCATTGTCAGTGAAAAACAAAATGCACTGATTGCTCATCGCTGCACCCCAGAGGTATAAGCTAAGTACAATAGGATAAAACTCTAGAATGGCAATGTTTTGGTACTGCCAACTTGAGGGCCATTTCCCATAGCACCAGTGAGACCCAAATAAAGCACCAAAACCCAAGGCACCTGAAGCATCGGTAAAAAGATTTAGCTTGGATGAACTAAGCCAGGTATCCTCAAGGAAGAAAGACTTGCCATTGAAATTGGACAAGAAAGACAACCATAAATTTAAATCCTCCTTGACCTCTCTGTTCAGTCTAATACAATGATTAGGCATGCGAACCCCCACCGTCAAATCGATAAGCCGACGCAAGAAGGCTCGACCCGGCCTTATAACTGAACACGCAAAATTTAAGAGGCCCACAAGTGATTGTATTTCCTTAAGTGTGACTTTTTTGCGACGACTAAATTCCGAAATGAGGGAAATGCATTTCTCAATTTTATCCAGGGGCAAGCGAGCCTCCGACAGAATCGAGTCTAGTTCTATGCCTGCAAAAGACATAGAGGTAGCGGGACCACAGGTCTTCTCTGGTGCAATGGGAATACCCAGATACGAACAAAGTGACAAAAATAAATCTAACTGCTGTTGACAGAGTTGCTCTGAAGGAGCAACTAAAAGGAAGTCATCAAGGAGATGCAAAATAAAATCAATTTTTAACTTGTTATGAGCAACCCACTCCACTGCTGTGCTAAAAGTTTCGAAAGTCAAACAAGATGAAGAACAGCCCATAGGCATGCAGCGATCATAATAGTACAGCCCCCTCCACTGCATCCCAAGGAGACCATAATCATCAGGGTGGATAGGAATAATCCGAAAAGCATTTTTGATGTCTGTCTTGGCTAGAAAGCAACCGGGGCCCGCCCTCTTGATGAGCTCTATGGCGCCATCAATCGTAGCGTACTGAACACTGGTATGCTCAGGTGGTATGCCATCATTAACAGATGACCCCTTAGGAAACGATAAATGGTGAATAAGGCGGAACTCGCCAGGCACCTTCTTAGGCACAACCCCCAAGGGGGAAATCCAAAATGGGGACAGTGGAGGAGACTTAAACGGCCCTGCTAGCCGTTGCGCTTCAAGCTCTTTTTTGAGTTTAGAATCAACTGCTGAAGGATTATCTAATGCAGACAACAAATTCTTAGCTGTGCGCGACTGGCGCGCACCTTGGAAATGAATCGGAAAGCCCTGTGTAAAACCTGATAAAAGAAATTCAACAGTGGAATGGGTGTACCCTTTCAGCAAAAAACTTAATCTATCAACTCTTACTGGTGTTGGTAGGGTGGGAAGAGTTAGACTTGGCAGCTGGGGGCTGAGAACTGGACTGCTTCGGTTGACCACGAAAATTACAATTAGCAGCGGGGTGGGACCCCTCGCACTTAAAACACTGGTGTTTGTAAGCGCAGCCCGGGGCACATTTACGACCCTTATGGAAGCGGAAGCAGTAGCCTTTAGGGGTTGTTTCGACCTTTCCGGATACCCGCCCCTGGGAAATGGATTGAAACGCTCTGGGCTGGGGTACATGTACCTGGTTAGACTTGAGCCACAGCTCATCATGAATTCGATCCCAGGGAAGGGCTGAACGGTGGGCCTGCCTCAAAAACCGAAAATTCTCATCATAAAATTTCCAGTTATGGCCCCTTACTGCCAAGTCCTGAATAGTGTCACAGTACTTCATGAGGGCGGGGGCCTCATGAGGGAACCGCCTGGTGTAAATACCCACAAATATGTGGAAACAATTAAGCCACGAATCAATTGAAGTTATTTTCTTAGTTTTAGCTACTGGTTCTATGCACAGAGAGGGAAGTGGACCACCCTCAGGATTCTGAATGGCTAACTGGTAACGGTTAGCATGGACAGGGTGGGCAAGGAGAGAGCCAAAGTCTATGTATTCGTCCCGCCAAATCTTCTCTCGTAGCTTTTCGGTGACGCGACAATCTACAGGCAACGCTACTGACTGGAAACACTGACCTGGCACTTGTGGTGGACCGTCAGAGGGTACCAAGCCCATCAATGTAGCTGAAGCATCCGCCAAACTTCCTTGCACGACAGTGGATGCCACATTACCAGAAGCCGGAGGAGACTGGTGGGGCTGGCTGATCATTGAAGTCGCAGGAACCTCCTCCAAGGATGACGTAGGAGGAAGACGGGCAGAGAAAACCATACCCCTTGTCCAGGCCCCCGCACGTGTCCCCATGCTGTTGCATAACAATAACCAATTACATAACAAGTCTGTGCACGTGCCTACTAAAAGACAATGCTTACAAAATCTCTATTACAAAATCTCCGGGAAGAAAGACATAAAATTTCTATTCGCATGGCAAATAATCTCTTTTTTTGGAGGAGTATTCGCAAGAGAGGATATAAATCAACCAAGCTTCGTCGGGTGGTCAGTCCATTGAGTTCTGTCAGAAAATGTTTTATTTCTGTCGGTTATCAAAATCGAGCTTCTCGTCGACGTTTCCTTATCAAGTCAGCCATGCATGTTGCAAGAATTAATAAACTGACCAACAAAGACGAATTTTAGTAGCTATTTTGTAACACACGAGGAACACGAAAATTATAGATTAGCCGCGACTAAAACCCATCTGAATTTCCGTCAACCGTGTTCCCAGGATCTCTCACATTATTTGCGTGCCAGATGGAAAAAGAAATTTGATACCAAAATATATCAAGAAATGCTTACGATCGAAATCATTTATTACAGTCGTAAACACATTTACATGACCTGTCAGGCGAGCTAGAGAAAGGCAATGTGAGCTATAAATATAATATCAAGTAAGTGTTTAGACTGAAATTTTGTATTTTATAGCTGGAAAAAGGGTCACGACGAATCAGTTACAAAAGGAATTCATCCTTATTCAGTTGTGACTTATCAAAATGTTTTACATAATGATTTCTTTACTACGTATCGTGTCGTGACTTTCCTTAAGCAGTATACAATTCTCTCGCCAAATTATTGTATTTTTGCCCATATATTTTAACTGCAGGCGATCCTATCATCTTAAAATTAGCTACGAAAAAATATAACAAATTATAGTAAACCAAGTTGAATTGAAAAACCAGGCCGGCGTATGCGAATTCGTCGTGATGTAACAGCTGATCATCCTGCGGAGAAAAAATAGACGTTTTCTTTTTGTGTTGCACTGACGCAAGGAAAAACCAATAAATAGACAAACATTTGTTTGCGTTTTCTAAATGATATAATTTAATGCTGATGTCTTCTGCCGAAGTTTTTGTCTCCCAAAAAAGTGAGATGAAATGATTCATTTAAGGGCAATAAACAATTCGGAGCTTGCTAGACACGAAAGGTTTCTAATAAAGGCTATAACTCGTTCTAAATGACAAGGGATTGATAAATTTTTTCCGCAAAGGCTTTGCAACATCGAATCATGCTGGCCATATATATTTTAGAAAGCATGTTGAAGTTAATAACTTAAAATCGTTACTTTTGTCCTAGTATTTGTTCCAAGAGAGATGTCATTGTGTTGACCGTTGAAGGGCTATTTATGCGGTGTATTTACTGACTATCGAAGAAAGCTAAATTTATCTTCTTTTCACTTTGAACTATAAGATACAATCACTCGGCCAGACAGAAGACTCGGGATCTTTGATGTCACACAAAGAACTTCGGATCCAAAGAGACACGGAAATTGCAGGTTTGAAAAACAGACATGTGTCTATTTAACTTTAAGAATGATGGGATCTGTTTTAGCTTGAATGCGAGCAGAATACTAGACTTTCAATAAAGTCCTTCGCATTATTTTCAACATAATACAAGTTTCCAAAAGAAAAGATAAATCCAGCTCCTGATAAGTAAAAACCAGAAAAAAAAACATTTTTATTAATAAATAAGAATTGTTTTCTTACCAGAAAATATATGAGAAATTTTGTCGTATAATGAGATGAGAAACATCAATGCACTGATGCACGAAAAATCAGTCAACCAGAATGCCTTTGAAACAGTCCTACATTAAAATGGCGATGGGGTAATACATAAGACTATTATGGCATGATATAAGATATTGCCATCATAATACGTAATGACGTATGCACTGCTTGCCTCGGAAATCTGGTTAAATCTTTCAAAACTTAGTTTTAACGGCAAAAAATAAATCGCTAACAAAATGAAATATCAACAACTGAGTAACGTAATGATATTGAATGCCTTCTAAAACGAACTCTTTTCGTCACTTATTACTTAATCGCGACGTTTTGCAGTTAAAAATGTAAGAATAACTTAGGCATTAAAACAAATTACACGGCTCCTCCCAAATGGTGCCATTAACCTTGTATTAACAGTTTTAGTGAGGATTTCTTGATGATTTAAAAGCTTTTTGTGGTCAGCTTGGCTCAAATGCAAAGATACACTCTTGGATTTCAATCTGATTTGATCAAAACTATTGTGAAGAAAACAATCTTAGAGATAAGAAAGGTGGTATTAAAAGCGAAAACAAAAATTGAATCACGTAACTTTATCGAACAATTGTCTCAATTTAATTCCAGTATATATGTTGGATATTTTGAATCAAATAAGAAAATCATTTCAATAACTCAATGTACCATAACGGGCCGCAAAAAAGTAAAAATCTAAACGTATCAACGGGACCGAAATCTAACACGCAAGTCATCCGACTGATAGGTAAGTAAAAAGCTTTTTTACGTATTCTTTTTTCATTCCAAATTTTCTAGTATCGGCTGAGGTAATAGGTTCTACCTTCATCTTTACGTAAGGAACTTAAAGACACGACTAAACCTTCAAACGACAAATAGATGGTTTTGTTCTATATTATTACATTAGAGTATCGCGTCAACCGTCAAAACTGGTCTAATTTGCACTGTGCCTAAAACGGTCAAATAAAGAATGTCAAACTCGATACCACTTACTTGCCATAGCCCCGTATCCAGCCACTTGTCACTCCCAGATTATGTTTGTGCGACGACCTTAAAATGAATAAGAGCTCTCGGTGGTCATACTGAGAAATCGATTACGCAGAACATAGCGTATTTGCAAAACGTCTTGCAGGACTGTTCTACCCATAAAATAGCTTTCAATTAAGATAAATACTTTTATTTAATCTAACTGCTTTTTGTGCCAAGCTTTTTATTTACTACGGATCTCGAAGTGAAATACCATTTAAAAGCATGAACTTCTGTTTCGAGCAGTTTGAAATTCGATTCTTACTGGAATGCGAATTGGTGTACAGATAAATTTATAAAACGTTCTTTAATCTTTAGAAACGTAAAGTATATTAAAAAGTAGAGTAAATAAGGAACCTGCATTAACAGTCCAACGCGATGACAAATGGCACTAATCAAGTACCCCCCTCCCCCCCCCCCCCACGGGGGACTCCATATGAAACAGACGGGGATGATCGTCGGAATTGAACCCCAAGAGGAGATCAATCTGGGTGTGGTTCAAGCTCTTATTGACCCCTAAAAGATACCAAAACACCGAAAATTAAAGTTATATATCTATATTTCTTGGTGTGCAACCCTAAACAAGACCTTGACGGCGAAAATGTTGGTGTTTTTAACAGAACTCAGTAAGCGAGACCAAACTTGCTAATTTTTCACCCCTAAGGGAGACAACGGGCATAACCGTCTTTTTCATGGGAGTCCCTCCCCGGCAAAGTCTATCAACGTGCTATTTCAATACAATTTTCTGAAAACTGATTACAACAGTTAAAAGTTTTCCATAGTCGTGAGGGATAATCTTCCCTGCCTGAAAATCAGACAGTATCATTGTCAATATGTTTCTAGTGTCAAGAGTAAAAAAAACAAGCCATAACGGATGAAGAATTAAAGAAAACTAAGCAGCAAAGTTATAAAAGGGACGCTTATTACTATAGAGCAGTTTTCAGTTGAGCGTCGAAAGTAATTAGCGCATTGCTTTGGCTTTGCATTACTTCGCTCAGTGATTGGTTTAAAACACTCACGCCACTTTTTCAACCAATCAGGAGTAAAACCAAAACCAATTGTGACTGGCGCGTGTACGTTTTCCCGCGCTTTGTGTCGGCTAGCTACGTGTAATTTCTTCGAGGTTTGATTGGTTCACTGGATTGTCTCCGGCCTTTGTGATTGGCCAAAGTAATAGGCCTTTTGCGGCAAACGGTCACATGGTACAAAATCCGCCATGCTGGAGGGCAAACTCGTTATTATTCCCGCACTGGGACATCCGAAACAAAGAAAAGTCAAGCTTGACTGGGTAAAGTCGCTTTGTTTGGCTGTCCCAGTGCGTGAATAATGATAAGCTTGCCCTCCAGCATGGCGGATTTTGTACCATGTGACCGTTTGTTGCAAAAGGCCTATTACTTTGGTTTTGGTTTTACGACACGCAATTGAAACTTGCTCTATGTAAATGTCAATTCGATGGCAAACAATGACAGTCCCCAACAGCACGTCACGTTCTTGACGCGACTTCCAAGATTTGAATTGAATGACAATGAAGTAAAACAAATAGCATATCAAACACCAGCAGAAGACAAATTCGAAGATTGAACCGAACAGATTATGACTGAGCCATTTTCTATCAGCGGAATAAGGATAAAGGGCTTTGACACCATAAATGAAGTAACGTATAAAATTGACTTCGAAACTAAGGAACCTCGCTTACCAAACTAGAACAACGCAAAAGATATCAGTAATAATAAACTGAGAAACTAAACTTGGTGAGGAAGATTGAGGAGGACTTATTGGCAAACTTGAAAAATTAAGGCTAAATTAAACTGTCACGGTATAACAGAGGTTCACTCGAGCAAAATGGCCCAGACCGCTGGAACCTATCCTGCTTGCCGTAGCACGAAGCAGCTTTGCAGGCTTTGTACATCGGAGAATATGACCTTAGCTGTTCCCCAGCGTGTGGAGAGACTGAGGGCACTGAAAGAGCCAAAGATCGATCCTGGACCCATCAGTTAGAGCTCAGTGGGCTATAAATCAAGGCCAGCGAGCCTCCGTGATGAAAGAATACCGTGTACGTAGAGAATAATGGCAGTGTAACAGTTCTCGTCAACTTTTAATTCTATTGGTAGCAGTTGCTACGTACTGTTTTAGGGGCTAGGGACATTGTTCCAGGTGATTGTTTTATTGTTTTCACGCAGGATATCGAGCCATGTGAGACCTTGCGAGAGCTGTTACATCGCCCGAGAATAACAGTGATGGTTTTCGTTTTCAACTATTAAAGGGACACTGCCACGCCTGATATATCATATTTTAATACGTATAGCCTGTAGCTTGCTGTAATCGTGCTTCATTGCCTTGCAATAGAAGGAGAAAAATGCTTAAAGTGTTGAAAACAAAGAAATATCAACTAAGATAAAAAAAATTACAATTAAAAGATTCAAAATTTCACCAGAATTTCAGCTTTGATTTCTGAACAACCTGTCCAGAAATCAATTTTGATGAACTGCAATCCACATCCATCCTTGTAATCCTGTACTACTTCCCCCAAATACCTGTTATATCTTGTTTTGTAGAATCTTTTTATCAAATTTATTCGTGACTGTATTTGGTGGCATTTGGCACAATAATATGGAAATTAGAACATAAAATTTCTACAGTCAGGCTTGACAGTGTCCCTTTAAGCCTAATCTTCAGGAGTAGAAACAAACATCGAATTTCTCCTTTTTTACTTATCTACTATTCCACGAAACAAAGAAAGCACCAATGCATGTTTTAAAATTCCCCAAGGAAGTGCTTCACGATCAATACGGCTCAGTGATCAATATTTCCAACTCAGGAGAGAATGATTTCACCAAAATCCTTGATTTTTTTAGCGCGAAAAGTTGAGGCGCAAAAGCCACGTTCTTAGAAGGATGGTATGGGTTACAGCAGTAACCCAGAGATTGTGGTCGCAACTTAAAACTACAATTTCTAAACATCTATTGCCTCATAACGTTAGTCACTAAAACTACATTCAAAGGAAGATCCATTACGGATTCAAGAGGCTATTTAAAACACGTCGCTGCGTTGATCGGAGAGCACTCGAATGAAACCAAAAAAATAACATTTAGGCTTTCGTGCGTTGGGACAAAGAAATTTGACGGGCAATATTTTGAACAAACAAACAAACCAAGTGGCCCGCGCAGGTACCAGCCGCCAAAATTCATAGCTATATGCACGGAAACAAGATCTTCTCGTACGTTTTATAGCTTAATTGCAATATACTGCAAATACAAAAACTTAACTTTCTTTGTTCCAAACAATGGCCATAAAACAATAAAACTCTCAGGCATTGCTATTTGATTTTGTGATGATGGCCTATGAAGTCAATACAAACTGCCTCGCCAATGTATTCTACAAACTGAGTATATTGCCGATGAATTTAACGGTTAGTGCATTCATTTATTGAGTACTTCAAACCGTTGAAAAGGTCATATAAAGATGTGTGTATGTTGCTAAAATACATTTTCCCTCTTTCGTGTCATACTCGAGAATATTAAAATCGTACAGATCGCGATCGCGAATCGCAAGTTTCCTTGGAAACCGGTGTGGTAGTAATTACATTAACAGCGGATAAAGTGGATAACTGATTAGTCATAGCTTGTTCAGTGAAATAGATCAATGTCATTATAGCGATGGGGAGCGTTCAATACTACACGAACTGATATAAAAAATATTCAAGTTAGTTTTGAAAAAGAAAATAGTTATCATCAACTGTAATATATCTATATAATTTGGTTTTATCAACTGGGTTGATAATGGCAATTGGCCACCTTAAAGAGATTCAATTGCTGACGTTTCGAGCGTTAGCCCTTCGTCGGAGCGAATCCGCTCGAAACGTCAGCTCTCGAATCTCTTTACGGTGGCCAATTGCCATTATCAACCCAGTTGATAAAACCAAATTATATTGTTATACTTCCCACCTACGCAGCACCACAGTTTCATTAGAAACTTACCCCCTCTGTAATATATCTATATCGCGACATATCTAGCAATGCAAATTTTCAAAACAAAAGGAGCTTATGGCCATATATAAGCAACGTGTTTGTAAGCCATTTTTCAACCACACATTCTCCACAGAGTTAACGCTAAGTGTGCAGGCATCTCAAGCGAACGGCGAACAGTATAAAAATAAATTAATAAATTAAGATTAGTCTAATGTTGCGTGAGAAACACGTTGGAAGCGTGTAAAAGCCGTGTTTAGGTGTCAGATAGATACAAAGGGAAACCGCTGACCTCTTAACTTGTAAGAACTTTAAATAAATACGTAATTGTGTATTTGTTTTTAGCTCAGGTCGTGCAACTGATTTAACGCCCTCATAAAGCTTTTGGCACTGAAACACTGCGATTTGACGATTTTAATGCGATTTCTTCACTGAGGTGTTTAGTGCTGCCATTGAAAATTGTAAAAAGGACCGGGAGCATTGTGACCGAAGGTAAATAACTGGTTTTCGTCTTACCTCTGTTCGCGATCGATTTTGTGTTAATTTAATGCTCCTGACCTATGGAAGCAAACACGACGAAAACACGTTGTGGTTGCGGGAAAAACGGGTACGGGATGAAGTGCTCGAGTTGCACAGGAATCATGTAGCGTCATACAGGTCTGACACGAACAACGTTCCCAATCTCCATTACATGGTTTTCACATTAACTTATACTTCTTATAAATTCGCTTTCATTTCCATGTTATTTAGACCTATAAACTATTCTTATGACGAGCCGAGCTAGAGCTCAGCAATTCCCTTAACTTTAAATTCATTCCGAGTGCAATCTGACTAAAGCCCTTTTCTATACGAGCAGCGGCACGATCTGCTCTACAACAGGAACGATGACGCTGGAAAACCGACACACCAATGCAAAGGACACGTTTTGAAGCATACTAAATATGCTTTAAAACTATAGGTTACTGGGAAAGATATTTATTTTCTAGAAAAAATACACTAGAAATAAAACTGAATTGTCAAAACCTTATAGTTCAAAAATCGTCTGTTTAGAATATGTACCTGTGCTAGACCGAGCAGACAAAAACATATTCATTTAAGTTTGAGATATTGTAAGAACACATGTTAGCTAGATTCGTTTGTGGAATGTTGTTACAAAACTCTTTGCTTTGTTTCAGCTTTTTCCAAAGTCGAAAGTGGTATAGGATGGGTTATCAAGAACTTCAGGGACTGCAGGCCTCGAGCAACGCAAATAGCGCTGGATTGACACCCGATATGCAAGCTAGGTGTCAGCAAGTCGCTGCTGAATTACGTTTCATAGGAGACGCTTTAGAAACAAGTTTTTCCCGCGAAACTTCCAATAGCAGTCGTAGAAGAATTCTCATCGGTGCTACATTGCTTGGAATCGCCATGAACATTGCCGTGCGATATATATTTTGAAGGAATTCTCATGTGTAGTTGCGTCGTTGCGGTATGCCTTCAGGTCAAATGATCTATGGAAAGTTCAGCCTCGAAGAGACTCGCAACGAAAACGTTATCCAGAGAAGACTGACCCGTTGTAGGTTTGAACGTTAGCCAAGAAATAAACTGAGCTGGAAATAAGGTTATATAATATTAAGGAGAAGCCGACTCAATGGAACCGTGATACGTGTGAAACAGAGAGAACTTGTTCACCACTTCAGTAGTCTAGCCACTGATAGTTTCACAAAATTTAGTATATATCACAAGAGGGCTTTTTTATTTAAGACTTGGACGGATATTGTTCGTTTGTTTGTTTATATACCGGAAGAAAGCACAACTGCACAATAACTGAAATTTTAATGAAGCATCGTACCTGAATTGCACATGCGTCAGTTTAAATTAGAATCAACCATTTCCATGTTGTGTGTTATACGCATAAGAAGTCATTATAGTAACATATCCTTGTTTAACATTGCTTCTTATATATTTCCACTACAAAAAGAGGCGCTGTCTGCTTCCTTTATTTAAGTTACATAATAAAAAAGTTATCGTTCCTTCAAGCTGGGAGTGTACCGACGCTGAAAAAGAATTGAAGGTGGCCACGAAAGGAAAGGTCTTTCAAAAGACGCAATTGTAATTCCTCAAAGCATATATATAACTCGCTGCGATGTGTTAAAGCTTTCAAATTAAATTGTTCTTCAATAAGTCGTTGAAAATTTATTTGTTTGCCGCGAAAGACGAAGAAACATGAAAGCTACTAAGAATCTTAGTTGAGATCAAATGCCTCATTGATATAAAATATATTTCGATGACGTCACTGATTTGGAGCAGACTCTTTGAAGTAAACTAATTCATTTTCAAACATTTTGCAAAGCAAAATTATCATATTTTTACCAGGCTTTGCTGTTTAAATTGTAGAAATATATCCTCTTTTTCTGAATGATGAAGAAAGAAATAGGATCTTAGTAACAACACATATATTCTTTTAACAATTGGCTTTGTTAAAGGGTCTATAAATGACATATTTTAGAAAAAAAATTGTTCGTTGATTTATATATATAAATCTTTCATTTGATGTTGAACCTTTTGACATAGAAAATACAATGGTTGTTCCCTTATGCACTGGTACACAAGGACAGAACCAGATCGGGGCAGGATTATCAATTAAAATCTTGGCCAATTCTGTCAGTTACATATACAATGTAGTAAGTACTTTGGCTATTCATTTGTCACTTTGTCAGTCTAACCTATATTTACACCCTATACTCTACTTGTTCTCTAGCAAGGGAAAATGTTATCATTGTATACAGCAGTCGGCTTTTCTGCTGTTCGTGTCCAGAAAGACATTATATTGTTTCTGCTGGTCACATTTCTTTTAAATCTATACCAGTTGCTTAGGAGTAAATTCCACGAATCTTTTTTTATGACTTTTAGCGTATCAGTTTCAAAGAAAATTCAACGCTGATCTGAAAGGACGACGTAATCATCAATGCGCCAGCATAAGCCATCTACTGGTACAATGTTTCATTGAACTAAATGGTTTTCCAGAAGTAGTTATTCGAAACCGATGAATAACGAAACAATCCAAAAAATATAACAATAACCGAACGTACCTTAACCGTTTTCCACAACCGGCGCCCTGGATTACCAAAGTTGTTCATCCCGGGTTAATTTGCAGGTGGGCGGGCAGAGCAGACGTTGCCATTAGTCAAACATATCTTTAAAAGACTTTCAGTCAACATTCCTTGTGACAAGTGAACCAGCCGTTCTTTTTAAATCAAGTTTTCTTCAAATAACCGAGGCTTTCTAAAAACTAAGACTGCAATAAGCTGCTAGTAGACATAACTAATGAAATATACATAACAGTATTCTTGAGGGGATGATTTGCCTAATAAAAAAAGTCAACAAAGGCGAGGTGTTAAAGACCAGCTGCATTTTCTTCCAGTAAAAAGAAGGGACTAGTGTTAAAAATAATACGTTTGCATTTCAAGTGTTTTATCGAAAGGTTACCATGGAAATAAACTCAAGAAGAAAAAACGTCCTGCAACGCCATTTTAAAAGATTCGAAAGAAAAGTTAAAAGCGTTTCAACTTATTGATTTTCTGTCAATTGCATAAAACTGCGTTTCCTAGCTTGCATGTAACATATAGTTGTCTAAAACTTGGTATTCAGTCATAAGAAAAGCGGCGCGCGTATGAAATTTTATAAAAGTCCTAGCTTCAAAACAATAGACACGCATTAATGACGCCCACATTTGAATAACAATTGTACAACCTTAGCCTCTTGTGGAGGTTTATAGGCAAAGGATTTTATACCTGAATGTGAGGCTTAGGATGATGTGTTTCTTTTGGTTGTTAATTAGCCTATATTGTTATAATTCCCATTGGGGTGTCGTGCACCTTTAATTTTGATATCACTCCGTGCATAGTTAACTGTACTCCTTGTGAATATCACACCACTTGACGTCGGACCAGCTTACTCGAGCCTATTTTTCTTGGTTTTACTGCACGGCTAGTTTGTATATTATTTCTTTACTCCTTAAGTTGTACCTCTTATTTAATTTGTCTAAATGTTTTTAATATGGCTTTTCTTTTCTATTTTTCCATTTATAACTGAATTTTATTATATAAAAAGCAGTCAAATACCCGGTGAGCTCTCGCGCGAAAACATATCTTCACTTGTGAAGATATCACCGTTGCTATGGTTATGTAATAAATCGCGCCTTTCGCAGCAAAAGTGAAAAGATTTGGACGTTCATTGGTCTTTATATAATAAATAGAATATCACATGGCCGCTTGGAGATACGAAATTTCTGTTCCCTTGTTGAAACATATTTTACTCGTTCTCTGCGCTCACTCGTGAAATATCTTCCAACACTCGAAGAGACATTTCGTATCTCCGCGCGGCCATGTAATATCCTCTAGGTATTTGTTGTAATGAACTGTAACTTACATTTCGTATGTCCATGGCCACCGAATGCACTTTATTGTATTTGATATAATGAACTGTAACTTATGTCACATGAGTCACTGCGCTTTACGGTTGTAATAAACTCGATTGCTGGCGGCTACCTCCATAATCCGTTGTCTTGTAACACTACGAGTAAAATTGGGTAATAGACCAGTTTCGATATATTACAATTCTTACTTGGCTCCGATTTTGTTCAATATGGCAAAATTGACCCATTCCATTCAGGCTGGGTAGGTTATATAACAATTATTCCATGAGCCCGCGTTGGATGTGAAGTGATAAAATAACCAACGAGCGCGTAGCGCGAGTTGGTCATAATCACTTCATATCCAACAAGGGCGAATGGAATAATTATTTTAGTAAATTCTCAAACCATATCTCCTGAATTTTTGTGGGAGACAGCTCCTGAAACCTGCCAGTGTCGGCCATTATAGAGGACTGAAGTTAAAAACTTGGCGCACTATTTTCCATATGACGTAAAACTCCGACTATTGGCTCATAGTCGGAGTTTTTTAGCCAATCAAAAAGCTAGAAATGCAATAGTCGGAGCTGAGAATATACTAAATTTTAATAGTAGCTAGCAACGAAAAAAGATTCTTCGACAAAAAACTTGAATTTAGACCGAAAGTTGAATTTAGACTGAAAAGCAGTCAATTTAAACATGATTCAGTTGGACGAAACGTATGTTCAAAGCAGTCCTCTCTTTTTTCTCCCCAACTTCATTGCGACTAGGGCTCGACGCACGAATTAGGCGACGCGGAAGGGTCTGAAGCACGTCGATAATTATGCAAATAATCAATCTTAGCAATCTTAGCCAATCAGCAATCTTAGCCATACATACGTCCTTCTAGTTTACGTGATTGGCCGTATTGCAGGTGGATAATTTTTTAGACGTATTTATAAGACTATTATTTTTTTCTCAGACAAAAAAAGGCGAATAAAAATAATTGATTTTGAAAAGGTTACCCATGGACAAATAGGGTACTTTCGATATATTAAAATTCAGCTTGATAGCGAGGCCTAGAGGATACAAACAAAATAAATTAAGAACCTGCATTTTTTTTTTTTGCTTTCTTTGTTTGTGTCCTTTAGGCCTCGCTACCAAGCTGAGTTTTAATATAGCGAAAGTGGCGCTTTTGTTCTTTAAACAGAAATAGATTTGCATTTTATTCGTACGATGAGCTTTCATAAACTGTTTGTGGTCAGTCTTGATCGTTGAAAAAAGAGGATGGAAATTTTCAGGAGTGATACATTCTGGATTCTAGCTCTGACTGGCCAGGAGTAATCTCGCTCCTCGTCAGCATTTTGTCTGGCTTCCATAGCAATTGCCGGTTTGCAACCAATCCCGAGAGACTCAAATGACAATGAGCGTTGCGGCCATGTTGGATGACCAAACAAAAGAGGCTAATCAGAAATCTTTTGTTTCTGTCATCCAACATGGCGTCGATGACGTCAGGCCATTTCCGAGTTCTCTTTTTCTTTAGTGTTAAAACGAATCTAGGGACGGTGGGAAACCATTTATATGAAAATGTGTTTAATCGCATATCCATTTTCATGAAAAGCAAACGTTTCATTTTCAAATGAATGGTTTCTTCGACTTAAAATCTGTGTGCCTCGAATTCCCGATCGAATTTGAATTTAATTTTTTTTGGCACAATTAACGGTTATAAACAACTAAGTGACTCTAAAAAGCTGTGCATCTGTAAACAAGATTTACAATTTCTATCCTGTTAAATAGCGTACGAAAATCAGAGGTTTGTGTCTTAAACAGGGTCGGGGGTTTGAGTGGCCGGGTCGCAGCTCCCTAAACAAGAGGGGGGAAAGGGGTGGATGGTTGGCCTCAAACCCTCTCAGGACCTTGACTCAACCAGGAGTAAAGCGCGCAAACCGTTGGCTATCGCCTCTCCCGTCTTAACAGACCAGTTTTGGTTTGAAAGTGTAACCTTCTTTTGCAGATTGACCCAGATTGACTCTTTAATTCCTCCCCCCGTTAACAACAGAGTCTCAAAAGTGTCCCCACAATGGAAAGTGTTGAAACGTCCTTTTCGATACCGATGACGAAAACATTTTTGTAGGCAGCGAAAAAATAAGTGAAAGAAGTGTGAGGATGGACTGCATACATAGTAAATAACAACATTTTGTTGTTTTCTTAAACGTGTTGGGTTCATTAATTCCATTGTAGTTCAAACAGGAGTTCATGGGGTAAAAGCAATCCCGGCAAAGCACTTTCATTAACCCATACAATGTTTGGGGTTAGGGGTGCCACTGGAGACTTGATTTAGGACACCTACCCTGTTAGGACATGGAAAAACATTTTATGTTGTTTGAAAACAGCAAGGTGATCCTTGTGGTAGATAAAAAAACCGAGGTAAGATGAAGAAAAGATAAAATTCAAACTTTGTCTTCCCTCGATCTTTCTCCTCTTTAAGGGTCAGTCTGCTAGTTTAATTTATCGTTGCCAGGTTTTCATAGCTGGCATTACAAATAAAAACCTTTTCATCCAATACCGCACAACACGTGAATAATTGTCCGGGCAACGACCTGGGCACTAACCTAATCTGCGATCAGGCGTTCTTATTTTTCGCGGCGGGAGGGAAACGTAATAACGCCTGATACAATTATTTGACGACTCGCCTGTAACAAGGCCTGAATCCAGACTTTTTTTCTGATTGGTCACGAAACATTGACAATGTTAACTGTGTCGCGATTGGTTACCTGGCATCGCTGACATTCTCGATGAAAGATACTTAAATTAGGTGGCGGCAAACGACTCGTCAGATAAATGTATCAGGCGTTGTTATTTTCTTCCCTCGGACGCAAAAAATTAGAACGCCTTATTGCAGGTTACCTGGACACGAGAACGACGGGCTGGGTTTTAACCGCTGTTGGCCGAATGCTGCTTGAGCCATTACACGGTCATTTAAAGGGTGCATTAAGACACAGGGATCAGTGAAAATTATCCTCAAAGTTTCCAACAAAACCTGACAAACGCTCGTTTCGAATGCAACTGCTTGTATATCACAAACCAGTCATGTACCACCGATTCGAGAGTTCCCTTCGTACTCCCTCTTTTATGGCCATGCTGTCTGCTTTTACGTGAAGAGACTGTGTGTTGTGCTGAGCTCAATATGATCCCTGCAGCACAATTAATTTGGAACACAAATAGCAGTTCTATTACCCATCTCTCTCTAAATGTATATAGCCAAAGCCTTTTTTGCTCTTAATTTCCAAACCCGGAATAAAATTTGCACACGATTATTATTATTTCATTGTTTTTGCATTATTATTAACCCGGCATAACTAATCGAACCTTAGTCGAATTCAATCGAACACAATCGAACGATTGAGTTCAATTGTCGACACAAATCGAACACAATCGACCGTTCGATTTCAGAACTCTTGATTACTGTGTTACCTTAAATTAAACATGAACGCTCAGACCGAGCTTAAAGCTGAAAGAGGAAACCGCTCATGAAAGCCTCTGCCACCCAGGGAAGCTAATAAACAGCCCTTTTCGAGTTGGAATAGCGCGAAGTAGGAAGCTGGCTAGTTAGCAATGGAGATTGAAATTTTGTTCGATTAGTTATGCCGGGTATCAACTATTGTTGTACAAATGCAGCCATGTCCCGAGTTATTTCTGAAAAATCTAGATTTTCCATTTGGGTTGAGCGACCGTCTTATGTTTATTTTATTTCACCACACACCTTTGTTTGGAGGCAAGACTGAGCACTGAATCAGTTTCAGCATGAACATTTTGAATTGGCTCATTTGTTATTTTTCAGCCAGCTAAAACGTTCCTTCGTTTTCATGTAAATGTTCAATCGTTATTTAACTTTTTACAATCGCAGTGAAAAATCAACTAGAATTAATGATACAATATATTGATCGATAATGAAAACTAGCGCTGCCATTCCCATGTCAGTTTTTTTAAAATTAATTTTCTGTGTTAGACTGACGTTTTTATCCATGTATAAATAAAGTTATCATTCATTAATTCATTCATTCAGTTTGTACCTGGTTCACCCTCTGACGGTTTTAGATGCAGAACTCACTTGGGCCCGAAAGGTACTTGACCCGTGTTTGGGTCTAGGGATGCCGCTCAGGGGGTTTGAAACCTTGACCCTGTTTAGAACAAAACTAACGTCAAACACATACCCTTGTTACGATAAAGAAAAACGCTTTATTTATACTATATATGCTAAAATATAGTCCTGAAAATGACCTCATGTTGAGTGATGACCGACTAAACAGATACTGATGAACGTTTCTGAATTCAGATTGCTTAAAACTCGATGAACAGCCTTGAACCATATACCCTGCCTAGGACGGCTCCAGGCCATGATTAGGACAGACTTGAAATTATAGTTTATACCCTGTTCAGGACTGGGGGGTCATTACTCATACCCTATCCAGCGGCACGTCCCCGTATAGCCCATATAGAGGAGTACTCCCCTCCTCCTCCTCCTCCTCTCGGGCACTTGGGCAAATTTAGGATCAATAAATCATATTAAATCGTTTTCATTCAGGCATTTTGACATGTTTGGAACCACTATAAGTCAGCTGATATTAAAGTGATGAGAAATATACGTAAAAATCATGCTGGAATATTTTAACCAACCAGGAATGAACTTTGTCCTTGTCCTTTTATGTCATTTACAGATTGAACGTATCGACGTTTAAACTAGAATTTCTTTTGAGATTAGGTGTCGAATAAAAGGATCTTAAATGACAGCCATTTGAAAAGGCTTTGTTAGAATATAAACAATGCATGCTCTCCAAGGATCTATTGTTGGTTTTATTGCAATAATTTTCTGGAGACGAGATGACACTAAACCGTATGCGGTGATCAAAAAACATTTACCGAGAGCGTGTTTCTTTGCTTGTCCGTCGATCTTTCAAGCAGAACAATAATCTCGGCTTCTCGACGTTTCTTGTGTTGTACAGAACGTTAGGAAGCAAACACATCGTTTTTATGTTATCTTATATTACACAATTTCGGCAAACAGCCAGAGATTAAATTCATTGAAAATTTAAAATTCAAATGAGCCAGTGGAATATTTGTTATTGAGGGATAGTATAACATGCACGTCTTGGCATTGTTTCCGGGGACACCTTAATCTCGCATTCTGGCCGATTTATGTTTTCTCCGACATTTAATTTCCAGCGCTGAATTGTTCACGGCATTACGGGAAAAATAGAAATCGGTACCAGCGTTTTCCCGTTCCTGCAAAACAGCTTCTCACTATCGATCCAGTTTTGAAAAGCGTTGCATTGGGTACTGTACACAAACCTGACATGTACCTATTCCTTTTGGGGTGCAGCTTTACAATACTTGTCTTCTCTTCTTCTTCTTCTTAAATTATCACTGAACGCTGTCTGATGTTTCCTCCACCACTGTTTTGTCGGTTAGAAAATAACAAACCGTTGTCGGTAACTTTCATGTTTATCAATGAATCACGACTGATCTTTATTGTTTCCCGGTATTTTTCCTCTTACATCTGATGAATTGGATGGAATATGCTTTCCGGTGCTTTATTAGCATCCTCCGTAGCTTCCACTCTCCTTGCTAGCATTTTATCCAAGTCAAGGCAAGGTCTCGAAGTTTTGAATTTCTTCTTCAAACTCCCGCGACAAATTTTATTCCGTTTCCTTCTTGTGTCCTTGTCAATTTGATCATTAGCTAAGCCTGGAGGCCGAGTCAGAAGTGTTTCTGCACTTTCTGCATTCCCTTCAAAGTTCGTTTCTAACGATTCTGTTTTGCACGAATAAAGCTCTCGCAATTCATCATCGCTGGAGCTGGACAGATCAAGTCCTCCATCGCCCTCCTTGAGCACGATGTTTAACCTACCTCTAACAAGTTCAAATCCACTCTTCTCCGTCGCAGGTTTTACGGCATGATTTCGCTTTAAATTTCGTTTGTTGCTCTGACCAACTTTCACGATACGTACCTCGCCGACAAGCGGAGGCGATTCGCTGTCATTGAGATGCAGCAAATTATGGCTTACGCTATGCGTCTTGCTCGCTAGGCTCGATCGTTTCTCAAGCTTGCCTTTTGCGGGCGTTCTTTCGCAGATGAGCCACGCGCTGCGATGGGAAGCAAGGCTGAAATCCCTCGTGTTACTGTTTTTAGCAAGCTGCGAGTCAAGGCTTTCAGCTGTGTGAGCTAAGCCTTCTTCGAGCCTCTGTCGCCCGAATTGTTCAGTTAGGTTGTCAACGCGAGTTACGTCCGCTATGAGTGCAGCCATCGTGTCAAATCTACCGCTACTGACCTAGCGTGCGAAGCTCTGTTCATCAAAGTCGCACTGTCGTTCTGAACAACGTTTCAAGTAAAAAATGACTGTCCCGATGGGGAAGCAGAAAGCAAACTTCTTGATTTTTTCGTATTGTCGATATGACAATAATAGTATTTGTGCTTAATTCAAAAAGAGTAAAGTAATGGACAAAGCGATCGATTCTCATTGGTTGAGATTATTTTCTCACCCCGTGTTTTAATTACACGCGAAATAATGAACATAAAATTTTAATGACCGAAAGTTTTGATTTTGCCATCCAGGTCTAACACAGTTTTTAAGGGACAAAAAAGTTCAGAGAGAGATATGGTATATAAATCATAACGGACTTAAACGGTTGAAAATCTTCTTTATTACGATACACGTCTCATTAAAGCAGTGTGTCAACTTTATTTAAAACTTCTTTTCCGCCGGCTGACTTATAAATTCCATAAAAGAATAGTAAGACTGTATTACTTTTTTCCTATTCTTTATTCCGAACATCGTAACGACTTCGAAAACATCTTGAAAAAGATAATCTTGTCGATCGACAATTGGTGGAAGTGGCTCACAGATGAATTTAAAAATTGCCTGCATTATCTCCCTGCAGTGCAAAAAGAAGCTCAAGTAACAAGCATACCACTTGAAGAAAATTCACACTCTGAAGAGGTTTCCTGCGGCCTCTTTACTACACACGCGTTCATATCAATTTTGTTTAATTTTTTTCCCGCCACTATTTGACCCGACTGGCGCCATTCCCGCTGTTCCACGCAGCTCAATATTTGTGAGTTGCTTAGTATATTGATAAAATAGCTATTCACAACTGTATACTTGGCGGATTTGCCGGCCACCAAATTTCATTTCACAAACGTTGTTATTTCCGATATTGAATATCTCATCAGTATCGCAAGCAATTTCTTTGTTAATCTTTGCCGATAGTTCAGCCGAGATATAACTTCCGCCGAAGTGTCCATTGCTGGTTGAATAAATCCCCACATTTACACGTTACTCAGTAAACTTTACTGGTATTTACATTAAAAAAAAGATTCTTACCTAAAAAATCGAGCTTAGCTACTTTGAGGAAAGAAAATAATAACATTTTATATGTATGTATATTAAAACATCTAAATTTGTTCCTGGTAACTTAGTAGACGCTAATGAGTTAAAAGCTTTTAAATAAGTAATAAAACGTTTATGGCAACTATATTCAGCGAAAACTGCATTTTTGGAATCTAACTTAAATATTTTGCATACAGATAGTTTCCCTTCAGCCCTTTTACAGGGAAGGAGTTAGGACAATTATCTGAAATAAATATGGTCATATTCAAAGTGTATTTAATGATGCTACAGCGCTGGAATTAAAGCTGAATGACTAGCCATGTGATTGAAGAAGCTGATCTTCTTAAGGAAAAAAATATATTCATTATGATTGTAAAAATAGCATATATGATGGTCGACTGATGATATCGAATTATTTATAAAGGTAACCATTATTTGACTATATATATTTAAGGTGGTATATTTTTGTTCGACTCGCTACCATTGAATATACAATCGCTCTTGACACAGAAACGTACAAGCACGATGTATGTGCCTGTTTTGAAGAGATTGCCGCAAATCGAAAATTACATTTGCGCAAGGGATACTCGTTAAGCGATATAATCGATGTTATGACTGTGTTGATCATTTTCCATTTCTATGTGGTAAAATGCGGCCAAAATGTATCTGACACTCTTGTGTTGTATTCTTGTTGGAAAGTTGTAAAATCTCAGCGTGATTCTCGCGGCCTAATACGGCGTTACTGAATTTGCAGGCGTTGCAGCAGGTGCAAATAATGGGTCTTAATTTCTTTCAAACAACGAAGTAAACTGAACTTTTCAGGGTGAGTAATTACCCTCGAAGTCCAGAGCTATAGATGAATCTCGTGTTCCTTTTTTTTTTTGCCTGGTGCCGCCGATTTCTTCACAGTATCGAACCAAATCTTATTTTGGTATAATCATTCACAAGCTGATAAACTATTAAACTCTTGTTACAGCGACTTCGGATTGTTTGACGACGCGACTTGGATTGAAAGGCGTCAATCAAAATACGAGGCATCCGTCCCTTTGTCGGAAAGGTTCTTTCTTTTTACTTCTGTCGACAGGAAATTTACAATTAATACAGGTCAGCTAAGCTTGTACCATTTTCGTGATCAAAGCATGCAATGAAGGCCGAGATAATTGGCAGAGACCATAAATCTTATCGGCCCCCATAAAAGCTTCGTGGCCCCGTGCGTTTCTCGCAGTTTTTAAATCGTTATTAGTATAAAGCGATATTTTTCCATTTCACATTACTTATTGTTTTAGCTTAAAGTACCGAGGTTTAAAGTGAGACAGCAAAAAGTGAAATTATTAGCTGAACCACACCCCGCAGTCAGCGTTTACATCAATAAATTTACGATCGAGAAACCGGATCTTGGGGCCTCTGACGTATTCATTCTTCAGTCAATATTGAAGCCGAAAATTGCTTCAATCCGCAGTAACATGAACAATCTTTTTTTCGCGCAATGGTTTTCTTGGCTTTTTAAGAACCTAAGCCAAGAAATCGATAATGGTATAACTCAATGAAAAATATCTGTTTATAGGCGTTAACTAATTACGCAAAGAATGGGTGTTGGGTGCAGATAAGTAATAAAACCTCTGTATTTTCACGTTGTATTTTTGCATACTGGTTAGCAAGATAATTAAAGTTTACTTTACACGAGTGCGGGCGAAGCTATCGAGTATTGAGCTGTTTTCATTTGTTTGGCGCCAAGCTGCCGGACCGTCTCAGTGCTGTTTATTTTTTTATTGTTTTATTTTTTAATTGCTAAAAGGGAAAAATCTAATTTAACTATGGAAGATCTTCCCTGGCTGATATTTAACATTTGGTTTGAGCGTATCTCTGACAGAACAAGATACTAAATTTTATACCATTTTTCAGCGGTGCCGGATCGTTTCATAACAGTTTTGACAGGAATTTTAGACTTCGACCATAAACAGTATTTTGTATCGACTGCAATAAAATAGTGATAAATTCCTGTCCCCCAAAATTACCAATGATAAAAACTAAATCATTTTTAAAATTAAGTTACATGTTCCATTCAGAAGTCAAGATAACTACGAAACAAAGAAAAGCATAGTAATTGGATGATGCGATCGATCAATAGCAAGAGGGACTAGAGGTAACTGGTATTAGGGAAAATTTTCACTGGCGTGCATGAAAAAAATGGGACTGGAAGTCACAAACAAAATATTGGACTGGGTGGGACTGGGATTTGGACAAAATTTGGGGCTGGGAAATGGAATTTGGACCCCACCCGCTTTCTCAGGACTGTCTAACAACACAGTTTAATTTCTTAAGTTTTCGATCACAATTATTTATAGGTTCGATAATTTGCTACCCATTCATGCAAAAGTAAAGCCTACCTTGCAGTTCAGTGAGCAACCTGGTCACCGCATTCGCTGGACTGAATGCTAGTCCGTCGTAGGTATCAGTTTATTGCCTAGGCGAAAATGAAAGAGGCACTGTGAGAGCTAGTAAAAAAAGTAAAGTGAGGCGCTGTGAAAGTGATATGTCGATCTTTCCCCAAACCACCACACAGTGACACTGCTCCCGGATCACAGCATCACTCTGTCCGGGTTGAGTTAAGCGCTTTAAACTTTAGCAGTACCAATAAAAATAGTTATTTTTAAAGAAATAAATTGAAGTTATGCCAAGTTGGCCTTGCAATTGATTTTAATTTTCGCCCTGTTTGAAGCGGGGTAATATTCCTTTATTTTTCTGACTTACATTCATTCTGACTTACATTCATTCTGACATTCATTCATTCATTCTGGATTTTCTTTTAGTATATTATAGAGTCTGATTTTGTCATTACTTTATATTTATTATTATTTTTTTGCTAAAACCTACTGGAATCGCTCTGAAACGCCTCCAAACGCCATAAAAACCCAAGTTATACACAGAACAGGAAGGTAAGTCGATACTATTATTTTATCTCCTTATTTTGTAGACTATTCACAGTCCGCTATTTTTTCGTATTATTCCTCGATCGGCCAACGCAATGAATGAATCGCTAGCGCATTGTTTTGCGTTGAAAAAATAGAGCGGCTGTGAACAGTCTACTTATTTTGATCTATTTTGTACGATCGTTATATTCCCATGCAAACTCTTACGACGGTTCCCAAAGGAGCTCGGGCTACTTGTGCATGCGGTTCCTCCTTTATTATAATCCTTACTCGATAGAGCTGGCTGTCAGTTCAGAATCGCGGCCATCAGTATTCGACTAGCCGGAAAACGAGTCTACACTCCTTCTTTTTTATAAGAATATATTTTATAAGGATATCGAGGCTGAAATTTGTGACATTTTAAGAATATTTTACGAATAATCCCAAGGCTGAGATTTTGGAAAGAATATAATTTTGTGTTGAAAATGTGCAAATACAATACAATTTTCTTTCTCTAAACGGAAAAACTAGCCAATAAAACGATAAAAACCTGTACTATAGCCATTGGTCAATGCAAGGGACTGGTCCATGAATGATACTGTAATACATATGTAAGGTATGCAGCACAAAAGACATGAACTAAACTGTAAATTCTTAATTTAAGAATATTCATAAGAATATTTTTAGCCTAAAATCGGCAGAAAAATAGGAATATTCAGCCGGGGCCGAAAAACAATATTCTTATAAAAAAAAGAGTGTAACAGAAAAAATACACCCTCAGACAGTACTATCTACATAGCAGTCAGGTCAGTCCTTTCTTTTTTACCTGATTTCTATAAAAGTTCCGAGCCAGAAAGCATAAGGTGAATGCAATTTAGTATGTGACCGATCTGGCTGCACAGTTCTGATTAGTAATGGGATTCTCTTCATGAATGGGCCAATTTGGTCGCCTAGTTTTTTGAAAGATTATTCTGTCCATTACCTCATTGGCTTGTTTGTTGCCAAGTACTTATAGGGAAGATATCAGTGACGTCACCCATTGTTATTAATGTGCCAACCAGAAAACTATTGGCTGGTGGAATAAAGAGCTCTTTTGTTTAACTTGATGGCAATTTAAATAACAAAAACAACGTTTGTAAACAAATATCTTCCCTATTTCTTACAGCCGAGCAACAGTCAGCGAGGAAAGAAAAATGTCTATTAGCATCCTTTTCCCAGTCATTTGTATTCAGCATACGTACCGTGAAGTGAAACTGTCATTCTTGCCTTGATAATGATGTTAGCAATATCGAAATGTAGGAAACCATTAGCTTGTTACAAACCGTGACTGAGAATAAAGAACACATTTATTTTTGCCTGCCCAGCACGAAATTAGCAAGGTTATTATGTCAAAACGTCTGTCGACTATCATCTTTATCGGTAACCCAAAGCTTCTAATGGTGAGTCAGTTATGTCCTGTCGAGAAGTGGATTCTGTGGAAGAATTCTTTTCATATATTTTGGGCCAATGTTTATTAAAAAAAGAATCAAAACATGCAATGAGGCGCGAATGTTTTAAATGATTTACACATTGGCCGCATAATTTTCGACAATTATTGCGCAGTTACAAGGAGATTCAAAGTCGGAAGTAATAGATTTTAAATTTATTTTGCCTTCTCAATTACCAGTTATTTTTCGATGAAGTTTTTCGTACGAGAAGAGCATGACCAATGGGTATGACAGTGATACATACTCGGTATTTTCGTGATTGACAGTTCTACATTTAGTTTATACGCATGCCCAAGCCAGACACTTTTATCGAGGCTAATTTAAATCAGTCTTAGATCGCGACACGTTGCTGAATGAGCGCGATTCAATAATGTTGCCAGATTTTATGCTCTTTGGAACGAGGAGATAAATCTAAAAAGGGAAAGCAACATGTCGGAGAAGACAGCACAGCGCAAGCGAAAAGGACTTGATGCAAGTTGGACCCCGTTCAGGCTAAGAAAAGGGGAGAGAGAAGCTGAAGAAAAATGTGAATTACAGCAATTAACTCCGCGCGTTGATTTTGAACTCTTGACAAAGCCACCCCCGACGTTTGTGTACTCTGAGGAAACAAGTGAAATCATGACTCCTGTATCGCCAGATACTCTGAAGCTCTTTGAAGCGATCCGCGAAGATGAGTTGGAGCTAGTCGAAGACGAGCTCGTTAACCTGACGGACAGGAACACGATCAACCGAATAGACAGGCATGGCTTTGCGCTTATTCACGTCGCAGCTCGATACAACTTTAGCAGAATCGTTATCACTTTGCTGGGACATGGAGCAGACGTAAATATCGGCACAAGTGAGAATAAGTGGACGTCCCTACATTTAGCTGCCAGGTGTGTAGTAAAATAAGTTTCTATTTCCAAATATTTCTACTATTTCAAGTCAACGACGAAAGTGAAAATTAAGTCAGTTTTATTTTCGGGATCACGATAAGCCAAAACTGAGCGAATGATAGTTCTTCAGATGAAATACATCGATCTGACGAATTGAAGAGAGTTACCCGAGTCAATCGTCGCTTAGTGTGTTTCACACACACTAAGCGACGATTATCTAATTATTTTTTTCTTTAATTTGTAATTCGCTCTTCACAACACACCTGAGAAAACACGAAGCAAGAAATATATTGATTTTCTCCAGGCTTAATATGAATTGTTCTTTCTTGCACAAATTTGAAATGTCAATAATTTAATATGTATGTATCGCTTAGGGCACTTCGTTGGTAATGAGCGTGGTGTTTCGCACGTAAGGTGATTTCCAAAAAAAATGTTCCTGTGAAATTTTGTTGAGTTCTGAACGTTCCAAAACACCACGATTTATGTTCAGCACACCCTTGATTTGTAACACATATAAACTTTAATAGCCTAACAAGCGCATTTCATGCTCCGTTTATGGTTGCTACGACCACAGATGCAGGCAAACGAGCCTTCTATGCATTAAGATCATCAATTATGCGACGCCCATAATCATGTTCAACTCCAAAAAAAATCTATGAAATTTTGTTTTAAAAGTTCGAGAGAAGTAACCATAAGGCACCAGTCATTTGAAACACCCGCCACCCCCCCATTGGGGGATACCCGGGGCATTCACTTTTACTTTCAGTGAAATCCAGTGAAAACTCATCCCTTGCGGGGAAAAAATTCAGAGTGACCTCCACCGCTCTCAATTTTTTTAACAACTGGAGCTTTCAAAGGATTATTTTTTTTCATGACTGAGGTCAAGGTTACTTATTTTTCCCTTTACTCTTCGTTTTCTCCTTTTTCTTGCAGTCTATTGAAAAATAGAATGAAAATTAACTTTATTAATGCCGCACCCAAAGTAGACCACTGTTTAGCCAAACGTGCCTTCTTAGTCAATTGCTCATCCTCCATGTTTTGTGTGAACACGCAACTTGAACCCAGTCTTCTAAAAGAGCTCGCGAACCATCAGTGAAATCCCCGCCAAACCCCCGCTCAGTCCCCGAATTATATAGCGAAGCCGTGAAAAAAGATGCATTCCCTGACTACCGGGGAACCTAAATCAAGTGAAAACAATATATCTCCCAATTGGGGAGGGGGTGTTTAAATGGCTGGTGCATAATTAATACGTACCAAGAGACCATGCATTTTCTCTTGTACGTACTTATACATATTAACCTTGCCTACCGTTCTGATATCCTGTGATATAATAACTTATATGTTTATCGTTTACTGGAGCACAAACAATTACAGGCATTTTAAAGACTTTCAAGATATACTACTTCGTTTCAACAATGCTGAAAGGCAATGTAGGGGCGGTACGCAGCTCTTTACAAGGTCCCACAGTATTGGCTGAAAAAATGATAAACAAACAACAGTAACACTGTACCCTAGTCCTAAAACAATAGAGCTATGTGCTAGTAAGGTCCAATGAAATTAAAGGTCCTAGAGAGCTAAGAACTATCGCAACATGTAACCCGTTCATTAATACGCTGTAGGTTCAATGGCCTTGCCACTGTTGATGCTCTTTTGCAAGGGGGCGCCGATCCCTCAGTCAAAGGTAAAAATGGAAGCACTCCACTTCACTTTGCAGCGCGCAGAGGAAACGACGAAGTTGTTCGAGTTCTTTTAGAGCACCCAAAGATTAATGTCGATGACAAAGACATCGCTGGAAAAACTGCATTGCACTTTGCCTGCAGCGAAGGACACAGTAAAGTTTGCCGACTTCTTCTGAACTACGGAGCTAACATAAAGGCAGTTACGGCAGACAAGACAACACCACTCCACAATGCTATTCTTTATGGTCATTCAGAAATCACAAAAATGATATTAAACCGAGGTAGGAAAACCTTAAGAAGTTTAACTTAAAATCTTGACTTAGACAACTCAGACATGTATTTTATAAACGACTTCTTAATTAGTCCGCCAGTTGTACGTTGTTTCAAATTCTGAGGTCGAAACGGCCATCGCCCTGTCTGTTTGGGCGGCGACACTTTACTCTCATGCTCAGTGTCACAGCGGCCTTTCACTTACCAGAAATATTTATAAGTACGGGCGAACAGTTGAGACAACTTACCACTAAATTCCGTGAAGCGCGACCCTTTGAATCAGTTGACGATAGACTTCCGTCAATCAAACCTTATTAATGACCTTACATGGAAGGCGTTTGTTAAATCAAACCCTTCGAAGGCGTTTATACAACCAAACCTTTCCATATAAGGTCATTATAAGTTATGATTGATGGAAGCCTATCGCCAACTGCTACAACGGGTCATCACTGAATTTGATTGTGACAAAAGTGCTGAGAATTAGCTGGCAATACTTTCAGCCGCTCTCTGCACGAAAAGGCAGAGTTAAGGACTCGTACCGATTGCCGATCAGATTTTTTCTTAAATTGGCTAATCCTGAAAGATTTTTTATTCCTTCGTAGCCGCTGACAAAGATGTTGATACAACTGAAAAGCAACTGGTGGGGAACAAGGACTTGCAGAGTAACACTGTTTTGCACATGGCTGCTTGGAATAACGACGTCAAGATCGCTAAATTATGCCTTGACCATGAATCTGACGTCAACACAAGGAAAACTAAAGAAACCACTCCACTTCACTTGGCAGCCACTAAAGGGAACCTTGAGATGGTGGAGTTGCTAATGTCACGAGGAGCTGAAGTTAATATAAAAGACGGTGACTCTAAAACACCTCTTCACAGGTCACTTCATCAAACGGACATATTCATAATTTTCAAGAGATTTATTTGTTTAATAATTAAAATGTTAAATTAGATACACCATATAGCAATGAATTTGTCAATTTATCAGTCTGCGCATGTCACACGGATTCCCTGTGAAAAACGCAACCATTAATATAGCACCATCGTATTAAGCGTCTTCACTCCCTTGAACAGCGGACGGGAAACTAGCGACCCTGGAAAGATCCCATCTGAAGTCCGAAAATATCGGAATTCTGGTTGTACAGCGCATGCCCAGCTTTTAAAAGCTTGACCCAGTGAACTCCATGGTATTATATTTCGGCCAATTTTAGACTTCAAAACCAATCAAATTCGATCCGGTAATGGAACTTGCGAGAATCGTTTGTTTTGTCAAGCCTGAGTAGCAATGAACGGAGACTAGAGATACAAGATTGTTAAAATGGATCACGGCAAATGATTAAGTTTATAAGCTCACAAAAGTTTCCAAATACTTGTATGGGTCAATTAGGCTAACACCATTAATTTTGTTAGTTTATGTTACAGTAATGGTATCGAACAAATGCCCAGTCATTGAACAAGTTGACTATTTTCTTGAAATATATCAATCACTGTTTGTTCAGTAGTCTTAAACTTTATTGTTGGTTTTTAGGGCCTCTCAATTTAACCAAACCAAAGTCATTTCACTTCTTGCGGAAAGGGGTGCAAAAGTGAACATACATGACGGCGAGGGCCGTTCGCCATTCTTGAACGCGGTAGCTGGAGGTCACACTGACTCTGCCAGAGTGCTTCTTAAACTTGGTGCTGACGTCAAGGCAACCGATTTGCTTATGAAGACCTGTGTTCACATTGCGATAGAAAATGAACAGTTGAACATGCTTGCAATGCTTCTAGAGAATCGTGCGGGTATAAAATGTTTGTACATAGTGGATTTGTTGGACAGGGTTCCTTTGCACTACGCTGCTATGTCAGAGGATATAAAGGTAAAACGTTGATATGACAAAGTAACATATTAACGCTAGCGTTGATCAGGTGGCCAATTTACAATGTCTCAGTTGTGTGGCTTCCACGAAGCGAGCCACATTATGGCACCGTCGGAATTATTTATTTAATTAGCTTTTTGCATGCGAGAGTCGAGGCGGATCGGATATTCCTTGCATGCCTGCACGAGACTTTAACAAAACACTTTATGATTCACTTCCTGGTATTGCGTATTGCATATCGAGTGTCCCTGATCTTGTGATTCACACCGAGTATCATATATCGTATAGTGGATGTCACGCTTCAATATAAAACGCAACAAAGCGCGAGTCTCACGCAAACCTCAGATTATTTATTTTTCGATCGTGTGTCTCTTTGGCAAGGTTTTAACCAAAGCTATTCTTTTTTAACCGAAAAATCACCCGCGATGTTAAATATTACAATTTAACTCGTAAGCCACCTAGGTGCGCATTGCGGACCTATTTTTTAGGTAAAAACGTTGATAAGCATTAGTGAACGAACTGCGCGCAGTCTACGTATCTTTCCTTTTATCCGCTATATCAGTACGCTTTCATGCACTTTATCCCTACGATTTCTTTGAAGAAAAGAAAAAGAAAGGCACCTCAAAAAGCATAAAGAAAGTTACCCTTTGTGATAAATTTCTTTATTTTTCTTTTAGATTTTGGAGCTGGTCTTATCCAAGCAAAAGCATCTATCGTATCGAGATGAGAACCAAAAAACACCTCTTCACCTCGCTGCAGAATCGTCCTCGTCCAAACACGTGGAAGCATTGGTCAGGCAGATGGCTGGCGTTAACGAGCGAGACGAGCTTGGACGAACACCTCTGCACTGCGCTGCTAGGAAAGGACAACGGTAACGCAATGAAAATTGACGATTCATGACCAGGTTTCATGACTTTTGAATTATAATGAAAATACTTGAACTATTGTATTAAATAGCATACATATGCATGGCACCTGAGAAATTGTTCGATTTTCTAATACACACATATTGGGAAAGAAACAGCAAAATGGGACATTTTTGGTGATAATATGAACATAACTTTAAGAGTAATCATATTTTCTGAGTGTAACTGAACCCGAAGAGAAGGGTGCAAGCCAAATACCATCCTTGCAAGCTCAATGAATCAAAAGAATGAGCATTACGTACATTTTAAAGAGGAGACGAAATTATCGATCGGTAGATGCATGTGTTTTTCCATCATTAAAGGGGTGGGGTGGACCATTTGGCTTCTAAGGAGGGCGGCGGCGGGGGGGGGGGGGGGTTGGTTACAGGCACGAATTTTTTTCAAACCTTTTCATGCTCAGGAATTTTTTTCGGTGCATTTGTGTGCATGATATTTTTTCTTTATGTAACAGGAATTGTTTCGGCTCGCTGAACATGCGTGAATTGTTTTTTTCGTCACTGGTCGCGTGCACGATTTTTTCTTCAAGTGTGCTTGTATGATATATTTTTTTCAATATCACCCACCCTCTTCCCCCCTCACCCCCATCAGAAGTCAAATGGTCCCCCCTAAGAGGTTTCCACTTTCCCTTCACGCAGAAAGGCTTGTTTGTCACTTCTAAATATGGGATCAGAAGTTGACAGTCCAGATAATAACTTCCGAACACCTCTGATGTGGGCTGTAAAGAGGAACCACCTCCAATGTGCCCAGGTCCTGCTTGATTATAAAGCTTGCATTGATCTCCAAGATATAGATGGCGACTCGGCACTTCACGTCGCCTGTGGTCAGGGCCACCCTGCCATAGTGAGTCTACTTTTGGACCGTGGCGCGAATTTAATACTACGAAACGGGCGAGGGAATGCTTGTTTGGAAGTAGCAACAAAAGCTGGGGCGTCTGATGTTGCGATGGCAATTGTGAAGCACAGAAGGTTAGTCTCCCTGGAAAGAACATTAAAAAAATGGCTGAAACCCTTCATATAAATTTAGTAATTGCTAAATTCGATTATCAAGGTCATGATCATTATTAGCGCTATTCTTACGTACTTACTGTCCACCATATGCATGCTACAAGGTGTGGTACGTATAGGACAGCTTTCTATTATTATTGAAGAGAAAACCTTAGCTTAGTTTTCAACATTTTAAGTCAAACCCACTTCTTTCTGTTTCCTTAAAGATGGATAGAACTTGAAGGCTACGAAACCAAAACTGGTCAGACTGCTATCTCACTTCTGGTTCAAAATTTTCCACAAGCAGCCGAAGTCGCCCTGAATCGGTGCGTTCATCACTCCCCAAACCTCAACAACTCCGACCCAGATTACACTGTCACGTATAACTTTAAATATCTGGATCCTGGCCCAGAGGTAAAAGATTGCAGTAGGAGATTCTCTGCACTTGAAACGATGATCAAGTACAAACGCGAGCGACTGCTTCTTCATCCTCTCACTCTAAAATTTAATGAAAGGAAATGGATCACTTTGGGAAGATTTGGATTTTTCAGCGATTTTTTCACCTATTTCATATTATTGATTCTCCTCAGCGTATTTGTAGTCGAACAAAGGAAAGGCGTAGATTTAAGACCAGCAAATTATACTGGTACTCCACCAAAGATCAATGGATCTGGAGAAGCGAACGGATATTTCCAGCCGAAACCCTCTGATATTTACAAAAAAGAATCTGCCTTCGTGGAATCAGTGCCATTCGTAGTCATGGCTTTTGCCATATTGCACATATGCAAAGAAGTTTTCCAGATATACACGCAACGCTGGAAATATTTAAAGGACACCTCGAATTACCTGGACTGGATCCTTTATATCAGTACTATCTTGTTTATGGCGCCCTATGTTACTCCTCTAGATGTCCTCGACGACAGGTTCTCAAGGTTTAGCGACCCACACATACTCTGGATTCTTGGAGTTGTGGCGATCTTCGTGTGTTATACAAACATGATGCTGTTTCTTCGACGATATCGTCTCTTTGGCACTTACATCTCAATGTACACGGAGGTTACCAAGACTGTTGTCCAAGTGATGGTGGTATTCATTTTCCTCGTTGTGGGGTTTGCACTGGTGTTTTATATCCTCTTTAAGGAACAGGTAAGAAAAGAAATGTAAAATTACAGTACGATCATTAGAGAACAAGTTGTCGATCCGTCAGTCCTAATGCAAGCTGAGTCATCCTGTTTAAAGGAGCTACGTCACGATATTTTGAGTTATTTCTTCGACAACCTAAATTACAATTAAAATTTAGGAAACCTAAAAATAATAGTTTTCTAAGGAAGAAAAACACCAAAGAGTGGTACTAAGCCAAAAAGGAACAATGACGATTTTGAAAAATTAAGGCTAAATTTTCAAATTGCACAAACGATGAGGTAGCTCCTTTAAAAACCTTGCTGGACCTGCTAACCCACTTGTTTCGCTCAGCACCACACGTAGTATATGACCCTAACTATAGATCTCCCGTGTTGTTCATCCTACACTAGACGCTTGGCTTATTTCCAAGATATGTTTATGCTCTTCAGCGCAGCATCCAGTGTTCTTCACTAAGGCACGATTAGGATTTCACTTTTTGCGCTTCCCTTGGCGTTCCCGTAAAGGGCGTGGTCTGCTATATTTTCTGACCGCTGCGCTTTTGTGTCTTAATCATTTTGATGACTGCGTATGTCAACATTATGCCATAAGCGTCTACCTGACAAGGTATTCAGTTTGTTTCGCCATCATGTATCTTTTAATAGGATGGATTCCACACAGTGTTTCACTCCACGCTTCGTGTGTTGGTTATGATGGTTGGAGAGCTCGACTATGGAACAATCTTCGTTGAGACAGCTGGTGAAAGTCAGAATCCGAAAAATCCATTTCCATCAGTAGCGTTCTTTTTCATCTTTCTGTGTTTGTTTTTACTGACGGTCGCACTGATGAACCTTTTGGTAAGAAATTTTCAAGGTCATACTCTAATAATGAGTGCCAAATGTACAAATATACAAATGCCATTTCTTGGCGTCGGTCATTGTCACGTTACCATAGTTTAAATTTAGCTTACAATACGTATTCGGCAATCGCTGGGCAATCCGGTTATTGCTCAAGCCAAGTATTCTAAAACGATAGATGGCTCGTGTGGCTGCGAAACCTTTTTCTAAATTCTTTGGAAAGACGTCGAAATCCTCTTCCGTACGTTCTGAATAAAGTATATTTAAAACGCAGTTGCGTGGCATAAAATAGTCTGAAATACATCCTCGTGAATATCTCCTGACTACTGGAAAGCTCATAACTCATATCAGTACTCTTATCAGAATTTAGTCGGTTTTCAAGTGTGATTTTCTGGGCAGGAGCAGTTCGGAGAAAGTGCCAACGGCTTTTATAATAATATTTTCTTGAGCGGAATGCATCGTCAATATCAACAATACCCCTCAAATCAGTTGATTAATTAATGGTCAAGCTATTGATGTACTTCTTTGCAGGTTGGTCTGGCTGTTGGAGACACCGAGAAAGTGAAAAAGCTCGCAACAATTAAGAGGCTAGCCATGCAGATTGAGTACCAAATTGAAATAGAAGAGTCCTATCCTGTTTTCATCACCAAAGCTGTTTGGGAAAAGGCTTATGTCGACAAGCCTAATAGGCAGCCCACATATCACAGGTGCGTGTGCTGTAGCTCCTTTTCACACGTTTTGATTTCTTTGGAGTCAGTTTTGGTGGTTTTCTGACTTAGTGAAAAACATGACGGATCAAAGGCGGTTGCTGTTACGAAATTATGGTGCAAGTTTCAGATACTTGGACAAACCATACACCCTCCATATAAGGACCAAATAAAAGGCTTGGTCTGTATAGGGTTTGTAGCGTCTATCAAAAAAGCAAAAACACTTACTGCCCTCATTATTTGTTAGAAATAATCGCTCATAGGAAACACGGTAGTTTCGTGAATTATTGTGACGTTGGTACCAGCTTTATGGCAGGTGTGTTGTCGTAATCCTTTTTGTTTTACTTCGCAGAGTAATGGAGTGGCTACAAGCACGATATGCTGAAGCTAGCCCAGAGCAAGTGTTTGAGGAGGACAAACCAACTGAACTCGCTGAGCTTCGAGCGGGGATGATGAAGAACAAGAAAAGGATTAAGTCAATTGTGAATATGCTGGAGGGCCAGGGCAAGTTACTCAGAAGACTAGCACTGACAATTGACCCCAATTTTGAGCTGCCGGAAGGCACCGAGGAAGCCAGTTGGAGGAAGGAGGGCACAGAGAATGAGGATGGTAGAAATCGGTCGTCCCTTGAAACGGTACAAGAGCTTGGTGAAGAGCCGACGGGTGACACAGGCGTGGATTTGGCTACAGACGATAAATCGTAGATGGATGCTCACTTTAATTTGACTTTGGTTTTAGTATCCATTTGGTACAATGTAACTGCATGTTGCTCTATTGTGTATGATATTCACGTATACGAAAACACTTAAACACGAAGGACAGTTTAAACGGACGCGGTTTCATTTGTAAACGCATCACTTTCAAATGCGTTTACGTCTTTCGTTTACACGGCGCCGAATTAAAACCGGGTCGTTTTGAAAACGCTGTCAAGAGTGGAACACTTTGAAAACCGTTAAATGAGCTCCGTGTAATGCGGTTTTAACGTCATGAAACCATGTCGATTGGCCGTGAAACCGTGCTCGTGCACGTGTAAACGTATAATTTGGTTTTATCAACTGGGTTGATAATGTCAATTGGCCACCGTAAAGAGATTCAAGAGCTGACGTTTCGAGCGTTAGCCCTTGAATCTCTTTACGGTGGCCAATTGACATTATCAACCCAGTTGATAAAACCAAATTATATTGTTATACTTCCCACCGACGCAGCACCACAGTTTCTTTAGAATCTTACCCCCTCTATTCATATGTAAACGTAGCCTGAGTCTACAGTAGGATACTTATGTCATATTTACTATGTTGTAATTTTTTGAGCCAGAGGCACTGTGTAACAGTAAGTACAGGTGAACGTCTTGTAGACAGACACCATTAGAAGTAGGAAAACTATCGACCTTTTAGAAGAGGCATGCACCCATGCAGCTGGGATCATGACACACCAACAAAACATGTTTTATTAAAATATAATTTGGTTTTATCAACTGGGTTGATAATGTGAATTGGCCACCGTAAGGACATTCAAGAGCTGACGTTTCGAGCGTTAGCCTTTCGTCGGAGCGAATCGCCCTAACCCAAACTTACCCCCTCTATTCATATATGTTTTATTAAACTCGGCCAGCCGGTTTAAAAAGATGAAAATCAGCAACAAAAACCTGAAAGACTGAAGCTCTGACCTGTGCTTTCATTGTCCTCAATTTGAAGTCGACAAACATCAGTTACCAAATTCTTTGAAGAAAACAATTTTTAACCCGTGTTCAACTAAACGTGTTTTTAGCTTTGGTGTGAATGGGGCATTATAAGTGTCTGCTGACCGAGTGTTCACCATTGTACTTTGCTCGAGGCTCTTGGTAAAACGCCGCAGAAAGTGGTATCTGTTAGCTTTGCAAACAATAAATAACTCTTAAGCGGAATTGTATCCTTGAACTAATGAGCGAGCAAAAGCACGTATCAGCGAACGAACGAACGAACGAACGAGCGATCGAATCACCCTGATTGACTGACTGACTGACTGACTGACTGACTGACAGAATGATGAAATGACCAGTTAACTTAATGACGGATGGAGACTAAAGAGACTTCCCTGTGGGACGCCACATCGTAACGGTGATCAGCTCGAGCACTTGTTGTTGTATATTACTCTTTTTTTTACTGTCCGACGGACAAATACGATAATACGAAAAGTTGAAGAGCCGGTTCTTGGACGCCATGCCCCTTTACTTTTGCAAGTTGTAGATTGTGGCAACCACATCCGTCTCATTATTTTCGTCAAGGGCGCTTCTCCAGTCATCCGTCAACTTGATCAACGCTGTAGCGCTTGAGTGTCCCTTTAGGAAGTCCGACATGTCGGATGAAAATGACGGTGCGCAGGAGGCATACACTTGGTTCAAACATGACTTTTTCAAATGGCACCTAACAGTTCCGTGGAAGCACCACAGATACAATTTGTTTTGCGTCTTTCTTTACTGCAGGTAGTGTTATCATTCACAAAAAGCAGAATTGATTGATTGTTTGTTCGTTTGTTTGATTGATTGATCTATGGTATGGTAATTGATTGATTAATTCATTGATCTGGCTATCAAACAATGCCTGTGCATATTTGCCACATTTTCGTTCTCTGTTTCATTCCCTTGGGCCGTTGTTGTCGCAAAACGAGGGATTTAGAGCCAATAAACGTGCACGAAGAAAGCAAAATGTCGGACAAAAAAGCAGCGCATTGGCAGCCAAAAGGATCTGATGCAAGTTGGAACCCCTTCAGGCAAAAGAAGGACGAAAGAGAAGCTGAAGAAAAATGTGAATTACAGGATTTAAATTCCCGTGTCAATTGTAAACCGGTGTTAAAGCGACCTCCGACCTTTGTTTATTCCGAGGAAGTAAGTGATATTGTAACCCCTGTCTCGCCTCATACTATAAAGCTCCTTGAAGCAATCGGCGAAGATGAAGCGGAGTTAGAGGAAGTAATCGCCAACTGGACAGAGAAGCACGCGATCATTGAACCAACAGGCATGGTTTTGCGCTTATTCACATCGCAGCTCGAAACAACTTAAGGTGGATGGTACCAGTTTTCAGGTTTTTGACTGTGTCAACTTTGAAAGAAAAGAGCAAAATATCAATCCAAGGCCATAACAAAATGTTCGTATGATTCAATTCCATATTTTGTTCTTGACCAAAAATGACAAGTATTTCGTCATCAGTTGTCACCATGGTAACGGTACTTGATGATTTTTCGGACCTACTTTTCAGCTTCTGGCGCATAAAACTTGAAAACCAACATGGTGACCCCCAATTTTTTTCACGTTATAACCTTTGGCATTTGAAAAGGAAGCTGTATAATAATTTTAACAAAATTCTACGAAGCGGATTTTTTATAAACGTGAAAAAAGGCAATTTGTGAGTAGAGAAAAATTCCTTTCGTAGAATTTTTTAAAATTACGTCTGACGTTTCCTCTCAGTAAGGGGAAAATATTGAAACAATAAAAAAATAGGGTCACCGGGCTTGTTCTTTTGGAAAAGCCTTCGTGAGTTCAATAATAACCACGCGCGTCGTCACGCACTTCAAAATCTTGACTTTATATGACAAGCATTTACTCATGCTCAGTTTTGACTACCGCTGACCTATTCGCGTTCATACACGCGCGACCACGCACTTACCGTCGTTTTGTTTTCTTTGGTCTTTGACACTACTTTGAGGATCGTCTTCGAGAATCTCGACTTCACTGCCGAAGAAGTAGTTAGCAGTTGTGCCGTGAACTGTTTTATTGAACGTTTGGCCTCCCTTTTAACGATTTCCTTTCAAAGTTTTGTTTGATTTGCCACATTCTGTTGAAACCGAAGCTGTCAGAAACGATAAGATCTTTGCGATCGCAGCACAAACGGGAATTTTAACTTTGTAACTCGGGCATTGAGTTCCAAAAAAACAATTGACGCATTTCGAATTGCCCAAGAACCGGCGCTCAAAGAACAACTTTCTTCTTGATCCAATCTCTGATAAACAGAACAAAAGCAACTTATCATGTAATAACCCACGCGCCGCCATATTTGTTTTGTATTTTCAGCTATAAATCGCGGACTATCTCGCGCGTGACGCGCACGCTTGTCACCAGACTTCCCACGTACGAAAAACTGGTACGATCCACCTTAAGCAGAATCGTAAACATTTTGTTAGAACATGAAGCAAATTTAAACATTGGAACATGCGAATACCGGTGGACGCCCCTCAATTTAGCTGCCAGGTGTGTATGTGTTTAAACACAATTTTTCCACTTGCTTATTAATAATTTTTATTTGTATTTTCTAGTAAGACTAAAACTCTCACCGACTGAATTCAAATTTTTCTTTTGGTTTCGATCGCAATATAAAGTGCATGTTAGTTTTTCAGGCGGCTGAATGACTTTGATCTCTCAAATTATGTATTTTCTTTCTTTCGATAAATTTGTAATATGAATAGTCTGATAGCTATGTATTGCTTAGAGCACCTTACTTCACAATTTCACAACTAACGCACGACCGATTTGTAGCCTTTTCGAGCTTTAATGGACTCCTAAGCAGAAAAAAATTGAAATTGGCAACGGTAATTAATATCTAATTGCACCTTTTGGCAGGCGACGGCGGCATATCAGGCCCGTCTATAATTATTTGTCTCGACAGTTTGGTCTTTCTCTGGAAGACACTGTACTAGCTACTACAGCGACGGTTAACTAAAAAACGAAAGCACAAAACGTGTCATTACAGTTTGCATCTGATTATCAGCAAATTGTGACGGTGTGTTATTAAAATCATGTGCGATGGCAATTGTGAAGCACAAAACGGTTAGTTAGTCAATTGGTAACCCAAGAACATAAAAAGTAGATAAAAGGCTTTCTGTGTAACGGGAAAAGGGTGAAAGTTCTGCATTATACTTGTAAATTGAGTGATCACCAAATTGAATTATCACCATCGTCATCATTATGCTTACATCACCATTGTTGGTTCTATTTTCATGAAGAAAATCTTAGTTTCAGCATTTTAAGTAAAAGCCGCTACTTTTTGTTTCCTCAAAGATGGATAGAACTTGAACACTACGAAACAAGAACTGGACAGACTTCAATCTCACTCCTGATTGAAAATTTTCCAGAAGCAGCTAAAGCCGCCCTGAATCAATGCATTCATAGCTCCCCAAATCTCAGCATCGCTGACCCAGACTACACAGTCACTGACTTCAAATATCTGGATCCTGGCCCAGAAGTAAAAGATTGCAGTAAGAGATTTTCTGCGGTTGGGATGATGATCAATCACAAACGCGAGAGGCTCCTTCTTCACCCTCTTACTTTAAAATTCAACGAAAGAAAATGGACCAAGCTGGGAAGATTTGGATTTTTGATCGACTTTTTCACCTATTTCATATTGTTGATTCTCCTCAGCATATTTGTAGTCCAACAAACGGGAGGCGTGGATTTAAGACAAGCAAACGACTCTACTACGCTACTTACGATGAACAATTCTGGAGAAGTGGTGGATACCTCAAGCCAAAAGCCTCTTTACAAAAGATCTTTACAAAAAGGATTCTGCTTTCACGGAATTAGTGCCATTCATAGCTATGATTTCTGCCACATCGCAATTATGCAAGAAATTTTTTAGATATATATGCAACGTTTGAGCTATTTCAAGGACACTTCCTATTACCTACACTGGATCCTATATATCAATACTATCTTGTTTATGGCGCCATACGTTACCTATCTAGATGTCCTCGATGAAAGGTTCTCAGGGTTTAGCGACCCACGTATGCTCTGGAGTCTTGGAATTGTGGCGATCTTCGCGTGCTATTCCGGCATGATGCTGTTCCTTAGACGATATCGTCTTTTTGGGACTTACATCTCAATGTACACGGAAGTGACCAAGACTGTTGTCCAAGTGATGGTGGTATTCATTTTCCTCGTTATGGGGTTTGCACTGGTATTTTACATCCTCTTTAAGGAACAGGTAAGAGATCAATTGCAGTATTATAGCTATCAGTTAGGCGGTGCATTGGCTGTATGGTTAGTGCGTTTGACTTGACTATGGGTCCTGGATGGGTAATCTGTGTTTCTTTTTTCATCGTCAGGGTACATGAACTTTATACTAGTGGATGCAGTAAAGTGCACCGACAAACGTTTGATAGGATCTGAATAATTTCTGTTGGTATCCTGCGAAGGGAGCTGGTAATGCCCGTAGCATGAAGCGGCTACACCCGAATGTGGACGTGCACGATTAAGTTTCGAAATTACGTTGCTGAATAAGAGGCTTGTTTCCTAAACTTAAGTTAAATACCATAAGCTTTCTGTGTGCTCTCTCTTCCATTCAACGTTTTCTGACTAGTATCAACAAAAGCGTTTTATAGCAATCAGATGTTCAGATGAATGGACAGTTTCGGTTGACAGTTTATTTTTTTCGTTATCTACCACCGTATACCCTCCAAATAGGATCAAAATAAGATCACAAATATTTGCTCATAGAATACACGGTAGTGTCGCAGACTATGTCAAACCGTGACGTTTGTGATGGTGGTTCCAACTTCATACCAAGTTTGTCTTAATCTTTTATGTTTTCTCTGCAGAGTAATGGAGTGGCTACAAGCAAGATATGCTGACGCTATCCCAGAGCCAGTGTTTGAGGAGGACAAACCAACTGAACTCGCTGAGCTTCGAGCGGGGACATGAAGAACAAGAAAAGGATCAAGTCAATTGTGAATATGCTGGAGGGCCAGGGAAAGTTACTCAGAAGACTATCACTGACAATTGACCCCGGTTTTGAGCTGCCAGAAAGCACTGAGGAAGGCAGTTGGAGGAAGAAGGACACAAAGGATAAAGATGGAAGATGCCAGTCGTCCCTTGAAACAGTAAATGAGCTTGGTGAACAGGCGACAGATGACACACGTGTGGCTTTGGCTACGGAAGACACAGCCTCGACGGATCCTCTCTTTGCAATTGGCTTGTAGTCTCCAATACAAAGTTGGTGTCACATGGAATACGCAGTGCAACGCTGCAGATGAGGGGACACTTAAGGAGTCTATAACGTGATAAGTATATAGTATTTACAACGCTCAATTATAGCTTTTCTTCAATGACTGCATGTATACAGGTGATCCGCCCGCTCTACTAGCAAAATGATTGTTCTACGAGGCTACATTGTGGACCGTGAGCCGTCTCTATTTAACGATATAGAATAAAGTCGGTGGGGACGAAGGCGAAAATAGATAGCGAGCGAACTGGAACGAGCGCGATAGCCGCGAACTGGAAGTTGCACGAGCACACGTCTTGTGGCACCATCTACTTGCTACTTGTGGCACCATCTACTTGTAGCTCGCGGTTCGCCACTCGCATATTTCCGCGTTCGCTTTCACTTTAGAGAAGAGACTGCTCTCCGTCTGGAGCCATAATGCAGTTGTTTTCATGTATCTGCATGGACCCTGACCTGTCTACTGAATTCGAAGAAGGCCTCCACCCACCGGAAGTACCTGTTGTCAGCAGTTTTTCTACTCGTAGCTCGCGGTTCGCCACTCGCATATTTCCGCCTTCGCTTTCACTTTAGAGAAGAGACTGTTCTCCGTCTGGAGCCATAATGCAGTTGTTTTCATGTATGGACCCTGACCTGTCTACTGAAGAAGGTCTCCACCCACCGGAAGTACCTGTTGTCAGCAGTTCGACTGTACTATACCCGAATGTTAGTTCAGCAAAAAACGTATAGTAAACCGGGAGTGAAGAAAACAGACTGAAGCGAAAAGAAAAGAAAAGAAAGAAGGAAAAAATGTCATATTAGCATCCCACAGAGCATTCAGATCTCAAGTTTAGAAACATTCCAAAGTACAAACCTGGCGAAGATGCATTATGTGAGGGTAAATAATTTATGTCACACAGAGCTCTTTGATTAATGACAAGGAACTCAACAAATGGTAAGCCTAGCCAATCTTCTGTTCGAGAGCGGTTCACAAATTAAGGGAATCATCAATATGAAAGACCTCTTGAGCTAGAATGGTCAGCATCTTTACCTTTGAAGAATTTCTTACTAAAGGATATATATCCAGGCTCAAATTATGAACCAGAGCTCAATACCAAGGCGAAACTCTAAGTGAGTCGCTCTCAAGTGGCTTAATCAGCTTAGTAGCTTTCTACAGTTTTGAGGTAGTTAATCTCCATTTTAGCACGCAAAATACCCTACAATGTCCGATGAAAGCATTATAATAGCAATTTTATCATTCCAATATCGCAGAAGACAAAAAATATTCTGAACATTTTACAAAAGAGCTAAAAGTTGGGCTCATTAAGTCCCAAAAAACCTGCCGTAAGCCACCTTAATGATAATAATAATAATAACAATGATAATGACAACGTGATGATGATACTTCTGACAACAACAATAATAATTATTGAGCGCGAACTGGAAGTTGCACGAGCACACGTCTTGTGGCACCATCTACTTGCTACTTGTGGCACCATCTACTTGTAGCTCGCGGTTCGCCACTCGCATATTTCCGCGTTCGCTTTCACTTTAGAGAAGAGACTGCTCTCCGTCTGGAGCCATAATGCAGTTGTTTTCATGTATCTGCATGGACCCTGACCTGTCTACTGAATTCGAAGAAGGCCTCCACCCACCGGAAGTACCTGTTGTCAGCAGTTTTTCTACTCGTAGCTCGCGGTTCGCCACTCGCATATTTCCGCCTTCGCTTTCACTTTAGAGAAGAGACTGTTCTCCGTCTGGAGCCATAATGCAGTTGTTTTCATGTATGGACCCTGACCTGTCTACTGAAGAAGGTCTCCACCCACCGGAAGTACCTGTTGTCAGCAGTTCGACTGTACTATACCCGAATGTTAGTTCAGCAAAAAACGTATAGTAAACCGGGAGTGAAGAAAACAGACTGAAGCGAAAAGAAAAGAAAAGAAAGAAGGAAAAAATGTCATATTAGCATCCCACAGAGCATTCAGATCTCAAGTTTAGAAACATTCCAAAGTACAAACCTGGCGAAGATGCATTATGTGAGGGTAAATAATTTATGTCACACAGAGCTCTTTGATTAATGACAAGGAACTCAACAAATGGTAAGCCTAGCCAATCTTCTGTTCGAGAGCGGTTCACAAATTAAGGGAATCATCAATATGAAAGACCTCTTGAGCTAGAATGGTCAGCATCTTTACCTTTGAAGAATTTCTTACTAAAGGATATATATCCAGGCTCAAATTATGAACCAGAGCTCAATACCAAGGCGAAACTCTAAGTGAGTCGCTCTCAAGTGGCTTAATCAGCTTAGTAGCTTTCTACAGTTTTGAGGTAGTTAATCTCCATTTTAGCACGCAAAATACCCTACAATGTCCGATGAAAGCATTATAATAGCAATTTTATCATTCCAATATCGCAGAAGACAAAAAATATTCTGAACATTTTACAAAAGAGCTAAAAGTTGGGCTCATTAAGTCCCAAAAAACCTGCCGTAAGCCACCTTAATGATAATAATAATAATAACAATGATAATGACAACGTGATGATGATACTTCTGACAACAACAATAATAATTATTGAGCGCATTTAACATCTCAATGCGCTTGCATGTACGTAAAACTCAAAAATAAAATTTCCGAAATAATAATATCAATGTTTTAACTTTTCAGAGTTTTGATTCAAAAGACGAAACAGAGTCTGCAATTTTAAGAAAATCATGAAGATTATTCCACAATTCCGGTACACAGATTGAAAGAAAATACATGTTCACCGTATGACTTTAAGGTTGGGACAGTAAAAAGTAATTTGGATGATTCGTGGCGGGTGGCTGATTCTTGCAGTAAGACGGAGCAAGTCCATAAAACGAGCGGCTAAATACAGGAATGGATCCGGGACATTTCGATTTTTTAAGACTTTGCTGAGAAAAAACAAAGTACAGAGGTGGAGTCGATCCCAGGTCACTCAGATCACGAGCTAATCCCACAAACCACTACACTACCGAGGCCCGGCTACCGAACAGCGAAAATTTTAAGATTTTATCGCGTTACCCTTACCATTCTGGAGACCTAACCGTATAACCGCAGTGCTTAGTGGGCTAACCGTAGTGCTATAGTAGGCTAACTGCAGTGCTTAGTAGGCTAACCGGATTGCTTAGCAGGCTAACAGCAGTGTTATAGTAGGCTAACCAGGGTGATTTTGTGGTCTAATTAAGCTAACCATACTCGTTCCCAGTGCATTCCGAACCCGGAGACATTCCTGTATTTAGCCGCTGGTGTCCATAATAAATCAAGTAATAAGAACTTTGAAAACTATCCGTGACTGCACTGGTAGCGAACGTGTGTTCATGTTGTTTCGTTCTGCTAACTATAGACGCACGGCAGAATTTGTCCAGTTCCCGTTTTGAAACCACAGATAAGAGGATACTGTTGCAGTTGTCCAAACGTGATATGACAAGTGCATTAACTAACAGTAAGAGATTTTCCTCCGTGAGGTATTTGCAAATGCATCCTACGGACCTGATGGAATTGTTTGCTTTATGTGGTGTTTCAGCGTTAGGTTTTATCCAAAATAACTCCGAGATCACGGCCTCTCTCACTTAGTTCAATGACGGTACTGTCAAAAAAGAATTTGGTGAACCGGGATAAAATGACCTCCGTCTTTCGAGAATTACTTCTTAACGTATTTTGAGTGTTTCATCGTATCACAACCTCGATGCAGTTTCGGAGGGCGGTAATCTGATTTGAAGGATCAACAGACATAGGCGTACGAGCCGGGGGGGGGGGGGGGCGGCTGCAATCCTCCAGTTTCGAAAACTTTCGCCATCTTTCGTTCAAAACGCCCAGGATTCGGGCAACAGCAGTAGCAATTTAATTCTTGGGCGGTTGTATACCGGTTTAATGGTGACGCAGTCGAAAATTGTGTAATGTTTTCGGGCAGGGAGGTTACGGCCCCCCAAGTCCGAAGGTGCCCGTACGCCTATGCAGATATGTAGAGTTGAGTGTCATCTGCATAGAGCAAGGAATTCAGGTTATGGTGAGCAATTACATCCTGAAGAGGGGCGATGTACAGGGTAAAAAAGCAGCAGTCCAAGTATACAGTCAATTCTCTCTAAGACGGACGCCATCGGGACCGGCCTCAGCTAACCGTCTTAAGGCTGGTTCTCACTAGCGCATAAGCATAAGCACAAGCATAAGCATAAGCAAGTGAGAACACCCGCGACAAAAGCATAAGGACATACGCACGCGCAGAATACATTTTTTGACGTAATACTCGATACCAGGTCTCCTCCATGTTTAAAAACAAGATGGCTGACGTCTACAGATGTCATAGCGTCCGCCATTTTGCTTGTGATACTTTCCGCAGCGGCCTGGGCCAAAGTGACATGTGATTGGTTGAAAGGCTTGAGCTTATGCTTATGCTTATGTCGACCCCGTTCTCACTTGTGAAAACTGCGACATAAGCATAAGCATAAGCACAAGCCGACATAAGAAAAACAAACATGTTCGTTTTTCTTATTCTTATGCTTATGCTTATGTCGCGGGTGTTCTCACTTGCTTATGCTTATGTTATGCTTATGCTTGTGCTTATGCTTATGCGCTAGTGAGAACCGGCCTTATTTAGAGAGAGTCTACGTAACATGACCCCAGGAATTTTCGTTCGGTTTTTGTTCAGTTATAACAGGCAAACCGCGGTGATAAACATAACGAGCAAACGCATTGCTGGAGAAAAAAAATTGTATTTTAACTTGACGTTTCGTATGTTTCTACATACATCTTCAGAAGTAACTGTTGGAAATAGAAGTAACAACTAAATTCAAATCTAATATAAGTAACTAAAAAAAGCAGTTGCCATTTTTATATGCAAATGTACTCATCTATTGTTATTCAAATGTAATATTAATTAGTTACTTATCTTAGGGTGCGTTCCTTTGGGTGATCCGGATCAGGATATCCGGATCACTGATCCCGATCCGGATCACCCAAAGGAACGCACCCTTAGATTTGAATTTAGTTTCTATTTCTATTCCTAACGGTTACTTCTGAAGATGTATGTTACAAATGAAACCGCGTTCGTGTCAACGCAGCCGTCGTCTGCAGTGTTCACGAATGACCTCAATAGCTGATCGGTGATTGATTGATTGATCGGGCGAGACCTCTCTTACATGCACAATACGAATATTTACATGCGCATGATTATTCCCTTGATAAACGTTGGGTGCTGTTGTTGCACGGCAAACGATAAGAAAAGCGAAACAAGAAGGTAAAACATCGGACGAGAACATGGCACAGAGAAAGCGAAAACCACATGAAACAAGTTGTAATCCCTTTCGGTTCAGGAAAGACGAGAGACTTTCCGAAGAAAAATGCGAGGTACCTCTGGTCGATTTCGAACCCGAGACAAAGCAGACGGCAACCTACTATGTTTATGAAGACCGCGAAACAAGCGATATGGTGACCCCTGTTTCGCCACATACGTTGAAGCTCTTTGAAGCAATTCGAGAAGATGAAATGGAGCTGGTCGAAGAAGAACTCGCTAGTCTAACGGACAAGCAAGAGATCGATCGAACCGACAGGCATGGCTTTGCGCTGATACATGTTGCAGCTCGATACAATTTTAGCAGAATCGTCAACACCTTGTTGGACCACGGGGCAAATATTAACATCGGCACAGTTGAGTATCAGTGGACGCCACTTCATTTAGCTGCCAGGTGGGTAAAAACTTCAATTTTTTGTGTCTTCTGTCTTGAAATTTAATCTGAAATCTTGTAACGCCATAATTTATCAATAAATTTGCATATTGTGATAAAATCAAAACACGCCTGTGGAATTCGTAGTTTCCGTTCATGGTTGATTAAGGGCGAAAAACCTCTCAACTGTGGGTAGTGTTTCCAGTCGAAATTACAATTAATTATATTAGTTAAAGGCAGTCGATCTCTGTGTGCTTTTCGCCTTCTGACTTTCAAAATGCAAATATATGATACTTTGCTCTTGGTTTGTAATTAGCATGAAGTTCAGCACGAATTTGTATAATTTTGACGCCATTCTCAAATTAAGAAATATTGTACTTTGCAACTAACAAGACCGCGTCTTATGCTCCGTATTAACTGTAAAGTATTACCATAAATTATGCTTACATTGATATCGATTTTGACGTTCAGTATGCGTGGGCGCGGGGCAAGCAGGGGCTGCATTTGCAATGCGATTGAATGCGATTTTAACGAATTCCATGTAACACACAGTATGAAGTCACTCGTTCCGCTTGGATGCCTCTTCATTTTCGGTCACGTCCGTCCGTCCGTTATATAATATAATTTGGTTTTATCAACTGGGTTGATAATGTGAATTGGCCACCGTAAAGAGATTCAAGAGCTGACGTTTCGAGCGTTAGCCCTTCGTCGGAAGAATACCGGAACACCACAAAACACGGAACACCAGGCACCCCAAGCCCGTGCGCCCATGTCTACACATGCCACGAAAATGAATAAAAGCAACAAAACCAACAATTTCTTTACAGTATAACTTGGTACAAATTAACAGTATAAATTAGTTGAATGAAAAGCGTTCGTTCATTCAACTAATTTATTACGTTGTTTTCATGTTACCAAGCACCAACGAATGGCATAGCTCCATCTTTCTGTATATAAACCACACACGACTCACAATTCCTTGATTCGCTCCGACGAAGGGCTAACGCTCGAAACGTCAGCTCTCGAATCTCTTTACGGCGGCCAATTTACATTATCAACCCAGTTGATAAAACCAAATTATATTGTTATACTTCCCACCAACGCAGCATCATAGTTTCTTTAGAAACTTACCCCCTCTATTCGTCCGTTATATAATTGCCCATCCCTCGTATCATAGCAACGTAGCAGTCTCTTTTTTCTTTGTCCGCCAAGCGTGACGCGAATTTGCGCGCGTGACCATATTAATATTCGCTTCACGCTCGGCAGACTAATATAATAAGAAAAGTATACAAACACGGAAAGAATGATTCTCTGGTTCACTTCCTGGCTCGTTACGAGCACTATCACCAACACTTTTCGGGTGATTGGTAAAAACCTGAGGGAGTCTATGGAATGTGGGCGCTTGTACGCAAGACAAATAACTGCGTTCGATAGAACGCATTTCTAATCCTGTATTGGAAGGAATCAAAATTTCTTGTGAATCTGTTGACACCAATTTGTCCCCCCAACAAAATTTATCAGGGGCGAATGACGTCATGCCCATGCTTGTCGCGTCGCTTTTTTGTTTTCGAGTCCCTTCGAGTTCCTTCGAGTGGTTTTCGTTTTTATCGAACTTTTTTCGCAGTTGTATTGGTATGTCTGGGCTATCACTGGCAAAGATGATTGAAGCTACTTATCAGAACTGGTGCTGGTGCGTTTTCTAGGAAAAAGATGCCGCAATTCGCCCAAGCAACAGCTGCTTTTCATTGGAGATTCAACTTCTGTCCGCGTACAGAGTTGTGACGCTGTACTGTTCAAATCAGCCTTATTGTTATCCAAGAAGAACCTTGTAGCGAAGATTGTACAACTCCTGGTGCGAATATATAGCACCAGATTTTCGATCGGTGCCGTGACAGTCGTGAATTTTATGTTTGCATTTTAGCTTGCATGTGCGTTTGCTGCGTTATTTTGTTTACAATTTGTTGGGCGACAAAGCAATGAGAATTATTTGTCATTCTCGTCTTGATTTGAGGTTTGTGATTATTTAGCTACTGCTACTACTTGCCGATTTTTTAATGTTTTGGCTGACAATTCATCAGTGCTGTCCACAGTCTGCGGTTTTCTACACAGCGACTGACACTAATAGCGGTGTCACGCAATGCAAAAAATTCCAACCATTGTATTGGTATTAATAAATCAGAAAAATCATGTTCATGAACTACACTGTACAGTTATGTTAAGAGTTTCATACTGATATTTAAGCCAAGTGAATCGAAGTCGTCGAACGCACTCCTAATCTTTGATTACCACTAGTTTAATTTTAGGTGCTTGCTTTTTCAAGTCGCTTTGAAGTTAAGAATTAAGAATTAAAATTAAACTTTTAAGGAAAAACGTGGGCTGTTTATTTATATGCATTTTTGTGATCGAAAACCAGTTGTCGGCTCGAGGGTTGTCTTGGGAAGTGCGTGCTCTTCATCGTTTACTTACATTCTGTAATCAGTGTAGGTAGGTAGGTGGGTAGGTAGGTCGGTCGGTAGGTAGGTAGGTAGGTAGGTATACTTTATTCAAAGAAACACGCTAGCCCCAACAACACTCAGCTGGTTTCCATGGAGGGCGTGTTTGTACAGACATAAAAAGAGACTAAAACTAATAATATAAGATAAATAATATCGTAGGTCTAAGATCATAAAAATTCAACTACTATAAACTAAGTGCATATTATAAACTAAGTACATGATTAATGATATGATGAGTCTAAAACTACAAATATTCAACTATAACACTAAACTAAGTACATATTATAAACTAAGTACAAAAAAGTACAAAATCAACACATGTGGCATGACATGATCCAATTACGTTTTGATACATTTGTTAAATGAATGTATCGATTCCTCTAGTTTTGCTTCACTTGGGAGTTGGTTCCAAAGCATTGCGCCGCTATATTGACACTATAAGTAATTACAGACAATTTTGGCAAACCTCCTGCATGAGTTGGCACGATATAAGCATAAGAATAACACATTTACTTCCTTGTATTTGTGCTTACTTCACGACAACACGCGATTGAACAAGTGAATTGGCGTAGATTAGCACAAGCCCAAAGTGTTCTTCAGAATTTCTAATGCACTGCTCTTGTGAATGCCGCCTTGTGCTTGTGAGAGGCAACGCTTTTGCTAATACTTTTCAAGTATGAACCAAACCTTGCTTTGTCCTGTAGATTCAATGGCCTCTCTACTGTTGGCATTCTTTTGGAGCGAGGAGCGGACCCCTCAGCCAAAGGTAAAAATGGAAGCATTCCACTGCACTGTGCAGCGCGCAGAGGAAACGAAGAAATTGTTAAAGTCCTTTTGGAGCACCCGAAGAACAACGTTAATGAAAAGGATGGCTCTGGAAAAACTGCATTACACCTCGCTTGTAGTGAAGGGCACAGAAAGGTTTGCCAGCTTCTTCTCAACTATGGAGCGGACATTAAGGCAGTTTCAGCGGACAAAACGACACCTCTCCACGATGCTATTCTTCATGGCCATTCAGAGGTCGCGAGAATGATATTAAATCGAGGTAAGCGTTGCATGAAGCGTGCACTGAAAATTCTTCTATTGTAATACACTGGTGTGAGTGCGCCAACTTCGCTGTCCACCAAAAAAAGAAAAGATGCCAAGAAACAACTCATAATAAATTGGATTAATCCAGTCTAATGCAAAAAAAAAAATTGTCTGACATTCAAGTGAGCGAGTGAGTGAGTGAGTGAGTGCCATTGAGGTTCATTCCTAGACCACGACTACGTCATCCACGAGCTAAAAATGAAGACTTGTTGGTGGCTATCAAAACCGATTCGAAGTATTTGGCAATAGTTTTTGAAATACATTCTTTATATCGATGAAAGCTCTAACCAGAATTTCGGTCCTTTCTTCCACAGCCGCCGATAGAGATGTCGATACGACTGGAGAGGAACTAGTGGGCAACGAGGACTTACAGAGTAACACAGTATTGCATATGGCCGCTTGGAATAACGACGTCAAGACCGCTGAACTGTGCCTTGACAGTGGCTCGGATGTGAACACTGCGAAATGCAACGAAAGCACAGCACTTCACGTGGCGGCCATCAAAGGAAACCTTGAGATGGCAGAGTTGCTGATATCACGAGGAGCTGGCGTCAACATGAAAGACGGAGACTCCAAAACACCTCTACACAGGTTAGGTTTCGTTTTAGTGACAGCTCTACAACCAAAACCAAGTAATCTGGACAATCACAAATCTAGTGAACCTGCAATCAAGGTTCGAAGCAAATACAGTATGTTGCCCTATTTCCCGAACACTCCTATTTCCGCACACTTCGACTTAACGATTCCGTATTTCGTTGAAACAATAAAACAAATCCGATCGATATGTTCCGAAGACTTATGGAATAGTCAGCTTTCGTTTGATACCTTCGTGGCCAAGCCACGCTCCGTTTAGGCGAGAACATTCAAGTTTTCAGTCGAGGTAGGTAAAATTTGTTTCTTCTTAAATGCGATTTTTACTTAAGTAAAGCTTAAAGGACTAGGTTTGTCAGCATATAAGAATTTTCTGTTTTCAGTTTCGTATCTTTGAACTTGACCACAAAATAGTTTTTTTGCATTTTTGGTGAGGTGTTCCTATTTCAACCTCGTTCCCAGGGTCTCTCGGGAAGATGAGAGACACTGGCAACGAGGTTGTTCCTATTTCCGGACACCTAACGATAGCAAACTAGTTTCTGTTTTAAATGTAATCTTATCGAAGAGTTGTTGAAAGAAGGGGGGTTTTATAACTCCCTTTCGTACTTTCAACTCACCTGAAATAATTATTGGAAAAATAAAATACTTGCATGTTGTTTTCCAAGACCAGTCCAGTATCTAATAAATCAGTCGCCAGTCTTCCTCGTCTTACCGTGATACAAATCAAGTATGTCGGCTTGAGTGGTTTCAAAACATTGATGACTTCTTCGCTAAATACGAAAGAAAAAGCTTTCAGTTTCGGACAAAAAGTAATGTTTAAAAGGAAAGTTTCTTTATTCAACTTTGGTAAGATATATTTTGCCACGAGGGAGAAGAATGTTCCCAAGAAAAGCAGAGTATTTATCTCGTAAAGATCGTCCGGAAATAGGGCAACCTGTCCGGAAATAGGGCATCCAACTCGACGAACTCTTTCAAAAATTACGAGGAGCTTCAGGCGATGAAACGTTAAGACCTACTTACCAGAAGAGGAAGCTAACTTGCGGCTGAATTCCAGCTTGCTTGCGTTGTTTTGAGGTAAGATATTACGCTTTGTGCAAAAAGTGTCCGGAAATAGGGCAACGTACTGTACATTTCACCAGTACGATGCGCTGGAAAATGTATGTGAATGATTCGCGATAACCGCCGCAAGTATTTTAATGCAATCTCTTGGTGTAGTGGTACAAAACCAAGGCAAACACGAATTAGCTGTAAGATCGAATGGCATCCCATTCAGAGGAAAGTAACAATTCACTCGTTTCATACTTCAAAACGTGAAGTTAAGTGCCATCGGCATTTGTAGCATACTAATCTGACATTTTTTGTAACTCTGTTGTTGGTTTGTAGAGCTGCTCTTTTTAATCAAACAAAGCTCATCGCATTTCTCGTGGAGAAGGAAGCCAAAGTGAACGCACGTGATGGCGAGGGCCGTTCGCCATTCCTGAACGCGGTAGCTGCAGGGCATGTCGAATCAGCCAGGGTTCTCCTGAAACTTGGCGCTGACATCAGTGCAACCGATTTGCTCATGAAAACCTGTGTTCATGTCGCGGTAGAGAGCGAACATCCGAAGATGCTTGCAATGCTTTTAGAGAGTCGCTCGGGGACAAACAATTTGTACAAAGCAGACCTGTGGGACAGAGTTCCTTTGCACTACGCTGCTAAGTCAAAAGATATAAAGGTAATTAGATAAAGATACCCAAACGTGAGTGGGAATTGTTCGACTTAATTTACAAGATCCCTCAAAACATTTTTATTTATGATCACGTCCTGCATTCTGTCTATACAACTGTGTATTCATCTAAATACGGCCAAACAGATGGATCATACTCGTCTGGACGAGTGATCCGTCCGTTTGTCCGTATGTCTACAAAGTCGAATTATCAGACGAGCTGACGTTCTTTGCCGAAGGTCGTCCCAGACGGATGGTTTGTCTCTATTATTTATCTATACCAGACGGATGCCCCCCTGGTCAGATAATGCGCTTCTGGTATAAAAAGAGCCAATCGTTATTTAGGAAACTCTTCAACTATTGACTGTAATATGTCACTTTTCGTAGATTTTAGACCTTGTGTTATCCAAGCAGAAGCGTTTGTCTTATCGAGATCAGAATCAAAAGACACCTCTTCACTTAGCGTCAGAATCTTCCTCTTCCAAACACGTGGAAGCATTGGTAAGGCAGATGGCTGGAGTTAATGAGCGGGACGAACTCGGAAGAACTCCTTTGCACAGTGCAGCCGGAAAAGGGCAAAGGTAACCCGTGTGGCTTGATTTCACTATCATATGTTTGGCTCATGTAGAAGAAAGGAGAGAAAAGGAAACTTCCAGTGAAAATAATGTTTGGATTTGAAAGAATTTGTTTTTTTGTGGCTATAACGTCTCAGAGTCGGTATCGTTAAGGGAATAAGATAGCTCGAAGGTTAGCCTAATCTCCTTTGTTGGCTATAGATTTTCGTGCCGCGTTATAGATTTATAGTCTTGGCAGTAGAACATGAATTATCGCTCGAAGGATATCTCCCTTGAAGCGCGGTTTGCTAGTTAAAGAGTTAACGTGATGAAAACTTCCCCGGCAAACGTCAAGATGTTCATTGTTGAGTGATCTTTCCTTTTCGTGTCTCCTTACATTTAATTTCGTAATTTGTAATTTTATTTTTACACAGGAAAGCGTGTGTGACTCTTTTAAATATGGGGGCAGAGGTTGACAGTAAAGATAATAGCTACCGAACACCGCTGATGTGGTGTGTGAAAAGAAACCATTTTAAGTGTGCCGAGATTCTGCTCGACTCCAAAGCTTCCATTGACCTGCAAGATTCGGACGGCGACACTGCGTTACACATGGCTTGTGGCCAGGGCCACGCAGCCACAGTGAGTCTACTTCTGGATCGTGGTGCAAGCTTAACGCTTCAGAACAAACGAGGGCATGATTGTCTGGAAGTAGCAGCAAAGGCGGGATCCACTAAAGTTGCCATGACAATTGCGAAACACAAAAGGTTAGTTTCTGTTCGGAAAGAATGGAAACAAATAGCTCTACGGCGAAACAGGAAAAGGCCTTTGAAAAAGAAAGAGATTTGTCAAGAAAAATTGATTGAGTTAATATACGGTTAAATTGTCAATAAATTGTCCATGGCCAGAAAACGAAATTTCGAAATCCAAGACTTGTAACGGATCGAAGATCGCGATTCTGAGATAATTAATGTTCTTTTCTTCTTTTCTTATCCTGGTTTTTTAAAAGTTAAAAAGTCGTTGCCATTATTCAAATTGCGTTGGAGATATGTATCACAGACACTATAACCTATCCATGTGCGTCGCCATTATGGGGGGGCGAAGGGGGATCGGGGAGGCTACTAAATAAGCCCGGTATTAATCGAGTTTAACGAAACAAACAGCTTTGGTTCAGCTTTTGAAGATGAATCGTATATTCTTTTTGTTCCAATTAAGATGGAATGAACTCGAAAACTACCAAACAACATCTGGTCAAAGTGCAGTTTCACTCCTGGTTGAAAATTTCCCAGATGCGGCCGAAGTTGTGCTGAATCAATGCGTGCATCACTCTCAACACCTCAGTCCTTCTGACCCAGACTACGCTGTCACTTACAACTTTAAATATCTGGATCCTGGCCCGGAGGTAACAGATCGCTGTAAAAGATTCTCTACAGTTGAAACGATGATCAAACACAAACGCGAGCGTCTTCTTCTCCATCCACTCACACTAAAACTTAACGAGAGGAAGTGGACCTCTTGGGGAAGGTATGTCTTCATTTCCGACTTTGCCACATATCTGATCTTGATAATACTCTTCAGCATCTTTATAGTCCACCAAAGAAGAGGCCAGAATTTCAAACCTCCCGATCTTACTCGCAAGCCACCGAGGATCAGGAATCGGTCTGGAGAAGCGGGCGAGTATTACAAGCCTAAACCCTCTGATATTTACAAAAAGGATTCTGCCTTCACAGAATCAGTACCCGTTATAGTCATGATTTTCGCCGCAGTGCACATGTGCAAAGAGTTTTTTCAAATGTATGTGCAACGTTGGAACTATTTGAGGGACACCTCCAATTACCTTGACTGGATCCTTTATATCAGTACTGCGCTATTTATGGTACCCTACGTTACCTCGGCTGATGTAATTGATGAATGGTTCGCAAGCATGAATGATCCACGTACACTTTGGATTCTTGGAGTTGTGGCGATCTTCGTGTGTTACACAAACATGATGCTGTTTCTTAGAAGATATCGACTGTTTGGTACTTATATCTCAATGTACATCGAAGTGACCAAGACGGTTTTTCAAGTGATGGTGGTATTTGTTTTCCTTGTCTTGGGTTTTGCGATGGTTTTTCACGTCCTATTTAAGGAACAGGTAAGGGTTAAATGTTTCATCTATCTAGAGCAGTTTTTAATTGACTGCAGAAACTGCTAAACTAGGGATGATTTTAGACAGTAGGCTACGGGCAACAGGGGTCAATGTATGTTTCATCAGACCGAAGCCTATCCTGGTGAGTTACAATAGCCTTAAGTTACAAGGAACATTTCTACCCTCACACCCCACCCCCAGTTCTCAAGCATTAGATCCATTGGCACCGATTGTTACACACTCGCCAGGGTGGAGAAAGTTACCCTGAGAGTAAAATGCCTTTCCTAAGAACACACGTACGCGATCTAGCTAGAATCCGGCGAACAAACCATTTTCATAAGGCCCTTGCACTAGCCTATGTAAGGCGTGCTTCTTCCATGGGATGGGAGATCTCCAAATTAAAGGAACAGTAATGTTAGTCGGAAAACTCGTAGAGGATACCAAACTGTCCATGTTGCAAGCTTTTATTTTGAGCGCTAAAAGATACCATTTTCATGCTTTACCCATGAAGAAGTAAAATAACTATGTTGTAACCATAAACGAGACCTCGACGGTTAGAAAAATGTTTGTATTTTTTCCTGAACTTGAAACAAATTTATTTAGATCAGCATCCGTTTTCCGTGCCACCACTGGCAAGTGAAAAGCGACCAACATTTCAGCTGAAACTCTGAAACAGCAAAAAATGACCCGAATATTCATTAAAAGCTTTCGCTTATATCACATCGTTTCATCGTCGTTTAATACAGTCTGCTTATCATTACAATAATAGTAATACTGACCTTTGATTATTTCGTCATTGCTTTACTGTAGACTGGATTCCACACTGTGCACCATTCCATACTTCGTGTGTTGGTTATGATGATTGGAGAGCTGGATTTCGGAGCAACCTTTATTGATACAATTGGTCAACGACATACGGAAAACAATAATCCGTTAAATCCATTTCCAAAAGTGGCTTTCTTTTTCATCTTTTTGTGTTTGTTTTTACTGGCTGTCGCCCTGATGAATCTTTTGGTAAGAAAATATCTCTAACTAGCTATGTAATATTGCATTTCCTGAGTTTTGATTGGTTTAGAGGCAATGGTATATGAGCTCATATACCATTGACCTACAATTATGTTAGGTGTACGCGTAAAATAATATATTTTTGGCAATGTTTGTACAATATTTTTGGGCGTTTTTAATAAAACAATTATCCCACTCGCCCTTGTTGGATATGAGATGGTCATAGCCAACTCATATCCAACGCGCGCTCGTGGAATAATTGTTAAATGTAGAAGGTGTACACCTGAACCATAGCTTATTGCGCAATTCTAAGTGAGTGGTTAATTTCGATTCAGTTACGCTGCATAACAGGGACGAGGAGAAGTTAGTTTCAAAAGTGACAGAAGTGGTCTATCCAGTTACAGATTGTGGGGAGCTACAATTTTATGCTTTCAATTTTCGTGTAGAAAAATAAGATTTATTGGACAAATATTTCGCAATATTAACATTGTAATGCCATTTTGTGCCAACTAGTTCTCGTATATAATATTTGAAAAAATTTGGGACCCAATTCTTAGTGTCGAAAAACCGAGCGGAAGTCGCCTTGTGTTCTGCCGTAATGTGGCGTTTTCTTGATTATCAGACTTTTGAACCAACGAGTACAACCGAGATGTTAAACCAACGGAAAAGACTAACTCAACTGATCAGCCAGCCTCAGTTTTGAGTCATCCAACCAAAGACGCCACTGTGACTGTAAATGACTTCCGCTTAGATTGTTGAAACGTCGTTCACCAACAATAGTCTCGCTACCTCGGTACAATTCTCCGCACAGTTCAAGGAGCAGTCACTTTTCGTTGTCCCGGCATGCATGCATATGAATTTTACCATATGACACACGATGATTCCAGCCATGAAGTATCCTCAATTTCGAGG
>OX393564.1:22565395-22656428 GCA_947652115.1 Blastomussa wellsi
AGCGGCCGCTCGTACTCGCGGGATTCGTCCGCGAATGCTGAATCGCTCGCGCCCGCTAATCTTGCCACTGGCGCAGTCTACGCGCGGGTCACACAGACTTGACCGGAACCGGAAACTGTTCACGAAAAGCTTGCGCGCGGGGAATCTCATCTGGTAAAATCTATTTTTCGTAAAAGTGAGCAGCACTACTATCTCCAGCTGATCGGTGATTGATTGATTGATTGATTGATCGATCGATCGTACGAGCCCGTGATATATCCACATTTCAAATGTTTACAGACGTGCACGTGACTTTTCCAGTGTTAACGTATTTCCGCTCTTCTTCAGCCTACGTGTAGCCGTACCCATGCAGTAAATTGTTGTCGCAAAGCGACGAAACGATGAGAAAAGCGAAACACGAAGGTAAAATATCGGACGAAAACATGGCACAAAGAAAGCCAAAACGGGGCCGTGATCTTTTTAAGATCAAAAAGGATGAGAGAGATTCTGAAGGAAAATTCGGGATGCCTCTCGTCGATTTCCAACCCGAGATGCCTGCGACCTTTGTTTATGAAGACAGTGAACCGAGCGATATCGTAACCCCTGTCTCACCGCATACTCTGAAGCTTTTTGAAGCAATTCGAGAAGATGAAATGGAGCTGGTCGAAGAAGTACTCGGTAACCTGACAGACGTGGGGCAAGAGATAGATCGAACCGACAGACATGGCTTTGCGCTCATGCATGTTGCAGCTCGGTACAACTTCAGCAGAATTGTCCAAACTTTGTTGGATTATGGAGCAAATATTAACATCGGCACAGTCGAGTATCACTGGACGCCGCTTCATTTGGCTGCCAGGTGGGTAGATTAAAAATTAAAATTGCTTTGTCGTTTGCTTGAAATTTTATCTTTAATCTAGTAACGCCATTGTCAACTAATTTATAACTCGCCGCGTGTGACGCGTTGAAGAGTGCACTCAGTTGCACGAATTCAAACTGGACGCAGTGCACACAGATGGACTTGCCGCAGAGTGCCCCTAATGCGCCCCGACCTTAAAATCACAAACATGCCTGTGGGAATTCGTGGCTTCGGTTTTCATCCTTTTTGAACGATGAAGATCGTTTTCGAATATATTTTAAGCAGGCATTTCGATCCCTTAATTATGTATCGCTTCCGGAATTTCAAGACCATTCAAAATGTCAATCATCTGATAATATGGTACCAATGAGTCACAAAGGATGAAGTTCTGCACGTATTTGGTACTATTTATATCAACCCCAGTCTCAAAGAAAGGTTTTCTGAATTTTGAACTTTTAGGAGGACCATAATACATTTGTTCGCCCGATTTGCAGATTAGAATTACAATAGCCTACTGAGCTGATTTTTCTTGTTTGATTGATACGGATTATAAACAAACAAGACTGCCTTGGACTTGAAAGCATTATCATAAATTGTGTTGATATCTACATTTTAATTAAAGTTGTTGTAATTGCGTGTATAAACGATGCACCACAAGCTAACGAACGGAATCTAAACGGCGCTGTATATAAACGACGGAACTCGGAACTGCGATCATGCCCTCCCTCCCTACTTATCTTCTCGGGTAATTTTTTTCTTCTTCATCAATTAAAACAAAAACAAAAGCGTCTAAACGATGCACCACAAGCTAACGAACGGAATCTAAACGGCGCTGTATACGACTATGTCTGGTACGGCAAGCTAGCGACGTGCCTATGAGACGAATTGTTTCGTGTAAATCAAACCTGCACATCGATTAAGATTGTCGTGAACGTCATGGAAAATTGAAGATCGATAAGAAATGACGTATTATGTGACAAATGTCTTCTGAGTAGGGGAGGTATGGGGGGCGTTCTTACGTTAAAATGACGGAAAAAATTACTATCATTGTTGACAAGTCGCTTTCGTGCAGTACAAACGTTGTTCCTACAGTAATGGGCCCGCACTTGTAGGAAAAGGACAAGTATTAGAAAACTTGATTCCCGGCAACAGAAACCGAACATTCGGAAATCGAACTCGATTGAGTTCGGGTTGGTTGACGCGCAGGCTCGATTTCCTCTCCTCTCTCCAGTCCGGTACCACGACCTGTACAACGGCTGGTAATCAAGCCTAGTTGACGCGGTTCGGTGGACAGAAAGTTAAAAACTTAACTGAGCGTCTTCTATCTCAGTTACATCCTTCAAACTTGGTGAATACAATCTTCTGCCATTCATAAATTGCGAAAACGTCAATTTAAAAAATATATATCTTTTCCATCAGATTCCTATACAAACACTGTAATTTCTGACCGCTTCAGTTGCCTACCCGTCAAGATCGCGTCGAAAACCGCGGTAAGGTCTATTGGCTGTTGACAAGACTCATCATCATTGAAATTTTCATCATAATCTCTAAGGCACTCCACTTGTGTATGTCGTCAACATTGTGGTTGTGCTTCTCCCAAGTGTGAACTTCCTTTCAGTTAGGGTTGCGCTAGTGCTTGGCAATGACTGCTTATCTGTCAAGTGTAAACCAGGCTTTTATTCATTGCGTTATTTAGATTCAATGGCCTCTCCACTGTTGATGCTCTTTTGGAACGTGGTGCTGACCCCTCAGTCAAAGGTAAATATGGAAGCACTCCACTGCACTTTGCTGCGCGAAGAGGAAACGAAGAGATTGTCAAAGTCCTTTTGGAACACCCGAAGGTCGATGTTAATGTCAAAGATGGTTCTGAGAAGACCGCATTGCATCTCGTCTGCATTGAAGGGCACAGAAACGTTTGCCAGCTTCTTCTCAACTATGGAGCGGACATTACGGCAGTTTCAGCGGACAAAACGACACCTCTTCACAATGCCATACTTAATTGTCATTCAGAGGTTGCGAGAATGATTTTCAACCGAGGTAAACGCTGCATATATGAAGTAATATAGTTGTAATGTATAGAGGGGGTAAGTTTCTAAAGAAACTGTGGTGCTGCGTCGGTCGGATTCCAATTTGATTCGCTCCGACGAAGGGCTAACGCTCGAAACGTCAGCTCTTGAATCTCTTTACGGTGGCCAATTCACATTATCAACCCAGTTGATAAAACCAAATTATATAGTTGTAATGTAGTTGTAATTGTATTAAATGTACTGGCATGATCTGTGGCCATTAATTGGTGTGGTAAACAGAGGCTAAACACTCGAACGATGAATGCCACCAAACAGAATCGCTGGCTATTAAAACTGATTCGGAGGATTGGGTTAATGCTATTGAAACCATTCTTTAGTCGAGGTAGGTACGTTCTTCAACGCATTTCTTTTCTTTCACAGCCGCTGATAGAGATATCGATACGACTGAAGTGGAACTAGTGGAGGACGAGGACTTGCAGAGAAACACAGTGCTGCACATGGCTGCTTGGAATAACGATGTCAAGACCGCTGAACTGTGCCTTGACAGCGGCTCCGATGTGAACATTACGAAATGCAACGAAAGCACAGCACTTCACTTGGCGGCCATCAAAGGAAACCTTGAGATGGCAGAGTTATTAATATCACGAGGAGCTGGTGTCAACGTGAAAGACGGAGACTCCAAAACACCTCTTCACAGGTTATCACATAGATATAGACAAGAAACTTTTGATGTAGAGCGATTTTCGATTTAGTGTCAAGAAATCACTGGCCAATCACACACTGCCTGGTTGAAAAAGGCCAGCGTGGCTTAGTGCCAGAGTCTTGAGGTAATCACCTCTCGCGGTGGAAATTATTGCCTCATTAAACACGTTTCTCGATCAATCAGAATATCACGTTTCTTAACCCATTGACTCCTAAACCGGCCGTAACCGGCCGTGACAGACCTTGACCTTTGTTCCGCTTCTGACGTCATCAGCTTTGACCAAAATAGGAATCCCATTTATCCCAGTTCTACGGAAGGAAAAGAGCTTTCCAATGATACCCAGATGATATTGGGCCAATGGAGCTTGAAATATGCAGGAAAACGCTTAGAATTTTCCGCCAAAAACTAGGAGGAAAATTTCCCTCACTTACCCTTGGCTACTCCATGTTGAGTATTTCCCGTCTCAATGATGCTTTCGTGGCAATTCTTGAACCGAAAGCAAGCCCAGTAAAAGGCCAACAAAAGCATAAAAAAGATACGAGGAAAGGAGAAAGGAAAAGCGAAAAATAAAAATAAAGAAATCGAAAAGCCTAAAGACGTTGGTCACTTTCTCGTCCAATTTTGATTTGTGCGCATGCCCGAGCTAAAATATCGTTAAATGCGATACTAGTGAAAAACCTGACATGCCTTCATTCTGCAAATGCATTTTGGAGAAATTTGAAGCATATTTAGACTATAACTGACTAGAAAATGTTCAAAATGTCTAAAAAACACGTTTTTTTCAAAAATCTCCAGGAGTCAATGGGTTAAAATCACTTCTGAATTATACTTATTAGGAATATTGGTGCCGTGATAGTTCTTCAAGCTCCAGAGATCAGAAGACCATGTCCATAGGCTACCGCGCCTCTCGCTGTTCACGCAGTTCAAAAAGAAAACGGTTGTAGGAATTTTGACAAATGCATATACTCTACGATCGACTGCCATCACACGCTGACTGAATGAAGTACCAATAATATCAATCTTTTTGCAAGCTTCAAAACTTAGGAGTTAAGCACCGCTAGCATTCAGTTTTGGCTGACTAGGCTAATATTTTTGGACCTCTCTTGCTCATAAAATCCATAATAATCCATAATAATCTTTCCCCATTGTACCTGAGGCGGATTTTTACCAACACATCAACCGTACACGCACACAATCTTAGAAACTCTGAGATAAATTACTATGTCTCCAGACCAAGAACGGAATACACAACAGGTAGCCTGCACTACAGAGGGTCTGTCCTGTGGAACAAGATCCCATCGGAAATCAGACACCTACCTAGTTTAAAACTGTTTAAAACCGCACTAATTGGGAAAGATGATTTTTAGTGCACTGCATATTAGAGAATTTTTTATTACATAGGTTTTTACTGAAGGTTAGTTAATTAGTTCGTTAGTTAATGTAATGTTATTCTGATGATAAAGTTAATTTGATCTTTGTAATTTTTTACACGACTCCTAGGAAGACCATTTTTATGAAAAGATTTCGTGTTTAAATAAAGATTGATTGATTGATTGATTGATTTCTAGAGCTGCTCTTTTTAATCAAACAAAGCTCATTGCATTTCTTGTGGAGAAGGAAGCCAAAGTAAACGCCCGTGATGGCGAGGGCCGTTCGCCATTCCTGAACGCGGTAGCTGCAGGACATGTCGAGTCTGCCAGGGTTCTCCTTAAACTTGGAGCTGACATGAGCGCAACCGATCTGCTCATGAAGACCTGTGTTCACATCGCCGTAGAGAACGAGCAACTCAAGATGCTGGCTATGCTTCTAGAGAATCGCTCGGGGATAAACAACTTGTACAAAGCAGATTTGTGGGACAGGGTTCCTTTGCACTACGCTGCTAAGTCAAAAGATTTAAAGGTAAAAACAATTTTATGATTACATCCTCCACTTAAAAGCCTGTTAGTAATTGCTTGTGTTTGTTTGCCCTGAGCATCTGCATCGGTAATATTTTATTGTTTTGATAAGCCGACTGCATAGTTTAGTTACAGGTGTCAGCAATATTTGAAAATTAGACTCCATCTGTCAGGAAAGAAAGTTAGCCTTATCCTGTTTCTCATTATTACTGACTTTCCTTTGATGTAGAAGCCAATAATCGTTATTGCATGTGGAAGCGCTTCAATTCAATTCTTTTTTTGACTGTAACATTTGACGTTTATTAGATTTTAGAGCTCGTGTTATCCAAGCAGAAGCGTTTGTCTTATCGAGATCAGAATCAAAAAACACCTCTTCATCTAGCTGCAGAATCGTCCTCGTCTAAACAAGTGGAAGTTTTAGTCAGGCAGATGGCTGGTGTCAATGAGCGAGACGACCTCGGAAGGACACCTTTGCACAGTGCTGTAGGGAAAGGACAAAGGTAATCCTGCTGGCTAGATTTCGCTATCACATGATTGGACTCATCTAGAGTCGAAATGAAATGAAACCAATTTACTGTTCAGGTTTCTGGCCGTGACTGGTTGTGGCTATTGCCCATTCCAGAGTTGTGCAGGAAATTGGGACGAGTTTCATATTTAAACCAATGGAACCAAGTTTGATGGTTCGAACAGAGACCAAGTGGTATGGACATTGAAACATGGTTCTGAAAATCCATACAAACGTCTCTAATTGTGAGACAGCGTCCACCAAAACCATATAAACTCTTAAAAGTTTTGTGATCAAACAAAGCAATTTTACAGTTGTCACAAAACTGATCTGATTAATGATTTTTGGGGAAGCTGTTTCAAAATTAGAGAGGTTTGTATCGATTTTGAACCCCGTTTCAAAGTCCATAACTTAGTCTCTGTATAACCTGTATGAACGTCCCAAAGTTTGTCAAATGACCAATCTCAACGTGATCTTTCATCTGGCGAGGTAAGTGTATTGATTGGATCAAATCTGAAACTCGCCCCAGTTCCCTGCGAAACTCCGGAATGGCCAATACACCTCAAAGTAGCATCAAGGACGAAATTAGATCGGCCCAATTTCATTAAATGTTCATAGTCGAGTGATATTTCCTTTTCGAGTTACCTTACAAGAATTATTGGTCAAACGATACCTTTCGTTGGAACCCGGTGCTAGTTGAAGGGTTCACCAGATTGACGCTTAGCCATTTGCAATTTATTTTTTATACAGGAAAGCTTGCGTGACTCTTCTAAATATGGGAGCAGACGTTGACAGTAAAGATAATAAATGCCAAACACCCTTGATGTGGTGTGTGAAAAGAAACCATTTTAAGTGTGCCGAGATTCTGCTTGACTTCAAAGCTTCCATTGACCTGCAAGATACGGACGGCGACACTGCGCTACACATGGCCTGCGGTAAGGGTTACGCAGCTACAGTGAGTCTTCTCCTGGATCGTGGTGCAAGTTTAACCCTTGTAAACAAACGAGGCCATGCTTCTTTGGAAGTAGCAGCAAAAGCAGGATCCACTGATGTTGCTATGACGATTGTGAAGCACAAAAGGTTAGTTTCTGAACGGAAAGAACGCAAGCCTTTAACTGAAAAAAAAAAAACAGGTGACGGAAAAAGACTTTTCCATTGAGCTATCTAGGGTATTGGTAATGTTAGTTGCGATGGCAATGTTAGTTATCATCGCAGCTTGTCCGTCGGCTCTGCTTTGATATTGCGGCCTGTCCCCTTTGAATTGCCCACGGATGCGGTCAAACCGAAAGAGCATTTCACAGCAACTTTCTGACCTAAAACATTACTTTCAATTTGGTTTTTTAAAAGTATTAAAACAATACTTTTGTAATGTGAAAAACGCCGAGGAAGTAACAAAAACTCGTGAATACAAAAGTATGGTTAGGAAGATTAAAACGGATTACGAACGAAGTACAAAATATGGCGTCCGTGACTAGCTCCTTAAACAGAAACCACAACTTTGTTTCCGAGCTTAAAAACAGATCTTATTCTTTATGTTCCCATTAAGGTGGACTGAACTTGAAAACTATCAGACAACATCTGGTCAAAGTGCAGTTTCACTCCTGGTTGAACATTTCCCAGATGCAGCCGAAGTTGTACTGAATCAATGCGTGCATCACTCTCAACACCTCAACCCTTCGGACCCAGACTATGCTGTCACTTACAACTTTAAATATCTGGATCCTGGCCCGCAGGTACCAGATTGTTATAAAAGGTTCTCTGCAGTTCAAACGATGATCAAATACAAATGCGAGCGGCTCCTTCTTCACCCTCTCACGCTGAAATTTAACGAGAGGAAGTGGAACTTGTTCGGAAGATATGTTTTTATCGCCGATTTTTTGACATATCTGATCTTGATGATTCTCTTCAGCATCTTTATAGTCCACCAAAGGCAAGGCCAGGATTTCAAACCACCCGAACTGACTGGCAACAAGACTGGAGACAACAGCGGGTACTTCAAGCCCAAACCCTCTGATATTTACAAAAAGGATTCTGCCTTCACAGAATTAATACCCTTCGTCGTCGTGATTTTCGCCGCAGTGCACATATGCAAAGAATTTTTTCAGATTTATGTGCAACGTTGGAACTATTTCAAGGACACTTCCAACTACCTAGACTGGATCCTTCATATTAGTACTATGTTATTTATGATACCTTACGTCACCCCGCGAAATTTCGTCGATGAATGGTTCTCAAGCATGAAGGACCCGCGTTTTCTTTGGAATCTTGGAATCGTGGCCATCTTCGTGTGCTACATGAATATAATGCTTTTCCTTAGAAGATATCGATTGTTTGGTACTTATATATCAATGTATATTGAAGTGACCAAGACAGTTTTCCAAGTTATGATGGTGTTCGTTTTCCTTGTCTTGGGGTTTGCGTTAGTGTTTCACATCCTCTTCAGGGAACAGGTTAGGGACATCACGATTTTTGTTTCACTGTTAAAACTACTGAATAGGGGTTATTTCATAAGCGGCTGATAGTGACTCGGCTGAATGGGTTCAAGACGGAATAGAAACCGGGATTGGGTTTGGTTTTGTGTCTTATTGGCTGAGCAAACGCATCGGGTCATTTGCTAAGCCATGGCCAATCCAACACCGTGGCATGTGTTTGTCAGTCAAGGCGTTCAGTGGCTTAACCCATCCGGGAAACATTGTTTACCAAAGGAAAACATGGAGCAATGTGTTCAATGTAGAGTGTTTTCACATGACGTCACGGGGGCCATATTGTTGTCCCAAAACAAAGAAATTGCGGCCATATTGGTGTCCCAAAGGACCCAAAGCAATCCTCCGGGTCAACCAATATGGCCGCTTGTCACGTGTGTGAAAATACTCTATATCATACAGGCAGAAGAATATATTCCGTTTATGATTGGCTAATTTTTCGGCAGAGGAGGCTAAGAGCTGGCCAAAAATTCATGGCCATTATTAATTATTCATAATCGATGAAGCGGCAAATTTGAATGCCCTTTTGAAAATTGGCCAAGTAGGTTTGATAACATGTTCGTTCGTAAATGTTTGAATATGAAAACTCGACAGAGAGGGCTAAACGATGAAACAATTTGCTCGAAAACGATGTGAGATGAAGATGTTTGATCGTTTAGTCGGGGCTTTAGAACAAGCTGCACGAGTGGCAAGCTGAAAACAAAAGAATTAAGGTGGATGGTACCAGTTTTCAGGTTTTTGATTGTCTAAACTTTGGAAGAAAAGAGCAAAATATCAGTCCAAGGCCATAACAAAATGCTCGTATGATTCAATTCCATATTTTGTTCTTGACCAAAAATAACAAGTATTTCGTCATCAGCTGTCACCATGGTAACGGAACTTGATGATTATTCGGACCTACTTTTCAGCTTCTGGTGCATAAAACTTGAAAACCAACCTGGTGACCCCCAATTTTTTTCATGTTATAACTTTTGGCATTTGAAAAGGAAACTGTATAATAATTTTAACAAAATTCTACGAAGTGGATTTTTTTATAAACGTGAAAAAAGGCAATTTGTGAGTAGAGAAAAATTCCTTTCGTAGAATTTTTTAAAATTACGTCTGACGTTTCCTCTCAGTAAGGGGAAGACATTGAAACAATAAAAAAATAGGGTCACCGGGCTTGTTTTCTCGGAAAAGCCTTCGCGAGTTCAACAATATCCACGCGCGTCGTCACGCACTTCAAAATCTTGACTTTATATGACTGGCATTTACTCATGCTCAGTTTTGACTACCGCTGACCTGTTCGCGTTCATACGCGCGCGACCACGCACTTACCGTCGTTTTGTTTTCTTTGGTCTTCGACACTACTTTGAGGATCATCTTCGACAATCTCGACTTCGCTGCCGTGAAATTAGTTAGTAGCTGTGTCGTGAACTGTTTTATTGAACGTTTGGCCTCCCGTTCAACGATTTCCTTTCAAACTTTCGTTTGATTTGCCATATTTTTTTGAACACGAAGCTGTCAGAAACGATAAATGAAATCAACTCGACACATGGTTGGATGTCGATCTTCTTTGCGGAAGCACTTCACGGAATATTTGTTCTCATTCTTAGCGGTTGTTTTTTTTTTCGAAGTGCTTGTTTTTTATTGTCTTGCCCTTGTGAGATTTGTTAGTTTTGGAACTCGCCTTTTGGCAGTAAAACGACCTTTGTGACGAGGCCGGGACTGAACTTCATTATTTTCTTTTTCTTCGTCACTTTGTGGACGAGGAGTAGTAGGTGTAAAAACCTACTAGTGCGGCAAAGTACACAAAACGAGAGAATCGGGAGTAGGAATTAACCGCTTCAGTTTTAAGAACTTTGCGATCGCCGACAGGATCGATCGCAGCACAAACGGGAATTTTAACTTCGTAACTCGGGCATTGAGTTCCGAAAACAAATTTTCTGACGCATATCGAATTGTCCAAGAACCGGCGCTCAAAGAACAACTTTCTTGTTGATCCAATCTCTGATAAACAGGACAAAAGCAACCTTGCATGTAGTAACCCACGCGCCGCCATATTTGTTTTTAAATTTTCAGCTTTAAATCTCGCGGACTATCTCGCGCGTGAGACGAGCGCTCGTCACCAGACTTCCCACGTACGAAAAACTGGTACGATCCACCTTAAACAATCGTTTAATTTATTGCCAACTGTCGTTTACGAGCGGTTTTCACTTCAGCATCGAAAGTAATCCTGCGTTTACTTTGGTTTTGTATTACTTCGCTTAGTGCTTGGTTTAAAAATCTCGCGCCAATTTTTCAACGAATCAGATGTAAAACCAAAATTAATCGTGACTCGCGCGAGCACGTTTTTCCACGCTTTATGTCGGCTAAGTGTAATAGACCTTATTCACAATAGCCGCCATCTTTGTTTTCACATTGTGATGCAAATTAGGCACGTGATTTATGAGGGAAAGGAAGCCTAAATCGACAAATTTCAGCTGGTTCCTTATCATCTCTGATAATTTTTTCGTAGTCATGCTTTGGTTTCTGTTTTGTGGTTTAAATAAGCCAAGTTTAACGCAATTTTGGCACTTTATAAAAAAGAAAACGGCTTACGTAGTTAACAAGTCAAGGTATCGAGTAACTATTTCAAACTAACCTAAAAATGAAATCATTATTCCATAACATGGCTCTCAAATGTAGCTTAACCGCAGATACTTTACTATTTAGACCGTCCGATTTTCCGACAAACGGCATCATTTCAATGTTTAGCCCTGGCAAACAACGTGGCTAATTTGCATTACAATATGAAAACCATCATGGCGGCTATTGTGAATGTGGCATATTACTTCGAGTTTTGGTTGGATCACAAGCTGGATTGTCTCAGTCCTTTGTGATTGGCCAAAGCAATTACTGTGGTTTTGGTTTTACGACATTCAATTGAAACTCGCTCTATTACCCAATACTGTACTTCACCATTACAATTTTAGAAATACCAACTATTATTGATTCCAATGCATTCACATTTATTGTAGGTTGGTTATCATACTGTGTTCCACTCCATACTTCGTGTGTTGGTTATGATGATTGGAGAGCTGGACTTCGGTGCAACCTTCGTTGATACAATTGGCCAAAGAAATCCTGAAAACCAGAATCCGTATAATCCATTCCCACCAGTGGCGTTCTTTTTCATCTTTTTGTGTTTGTTTTTACTCTCCGTCGCACTGATGAATCTTTTGGTAAGAAAACATCACTCATGTTGAGATGTATTTTTATATTTAGTGGCCCAATGTAACTTGAAAAGAATCCTTGAGACGAAACAGGACGTATTACTGTCACGTGTACTCTGGTAAACGTTACGCGACATTGCAAGCATAAAAAAGATTCTGAACTCCTGAACGGGCCCAATTTTTGGCAGCTTATTGATGACTGTCGGTTCTACAAACTGAGCGGAAGTCTTCTTCAGAGTTTACTGTAAGGCTGTTGGTCACTTGTTCAACAGAGACTTCAGTGGTTTGGATTAACGAGTATATATCACTCAGATACTTTATACTTAAGACTAACTGTCATCGGAAACAAAATAAGACACCGGCAACCATTAACCGACGAATAGCCTTTCACTTGACTGCATGTGAATATCACTTCTGCTCAGGTTGTTGAGACGTCAGTTATCAACAACAGTCTCCCTCTATACAATTCCCTCCGCGGTGAACGTACATCTCATCAAAACATTAAAAAGACACTTAAATTTGAAATACAGATACTCCGTATGTCTTTCAAATTTCAAAGGTTGTTTTTCAATGTTTAACAAATTTCGGTAATATCTCATTCTTCTTGGTCCAAAGCATTTGCTTTCGTTGTGCCAGTATGTCTGATGGCCATGGATGCATGCAAATTTTACCATTTGACATTCTTCCGCCTATGAAATATCCTCAACGTCGAGGTTTTAATCACTAGTTCAAGTTCGGGTATCGAGACGTACGACAAAGCTTTATTAAGCTATAAGCTATTAATCAAGAGTTTTGGTTCATTTTACGAGACGAACCAGCTAAGCTCTACGCACGTAACGACAAAAGTTAAAAATTAAGCTACATGATTTATATATTTCGATTTCTATAAGGCAATTGGTTATTATTTAATAGTTGGGTTCACACTAGACATTTCAAGTGCACTTGACGAGTGTCTGAAGTGCACTTGACAAGAACTTGTCTGTGACCGGGTCCTGTTTCACTTGCCTGATCTTACGGGTCGAGCGCCATATACCAAGTATGTAGCAAGTCCTGAAGTACGTCACAAAGAACACAACAATGGAGCCTAGCCCTTAAACAATAGCACAATAGACTTCACACAATAGAACGACACAATAGACACAAGTGCATATATTGACTTGTTATATGGATCATCACCCGATCTTTACTTAGTCGCCACGGAAAATTTAAATCGTCAAAGTGCTGAAGCGCACACTTAAGTAGCCACTTAACTGTCTCGTGTGTACCCACTAATTGCAACAATCGAATTGATTTCTATACAGGTTGGTTTGGCCGTTGGAGATACCGAGACCATGAAAAAGTTTGCCACAATCAAGAGACTGGCCATGCAGATTGAGTATCATATTGAAATAGAAGAAGCGTATCCTCTTTTTTTCACCCGAAGATTTTACAAAATGGTTTATGTCGAGAAACCTAACAAGACATCAAGGTTGCACAGGTATGTTATCAGTTTGAATGCTACTAAAAAACAACTTTTTAAGTGCCAATGTAAATAAGGAATTTGAATATTGCAAATGAAGCAGAAAGTTGTTAAAAGAGGCAGACCAGTTGGCTATTTACAACTGAAGCGTGGAGGAATTCGGGACCACCGAAAACAAATCCGTTTTAGTGACAGGGAGAAGGACTTAAATCCGGGACCTCAAGTTCGGTACGCTGAACAGTAGGCCACGCTCGCCTCCAAAATGTCTATTTAAAAAAAGTTCTCGAAAGATCCTTTAATTGCATAGTTATACAAATCAGATTTTAACCAGCTGAAAGATAATAATATTGTTGTAGTGGTCTCGTTATTTTGAGTTTTGGCCCAAAGAACAAAATATTCGTTTCGGAGATCGTTCCTAAGGAGCTATCACCTTAAGTATAGTCGGTGGTACCAGCTTCATAACCCGAGGGCCCCGGGCCTTTATGGCTACCACATTTATTCCGTTTCATTTACTTCGTAGGGTGATGGAGTGGCTACAAGCAAGATTTTCGGAGGCTGTTCCTGAGCCAGTTGCTGAAGACAGCAAACCAACTGAAATCGATAAATTGCAAGAAGAGATGATGAAAAACAAGAAAAGGATGAAGTCGATGATGACAATGATGGAGGAACAGAACAAGTTACTGAGATACCTGGCACTAAGAATTGACCCCGGTTTTGAGCTGCCTGAAGGTATCGAGGAGATATGGAGAACTGATGGAACAGATGGCGAAAACCTGACGTCCCTTAATGTAGGAAAAGAAAGCGAAGTTGCAACGGATGACACGAGCGTGGATTTGGCAAGGGAAGATAAATCTTCAGATGCTCTCTTTGAGAGTGGCTTGTAGCCGTCATTGTACGAAACAGCAGCGACTTTGGAGATGGCTCCATCCTAAAAAGGGCACTAAAATATGGCGTGAATTTGCGTGTGATGAAAGAGTATCTGCGCAATAGTGGCCTTTCCGTACATGCAATCGGATAACTTATTTTTCAGATTGGTTTGGATTGGCCACGCTGGTCCCCGTCGATAAGTTAATTCTTTTATTTAGAACGTTCTCAATCATGAGCTCATTGACGTTAGGCTAATTAGCCATCAGATGAAGTTAGTGTATTTTTTTCTAATTCATCATAACTAGCTATCACATTTTAATATTATCACTTCAAAATTGAAATTTTTATTCCCTGCTTAATACATGCGTACGTTTACACGTGTGCCTGGCCCTGACAGTGGTTAAATACATGTTGCCATTTTTAAATACGTTAACCTGCATTATGCCCAGTTCTCTATTCCTGAACTAACCTGATTGCGTAAATAATGACTTGAATGAAATTAGTCTAAATATATGAAAATTGACCGTAAAGCTGGATAGTAGCATAAGCATATGAATCACTTTTTCCCTCGTAAGCATATTTTCATATTAACACAGGCTATATTAACTCGCCTACCAGAAGTAAGTGCAGAGATAGTGCAAAACCAAGAGGGCTAAATGAATTTTGGGCTCACCGGGCCAGAAATGTGCATTTTTGTCTTTTTCAACGCTCGGTAAATGGCTTTTGGAGTAACTTCTCTCCCCATTGCGCCAAATGAAAAATATTCTGGAGTATTCTAGCCTCGATCGAATACATCGTTGTGATGCCATAGAATCCTAGGGTATCCTAGAATATTCAAGGCGTACGCAATACGTGAAGTACACCTGGAGTAATCAAGAGTATTCGATTTCAATACGTGAATTACCCTGGAGTATCCAATATTGAATACGTGATGCACACCTTGAGTGTTCAATTTGAAAATGGAAAAACAGGCCGGATTCTAATAAGATATCCCAGGTGTATTTTGAATCAGGCGTCCTAGAATACGTCGGAATATTACAGTATACGAGGCGTCTGCCGACTCGTATTCGAGCGAATTCTGGCCCGAATTTTTGGCTTTTCTCGCAGTGGTCGTCGTTGAAGGGAGTTTCTAATGAGTTTGTTCTCTGTATTTTGGTGGTTACTCAGTTCGCAGCTTTTGAACGAGCTAATTCTAAACTGATGCAGCAGCCATGCACTTAAGGGAATTTTGTTGAGGAACTCAAGAGTAATTTAGAAAAGGAAGCCCAAACGGGAGGATTAAGAAAGTTACCAGAAAAGAAAAGCAGTTAGAAAATGAGCTAGTTCAAAGAGGTTATTTTACAAATGGCTATTTTGATAAATTTCCATTTCTATAACAACAATCGGCAAAACAATAGAGTTGCACTCATAAACCCAGACCAAGAGCCGGGCAGCAAAACAGAGCCTTCACTACAGAAGGTCTGTCTTCTGGAAAATCAAGAGTGAAATCATTCTAGACGTAAATGCTTTTAATGGTATCTGCCAACGATATTTATTCAGCCACTTCGTATGGTGGTAGACTATTGTCGGACTGTATAAACCAGTTCAAATGACAATAAGCGTGGCGGCCATATTGAATGACCAAACGAAAGAGGCTAACCAGAAATCTTTTGTTCATGTCATCCAACATGGCGTCTATGACGCCGGTCACTTGCAAATCAAGAATTAGGAAGGCATATCAGTTGTACTTATAGTATTTGAAGGTGTTGATCATGTACATGGATATTTTATATGGTGCTCAACATCTTTTGTTTAGTTTGACATACCGCGGCTCTTTGGACGGACAACATTTCGAATGCGATTCCGTTTCAAATAAAGATGACCTAATTAACGTTCTTCGTTGCTCTCTTTATCTTTCTGTATACTAGTCCGAAAAATGATGACAAAATATCCAGTTTATAATAATTTAATTATAAGACAGTTCTACGGCCTTTTCGTTTTTGTTTCAATCCACATGGTACTCGCATTTGTGGGCTCCCTTAATAGTCAGCGACTCACAATTCCAACATGGAGTCTCACTATTTAAAAAATAGATTATGAGCTCGAGATTTCTATTAGGTGATAGCTGATGACACCGAAGGCACTATCAGCGCTTATAGTTCACCACTAAATTTTCTCCGATTCCCATTGGTCTAAATTAAACACGTGACGCGATAGTGTTCATCCGCTGGGGGCACTATCAGCGCATAGTGCCCGTCCGAGGAAAATACCCGGATGGATAGTGCCCGTCTGTGAAATTTTTTGTTAACAAGCAGGCTTTCGATAAAAAAAATCAAACGCTATTTGATTGATCTGCATTTCGAGGGTTTCTTACCTGATTTTCGTTTTAACGTACGTTTCGGCTTGCAGCAAAAACTCAAGATGCTAGTTTGTGAATTTGCGCGCGGAAGAAAATTTAGTGGTGAACAATAAAGACAATAGAGTGTTTGTCTTGGAACTATCGGTCTGATAGTTGCCCCTTGGAGATTTGATACTCTTAAAACTAGCATATTTGCCCTTGAAGCTTCGCTTCTCGGGCAAATACTTGTTTTAAGAACATCAAATTTCCGCGGGGCAACTATCAGCCGATAGTTCCTCAACAGGAACACTCTATTGTTTAAATAGTACCCGTCTGACGAAAATACCCGGATTGATAGTGCCCGTCCGTGAAATTTTTTTGCAAAAAAGCAGGCTTTCGTTAAAAAAATAAATTCAAACGCTATTTGATTGACCTACATTTGGAGGGTTTTATTCGTACATTTCAGCAAAAAACTCAAGATGCTAGTTTATGAATGTACGTGCGGAAGAAAATTTAGTGGTGAACAATAAAGACAAGTGCTTGTTTGCAACCAATCCCAAGAGATTCAAATGACAATAAGCGTGGCGGCCATGTTGCATGACCAAACAAAAGAGGCTGATCGGAAATCTTTTGTTCATGTCATCCAACATGGCGTCAATGACGTCACTTGCAAACCAAGAATAGAGTGTTTCTGTCTCGGAACTATCGGTCTTATAGTTGCCCCTTGGAAATTTGATGTTCTTAAAACTAGGATATTTGCCCTCGAAATATTAAATTTCCGCGGGGCAACTATCAGCCGATAGTTCCTCAACGGAGAAAATTTAGTGGCGAACTAATTATTATTATTATTATTATTTGATAGTATACGACCTCTGATCCAATCAGACTGCAGCATTTGCATGTGGTATGCGAGTAGAATTCTACTAATTACAATTAGTCAACTGGAATCAACCGAGTTGACACTTTCGCGTATAGAAAGCTTGGCAGAAACTATAAATTATTGAGTACAGTCCACTTCTCGCCTTCCTGTCCTGGGAAAGAACGACCGCGAACGCTTCGTGACGCAACTCTCTTCATTTCGTACGATTAAAAACGAACGTGATTTACATAAAGAGAAAAGCCGATACGTTTCACAGCTGGATATTTAAGTTTTAGGCTACAACGATGTTAGTTGAGATGTTGATACATTACTACATCTTGAAAATTTTTGCCTTTTACCGGCCTTCATATACTTTAAGCGTCTCCATCCTGTTTCTTCTCATCGATTCTCAGTTTATTGATGTCTCATTTGTGTCTTTCTACCTTGTTTAAAGTATTATACTGAGGTTTCCTTAGATTGGCAAGGCAAGTCCACGACTTGCTTTCATTTCAAGTTATTCTGATGCAAAGACCTTTTAATTGAAAAGGTCGAAATTAACCGCAATCGCCACGGGTGCGCTTCTGACTGAAATGCGTTGTTATGTTAATTTCGACAACTATGCCGATAAGTAGGAAAACACAATTAACTTGACTAAATTAAACTCCAAGTGCGTTTTGTTCTCAAGTGTTCGTTAAAACAGAACAATCCCGTCCCTCACGTAGTAACGCAGGTGATCTAAACAACCTGGCGATAAAACTCTGGAGAATAACATGTCATATAGAGATAATTACCGAAATAAAAATTACCTACTCTCACCGATGGAAGACGAACAGAATGGAAATGCAAACGTCGGCGAAGGTAGTCAGAAACCTTTTGTGAGCAAAGAAAGGTTAAATCTGGAAATGGGTGAGCTTGGAAAGCCTATCATTTCTCGAGCCACCGGTCTGTTTGAAGCTGTGAGAGATGGAGCAGTGGATCTCGTGAACGAACAACTCGGGAAGAAGAAAAATTCGAAAGATATCGACAAGTTAGACCAGTCATCTGGACTAGCTTTGCTGCATCAAGCGGCGCGCTATGACCGAGCCAGTGTTGCTAGATCTCTGTTAGATCACGGCGCACAAATCGACGTGCGATCAAGAGAGGACAGCCTCACACCGCTACACATCGCGGCAAGGTTAGTTCATTTGTCACGTAAGTTATTTAAAGTGCATCTGAGCTGTTAAATAAATTATTGATTGTAAATTGTAAAGAACACTGGCTTGGCTTACAGGATCGACGTCTTATTATGACGATCAATGAGGAACCGCAAATAGTAACAAATAGCCCCAAACCACAGAAACAGTACGCCAAATGAAAAATATTCTGGAGTATTCTAGCCTCGAATACGTCATTGTATGTACGTGAAGTACACCTTGAGTATTCAAGAGTATTCGATTTGACTACGTGAAGTACCCAGGAGTATTCCGGCAATATTGAATACGTGATGCACACCTTGAATATAGATAAACAGGCCGGATTCTAATAAGATATCCCAGGTGTATTTCGAATCAGGAATGTTACAGTATACGAGGCGTCTGCCTACCCGTATTCGAGCGAATTCTGGCCCGAATTTTTGGTTTTTCGCGCAGTGAAAGCTACAGAAACTACTCAAACTTTACGTACACTTTGCTGCATGAATTCGTTGAATTAAGACAAGGTCGAAAAATTACATAGTGCAAACTCTAGCGGATATGCGGCCGTATAAAAACTAATTACTAAACTAAAGACTGTATTTAATATCGTTCCAGGCGTTTTCGGGTACTGTTATTATCTGAATTATCGTTTCCACAGCAGTCTATAACAGCTTACCCGTACAATAACGTGCAATATATATAGATATATATATCCCCTAAATCTCAATGGGTTAGAAGTCCAGTCACTCCAGTCGCTCTAGTCACAGAACACTGAACCCATGGAAGCGGTGCCCAGTTCCTGGCCAGTGCCGAAAAATAACTGGCTGGAAATTATTTTTACTTTTCTTTGCCTCTTATCATTTATCCAATCAATTTTACACTGCAAACTGATAGTACTTGATAACACAGGAGATCCAGCAATAACCTGAAATGTGGCGTTCTTATTTTTTCCAGCGGGAGAAAGGAAAATACGATGTTAATCCAGCAAGGTTTTTGAGCTTTGATTTCAATTGAGATAATCTCTGTTAAAAGTAAAATACCACAGAAATTGATCAGTCATGGTCTAGCTAATTTGGCGAGCGTTCCTTTCATGTTGTAATGCACTGAATACAATTAAGAACGCAATTGTCCTAACAATTCGGCACAGCAAAAGAAAACAATTATTCCCCGGAATACAATATACGATATATATCCTCCATCTAAAGCCATAAAATATACCATTCTGACTATGGAATAACGTTATCCTAATGTATATGGTTAGGAGGTTATAAGTCCCGTAAAAGAATATGACCATTTGAAGACGAAATATTTTGACGGTAGCCAGAATATTAAAAGATTTAATACGCCCATTAAGGTTAAGTTCATTCCACATGCTAAAGGCATTGTTCACTTGATCCTCAACCGTAAACTGCCTTCAGGCATCATTGTCTGGCAAAAATAATGCTGCCAGGCTCTACATCAGGAAAACAGTTATGAATGTAATGCTTAAACCTTACGATATTCTTACTCTCTCATGACAGAAACGTCAAGAGAATCAAAAAAGTGTTATTGCGAGCACATTTGTTGTGACTAGACGGGATAGTTCGCAGCTATCTAGAATCTCTAATTTCATTGGATCTTAATAGCACGCAGCTCTATTGTTTTAGGGCTAGGGTCCATTGTTACTGTTGTTTGTTTATCATTTTTTCAGCCAATACTGTTGGACCTTGTAAAGAGCTGCGTACCGCCCCGACTAGACAGTCGTGATATATCAATGCATAGTTTGTCAGGAAAACAAAATATGTTTTATTTTGTAAGCCCTGCCTCCTTTGCAAGCGAACATTAACAGCATGTTCGTTGTGATATCATTTGGCTGAGCAGACGTGTTAGCATTTTTCAGCTTTTGATCTTTTATTGTAACACAAAGATAAACTTGCAGTATATATTAAATACTGAAAGTTCTTACAATTAGTATGGGTAATCAAATGGTGACGAGTGAAATTAAGAAATAATGATTTAATTATTTCCTAATTTCACGAGTAAACAATTTAATTACCTTTTAATATCATAGGTGACAAATTACGCTCACAATCGTGGGTTTTTGACCTGTTTATTGCAACGCGAAATTTCGCGCCAAACGTTGCCATGGCAATTTTATAATTTCACATGTGAAATAACAAATTAACGTTGAAATTTTGCGCCAAAATTAAGGAGCAATTTGTCACCCATGTTGTTAATAAATCACAATCACCTGTTAGCGTATATTTAAACTGTTTTCAAGACAATCTGACAGTGCATTTCTTCCAATTTTCAAAAGGGAACGGAATTGTTGTATTTAGGAATTCTATTCTGGATTCAACAAGCCAGCGAGACCTCGTGCAGGCGGTATACTGGTATACACCTGTAGGCCCAATGCAAATTAAACATGGCCACCGTTAATTTTTGGCCCGAAGTACAAAGGGAAACATTATTGATCATTAGTCAAGTCAATACGAATCAGCTTGTTCGTATATCTAGGAAATTTCAGGGATGTTTAAATTGCCAAAACCATGAGGCTTAGCAGGCCACAGTGATCCTTTCAACCATTTAAATGAGTCACAACCTTTCTTAAGCCTACGGATAAATAGAGCCGCCTCTTCTCGTTCTCTTCGCAGGCTAAACCCTTTCAGCCTTTAGGACATGCATAGACACTGAAGGTAGTGCTACCTCTGTAAGTGTTGTAAGAAACGTGACCGGACTGTAGAAGACAGTTGCAGCAATTTTTGCATGAGTTCTATTTTTACGTTTCCATCAACTTTGGTGCATTTCAGATTCAACTGCGTGGAAACAACCAAGTTGCTAATCCAGAGGGGTGCAAACCCTGCTTTAGTATCAACCAATGGTAGCACGACATTGCACTTTGCAGCCCGCCGAGGGAATGACCAAGTGGCGGGACTTCTTGTGCGTCATGCCAAAGTTGACGTCAACTCAAAGGACTCTGCCCACATGACGCCACTACATTTGGCCTGTGTAAGTGGAAACGCCGCGATTTCAAAGATGCTTCTTGAACAAGGAGCTGACATAAGAGCTAAGTCCACCGAGCTCATGACTCCTCTTCATACAGCTGTATACAATGGGAACAGTGAGGTTGCTGCACTGATTTTGCAAACAGGTAAGTAAAAAGCACTATCTGAATGTTCACCCACGTGGTGGCTATCTGTGAGTACTAGTATTTGTTGGAAGGTATAACTAAGTCTACTTCTTTCTTGTGACTTGGATAAAGTGAAATGAATGAAGAAGCGTCATCAAGTCAAATAAGAAAAAGTATCCGCCCAATGGGGCCGCAACGAACCGTTTGGACGTTCTAACCACTGAGCCATGGCCACTTATACCCGTGGTCATAAACTGGATTCTGAAAAACTAAAACTGTTACATTTTACAATGAAATAGGCAACCCCCCCCCCCCCCTCCCTCCACCTTTGTTATGGTATCCCTGTTCAATTCCATTGTTAGTTGTATGCTACAAGGTTCTTTCCTAACTTGTTAATCGGAATAGGGGTGGACTAACTTCTATTAGTAGAAACTCAGCTGTGTTCTATTGGAAATCCTTGAATCTGGTTGGCTCTCCGACTGTTTTCTATTCGCCGATAGAAAACGATCGCGCGCGCGTTGCTATTTGAAGGCATGATTTTCTTGATTTTTCGCTTTAAAATACATAAAATGGTAGCTTTTGGAATGCAATCCTTTAGAGTTTCTACTAAAACAATAAGACTACTCGCCCTCGTTTTCTATGAGCGATAGTCAACTCGGCTGCGCCTCATTGACTATTCGCTCATAGAAAACTCGGGCTCGTAGTCTAATTGTTAATTAGATGATATCACGTTTAGATAGCGACTCAGTTGGCTTGGCATCTCGCTTTTGGGTTAGGTCAGATATTTGGGCGGCCATGCAACTTCATGTGAAGGGGCCTCAACCATACGATATAGTTTGGAGTCTCGGCCGGGTCACACAATAGCCTACTTACAATTCACTTTTTCCTTTCAGCAACTAAAGCAAGACAGGATATTACAGAGCTCGTCGAAGATCGGAACGCGTATAACAGCACAATTCTTCATCTGGCAGCAGGAACAAATGATCTCAACACGGCACAAGTTTGTCTTCAGAACGGCGCGGACATTAATGCGCGGAAAACTAATAACGAAACGCCACTGTACGTTGCAACGGTCAAAGGAAACTTACGAATGGTCGAGCTATTGGTCCTGAAAGGAGCTGATATGAATGCCAAGAACTCAGACTCTAAATCTGTCCTTCACAGGTAAATTTCGTAATTGTACTTTCACTTCAGTGTCACTACTGTACATGAAAAGTAGGTTCGTATCTCGGCAGGTCCACTAACCCAACGATGCCATCTCGGTCATCCACTGTCATCTTTGGCCGCAAGAAAAAAATTAATAGGGGACAGAGGGGACATTTCTAGTTCAGGATTTGGGATATGTCAATTCTACTAAAGTGACTAGTCTAACGGAAGTCTGAGAATTCAGTACAATGGTGAACCCCGATCTGATGTTTGGAAAGAAGACAAAATTTCGTCTGTTATGGTGGACCGAGTAGAGTTACGTTTTATCGATGAAAAAAAATTCCAAAAACAAAGAAAATTGTATTTAGCCTACGTCATAGCAAACAAACGTCCGTTTCAGAGCGAATATACAAATCACCTTTGTGGAATTGACATATCTCAGCCAAGGTATTTACGTCCTCTCATTTCCCTTGTTGGCCGGCATTGAATATTGATGACACGAATTAAATTCCTGGTCAAACCGAAACAAAAAAAGCCATGTAAAACAGTCCCGTATGTTGCGTTCCTTTGCCGGATCGGTACATAGCGCAACAAATCAAGGCAAGGAGAGCGAAAGTTTTGTTGAGACATGCACCAGACGTTAACTGGAAGTGAAGAAAAGTCGGGCTCAACTTTAGCTCTTTTAAAAATTTCAACTTTTTGGATGCGGCTAACAAAAGTTTCATGAAATGGTCAATTAACCGTTGTTCAATTTACTTAACAATAACTTCAACCATTAAACCATTTGATTTATGCTCCTGTCAGGGCAGCTGTATTCAACCGCGATGACATCATTTCTTTTCTCCTTGATCATGGCGTACATATTGACACACGTGATGCACAGAGCAGCACACCCTTTCTAGACGCTGTAGCCGCTGGCCAGACTAAATGTGCTCGACTTCTTCTCCAGAGGGGGGCTGACATTAAAGCGAGTGATATTTACATGAAGAACTGCATTCACATGGCAGTTGAAAATGAAAATTTGGAGACACTTCAAATGCTCCTAGAGGATAGGTCTGTTCTGTGGAATCTCTACAGACCTGATGTCCATGAGAGAGTTCCTTTACATTATGCTGCTATGATTAAAGATGTCAGGGTAAGTAGTCACAATTCAAAGTGTTGACTTTAAAATTGTGTGGGCAAAAGTGCACTGATAAATTATTCCCAACGTGTTTATTTGCCATAATTCGTACAATCCTCCCATGTGCGAAGCAAGCTAAGTTTTTCAATTCCATTTTCTGTGTGGTTTATTGGTTCATAAGCAATCAAAACGGAATCATACTCAAATGAAATAATCTGTCTTAGTTATTGTTCGTATTTTGCTCAATCCAGATAATGGACGCACTTTTGGATAAACAAACACGGTTCACATTCCATGATGAAACACAACAAACTCCTCTTCATGTTGCTGCTCAGTATGGAATGTACGAACAAGTGGAAGCACTGGCACGACGAGTGGCCTCTGGACTGAATGAACGGGATGAGCAAGGAAGAACCCCACTTCATAATGCTGTCATGAATGGACACAGGTACGCCCGCCCATGTTTAGGTTTAAAGGATGTGATCTGAATGGGGTAAAAAACTATGATGATTCATGCATACATTAGTTCTGTTTTTATTGGGCTTACCAAATGAACATATGAATATAGTTTTTATATCCTTTTTAGCTTTTTATTTAGGGAAACGTTACAAGGATAACCTCCAGTTTTCCCTTTTCAATATGTTTTTGTAATTATTATTATCTACGTCTTGAATAAATGTTATGTTATGTTATCAGAAACAGTTTCTTTACTGCAATCTGGATGGTATCAAGAAAATAGGTCATTATCACACACTAGTCGCCAGAAATTGGCGGAACGAAGTCAAAATTAGTTAACAGTAAAGTGTCACTACGTGTTTCTGCATTCAATTTTAGAAAAGTTTGTTACACTCTTTTGAAACTTGGTGCGGACGCAAGTAGCACAGACAACAACCGCTGGACACCGTTAATGTGGGCATCCAAGCTTGGCTGGGCAAAGTCGTGTCAAGAATTGCTAGAAATGCAAGCATCTCCAGATGACGTCAACATGGATGGAGACACTGCATTGCACATTGCCTGTAAACAAGGCCACGCAAACATTGTAAACTTGCTACTGGAAAGTGGAGCGAGTTTACATGTTTGCAACACACAGGGCCTTACCTGTTTAGAGGTTGCAGTCCGGGCGGGAAATAGCGAGGTAGCGATGGCTATGGTTAAACATGAAAGGTGTGTGACCGTTTTGTGAATTGAGCACTTTTATTAGCTCCACGTTCGTTTCCTGGGCCAAAGAAAGGAAATATAACCATGTTCAGCAATGCCTTCTTTCTATTCCTTTCTAAAGCAAGTCATTTGATGCCGTAGGAAAAATGTATCAGAGATCAAATATTGGTTCATTACGAAGCTTTATAATAGGGGGCATAATATATAGATTTAGCCAAGCCTAAAAGCGGAGCTCCGTATTTTTGCTGGTTCTTAATAATTTCTCTGAAATAAATAATACTTAAAAACGTGAACTCAAATTCCAGAATGACCATAAAAAGTTAAAAAATGCTGCCGGAAGAAAAAAATTCGACCTGAGCCCGCGATCAATGAAGAAAACTAATGCATGGTCAGCGGTCAACTTCCAAAAAACACGTTCTCTCGATGAGTTCTAACCTGAGCCCGCGATATGGTCATGTGATACTGGTCAGCGGATACCTCGATTTGACAGCTGTCAATTGACCATAAAATGGATGCCCTATAACAAAGATGTAAGCTGATAAGGCTGACAAGGTATTGACAAGGCATGGCTATGGCCGCCATGTTGCGCGACTCCGTCGTCGTCGTCGTGCGTACGCGTCCACGAGCAATACCGCTAGCCATGATAACCATGAGAAAATCAACTCATGGGTTTCGTTTTCTTTCCCATATGAGTATGGGGCTCCGCTTGGCGGCCCTTCGGGCCGCCGGAGCTCCGCTTTAATGAGCTTTATAATGAGGCATATTATCTACCAACTAGAATTCGAATGAGATTCAACCAGGTGGGCCACCACGTAAAAGTCTGAGGTAAGAGCCAGCCTATTGAACGATAGATACCATGAGCTTGTGCTTCCTGGATTATATTTGGAAAGATAGGTACCTCTTGGTCAAAATACTACCTTTTGGGGTTTTGGCCATATCGATGCTAATATACTTGCATATACCAACTTTTAAGATGAACTGATAAAAGAGTATTAGTGTAGCGCATTAGAATTAATGCTCCACAACTTTCGACATACCTAAACGGATGGTTCCAGTTGTTGTCTCACTTTTCTTTTTGACTCAACAGATGGCCTGAAATAATGGAACACAAAGACATGCAAGGACACACTCCTATGAAGCTGTTAATAGAACACTTTCCTGAAAGCGCCGAGCTGTTGATGGACCGTTGCGTAAAGCGATCGGAGATGTTAAGCTCCAACGACCCACAGTTCACAGTGACGTACGACTTCAGCCTTCTTGACCCAGGTCCCGACGACCCAGCTTTTGCACATGGAAGACGCTTCTTTGGACCGAGCACTATGGTCAAACACGAGCAGAAAAACCTGCTACTCCACCCACTGACTCAGGCGTTGTTGAATCAGAAATGGTCGACTTTTGGACGCTTTATTTACTACTTAAACTTTCTGTCGTATTTGATTTTTGTTGGTCTGTATTCGGCTTTTATAGTCACTGAAAGGGAAAAACAGAATTTTACTTCAACGTTTAAAGTGCAAGGGGAGGAGTGTTACTGGGAGGAAGATGACTACGTTAACGACAATGGCAGTCTGGTCACAGATTACGTCAAAATTTGTTATCCAGTGTCGAAGATTTACGACACCGAAACTGTGTTTAGCATAGGATTTTCGTATATAGTTTTTGGCTTTGCAATTGTCCATCTCGTCAAGGAGATTTTTCAAATGATAATTCAACGCTTTAAGTATTTTACGGAAATAACTAATCTACTGGAATGGGTGCTTTATGGTACTGCGTTTGCTTTTATGATACCTTATATCATGCCCGATGACATTACAGAAGAATTGTTCGGCCAAATGACAGATCCTTACTTTCTCTGGATAGTGGGATTAGTCTCGATATTCCTCTGTTACGTAAACTTGGTCCTGTTTCTCCGACGATTTCGTCTCTTTGGTATTTACGTCACCATGTTTCTAGAAGTCACTCAGACGGTTGTCAAGGTGTTGTTAGTCTTCCTTGTCTTCATCCTTGGGTTTGCCATTGTTTTCTTCATCCTCTTCAAAGAGCAGGTGAGATAAAAATGATATTAATGAAGAAGCTCCGTTATATAATCAAGTTTCGCACTTTGGACATCTCACTATTGTGGAAACCCTGTTACTACAGACAGGTCTCGAAGAACCGGCGACTCCCGAACTCCCGAAAAGTGATTTTGCTCAACGTAAATGAATTTTTCTGCTCAGTAAAGTAGATTGGGGATTTTAAGGAATTATATTCCATCATACACAAAAATAATTCTTTCAGTTTTCGCTTTATTTAGATGTCATTTTCTGACTTAGTTACTGAAAATTCGCTATTAATATTCTAAGATGTCACCGAGGCTTGGGGAAATGAAACAAAAGATTTTGCATCGAGGCTTAGGGATGAATAAATAATTTATTTTGTTTTATTCCCCCAAGCCTCTGCGCCATGTTAGAATTTTAATATATCGGTATTGGTCTATTATATCATCAGTTGGTCGTTGCCAAGCAACCTGAAATTCGTTTCGTCGATTTCACCACAGGACGCGTTTAGCAATCTCGGAAAAGCCTTTATCAAAGTGTCAGTGATGATGGTTGGAGAGTTAGAATTCGATGACACATTTATTGAGACTATTGGCAAGAACAGCACGTCGACTCGTCGACCACTCAACCCGTTTCCCGATGCAGCTTTTGTCTTCATCAGTTTGTTCCTGCTCCTTATGGCGATCATATTGATGAACCTGCTGGTATGTGTAGCACAGATAGGATAGTATTCCGTGTACTCGGTAATCATTTAGTAACGAATTATGATGACATTATAGACGCTGGTCGATCAATAGATCGATTGATTGATTAATTTGTGATTAATTTATGATAATTTATGATAGAGCTATATATTGCAAATGATCAACCACATCAATCATTTTGATTTCTCAATTAGTCATTTTGTTCTCACTTCTGCTGTCCAACACTTTCCCTGAGTTATCAACCAGAAAAGTGGTTATTTGATTTTAGTTATACCAATATTACAACTTACTCTCTTCCTTTAATTTTGTTCCATTTCATTGACTCTCGTATTTGAACAGCCAGACCAAAGTACTTGTGGATAAAAGCCTAAAAGCTATGGGAAGACTGGATCAAATGTGAAAATTGTAAATGTTGTTTATGTACGAAATATTAAAACTGCTAAAATACAACGCAGAGTCTAGTCTGTCCCAGGCTCTCGAATAGTCGAGGACGATCGAAGAAAGCGGGCGAGCGAGGAAATACACAGGCCCAGAGTCAAGAATTACGTCTCCGTTACGACACCATTTCGACACAATTCCTTCACCTAGCTACTTCACGCCAAGTGGCGCATAAGGCGTCAACACTTTGTCGCAACCAGCTCTGCTGGCCTATGCGAAACCATTTGCACAAAATTGAGTTGACTTGCATGAGAATCGGCTACCAGGTGAAAAGCATTTTCATATTCTCTACTTGCACAATCCCATAATACACCGCTTCTACCCCCAAAACAATTTGCATAGGCATTGTTTTAGATTTCCCTTGGGATATCTTCATGTCCCAGGAGAAATTGCAAACAATGATTATGCAAAATTTTGGGGGGTAAAAGAGGTGTATTATGGGATTTGTGCAAGTAGAGAATGAATGGTTTCGCCCCGGGGTATGGGGGAAGAGGGATACTCCCATTTATGGGCTATATAGGGTATAGCTCTTTGAGGTTTAGTCCATAGGGTATTATTTTTTCCCATTTTGGAATTGTTGCTGGTGCGATCCTCAGATAGGACAAATAGGGTACCTTAATTGTATCGTCTAAAATTCCCGTGCGTAAACGGCAAGTTAAACGAAAAAGAAATGGTCTGTTAAATTAACATTACAGTAACGAAATAAGGTTGACCCGTTTATACCAATTAGTTTACTTTTTGGCCTTGAATAGGGTGTAATTTCGCGGGTTTGGACCTTGAATAGGGTATCAAATTCCGTTTTCTTTATCCTTAATTTAATCTCAAGGTAATTACATGAAACGTAAAATATCTTTAAACCATACGAAACTAAACTAAAAATTGTTTCAGTTAAACGAATATATTTCCATTAGTTATAATTCTATAGAAGTTCATTAATTTTAGATATCATTGATAATTTTTACCGTAACCACAGTCCCTTTGCATTTAACTAGAAGGGGCAAACGTATTTGAATAATAAAGTTTAATTTAATTACCTACCTACACCTACCTAATTCCACACTCAAACGATTTGTCACATTCTGCCTACAGGTTGGTCTTGCTGTGGGGGACATTGATGCTATACAGCAGAATGCTACGCTAAAGAGATTGGCCATGCAGGTTGAGTTTGTAGCGGAGATTGAAGAAAGCTACCCGAGATTCATCACGCGGCGTGTGTACCACCCAACGGTGGTTATCAGGCCTAATCGTCCTACCAGATGGAAAAGGTGTGAGAAACCGTCCACTTTGAAATAAACCTATATTTTTCGCGTCATCGATTAAAGCCCCCAGCCAGTATGATGCTAGAGGGTGGTAAGGGGTTTTTGCAAGCGATCCTTGAAAGACCCATTTACCCGTGAAACGGTTGTTTTTCTCGTGAATATTGCATAGCTTTTTTTAAAAAAAAATAACTAACAAATACTATCTTTGAAACTGCGTGATCCACGTTTTCATTAACAAAATTATTACATTTGTATATCAGTTTTATGTGCTATGACACAGTACAAATACACTGAATCTACTATTTCAGGTTGATAGCTCTTCTTGGAATCAACAACTATTCAAGGTTCGACTTTGGACTTCCAGGTAACGAGAACGATACAGGTTTATCTGAGTACACAGAAGTTCGAAAGCAGCTTGACAAAACTAAAAAGCGCGTCAAAACGTTGGTTAATGTGATCGAGGCTCAGAACGCATTGTTGCGAAGATTGGCTAGAAAAATTGATCCCGAAGCTGAGATGGATGCACGAAGCCTGGACCAGATAACGCCTAATATGGCAGAGGAGCCGGCAGCTTTGGCCCAAGACTTCTTCGATGGACAAATGCCCGCGGAGACCACTGGGGAAGGGCAGCAAATAACAGCGTGCTAGTCGGAAGAATCGGAAGAAATGTTGATTGACACGGGTATTTTATGGAGCGAAATCCTCTTTGAAATCTCTGAAATCTCTGAAACTTTCACTTCTCATTTCGGGATTCTTTTGAGGTTAAAATCTTGTTGTTGCTGCTATTTTTTTAATTTCGATTTCGAAAGTTCAACTTATCGTCTTCAGGGCTTCATTGCAAATAAGGTTCCGTCTTATTGATTCTTCGAAGAAGATTCTTGTTTCTAGTCCTGAAGAAAAGTTAAACTAAGAGTCCTGACGGGGGTTATCAAATCCCATTTCCCAGCCCAAATTTTGCCCAAATCCCAGCCCCATTCCCATGTTTTGCTTCTAAATTCCCCAGTCCCAGTAACCCAAATCCTCCCTTTCCAGTAAAAAATTGGAAAATTTTAGTTTCAAATTTACCCCAACAGGCCCCTCTAAACTTAACGCAGATTTTAAACTCAGATTTTATCTTCACAAGAATCCCCAAGAGTCAAAATCGTTCAGTCTTGTTTTACTCTGAAGTAGCTGTCCTATTAGATTTCATTGTTCCATGCTTTGCAATTATTGTAGAGAATCTATCACACGATAGTGAAGACACAAAAGCCTTTGGCACTAAATGCATTATTGAGTTTATAATTCTTTGTGCCATAGTCAAAAAGGATTCAATTAGCAATTGCTGTAGAATTTTATTTATTAGCGGTTATTTAATAGCATTTTTTCTCACCCACTTTTTGATTGATAATATCCTTGGCGCAGTTTCTGTAATCTCTGCCATAAGAGCATTGCGCTTCCTCTCAAGTATTCAGTTCATTTTTGTTAGATGAGCTTTTTTGGTGAGAATACTTTGGTTAGGTTTCTGCATTTTCTTTTAAATTTAGGTGTAGATTCTAAGATGAACTTTCATTGTGCCAAATTTGAATTTGACAAACGTCAGTTATTAACTTCCATGAAGAAACAATTTCAATAATTAATTAATTAACATGTTTTAAACGTGTTTTAGCTTTGGGCTGTAAGTCCAGAGATAAGGTTTACTTGCAGATACCATGATTCCCAGCAGACACGTTTCTAGGGAACTGATTGTAGAGCGTTCCCATAGGCCTTACATGACAAGGACCGGGACCAGATTAGACATCCATGATGTTTTACATAACGTAGTAATGACCGGTTGCTTCCGGTTAGTTCCACTCCAGTTTGCTTGCGGTTAGCTTTCACTTTGTGGTTTGAGCAAAAATGTACTATATACAATTTTGCTAGTAGCAAAAATCTTTTTATTTCTTTTTATTCTTTTTTTTTATTTCTTTTTATTTGAAATATAATAAAACTATAATATAATAAAACTAAGCACGTGTGTAATCTGGTTCAGGTCCTTGTCTTTTGCTTTCATATAACGTTCGACGGCAGCCATATTGGTATTCAAAAACAAAGTGACGACGGTCAAATCAATCCTCAAGGAATTGAACTCTATTTTTATACAAAAATTGTCTCATGTTTCAGTAATCCAACATGGCCGCTTGTCATGTGAGCAGGGTTCGTTCGGATCCTAGAAAACCTGGAAAGTCCTGGAATTTTATTACGGCATTTTCCAGGACTGGAAAGGCCTTGAAAAAGATTACAGGTCCTGGAAAGTCCTGGAAATCTGTTAAAATCAAGAAATGGATTTTTTTGAACTAACTTAAAAAGAAATGCGAGGCTTGCAGTTGGGAGAATTTATATTGGGCTCTTGGAAGAAAAAGGGTTTAATGTGAATTTTGGAGTCCTGGAAAATTCGATATTCGAGTCCTGGCAAAAGGCCTAGAAATTTGTCTGTGAAAAGGGGTACGAACCCTGTGTGACTGGAAACGCTCTGTTGGTAATGCACAAGTTAATACCCTTGCAGTGGCGGATCTAGGAATATTTTTTTTTCTCATTACTTTTATGAGCCGACGAACCAAAATGGGGGTGGATCCACCCCTGCTTTGTAGCCTTGTAAATAATGCAAATAGCCAGGCCGCGTGTTGATGTTCGAGTGCGTCACTTGTTTTAATTGTTTTCTTAGATTTTTCAAATTTTAAATTTTCGATTGCATAAGATTTCTAATATTTGGTGCAAATGTCACCTAATAGATGGTTTTGAGTTTTATAATTCACGCAGTAAGATTTCACTTACTGTACCCAGACAATTTCCTAAATTTCCATGCCATCGAAAATGGAGGATTTCAGATTCGAAGGCGTGGCTGACAAAGGTATATTAACTTATTGCATTTCAAAGGTACAAATTAGAACGATTTACTAAATCGAGCAAACATAATTTTCTCTTAGATCTGGGCATATATAGTTTTGGATTTTTTCTATTTCAGAAACGATATTTTTGTAAAACTAGTTCTTGGTTTTTAGAAAATAATTATAAAGGGCAAAGCCCCATTTGAAAGAAACTACCTATTGGAAGTTGACTCAAAAAGATTAAGAAAGTCAAAGGAGCTAGGCATGAGACGAGATGTTGAGTTATTTTTCCGGTAAACAAATAAAATTAGGTTTCTACAATGACTACCTTTTTATGGGATTCTCGAGGACAGAAAAAAATGCTCAACTTTTTTATAACAACCGGTGTACAAATTTGGAACTCGATTCCGCTCCCAATAAGAAGGCGTTGCCGACATAGTTTTCGGAATGCGATTGAGAGTTGCTAAAAGTCTGCAGTCTAAAGATAACTTAATGTTAAAGTCCCTCGTCTTACAGAGCTTTTCTCTGCTCTATCATTGCTTCCGTTCATTTAAGCGAATCTTGTTAATTCTCTTCCATAAATCGTTTTGATGTTGTTCTTCTATTATTTATTGTCTTTCTTTGCTACACCATTGAGTTTTTTTGGTGAGTGATTTATTGTTATTCAATTACTTTAAGTATATGAAATAATTCATATATGAACTGCGGGTTTCGATGAAAGCGGGAAGTGATATATATCATCGCAGTGAATTTCCAATTGAGCTGCCAATGTGTGGCTCCATAGCTCAGTTGGTAGAGCATCGCACCGGTATTCGCGGAGGTCATGCACGGGTTCGAATCCCGTTGAAGTCCTGAATTTTTTTCAATCTTTTTATTCTAATTCTTAAATTGGAAATTCACTGCGATTATCACTCCTCACTTTCATCAATTACCTTTTCATTTTTTTCCTTTTTCTGTTCTATGTAATTATAGTCGCTATGAAGTCTATTTCTTTTTATAACTATTAACTGTAAAATATCATTGATCATCTTGCCCCGCCAACGAATAGCAATCATGCTAATTGTGTGGGCAAAGAAGTGTACATTTTTGTAACCCCGTCGATTGTAATGAGGTTTGTTGTTTTGTTTTGTTGTTGTTGTTTCTTTGTTTTTTCGGGGCATGGTTGTTAGTCCTGCACCCAACCAGCGACCTGGAGGACCAGGGGGGTCACTCTTTGTCTAGTCTCTTTGACCTGTTAGTCATGGGCGACCCTAACAGGAGTGCAAGACTCCAGCTGACATAGCTCTAGGGGTCATCGAGACACTCAAACTGCCCCACTACGATAAAGTGGTGATGCCATTCGGAGCAGGCCTTGTATGCCTTATGGCCTTATGCGACTTCAAAATATATAGTACTCAATTGAGAAACAAGGATGGTTACTGATGAAGGGTTTTAGACTGAGCTTAGCCACCTTGAATGAACTCATCTTTGGTAGTGTATACAACTGCCTTCAAAGTAAAGGAAACTCTGATTTTGACAGTTTAACAAAAATGAAGAAAACTCTCAGGGGTGATAAGAAACTGATACCAGCCAAAGATGCGGATTGCAGTTGGATAACTTGTTATTGGCGAACTTGAAACATTGAGGCTAAACCTTTTCTGAATGTGTGAAAGGCCGAATTTGAGAGGGATTACGCACGACAAACGAAAACTTGCAACTAATCGCAACGGTTCTTCAAACTTGTCTTTCCCCTTAATAACTCTTGTTCGGGAAAAAAGAAACGTCTGTTGTGCTCTGATCTTTGGTCTTAATCGCTTTCAGACGCACCCGAGATCTCAGGGCAACGTTTTACCCTAAGCGAATTCCTCAAATTCGTGTATGAATGTATGTATGTATGTATTAGTCAACAGACGGTCGGTTTAAATCAATCTTGACAGAGGTAACTAGGTGGCCACACTACGGTGTTTCAAATAAGAGCACTAATAGATGTCTTTTTTGCTGGTAACTAAAAACAACTCGAGTGGCTGTAATTAATTCACAGTCATATAAGGTGGTCGTATAAACAAGGCGGGCATAAGGAAGAGCCCAATTGCATATTAATGCATTTGTGTTATGTTGCCGTGTTTTGTTGAACTATGTTATATTATTGGTTATTTGTTCCAGTTCAACGCCTTTATAGATTGAGAAATTTTACACTCCATACGAGGTAGTCTATTAACCGCAACGTCGGTTCGTAAGCGAAGTACATGGAAGTACAATTGCACCGCCTTATGTCTTTTCGATTTCGAATATCACCCATTTCGCGTCAGGTGTAGATATTCCTAAACAATGAATTCTAAGAAGGCAAAAGCACTTACATCGAACAGTTACAAAGATTCCCCGTTACTGGGTCGACACAATACCGCTATGAGCAACGCGGACTTGATGGATTTCAACCTTGAACTTATCCCATTGAAGTTTGTGGCTTCATCCACTCGGTCGCAGCAAACCCGTGAAATCATACAAGATGGAGTCGTGAGTGAACTGAAAGAATACCTCTCGGATAGCAACAACATAAAAACAATGAACACTATTGATGAAGACGGCCTCTCTTTACTACACATCGCGGCACGATGGAATCGGGCCGAGATGACGCAAATGTTGATCGATCATGGGTCACAGGTGGACATTCGTTTGAAAGATTGTTCTACTCCTTTGCATGTTGCAGCAAGGTAAGATGAAGGCGGCGATGCATATTCTCTTATTTAATTACACGTATACAAAATTGAACGAGAGAGAAATACTCAGGGTGATCGAAACTTAAAGTAATTTCAGCTTGGCCCAGTAATTGGCATTACTTAACTGTCGACAAATTGACCGAAAGTGGTTGCGGGGCATGTCTTTCACAAGCTTGCCTTCAACTTAAATTTAAGGATTTGATTGCTTTCGTTAAAAGTGTATGTCGTCTGGGCAGAATTTGTGATTGCATACACAGCACGCACTCACAAAATGCTTTATGTCCAGTACTGCCAATGTACCCATTTCATTACAAGTGAATTCGTTAACCAATAAAGGGATTTAATATCACGTAATGCGAGCAAACGCAAAAATTGGAGCAAACACGTAGCATAAATTATAACGTTTTACCATTCAAAACAATATTACTTTTGCTCATTGTTCATCTGTGTTCACCATTTCAAAGAAGTATGAGTTTTGATATACGAAAAGTACAGTATTAATTCCCAGGCCAATAAGAGCTTTGTTAACAAAATTATAGTTGCTACATGACAAGTCGAACAGCGACATTTTCGTTTGATGTTGATTCTAGCTGCCCGCAGTGAAACACATTTCAAAGAAAAACAATATTGTGTTATGCTATTTTCATTGCTGATGCTGTGAACAGGTGTCACGTAGAATAGTGATGTCACGTTATGATCAACCAGTTTTTAGCGATGTACGTACAAAATCAGTTTTTAATTAAAGCAAATGTTATCAACATAGTAGTTTAATAAGGTAAACATATTGGCGTCAAATAGATAATACTTATTAAACGGGCCAACCTGGTGATTTTGATACCGACTGATTTGACCGTCCATCCGAACAACCGCAGATTGCGACGAAACGAACGAATATATTGAACGAACCAACGAACAAATGTACGAACAACCCACCGAACGAAGAAGCGAAGTAGTGGATGGATTAATGGATGGACGGACTGACGAACGGGTGGACGTACGGACCACGAACGGAAGGAAGGACGAACGAACGATCGAATGAAAGAAAGAAGGAAAGAAGGAATCAGTGAGTGAACGGACAGACGAACGAGCGAGTGAGCGAAAGGACGAGCGAATGAACGAAAGGACATACGGATTGACGGGCAAACAAGCGGGCGGATAAACGCTTGCTGGCTTAAGGTGGCTAACTTCTTTGGTATTCTATTACAGCTAGGCCGATGATGCAGATAAAAAACGTTTAGTGCAAACTTGTAGAGTATTTACCAGTAAACAGATTCAGGTAAAAATGGAGACAAATTTTATTGTCATGGCAACATATAAGAGACTAAAGCTGCCATATATTTGACCTTTGCAGGCTAATAACTTAAAAACTACTTGGTCAAAGTTTTTCACATATTTCTGTTGGATAGATAAAAGGAACATTTTTGCAAATTTTCAAAAAATTCTGTCAATAGGTTTCTCAGCTACGTTATTTTCTCATTAATTTAAGGTGCCTCTAAAAGAATTTTTTAAAAGTTTGTAAAAATGTTCTTTTTATCGATCCAAAATGTTTCTTGTTTCTATATATTTTACAAAAAAAATTGAAAAGAGTGATTTTTCCCTTGAAGGTTTAACTGCCCTGCAGCTGCCAAAGTTCTACTGAACGCGGGCGCGAAACCACCGCTTGTCGACACATTAAACAACAACGCCCTACATCACGCTGTGCGCAGGCGTAACAAGGACATGGTAGATTTGTTGGTTTGTGATACGGATATTGACATCAACGCTAAGACGCAAGTTGGAATGACGGTTCTACATCTCGTGTGTACGAACGGAGATGTTGAAATATGTCGCACCTTGCTACGACATGGCGCAGACATTCAAGCGAAGACCGAAGATTATAGCACTCCGTTGCATACGGCTATATTCAGTTGTAACACGGATCTAGCAGAGCTCCTTATTAAACAGGGTTAGTTAGGAAATGTTACGTATTGTTTTTCAAGTTTTCCCGTTTCCCGTCACCTTAGTAATTCTCCTTCCCATCCTCTCCATTCCTGCACCTGAAGATTTTCCAGTCTTCTTTACTCGCAGGCTCCCTGACCCCGCTGCAAACCTCCCTCCTAAACTTTTCGAGAGCCCTGATCTTCCCCTAATAGTCATTAAAGTTCACTAATAAGCCACTTCCGAGTTGTCTTTGACCTCTGTTTGAAAACTAGCCCCGGTGCACAACCTTTCATTTGCAAATAAGTTTGACTTGCACGTAAAGTCGAACTCATTTCCATATGAAAGTACTTGAGCGCGCGCTTTGAAAGTGAGGTAAGGTATCTCGGAAATGACACTAATTTGCTTTAAGAGAAATTGGTTTTCTACTTTTACGAGAACATGTATATCCCAATAAAGTACTTAACTGAAGCTGCTTCGGTAAGGCTCAAAATCTTCCATTCGTTTACATTATAACTTAGCCAAATGGACTTACGTCATTTGATCATGATGAAGTAATCTGTTCTCTTCTTCTCAGCCGCCTCACAACTCATCAATGTAGAAGAATATGTAAACGAACCAGACTTGGACCAGGACCGCGCGCTACACTTGGCCGCGGAGACTGGAAACGTGAAGTCGGCTGAGCTTTGTCTTCAGCACGGCGCGTACGTGAACGCACAAAGGGCCACATTGATGACTCCACTTCATATAGCATCCATGAAAGGTGACTTGGAAATAGTTGAGCTACTGTGCAGGAAAGGAGCTGACTTGCACTTGAAAGACAACGAAAAGCAAACACCATTGCACAGGTTCGTACTTATGTTAAAGGGCTACGTCACGATATTTTGAGATATTTTTTGCAACGAACCAAATTACCCATAAAACGTAGGAAAACTAAAACTAATGGTTTACTAAGGAAGAAAATCACCAAAGAGGTGATACTAAACCAAAAAGGAACAAGGATGGTTGAGGATGGACAAGGTTGAGGCGGATTACAAATGATGAAATGATGAAAAATTTAGACTAAATCTTTAAAAAGGCACAAACCGTGACGGTACAGGCCATGGGTCATGTGAATCAGATTCCACAGTCTTTCCACCGTAGGCCCCACCCACTTGACTGATGCTTTATATTCAATTTGTAGTGTATTCAGGTAAAGACACTGCGATGAGCCTCATCCAAGCACTGTCAGATTCCACAGTCTTTCCACCGTAGGCCCCACCCATTTGACTGATGCTTTATATTCAATTTGTAATGTATTCAGGTAAAGACACTGCGATGAGCCTCATCCTGAACCAGTAACAAATATTCATTTCAAAAGCTTTGAATGTTTTTTTAAAAAGAACCTTGAAAATTTAAGAAGCATTTATGATTTTCTCTCCGTTTTTTCTTCTCTTTGATTTTTTTTCTTGGCGTGCACTTCATGGGTGGATTGATTATCATAACAGGGTCTGTACTCTTTTGAGCTTTTGAAATTCCATGACTTATCCAAATTTTCCATGATCTAAATTTGAGCATTTACTAGGAAACCATCTTTCATTTTGGGTACGTTTTTACTACTTTCTTAATGAAAAAACCTAATTGATTTTGAACTTTTTGAATAAATAGAATTTTCCATGACTTTCCATGACCACTTAAATTCCATGACTTTCCAGGCCTGGAAATTGAAATTCTAAAATTCCAAGACTTTCCAGGTTTTCCATGACCTGTACAAAGCCTGCATAAGTATACTGAGTCATACACCAAATGTTATTTAATATTAAAACCAAATTTGCATCTTTGGTTGGTTAAAGGGTTTAGTCAACATCAATAATGACAGTTTTGGTAACTCTAGTAACTTATCATTAAAATAGCCTTCAAATCAAAGCAAACATTGAAATAATGGGTTTACCTCGGTTTAAAAACCTGTGACTTGTTTGTCTATTCTATATCGTTTCGAGGTTCTTTGTTGTCTTGTTTGTTCTTTGTTTTACGTCACTTGTGAGTTTCACAGGTTTTTACATCGAGGATGAGCCGAAATAATAGTTTTCTAAGATAGGAAAACACAAACGAGGTAACATTAAACTGAGAAGAAACAAATATGTATTCGCGAATTAGGAAGCTTGAGAAGGATTATAAATTGACAATTTTGAAAATTTTAACCAAATTTTTCAGGATGTGTCGCCCGTGACAAATTAAACCAGGTCCAACAACAGGGAATGTATGACTGTCTCGTTCCACTTTATTAAACAATTATTCACCGAAGGGGAAGTGAGCGCCGGCATCGGCGAATAATTGTTTTAACATAATTTTCAGAGGTGATTGCCAAGAACTGCCAAATAACGAAAGGAAACACGGAAACAATATGCACAACAAGTTCCGCATCTAGGCCGCGTTAAAATGAACAACAGTACGAAAAAAAATTGAGTTGGTACCTTTGTCTGATCAGATCTATGATGACTTCCTTGGCTTTCGCGCTGTTTCCAATTCTAAAACGCCTTAGATACCACTTCTTGCAAATGTTTTGGTCCAAAGGCTTCGGTACTCATTTTCCAAAATCCCCAAAGCTTAAAATATCCCAGAGCTAAAGTGAAGTCTTTCGAAAAGGCAATAATTTCATTCAGCAACAACTGTCCGCCACGTTTACTTGTCTGGTGACAAAGACGGCATGACTTAGTGACCAAGCCTTGAAATACTATCCTCTCGCGTGGCGATACAGACAATTTTGCCTTGCCCGAATTTTTCTTGCTGCCCAAAAGATCTGAGTTTCCCAAAATTTGGGGGCTGTACTCTATTTCTTATAACCTCTTAGTTCTTTTCATATTTTTTTATTGTCTATTCTTATCTTATCACACAGAGCAGCAAACGAAAATCGAATCAACGTCATCAAGCTTCTCCTTAGTCTGGGCGCCCAAATCGACATCAAAGCCAACGACAATCGCACGCCTTTCCTCATGGCAGTAGCCGCTGGTAGCGTGGAAAGCGCGCGACTTTTCCTCGTATCAGGAGCGGATGTCCACGCATGCACCTCAGATATGAGAAACTGCTTACACCTGGCGGTTGATAACGGGCACTTGGAAATGCTTCAACTTCTTTTGGAAAATAAAAAAGCTTCTGAAAATCTTTACAAGTCCGACGCATTTGAAAGAGTGCCTTTGCACAACGCTGCTATCTCGCCGAATATTAAGGTATCTATGCTAATATTGTGTTTTCAAGTTGAGGTATCAATCTAAACGTACGTACAGATTAAGTTTTCAGTAAGAGTGCTCGTTATACTTTAAAATGCATTCTGATTTGCTGTAGTTCGCTATTAAAGGGCCCTAGTCAGCCACACCTTTGTCATTGTTTACATGTGTACATTGTTTAATCTTAGCATTTTGATATCGTTCTCATTGTGTAAAGAACTGCGTTTTTATTATTAATTTTCAGATTCTGGAACTTCTATTAACCAAGTACACGCGAGTGTCCTTCCAAGACCAATCCCAAAAGACACCTTTGCATCTCGCGGCTCAGGGTGGCCGATCCACTCACGTGGAGGCCTTGGGGAAAGTGATGGCTGGCATAAATGAAAGAGATGACCAAGGCAGGACGCCTATACACCTTGCAGCGTTGAAAGGAAACAGGTAAGAGAACATAACGAAATGAATTTATAAGAGAAAGAGAAGAAAGAGAACATCATTGATCCAATTTCTACCTGAGACTATCCATTTCCTGCCTGCAGTCAACTCTCTCTAAAACGGGACACCATCGGGACCGACATGAACTGTTCGTCTTAGAGAAGTGTCCGGAATGTAGACAGTTTGGATATAGTAAAATGATTAAAAGGCGGCACACACTTCCCCATCACCCAGAATTTCCTGGGCTTGTAGTACATTACGCACAGATACATCTAAGAGTTCGATTCAAGCATTTCTTTTTCGATCGCTATATAGCTCGTTGAATTGTACACGTCTTCTTCGACAAACAATTCATCAATCCTTGTAATTTCAACGATTTAGTTGCTTTCTTTTCTCTTGGCGTTGTAGTAGTGACATTTTCGACCAAGTTAGGTCAAAATCCCTTCAATGTACGTACTCCTTGCATAAATTAATTTAACAGGAAGACCTGCCAGGTGCTTACTCGGCTTGGTTCTGACGTCAACACACGAGACAACGATCGCTGGACGCCGCTAATGTGGGCCGCTAGATCAGGCTGCCATAAAACCTGCCAGGAACTCCTGAAAAGACAAGCTGCTCTTGAACATGTGAACAACTCTGGTAATACACCATTGCATATTGCATCCTCCTATGGCAATGTCAGCGTCGTGGAGCTGTTACTAAATTCTGGCGCCAACGTGTGCATTCGAAATAACCTAGGGCAGACCTGTTTGGATGTAGCAGTGCATTCTGGGGCAGGGGACGTTGCTCTGGCGATTGCCAAGCACAAGAGGTTGGTATGGAAAAGCTCGTGCGCGATAGTGTCCATGTTAAATGTCCATGTGACGTTTTCATGTGAAATAAAGTAAGACAGACTTCACGAGCGTCAGGGAATTTGCTTTGATTGCCTTGAGCCATTTAATATTTGTTCTAGGGATTTATTTCTGTATAATACAGTTTTGCCATTCTCAAGACACTCGCCAGAGTTAAAGAAGTATGCTAAAATGCTTCACTCGCTTGGCACAAGCTAGCGATAGGGCTCAACGAGCTGCTGACGGTTCTGCATGTGAAATAAAGTACGACAGACTTCACGAGCGTCAGGGAAATGCTGTGATTGCCTTGAGCCATTTAATATTTGTTCTAGGAATTTACTTCTGTATGATGCAGTATTGGCATTCTCAAGACACTCGCAAGAATTAGAGAAGTATGCTAAATTGCTTTACTCGCCTGGCACAAGCTACTGACAGGGATCAATCAACTGCTAACGGTCCTGCATGGGGAACCGGGAAACTGAGAAATGGTAATTAACACATTCAGTTATTTGCATTCACTTTCCTTTTTTACTAGGAGTCCAGAAATTCTGGAATGTCGAAACGTAAACAACGAACCACCGATGAAAATCCTAATAGAACATTTTCCTGAAGCTGCTTCCCTTGTAATGGATCAATGCATCAAACGCTCGTCTCACATTCAAACCGATCCCAGCTACACCGAGTTCTATGATTTTCATCTACTTGACCCGGGACCTGACGATGAGACCAACCTCGCAGGAAGCCGCTTCTTTGGTCCCAGAACAATGGTGAAATTTAATCGCGAACGTCTTCTCCTGCATCCCTTGACGCAGAAACTCTTAGATGTCAAATGGGCTTCGTTCGGGAGGTACATATACTACTTCAATCTTCTGACCTACTTAATTTTCCTGGTCACATACAGCATATTTATAGTCACGGAGAGAGGTGTTCAAGATTTCAATCCACGTAAATCGGATAATGAAACCGAGAAGCGTGTTTCAGTGACGGAGATTTTCACCAGATCGACTGCGTTTAACGGAGGCGTGTTGTTCGTTGCTATGATCTTCGCAATTGCCCACATTGCGAAAGAAATTTTTCAGCTTGTCGTTCAACGGAGGCGCTACTTCCACGATGCTTCTAACTTAACAGATTGGGCTCTGTACTTATCTACTCTTTGTTTTATGATGCCGTACGTGCTGACACCAAATCAGTTAGAGAGTGCCTTTGGCAGCCTGAAAAATCCGCGCAATTTATGGATCGCTGGAATCGTCTCCATCTTCTTGTGCTATGTCAATGTGATTCTATTCTTGAGGCGATTTAAGCCCTTTGGCATTTACGTGTCCATGTTTCTCGAGGTCTTCAAGACGGTGGCGAGAGTATTTTTGGTCTTCTTCATATTTATCATCGCATTCGCAATTGTGTTCTTCATTCTCTTTAAAGAACAGGTACGAATTGTTTGTTGTCGGGAATGCGGGTGTCCGTTTCGTGAACGGTCGATGCCATATTTTCGACACTTAGAATTTTTTTGGCCATCGTCGAATTTTTCCCATAAAAAAGAAAGAAAAATTGTTCGTCAATGACCAGAATCGAACCCTGAACCTCTAACACGCAATCATTCCTATCTCACCATTACGCTACCCGGCTGATCCGCCAAATCCCTAAAAAATTTCACTGTAAAATATGACTTTCTTAGTCTATTTTACTTATGGTATTTCCCTACCCAACAAATAAAGCTAACCGCAAGCAAACCAATGTGAAATTGAACAATTAAGCATTTGGTAAGTGTGTATTAGTCTATCACCAAATTATAACCAGTTTCTACCTAGTTCAGGCCTAGAGCAGATATAGCATCATCCATTCCGAAAAGCTTGGTTACCAATTATAGCATCGACTGTTTACGAAACGGAAATCAGCGTAGGGAACTAGCCCACTTAGAGGTAGTTTCACATGCATATTCGTCATAGCACTTTTGATGAAATCTTTCGAAGACTCTTTTAGGCCCAAAAGTTAATATATTAAGGTGTGCGCATGCAGGGGAAACTTGTTGCTAAGAGTGATTTTGAAGCGTTCTGTAAGGTTAGATGGAAAAATATGTTATGTAGGGATCACAGATAACAAATACTATCCCCATACATTAACAGTTATCCGAGGGTCTCAATGGGGTTAACCGTTAGCCGTAAAATGGCCAAACATTTAACCGTTAGGCGTAAAAATGAAAGAATTTTGACCGTTACCCGTAAAAAATGTTAACCGTAAAAAATCTAAATACAAAAGTAAAGGCCTCGAGAACTTTTTTTGTGTCTGATGTGTTGTGCGTTTATGTGTTCTGGTAGCGAGAAAGATCGAAACCGGACGTGTCATAAGTGTCTGTATAACTTGTCGCATATGTCGCGTCGTTGCGCGAGTTGACAGACGTTTTGACCGCTCTTGTATTTTACGAGTGTACACACGCACAAAAAAATACTTTTTTTTATCTCAAAATGGTCCAAAGACTTTCAGTATGTTTTACGACAATGGAAATTAATATTTAACTTCTTAAAACAATAGCAATTATTTTTTAACTTCTCCTGTTAACCGTAATGGAACAAAATTAACCGTTAGCCGTAAAAAAGCCAAAAAGTTAACCGTTAACCGTAAAAGCCACTACCCCATTGAGACCCTCTTATCCTGCGAAATTGCGAGGAATATCTTTTGATACTTATATCGAAAGATATCTGTCGGATAACAATTGCTGTATGACCACATATTGGCAACGTGACAATTTGTTAAATAATAGATATGAGTATGGTGACAATATAATGTGGTTGAACAAACATTAAACATATCCGTCTACTAAAAGCGTTGGATTAAAATAAATAGCTGCCCCCTTTTCACACGTTTAACTGTTAACCCGTTTTGTACGAGGTTGCTCTGTCAAACCTCTATATATGGTTAACGAAAAGATAAGAGACTCCCTCATGGGCCTTAATCACTCGGCGCCCATGTTGAGTCCCTAGGGATTCACGCGTCAACTCGTTCCCAAACATTTCAACTCGAGGCTCGGGGTACGAAATCTATTGTCTATGGCCGATATGGCCGCCGTGTGATTAACGCCCATTGTTCGTTAAAGTTTGCCCGAATCTCTATTCCAGGGGCAAATTTTGGGTCATGACTGGGTCATAGCTACCGGGGTTTAAATTGTGAGTATTGCTACTCCCCTGGATGGGATGCTGGTCCATCGCAGGTCACTCACAGCGTTCTGCTAGGCTGCCTCAACAATTCGCCTGTACCCGCTATATTTCTGGATGGAGAGAGGTACTGTGAGAGTAAAGTGTCGTGTCCAAGAACACAAAGCAATGGCTCGAGCCCGGACAGTTCGATCAGGAGTCCATGGCCAGCGCATGCGCACTAACCATTAGGCCACGGTGCCTCTAAAGTGTAAGGCGAAATTACCGGTAAGAAGTATAAAGTGGTCAAACGTCTTGTAATATGTTTATTCTCAATTGCTTTGCAGGACGCGTTCAAAAACCTTGGTTTCGCGATTGTCAAAGTGTCCGTAATGATGATCGGCGAGTATGAGTACGTCACGACTTTTATCGACACTATCAACAGCAGTAACGATGTAACAAGAAACCCTCTCAATCCATTTCCAGAGATTGCCTTAACGTTCATCTTCGCGTTTTTGTTTCTAATGTCGATAATCCTCATGAATCTTCTGGTATGTAATTGCTTCATCTTTTGTTCAATAACTTATCACCCGTTTTAGAATGCTCGATTGTTTTGTATATGCTAAACCTGGTAAGCATATTTAATTCTGACTCCCCATCGACCATGACTTGCATTTTGCATCAAGCGTTTCGAGTGGTGGTATTACCTAAACATATGTTATGAGCAAAAATTGGACTTCAAAAGGAAATCTCGATTTCCTTCCAATACAGGATTAGAAATGCGTTCTATCGAACGCAATTAGCACAACTTATCTTTAAATTGACATAAACGCACTTTGCGATCTGGGTCATTTTTATTACTTTGTGATCAATTGAAGAGCTCATTTTCTTTCATTTATAATTTTTAAGCTGTGACTCTATTTGACTAAATAAGAACCTGCTTTTAAATTCTAGCCTAAACAGGTTCTTATGTACGGGCTTTTGCTATATTAGACGACATGGGTTTTGTGGACTGATTGTGCTGCATTTATATCATTCACTTCAATATTAGGTTGGTTTGGCTGTTGGAGATATCGAGTCTGTGCAGAGAACGGCCACTCTTGAGCGAATGGCAATGCAGGTTTCTTTTGTGGATGAGGTTGAGAACAAGTACCCAAGATTCATCACGCGCAGAATCTATAATCCGTTACTTGAGCTGAAACCAAACGCGTACAAAGGAAAACTTTGGTTAGTCTTCATATTTTTGCGGGAGGCGCGGCACGTGTCCGCTTTTTCCGGCTTCAACTAGCTAAAATTTATCTTACAAGGCCTCATTTTGACTTTTGCCCGAAACGCTTGTTGCGTTCGACGTTAGGAGAACGCTTCGTAATCTTTGGGGATCCTGTGGTCGATGGGATACCTGTGCATGCCAGGCGTGAAGATTCGAGATTTTTGGTTACTTGGACGGGCGATGTTCAAAATCTGCGCCATTTTGAATAATTATTAAGCGCGCGCACGAATTTTAAGCCCAATAGCCGGCCAAAGAAATTGCGGGCTCACCTGGTGGACATGCGCACACAACTATTTTTTACGTCATAAACAATTGTCATATGGCAATCACGTGCATCACTGGTTCCATCAAGGTCAACTAGATGATTACACGGGAATATTTGAGTTCGGCAAAAGAATGAACTTTGGAGTTGTTTTCGAAGCGGGTTTTATCACTGAGCTGATGATTCTGCTAAACTTTTCGGTCAATGCCGTTCAAATCGAGCTGGAACTTCGTAGAAACACACAAATAAAGACCAGGTAACATTTGTGCCGTGAGAAGTTTACCCGTGCGTTTGAGTCTATTTACATATTTGTAGTTTAACCTCTTTCATGCACGAAAAAGTAAGCTTGAGCGTATCAGTGCAGTTTGTTACAACTGTAATGCTTTATTCACGTCTGATATCTCTACGCGGGTAATTTTGCATGATAAGTATCTCGCTCGCTGAAGCAAGCTAAGTTTAAAACATGTTGAACTGACCTACATGAACGTAAAATAATCATGAGATGAAAAGTTTGCACAATGGCAAAAGATTCTGTCCGGTTCTCTGACATCAGTAATCTAGCAGAAACCTAATATGTTTCCGTCGCTCCTATGATCATTGATTTCACTTCAAGTTGTGTCACGCAAGAAGCCAAGACTTTTAACCTTCAAGGCTACCATTTTTTCGAAGTTTGTAGTGACATGTTTATCTTTTTAACAACAAAGAACTTTTTACGATCTACTTTACATTTTTATCGACCATGCTTGAGGGAGAGTAAGACATTTTAAGAGTAGAGAGTTAATGAGTGAGATATTTTGAAGCCGTATACGCGAAGAACATTTTTTACGAAAAGAGTCAAAAGAATGTTTACCTTTTAATTCATGATCTCTTCCATGATTTTGAAATCAAGCTTGACGACACAAAAGCTAATCTGGAGCTAAGAAAACTCGAACGCACTTATTGATCTATGATTACTACTAGTCTTAATTAATAAAGCATAAACCGATTTAGTGGGAAGAGACCCACGCACCTTTTCCCTACCTTCACTGTGAGTGAGGGCATTTTCTTTGTTTCTTTGTAGGAAATTTCATTCTTGGATAATAGGGCAAGCTAAATTTCTTGACGAGGAAACTTCCCTAACATCTTGTGCAGAAATGACGGAATCCACTGTTTATGACATTCGACAGCAGGTGAACAAGACCAAGAAGCGAGTCAAGTCTCTTGTAAGGGCGATGGAGCTTCAAAATCGCTTGTTAGTGATGATGGCGGGAAAAATGAATCTCAGTGTAGAGGCAGACGAATTGGACGCTGGGGACTGGGTGCCTGAGGCGCAACCTGGGCCAGCGCATGGGTTGTTAGGCGATGATGGCAAAAGTGAAGATGAAGAAGATGGGGATCGTCCAGACGCAAGGCTGTAAAATTATGTTATTTAAAATTGTTTTCACTATAGACATTTCACACGAGTGTAAAACTTTGAAAGTACCGCAGCTGCCAGGATAAGTATGAAAGGAGCTGTTTCACGGTGTTTTCAGTCAATCTTTTTCTGATTACCTGGGAAACGTTATAGGAGCTATACGTCTGAAGTTATTTTCTGAGTACAGTACTGGCTCAAAATAATATAGTTTTTTTAACGTTTAGAAACAACAACAAAATGAAAGTAAACAAGAATGGTTTCGACAGAAGAAGATTATAATTGATTACAAGCAGCAAACTTCAAGTAAAAAATGACAGATTTTCCAAGGCGCATTGCGTAACGTCGTATCTCTTGCTACAAATGTGAAACACCTCATGAACATTTTAATGTTAAAACAGCAAATAAAATAATATAAAGGCGGTTTAAAAAGAATCTCAACAATACCAAATAGACTTAATTTATGGAATCCAAAATAAGAATGGTTTCGAATGATATGTAAATGCATTATTTATATATGATATGTAAAAGCTCTTATTGTATCACTGATAAGTAAATGCACTATTTATAAATATTGTACAAAAGACTCTTCTAGGCTGGTTTCTAACCGACTACAAATTACGTAACAGCAGATTACATTTGAGCGATTTTTATATAGGCTACTTTTAAGTTACGTTTACATTAAACGGTCAAGTTTCAGCCTACATGATCGACAGCACAAATATTAAGAAAGGCTAATACAACTTTTGTAGTTTTATAACGCGGCCTAACATATCAGTCCAGTACGTTGGAGGTTGTATTCTTTAAATTGGTTGCTTCCTGTTTTATTTTTTAACTAGCCCTGAAACATTAATTCCTTAAAACCACTTTTTAGGAAGATTGAAGAGAAACAGCCTTTGATCAATCTTATTAGCTGCTAGGTAAGGTAGGTAAAGTCTTCATACGAGCCTAAGTGGCTCATCAGGCCGGCAGTATTTCTCTCCCCCCTGGATGGGATGCTAGTCCATCGCAGGGTTACCCACCAGCAGTAAATTCGCCGGTACCCATTTATACACATGGGTGGAGAGAGGCACTGTGAGAGTAAAGTGTCTTGCCCAAGAACACAACACAATGTCCCCGGCCAGGGCTCGAACCCGGATCACTCGATACGGAGACAAGCGCACTAAACATTAGCTGCTAGCTAACAGTGATAATCTTTCATGAAAACTCGTGATTCAGAAGTTCCGACGCGAATTCAAAACCCCGATTCCTCCCTACATAAGATGACTCAATTTCTGTTCGTTAGCTTTGATTGGCCAATTCCCTGTGTGAGACGCACGCGCAGAGAATAATAATAATAATCATTATCATCATCATTTATTTATTTATTCGCCACATTGTGAATGATTATTATTTTACAATTGGAGCGGAATTAGTAAGACGAGGAGACCTCCAAGAAATCACCAGGCTTATAGAAGGTGGCCATGGAACTCGGTTATCAATATGTTTGAAAATTAGGCTGTGAAAGTACGGCTAGGCCAATTTTTTGGTGGAGCCAAGTCTCGAAGATGTCGTGCGCATGCTGCACAAAAATTAAACAAAAGTTACCATGATTTCCAGCGTGCAAGTCTCATAGAGGGAATCGGGGATTCGTATCGCACTGGTCATGCCATATACATCAAGATATGTTATGGTTCAACCATAACATATTTAGACACGACAAGCTTTAAGTTCTAAACAAAGGCCTAAAATTGTGTTATCAGACGTGTGAACCCATTTTAAAATGTGCGTTTTCTGCAATTAATTCATAATGGTGTGCTACAACCGAGCGTTTTTCGCAGCGACCGTTTAGGGCGATAGGTAGATGTCTTCGGTACTCGAACTCTATTTTCTAGTCTTGAGGGGAAGAGAGAGATGTGTTTTATCCCTTTAGCGACTAGTATCGCCAAAGAACCAAGCTGAAATTTTCCACCACTTTTATTTAATAATGAAAAACACTTTTGAGGCGAATAAAGTATGTTTGTAAGTGTGTCTAAATGTATGTGTGAGAAATGAAAAAGAATGAAATGGCTTTAAATGGCACTGAGTCCTCCTCCGTCAGCCACGCCAGGTGTTTGACGAAACAGGCGTATTGAATTTTAGCGCAATAATTCCGTCTAGCCATGTTTGCACATTTGGCTTTTATGGGTAAGGGTTAATATTTTGGCTTTTTTACGGCTAACGTTTGATATTTTTCGCCCATTTACGGCTAATGGTTGACGCTTTATAACATTTTTTACCAAGGACGGTTAATGTTTTCATTTTTTACGGCAAACGGTTATTTTTTACAGTTTTACGGCAATTAAACGGTTCGAGATCTTTGTTGGCATATGTTGGGGCATGATGTCATTATTCGTTGCGGCCGACGCAATATCTGATATAGATGGCCGACGCATGCCCGTCGCATTTTCCCCATCGCCATCGACTAAGTTAAGGTTAAACATACGTTTTCTGCGTGTGCGGCTTTTCTGAAACGATCTCAATCGGCGGCAACTCCTCATCATCAAGGAAGTCTTGAGCGACAGTTTCTTGTTCTTCCATCACAGTGGGCTCAACCCTGTCCAGGATATGTTCATCTATCTCGGTCACAGGATCAATCTTTCTGGCCAAACCTCTCAGCAATGAATTCTGGACCTCACTGACCCTAATTAGCGTCTTGAGGCGCCTTTTAGTTTTGTCGATCTGCTTTCTAACCTCGGTGAACTCAGATAAATGGGATTGCTCCTCTTCTGCGGGAAGTCCAAACTCCATGGTAAACATGTTCTTCATTCCAAGAAGAGCCATCAACCTTGTGGAATGAAACATAATAATCTTTTTAATCTGGGATTTATGTCATCTTTTTTATTTAGGATTTATGTGATAGAAAAAATAGATCCCAGGGTCACTAATTATTTCAGTATTTCTTTGTGTTCGATATATATAAGTACAATTACCATAACTGCACTTATGGGTTTACCTTATATTAAACAAACCTTCTCCATCGTGTGGGACAATTAGGCCTGACAACCAGTGTTGGCTGATAAACTCTCCGCGTGATCCATCTTGGGTATTTGTCTTCTACTTCCGCTACAAACTCGACCTGCATGGCCAACCTCTTCAGCGTAGCATTTTGGCGTATTGCATCAATATCGCCGACAGCAAGACCAACCTGAACGCAGAATATCAAGCCATGATTTAGAATGGCTAAAGGATACTTACATTAAAGATGTTTTTTACAATAAAAAACTGGCAGCCAGTAATCGAATTTCTCAAATAAAAAGCATTAAACTGCGTAGCTGGCGGGATTAGCTGCTGAGAGAAACTCAACAGCCAAGCCGCCAGCGCGGGCGAGGCCCGCGAGGGAATTCGAGAGCAGCAAATACCCTCGCGGCAATCGATGGACGGTTCGCCGAACTCATAGCTATAACTTTTGGGGTACCGAAACTTAAGCTACCTAAACGAACGAATGATCGAGTTACAATCCCATCATACTAAGCCTAGCTTCACGATTTCCTTTCGACTAGGTAAGTTAGGGAATGGAAGGAGGAAACAAAAAACTTGTTGTGCCTATCAACGAAAAATTAAAGAACGGTTAAGAAAATGACTTACGAATGAGACATCCATTTGGGCCATTGATTAATATCAACAGATCAAGCCTCCTTCCTAAATTCAAAAGAGAATTTGTGTCTTAGCGCTTACCAGTAGGTTCATCAATATGATCGTCATGAGCAGGAGGAAGAAGCTGACAAAGATAAAGGAAGTTCTCGGCAGTGGGTTAAGTGGATTGCCAGTTGTAGTGCTATTCTTGCCAATCGTGTCAATAAAGGTGTCGTCAAAACTAACCTCTCCAATAGTCATCACCGTCACCTTAATCAAGGCTGTTTCTAAATCTTTAAACGCCAGCTGTGGGAAAACAGAGGAAACTGGTCACTGACGTCTCTGGAACGTGTACAAGGATGATTCTATTGCTCTCTAAATTGTTCGAATCATTTAGATACTTGGAAAAATGACTCCGCTCCGGGTGAAATCCGGAGGTCACGGGTTCAAGTCCCGCTCTGACCACTTAGCTGGAGTTGTTTCTTGGTGGACCCTAGTTCAACTCCTCGGTCATGCTTGTATATAGCCAACTGGTCCGCCTCCCGCCAGTTGGGATTTTTAAGCTTGTTATGTTCATTTGAAATATTTGTTTCCCTCAGTTTGTGTGGCATGTCTGAGAATTAGCTTGGTGTAGCTAAGTGCATGACCACTATAATCATTCATTTGACATTTGACATTTGACATATTTTTCAAAAATATCGCATTTTCCGAACTTGACTTCACTCACTGAATGGTTATTCTTTCATTAGGTGGCAGTAAAAGCGATCGAGTGGTCCGGAGTACCTAGCTAGGAACCCACGAGTTGCTGTGTTAACCTGAAACTTGTGCTGGGGCGATTTATGCAAGACAGGGCGACCGAGCCTTCTCGATGATTTCTTCTGGAGAATAAAAGCTACAGGACATGTATAACCCCTGACATTACCCTTGCTTTCATCGGAAACAAAGAATTACGTTTAAGTTTGCATCTATGTAAATGTCTTTCGGTTTTTGAGTCATTCTTTTAATAGGTTCCATTTAATATTGGACTCATTTGAATGCACCGACTCACCTGCTCACATACAAACATGAACAGGTGCACGAGGGTCCCAATGCAAGGGGTAGCTAGCCCGTGCCCCCCCCCCCCTCCCCTGTAAGACTTGTTAAGTAGACAACATACAATAATATTCAGATGGCGAAAACGCATGAATCCGAAGAATCAACATAGCGACATACAGCATGACCCCCCTTTGCAAAAACATGGTTACGCCCCTGCAGTGGGAGTAACAGTTTAGGGCGTTAGCCGTAAAACAGCCATAAATATAGCTGGATGTTAGGCGTAAAAATTGAAAAATTTTAACCGTTAGCCACGAAAGTGAAGGTTCCAAGATGTGACATACAGCGAGTTCACGGACATTTTGACACTTCTTCATGGCTTATTCTCTTTTTCTATAAATCTTCATTTCCATGGTCCTAAGACCTTAATTTTCTTTTACAACAATGAAAATTCGTTTTAACTTTCTGTAGAAATATTTTTACTTCTGTTAAGATTTGTTATAAACGTAACGGAAAGAAATTAAGTGCTCGCCGTAAGCAGGGCAAAATATTAATCGTTAATCGTAAAAGCCACTGCACCATCCCAATGAGACCCTCGTACATGGGCGGGTGCAGGCATGCCTACGGACACGTTTTCGTTCATATCTCACCTGCTCTTTGAATAGAACGAAGAAAACAATAGAAAATCCAACGATGAAGACGAAGAAGACCAACAAAACCTTGAAAACCGTCTGAGTAACCTCTACAAACATAGTGACATAGATTCCAAACAGACGAAATCGCCGCAGAAACAGAAACAGGTTTATATAGCAGAGGGATATTGATGTCACACCCAGTATCCAAAGGCGGTCAGAATTTTTCATTTCCTTGAACAGATCGTCCCTGGAATCATCGGGCAAGACAAATGGTATCGTGAAAGCAAATGTGGTACCATACAGGGCCCATTCCAGTAAATTGCTGAGTTTCGTAAAGTATCTAAGCCGCTCCATTGATATTTGTAAAATCTCCTTCAACAGATGGACAACGGTGAAGCTAAATACTATGAACGACAATCCTTTTCGGGGATACATTTGGCTCTTGTGTGTAGGCATATTTTTCCCGGGAACAAACCCTTCTCTCGCATTGATGATAAAAGCTGAATAGAGACTAACAAACACCAAATACCACAGAAAGTTGAAGTAGTGAATGAAGCGCCCAAAGGTCGACCACTTTAGATTTAACAAAACCTGAGTCAGTGGGTGAAGTAGCAGTGTTTTTCGCTTGTGTTTCACCATGGTGCTGGGTCCGAAGAAACGCCGTCCACGTAGGAAGGCTGGGTCGTCAGGACCTGGGTCTAGAAGGTGGAAGTCGTAAGTAATGGTGAACTCTAGATCGTTCGAGTTCGTCTTCTCCGATCGCTTTACACAACGATCCATCAACAGCTCGGCGCTTTCCGGAAAGTGCTCTATCAGCAGCTTCATAGGAGTGTGCCCTTGCATGTCCTTTTGTTCCATCATTTCGGGCCATCTATTGAGTAGAAACAATAATTAGGATAATAATAATAGACCTCTTCAGCTTCGTATGTACATTGCCCATTTCAAATCATGTGATGCTCTCTAGAGAATTTGTTTTTTGTTTATCTGCAAATTATTCATTCATTTTCAGGCATATTTTTTTTTGGAAGAAAAAATTCTCAAGGGTAACATAACGTGGTCTGAAATGGGACAAACCAAACTAAAGAGGTCTATTTGGGCTAATGCGCTCAGATTTATATGAAACTTCAAGAAATAGTTGAATGATTTTTGAAACAATGACAAAATTAATTTTGTCATTGTTTTCCAAATAAGAACACTAACATAAATACTCAAGAACAAAACATGATTTAACCTTGGATTTTTGATCATTGCCAATGCTACTTCGCCATTCCCTGCCTGGGCTGCTGTCTCTAAACACGTGAGACTCTGCATGTTACGAGCATTCATACTTGCCCCATTTGTTAACAGCAAGTTTATAATGCCCACGTGACCCTGTCGACAGGCCACGTGCAATGCGGTGTCCCTGTCGATAGTTACGTCGTCCAATGATGCACGGAAATTTAGTAATTCTTGACACGCCTTTTCTCGGCCCAGCTTTGACGCCCACAGTAATGGTGTCCAGTGGCTGTTGTCCCTGCTACTTGAGTCAGCACCGAGTTTCAAGAGAATGTGGCAAACTTTCCTGAGTGTAGAACGAGGTTTCAGTAAGTGTTGGTTGCTATCAAAAATCAAATTGCACAGATAAATGTTTAAAGGAAGTCTTTCTTACTTCGAAGATATCTGCCTGATAAATTGGGCTTCAGAAATCTACCCTACGAACAATTATTGGTTTAGCTATCTTAACAGGATTGTATTGACAAGTGGAATGTGTTGCCCCTGTCAGTTCGCCAGACTTCAGGCATTTTCAATTTTAAGAAGGGAGTAGGGGGCTTCGAAAAGTGGTGCTGTTGTTGATACTTTTATTTGATTTTTTAAGGTGGTTCTGCCTTGCATGGGGATTAACGTCTCTTTTGCTGACAATCCTTATGGCACCCTTCTTTTTCTTCTTCACTTGTATTATACTTTACCTAGTTTTTGTATTTTCTAGTCCATTAAATTGTAATAAATAAATAAATTTTGTTTTCTTGTGAATAAAAATCGTTCTCATGGCATAGTCTCTATATTCTTATGCTGTGTTCATATGCTTGTTTAATGTCCGTTTAAGACCATTATTTATTCAGGATACACGTTCACCTGTTCCCATTCATGACAGCGTTGTGAAGTGGAGTTCTTCCTTGTTCATCTCGTTCATTCAGTCCAGATTTAGAGGCCACTCGTCGTGCCAGTGCTTCCACTTGTTCGTACATTCCATACTGAGCAGCAAGATGCAGAGGAGTTTGTTGTGTCTCATCATGGAATGTTAATCGTTTTTGTTTGTCCAAAAGTACGTCCATTACCTGGATGAAGTAAAATATTATGACGAAAATACGTAACAAGAGTTAAAAAGATAAAAATGTACTGCTATTTTGTTTGCTTTAGGAAAATGAGACGTTATAGGTATTTGAAATTTCCAGTCCAACTTCTTTTGCTCCTATTAATTTTGTTACATATCTTTGAAATCTTATTTTAGTCTAAATATTCTAGTTTCAAGTATTAGCACACAGGGAGAATAAACAAAAAAAGCTGGTTTTGTAGTTGGGAGAAATGGAAGGCAATAATGAACTTACCCTAACATCCTTAACCATGGCGGCATAATGTAACGGAACCCTCTCGTTCACGTCAGGTCTATAGAGATTCCGCAAAACAGGCCTCTCTTTCAGTAGCATGCGCAGTGTCTCCAGATGCTCATTCTCAACCGCCATGTGTACGCAGTTCTTCATGTCAATATCACTTGCTTTGATGTCAGCCCCTCTTTGGAGAAATAGTCTTGCGCACTTAGTCTGGCCAGCGGCTACAGCTTCCAGAAAAGGTGTGCTGCACCGTGCATCACGTGTGTCAATATCAACGCCATGATCAAGGAGAAACGAAGTGATGTCACTCCAGTTAAATGCAGCTGCCCTGAAAGATAAGCACACAAGCCAAACTATTGTGCCCGCTTGACAGGAATCACTGTACTTCATAAAGGTTTTGGTCCTTTCCTCCACTATATAGCACATAGCACATTTGAACGCTCGGTGTGTTGTGAAAGGAAAAACGAAAACATATTGCTTCATCGAAAATCTCTAGACCAGTAAGGGTCATCAGATCGACGTTGTGTTGTACACCCAATAGTACAATAGGATTTGTAATTTGTTAAAAGGATTAAATCAGTTTTCCTTTAGTGCATGATGATAACTACAAGTAGGCTAATGTCATCACGGCCTGTCCAGAGACGTTTCTATTTTTGTTACCTATCGCACGTTGACGCTCGTCTACGCTGAGTAAGCAAGGGATTGAACATTTAGCTATGAAGATATTCTAAGAGTAAAGTCTCATTTTATAAGCAGGAGTACATTAATACTGGTAAACAAGCAATTACCCTACTTACCTGTGAAGTACAGATTTAGAATCTGCGTTCCTGATGTTCACATCAGCTCCTTTGTGTACCAAGAACTCGACCATTTGCATGTTTCCTTTCACTGTTGCCACATACAGTGGCGTCTCGCTATTCGTTTTAACGGCATTGATGTCCGCGCCGTTCTGAAGACAAATTTGAGCCGTGTTGAGATCGTTTGTTCCTGCTGCCAGATGAAGAACTGTGCTACTATCCGCGTCACGATCTTCGACGAGCTCTGTAATATCCTGTCTTTCCTTAGTTGCTGAAAGAAATAAACTGACTAGTAGGCTAACGGTTGAGCTCTCTTCAGCCAGCATGAAGCTATTTTAAACAAGAAGTTCCGCGGTATAAAAGTTGACTGGCCTGGCCATTCCCACGCCCAGCTGTCAATCGCGTAACAGCTGACAAACAACCCGCGCTTTACTAAAGACAGTTGCTGGGAAAATGCATTTCATTTTTGTTGAGAATGTTGTGCAAAATATTAGCAAGCTATATCTTGTCTTACCCAGGTTATCTTTTAGTTTCATGAGATTTTGAAGCGTGTTTAGTTTGCAGGACGCTTGACTCTACAACATGCGATGAATGCAAAGGTACAAATTCGCACTGCGCACCCGACAGCTGTGAGATGTGAGAGGCTCTTTCCATTTTATAGTGGAACCATGGTTATTTTCCGGTGCGGATTCTGATCCTGATTTTGATTGGCACGACGCATTTGATTATGTTTCTGTTATAAAGTTAAGTTCCTACCCCATCCATCCGGTTTTACCCTCAAAAAACCATGCATGTATTTCCCTGATCGCCTTGTAAGTGAACAAGTTGTGGTTTTACTTACCTGTTCTTAAAATCAGTGCAGCAACCTCACTGTTTCCATTAAATACAGCTGTATGAAGAGGAGTCATGAGCTCGGTGGACTTAGCTCTTATGTCAGCTCCTTGTTCAAGAAGCATGTTTGAAATCGCTGCGTTTCCACTGACACAGGCCAGATGAAGCGCAGTCATGTGAGAGGAGTCCTTTAAGTTGACGTCATCTTTGGCGTGACGCACAAGAAGTCCCGCCACTTGGTCATTCCCTCGGCGGGCTGCAAAGTGCAGTGCCGTGCTACCATTGGTTGATACCAAAGCAGGGTTTGCGCCTCTCTCGATCAGCAACTTGGCGGTTTCTACGCAGTTAAATCTGAAAAAAATCGAAATTTAGCCGTAAATCAAATGGAAAATATAATCCACTGTTTTAGAGACAAATCTCAGTTACGTAGTCCTTATTTGTAGCATTCTAAAATGAAAATGGATCGTTATGAAAAACCTGCTTGTAGCTAATTAAAAGTTGGTCATTTTCATGATCTAAACTCTTATCGAAGATACCTCTCGACCAATGAGCGAGCCAACTTTCTGACGGTTGTTATATAAAATTCTGCTGTCAGATAATCCATTGCTCAATTGCCCTAGATCAACAACTCTGAGCAGAAAGACCTTTATTCGAACTTGCATGAAATTCTAAAACATTGCTAGGAATTTTCATTTAATATTGTCGACTATTTAAATATCCTTTGGCTCAGGAGGGCGGTGGCGGGTTGGGAGAAAAGCAACTTTCCGTACATTCTCTTAAATGGAATCTGATGTTCTCATAACTTGCAAGGCAATCATTTGGGTGGGGATACCTCAAAAGCGCAAGACAAGTGCGTCTGTGTTCATTAGCATTAGGTGAGTACGTAAGATCAAATTATAACCAAAAATTCAACAACTTACAGTAACATGGCGGCCAGAAGGTTAGTTCGACACTGTACGTTTTTAAAGAAGCTTAAAAAGTTTCCTCATATTCTCATTCTAAACTTGTCGTTGTGTTAAAGTTTTCATTTGAAAATGTCTTTCACTTGCATTAAAATGAACGAACAGGTGAAACTCATTTTTGCGCGAAGACTCGTTTAGAAACGGAGGCAAAAGGCAACTCGGCGTGGCCCTGATTGTGAGCCAACTGAACATCTGGAGACAGATTGGTTAATCGGAGAAGTAAAACGAAATGAAAATTTACCAACTTCGCTAAATCGTAAATGTGTTTGGAGATCAGTTCCAACATCCTTACTAGAACACAATTTACATTCATGAATCACATACTTCAGGGAAACTTGTAATTGCTTTATTGTATTATTTGCAAGACTTCTGAATCGTGGTTCAAAGGGCCTGTGAAGGGTTTTCAGAGCGAAATGTTTGCAGCCAGTTTCCGCGACAGCAGCGTTTGCATTATTGTCCCGGGCTTTGCTTTTTTCTCACTTGTTGCTCTGTGCGGAACAGGGGAGGATCTAGGGGGAGGGTGCAGCGTGTGCGCACCCCTCCCTGAGATGACCTGACTTTCTAATACAACTAGTGTTCTGCTTACGCCACCCATCAATTACGCATTCCTTAGTAGTGCACCCCCTCCTGAGAAAAATCCTGCATTCGCCCATGCAGAATACATTTACTTATTAACATCAACTTCAACCAAATTCTCGCATCTGATTGGTTCTCAGCACGCTTTTTTTACCAAGGTCCAATATTAAGAGTCCAATAACTAAACTTCGAGTGCCGCGCACGCTTAATTTGGCTGCCTACTTTTGGGTGAATGACTCCTTCCGGTCCACCTGCCGTTCGGTGGTCCGATTTTCACTGGTATGATTACAGACCAAATATGACTCCACTCAGCCCTTTCATCATAACATCCCTGCATGCTCTAAGGCAAATGTTTCTTGCGATTTTAAGTGAACGTTAGGGGCTGTTCACTGCGAAGTTGACTTCATCTCGTTAACCTTGGCTGACAGCCAAGTTTCAGCATAACTGAATGACTATCGTTTTAGCAGGTGACCAGCGTGTTTAACGTTGCTTGGCGCTCGCTCATTGAATTTATTGAATGCACTCTATCTTTTATATTGTTATCTATAAAAGCGTTGAAGTTCCTGTTAGATGTTTGTCAAACATGATCGGATTGTATTCTCCATATTTTTCTGTACGAAGCATCAATCCAGCCACAGGCATTGGACATCGAAATCCCCTTCCTCGTTTTAGGCGACATACCTATACCAGTTGTTTCACCATCGATATTGTTTGAAACGCTGCCTCATCACAAACACTTGAATGCACGCTAGAGGCCCGGGCTAGAGCATGCACACATTAACTGAAGGCCAATCCGGAGAAAAAGTTCAACGTTCAAATTTATCGGGATATGTGTGGACGTAGCCTTAGTTGTTTCACGTTTTTTTTTTTGCTTTTCGTTTCTTTCTTTCTGCAAACTCATGAAAATTCCCTCACGTGACCATTAGCTTATTTTACGTAACAATTAATTTCCCTGAAGGCTTTTGCTGCGAAATCTTTTTTACATTATTTTAGATAAGTCTTTAAATTGGATTGACAGGTTTAGGGATCTCGATACTTTGAAATCTTTTTTTAAGTTTTTTCCACATGTTAATTTTGAAATAGAAAGTTTTCTTTCACTTTCTTCGTTGTTCGTCGAGCAATCAACTTCCTCATGTATTCATTATTTAATATTCGACTTAATTTTAAAACATTTCACGAAAAGAAATTTCAGCGAACCAACATGATGTAAAACGTAACTATCAAAAGTTCCTTTGCCAGATTAACTGACCTTGCAGCGATGTGTAGTGGTGTGAGGTTGTCTTCTCTCGTTCGCACATCAATTTCTGCACCGTCATCTAACAGAGATCTAACAACTTCAGCTCGATCATACTGTGCAGCCTGATGGATCGGAGCGAGCCCTGATTCGTCTAGCTTGTCGACATTTTTCGTGCTCTCCTTTTTCCCACGATTTTCGTTCACAAGATTTGCTATTCCGTCTAGCACAGCAACCCACAAGCTGGTGGCGGAACGAGGTCTTGGTTTTTCATCTTCACTCACTTCAGAATTTGGCATTTGTTCTCTCGTATTATCACCAAATTCGTTTTCCATGACTGAAAGCTCGTAATTTTTTCTACTCGTAATCACGATTTGCACACGGTGATGTCACGGTTTTCTCACTAGAGTAACAGGGTGGATCAACTTATGAAAACGCAATGCGCTATTGTCACGTCGTGTGCAAACTTTGTGATGTACACGCAGTTTTCCACGTTAGTTTTCCACGTTCTAGCTCTACAGTCAGTGACAGTCAATCAGTGACGTTTTAGAGCTCCGTGAAAGATGACAACAACAACGACTTTATTTGTACCCTACATGATAAATTATACATTGAAATAAAACTAAGTAAATTGAAATTGAAATTAAAAGCAAATACTGATGATTCGGGCATATAGGCGTACGGGCCGGGGGGGCCTTAGTTGTTCACTAGGGAGGCTTGGTTGTTCACCTGGTTTTTTTTTTTTACAAAAATCTACCAGGTTGATCCCATGGTGCGCCCTAAAAAAGCAGTACCCCAATACAATACAAATTTCACTGTCATGCTCGAGATGGTAGTAAAAGGGTGGACCCCTAATCTGCAAGAAAGACATGGCATTACATATTAAATATGTAAACTAAACATTATGTAAACTTACTTTGGCGGATCAAGATTGAGTGAAGGGGGGGGGCGTGCAGAGCTTCGGAAAGTGGGCCGCAGAAGGCGGACTCATCTTGGGGGTCGGGAAATTTTGAAATTCAAGTCCTCGGAAACGTGATTTCCAGCGTTTTGACGTATGATTATAGACTGTTTAATACCTTTAAAAACCATCCCTGTTTTACGCTGAGTACGCTCAAGTTTCTACAATAACCGAGATCGATTGAGAAAATAAAAATAAATTCACTGTAATATGGTAAAATCCCGAAGATTCATCCTCCTTTTTTTAACACGATCACTTGTCAGAGTCCGCACGATTTTGGCCCACTGGAACCAATCAAAAGAGGCAAACTGCGTATGTTTCTGGCAGCGGTTACCAATTCCCCAATCTTTTTAACAATCTTGTTCCCAGATCCCAATAACACACAAGTTCTCATAGTTACGAGCCGTGAAACTAAATTGTCCACCAGGGAGAATTAAATTGACCAGGGGCTTTTTAAAAATCCAGCAGGTATCAGGGAGGTCATAATTCCACCTGGGAGGGCAAAATAACCCACCGGGTCGGGTTTCACCAGGTCTGTTACTCACTCCTGCAAATTAATTCCAAATTGAACGAGAAAAAACGCAAGTGAAGTATATATGAAATAATTCATATTTGAACTGCGGGTGTAGATGAAAGTATAGAATGATCATCGCAGTGAATTTTCAATTGGAATGAAGCCTGAAAAGCTCCAGGGTTTCGACGGGATTCGAACCCGTGACCTCCGCGAATACCGGTGACATGCTCTACCAACTGAGCTCTGGAGCCACACATTGGGAGCGATGACAATTTATTGAGTTCATATTTTCCCGTGGACTGAAATTATGTGAAGCATATATGAAATAATTCATATTTGAACTGCGGATGTAGATGAAAGTGGGTGATGGTTTGATTACCGATAGGTATGGTCGATTTTGAGCAGTGCATGACAGCACAAGGTTATCGAGGCCAAGACGACTTTTGTTAGCAATTTTATGACGTAGCCTAACATATCAGTCTCTACGTTGCAAGTTGTATTCTTTTAATTAGTCGGGTTTTTTTCGGAAAGCGACCCATAAATGCCTTAATACGTATATACGTCTTTAGAAACAGCGATTGATGCACCAAGTACATTTGATCAACCTTATTAGCTGCCAACAATCATAAGAATCTTTTAGAAAGACTCGTGATCCAGAAGTTCTGGATTGAAAATCGACGTTTCTCCAAAACAATATATAACTGAAATTGTGTTCGGTAGCTTGGAATTTGTACCTTTCCATTTGGGATTTTTAAATGTTACATTACTTGCAGAAAAATTCGGACGTTTTACTTCGACGTTTAATTTTCGGACACTTTTTATCTCGGAGGGAGGTGTGGTTGCCTAATTGTTAGCGAGCTGGACTCCGGATTTGACGGTCGTGTTCGAGCCCAGGCCGGGGCACTGCTTTGTGTTCTTGGGCAAAACACTTGACTCTCACAGTGCCTCTCTTCGCCCAGGTGTATAAATGGGTACCGGCGAAATAATAGGGAGTTTAGCAAAGGCGACGGCAACGAAAACGCCATTTCAAAATATAACTTCTCGTTTCTGTGACGCTTTCGCGATTACTGAAATTGTTTAACTTGGAAAATGCTGACGAATTGTCCAGGAACTAAATTATTATGAACGGCGTTAACATGCGCCCATGTTCTCGAGAAAACATAAAATTTGGTCATTTCACGTTGTTGTTTTGCAGATGACGGCACAGAAATGTACAAAACTATAAAACGCACGTGGAGAGCGATTGTTTTTGCTTATTAAACTTATTGTTTTGTGGCGAAGTCAGTCTTGCTCCGAGGGTTTTCTCCGAGTTCTCCGGTTTTCCTCCTTGCACAAAAAACAACACTCCCAGTTTCCAATTTGATATGGAACACACGTCCCCACAAGCTTGTAGCTTTATTAAAATACTGCTAATTATTATAATATTATTGTTATTGTTATCATTGTCAGTACTGGTCATATTAGCCCGATGGACACCCATTCTGAGTTATGTCTCACTTGGTGATACAATTCACACTTCATTTTCTTTCCATTGTTACTTGTTTTCATCGGAACTTAATTGAGGCAAATTTCGGGCGATTTGTCAGAAAACTAAATTTGGGGAAAATTTAATAAAAAGGTAACCTGAGAATAGGCGCTAGTTTTCATATCTTATGATGACATCAAACAAAACGACAACAAAAAGGGCGCTTACCTTAAATCAGAAAGGGCTAGCCAGAATGGTCCGTTCAAGAAGAGAATTCCGGCTAGAGTTGGATCGGTCAATTCTTAAACTGAATTTGCCCGCCTGATGAAATTTTATAAAAATTAGGGAAAATCCTCTAAAGAAAGGCCTATTCATTAATAAATATACTGCTCTGGCCGACCAGCCCTGACTAATGGTAAGCAACCAAAACTTAAAACAGAACTTTTTTGCATACAGTTCAGAATTACATGATTCGGAAGGCGAGAGCGTGAACATGTAAGCTGGCATTAAGCTTAGAGTGAGTTTCAATTCAATTGAGTGTCGTAAAACCAAACCCAAAGTAATTACTTTGGCCAATCACAAAGGACGGAGACAATTCAGTCATCCAATCAAAATTCGAAGTAGCAACACATAGCCGAGAGAAAATAGAAAGCGTGGGAAAACATGCACGCACGAGTCACGATTGGTTTTGGTTGATTGGTTCAAAAAGTGGCGCAAGATTTTCAAACCAATCAGAGAGCGTGATAGTGCAAAACAAATTGAAAGCATTTTGCTAATTGCAGCACTTTCGGCACCCAATTGAATACCGGGGGGGGGGGTTATATGTTGCATCATTAATTTTCGCGACAGCTTTTTGTGGGTCTTGAATTTTACGAATTTCTTGCAATAAGTACTGCGAAAATAAGTAAAAATAAAGTACATAGAAATGCTCAGACGGTGGAACTATCTGTAATGCTTAAACGTCTCGTACGCAGATGGATTGTTCAATGCGTCATTCATAATGACAAGAACTGCATCACATAACTTGGTGTAATCACTCAGTTGGTTGTACACGTGCGCTGAGATCCTAGTGTGCAGTTTCCTTTGTATTAATTTCACAGCGACCTCAATATTGAACTCGTAGTGCAGTTTGGCTTGTACCATTTCCGCATGAGCCTTGACAGCTTCCTCCTTTCCGCCCTGCGTGACGCAGTCCAGCAGAACTTCAGGAAGACGAATCAGGACCATCGGTCCAAACATGTCGGCATGCGACAAAAGACCCGTGTTCCATCTTTCTGCTAACATGCATGCTGCTTTGAGAGCCAAGGTGTTGTTGTATTTTTCAAGGCAAGTCAGCACGCAAGAGAAACAGTGGGAAGTGAGCGTGAGCTCGAAGTACAGGGGGTGGGGTGGGGGTATTGGGGGTGGTGTGGGGGGATTGGGATGGGTGAGGTGTAGCAAGTGACGCACCTCCCGTTTTACGTTAGCGTTCAGTTCTCTCATGATTATTTTCCCACGTTCATCAATGGAAGAAAAATACAAGTGTGAGACAAAAGAAATAGAGGTCACACTGGTGTGAAAAATTGCAAACCAAGATAAATGTTAGCCTCTTATGCAGACGTTATTTGAGCTTGTCACATGTTCCTCCTCACAAACAAGAAAAAAGGAGGAGGCTCGCTAAATTTAAGCTACAACATATTATTGAAGTCTCACCAGTGTTTAAAGCCAAGTATGGACTGTAGTCTCTCAGACCTGCAGGAAATATGATAGAAAGAAATAATTGATTTATTAGTATTCATGTTTGGAGTAAAAATTATACACTGTGGATCGGGTAGCATATTGCACTCAAAATAATGAAGCTGTCCAGATCTGAGCACTGATCGGGGTTGTTATGTTGTATTATTATTATGCAAGGAACTTTACTCACACTACTTCTCTCCATCCAGCGCAACCTGAAAAGATTCTTAGTACTTCGGTAGAACCACGCAGATGCTCTTTTGCTCTTCATGCAATATGGGAGAAATATTACATGAGCAAAAAACATCTGTGTTGGAGGCTAGTATGTCTGCTGTACATCGTAACTAATTTTGGAAATATGATGAAACACTGTCTCTCATACCCCCCAGCAGTAAATTCGCCGGTACCCATTTGTACACCTGGGTGAAGAGAAGCACTGTGAGAGTAAAGTGTCTTGCCCAAGAACACAACGCAGTGCCCCGGCCAGGACTCGAACCCGGACCGTCCGATCCAGAGTCCAGCGCACTAACCATTAGGCCACTGCGCCTCCCACTGCGATGGACTAGCATCCCATCCAGGGGGGAGTAGAAATACTCCCTGTCGCTTCATGCTTCAGAAACCGGGGATAAGCTCCGGCCTGATGGGCCACTAGGCCCGACAGCAGACTTACCTTACTGTCTCTCATGCTCGGTAAGTTACATTCATTTTCAATACATTCAATTAGTCAATCCAGCAAACTGAAAGAGGAAACAGAGCTGGATACACACACAAAAGGTAGTTTAACAACCTGAATTCCAGAACACAAGTGTTACATGGTAAAGCATCAGATGTAAGCACTGTGCCTCTTGCAAAACCCTTGGCAAATAGCCAACATAGTTCTCACCTCACTCACCTGTCCATATAAACTGTGATTTAAATCCTGCACCAAAACCACTTGACACAAAGGGCTTAATGATTGGTTGGTACTCTTTAGAGACATACAGGAAGGCACCCCTACAAAGACGTCAAACAGTGGCACGTAAGACCTAAGCTTTGGTCACCAATGCCAGAAATGAACATTAATAGCCTGTTTCAGGAATTCAGTACCAGCAGAGTTCTGAAAAAACTTCTTGCTATAATAAATTCTGTATTTTTATTAGTAGCCACTCAGCATGTTCTATTTGAAATTCACAAATCTGATTGGTTCTCGCAGTTTTCTATTAGCCATTAGCATGCAAACACTCACTAACTGTTCTTACAAGGGAAAGTCATCCATGATCTTTGGCTTAAAATGTATAAGATTGTAGATTTGGGCTAAACTCCTCTACAGTATCTACCAAATTAATTAGACTACTCACCCTCGCTTTCTATGAATCACAGTCAATTTGGCTGCACCTTGTTGACTATTCACTCATAGATTACTCAAAGTGTTAGTCTAGCAATATTGGCACTAAGAACAGGAAATATGAAACAATGGCAAACCATACCTTGGGGCATGCAAGCCATTTGTGTGCATTAGCCACATAAAAATCAGCTTTGAGAGATGCCAAGTTTAATGGCAAGCTCCCTAAGGCATGCGCTCCGTCAATCAAAAGTGGCACACCTTTAATGTGGCAAAGTTGCACCATCTCTTCAACTGGCATGATAACAGGATAGTTACTGGGAATGTGACCAAACAATGCCAGTGTTGTTCCTGACTCCAAGGTGTTATTTATTCTTTCAAGAATTTCTTCCTTAGTTGCAGGAAATGTTATTGTGGTTTCATTCAGAATTACACCTAAAAATAAATCGATATACCTTCAGTTGCTAAGGCCATAGGCATGCAATGCATGCACATAGTCATGTTTGTTGGAGGGGGAGTCCTAGTTCATGCTACAGAAACCATAGTTACATGACACTTCTAACGCATTTTCTACCTTAAGATATCAGACAGCTATTTTGCAGTTAAGCCTAATACTGTGGCTTCTAGGTTGATAAAAAAATCTGGCCAGTGTGGTGGTCTCTGATCCCTTGATATGCCAGGGTGCATTCTAAGTGTTTTATGTCACAAGTGTAGTCTCAGAAGATCTACCCCTGAGGAAAATCATAAAAATTTTTTTACCCTATATTCAAATCCCTTGTCAGCCAGGACAGGGGTTGACCTCAATGGGAAGCTACTGATATGTGCAATAGACTTTTTTATATCATGCATTAACCTGAGAACAGGCTCCCCTAGTGAGGTCTTCCAACTTAAAAAATGCTTGGCTTACTCCAGAAGCATATCACAGGCACCGACTTGTCACACATCACTTTCATACAGTGAACAGCACAGTGCAGGGTTGAGGTGGGTACAGAGATGGGGGTATCCGGTCGTTTAGCCTCCAATCTTGTTGACCCCTAGTTGATTAGCCCCCAACTGAAGTTGATAAACCCCAAGCCTGAAATTATGTTGGGGCTAATCAACTTCAGGTTGGGTGCTAATCAACATCAGTTAGGAGCTAAATGACTGGGGGCTAAAAGGATTGGGGACTAAACAACCTACATTCGAGATACGTGTAGTTATTATTATAATTAGGGAGAAAATGAGTGAGGAAGATAACCTATAAATCGTATTTCAAAGTTATTCAAGATTGTTTTGCAACTATTTTCATGATTTGCTGACTGCTATATGAAGGCAACTGTGGGTGAGTCAGAATCTGGAATGCACACACAATGTGCCACCATGTGCGATAACTGTAGACGGTTTACGTGCAGGTGCACTGAAGTCCTTACCATACCATGTTCGCTACTGACGTGTCTAAATAATTTCTTCACAGTGTAGTAACAAGCGCACTATCTCCTGGATGCCAGTCTATTGACTTAATCACGGTGTTGATGGTAGTAGTAGCATTCGACAGAAAAACGATCTCGCTGGGTTCGGCACCAACAAACTTTGCCAGCCGCCGGTTCACATGAACCAGAAGTGGCAACATTTCTCTGTCCACGAATCGCACTGGCTGTCGCTCCGCGTAACACTGCCATTTGTAAGCTGTTTCCAGTGCATCTTTGAGGACGCAACCAAAAGCACCGTGATTTAAAAACGCCCAGTTATCGAGATCAAGAAATAAGTGTTTTCGCATATCCACTCCAAACGGAGTCGACGAGCCAAATTTGGGAAGTTCAAATGGAAAATTCGGTGGCACGTATTTTTCGTCCGACAAGCTCACGAACTTTTCAACCGTTTTAAACGACATATTTCCCTGGTATCTGGGCTTTATGATCGCTGTCTCCTCGAGAGTTTCGTGCTCATTTTCTGCCAGTTCGTCCGCCATGTTGGAAATGAATGCATTTTGTATGCGGTCGAAACAAAGGTACATATGCGTTTGCCCATATTTCTCTTGATAGCCGCTGTATGCGGGCTCATGGTTGTTAGGTCCCAGGTTCTTGTGACGGTCTTATGACGGTACTTTCCATTGTACTTGCCATGTCTGTCATGTCTGCTGTCGTCTATGAGGAGTGTTTGATGCACAATCAACGATGAAAAAGTCCGAAACCTTTAGCTTTGGACCTTGGAAAATAACAACTACTAAAGGAGCCATTCTCAAAGCTGATGATGTGGATAGGTAAGGATGATCTTTGTATGTACATGTAAAGAAGTTCTGACAAGAGTAACATTTGCAATTTGTGTGAAGTGTAAATTTTAATATCAATAACTTTATTTTTTGACACTTCTGATGATACTCCTGACCTCCTCCCCTGAAAGTATCAATGATGCATATTTAATTTGTAATTTGATTTCCAATTATTTCTTTTTGTGTACATCAGTACTGCGTCCAAAGCAAGTTCTGGTTTGAATTTGTGTCTGATCACCTGCGATTGGTCAGAGCGATTAATTTGCTTTTGATTTTATGACACTCAATTGAAAACTGCTCTAACCAATCAGAAGCAACACCAAAACCAACATGACTTGCTTGCACACATTTTCCTACACGACATGTCTGAAAACCAGTTTGCTGAGCCATTTACCATGTTTTAAATAAAGTTGATTGATTGATTGATTGATTTTCCCACACTTCATTCCAGCTGCATGTATTGGCATTGAGTGATTACTTCACATCACATCGCCCAATGGAAAATTGCCCTATAGTGCAGTCAACTGTTTGACTAATTGAAACAGTCATTTGAAAATCAATATCCACTTGCTGAGAATTCTTGATTTTTTTAAAAAAAATTAGTTACTCATTGTCAGCAGATTGTATGAGCAAATCCCTAACCCCAATTGTCAGATCTCTTCTAAACATCAGTTTTTGAATTATTTTTGAATAAAAAGTTGCTTGGATCAACGTTTTATTCAAACATCTAATGCCATTGCTAGATTTCAATTTCACAGACCACTTCCTGTGAAAAGTCTTTTTTTAATATTTGAAAATATTGCAGTTGTTAGAAAAGTATTCGAGTAAGAGGGGCTCAGGTGAAGTCCTCATTAAATTATGGATACACTCCAAAACAGATGACATACAAGCCTTTAGGCTTGAAACTTTTTTAACTAAACTTTTCTTGTTCTTTGATATGATTTGAACCTGAATTGTACTGTTCCTTCATTTTCATGTGAGTGGAGGGAACAGGTACAAGTTGATGACAAAGTCCCAGGTCTGAGACAGGACTGAACCCACAGTGTTTTTCCCTGACATTGCTAAGCAACATGACGTGTTTGCATGTACAATTACATTCGGTGTATTCTTGAGCTCTCACACTATGGTTTTGATGGGATAAGATATGTCAGAAACTCTTCTAGTGCTTCCAAAGATTTACCCACTTGGCACTTGTTCCCCAGGGGCAGATCCAGGAATTTGCTTGGGAGGGGTACACCACTAAGGAATGATGTAATAGATTGGTGGCATAAGCAGAATATTAGTTATATTAGAAAGTCGCAGGTCATCTCAAGGGGGTGGGGGTGCACACCCCTTGCACCCCTAGATCTGAACCTGTCCCCCGACTGACATGGGAGACACCATGGCCCCATTGTTAGTACTCTGGACTCTAGATTAAAGCCTTGTACTCTGTTGTGTTCTTGGGAAGACAATTTGCTCTCACAGTGCCTCTCTTCACACAGGTGTATGAATGGGTCCCAGTACATTTAATTCTGGGGGTAAGTTAACCCTGCGGTAGACTAGCATTCCATCCAGGGTAAAGTACACATTCTCTCCCTCTCTCATTGGCTCCTGTGCCTGTGACACTCATAACTCACAGCTTCGCCACTTGTGCAAAGTGCTCCATTATTATTTTCGCGTTCATTCCTGCTGACTTTAGAGCAAAAGAGAGACTGCTCACAATCTTTGGAATCACGGGATAAGCTCTGGCCTCACTTGGCTCACACACAGACGTCTTCTAATTTTGTATTACTGTTAATCCCTTTTTTTGTGGTTATACAGAATCTCTTCTGAACTGAAGCTTCCATCTCTTCCTGAAATGGTTTTTGGTGAGAATATTCTACAGATTGATCATGCTGCAGGGTTTGGAATTAAATTTAACGCATTGGATGCTCTAAAACTTGTTGATAACAAGCACGACCTTATGAAGGTAGCCGTGGCAGAAGAATGGCAAAGCAAGAGGTAAAATTCTAGATGTGTTGTCATCTTAAATATTTAACAATTATCCTGTAAAATCTCACAGAATATTGCCTGATACTTGACATTGTGCAAGATTGAGCCGGATAACTATTATTCTTATTCCATAAATTGTCAACATACATGCAAGTAAGTTATGTAAGATGACATTTACCAGTAACAATGCCTTTATGATCATACATGGGCAGGGTGATAGTTTATTGATTAATTTATATACGTAACACGTAATGTTATTAAACAGCTTGTTCTGTAATCAGCCACCATTTTGATTTTCAAGCCCTTGTGTGTCCTTTTAAGTAGTTTCATACCAGTCAGAAAAGGGACTAGCCACTTGGAACAAGACTAATGCCATGTATAACAGGAGGACCCATAAGGGTTTAATCTACATATTTAATTTGTTCAAGATGTCATAGCTACTGCATGTAAATGATTCAGAACTTGGCCATTACAATTGTTATTTTGTGACTTCTAAAATCTACCTGTATTTATCCAGGGTTGTCAATGGGGATGTGCCGCCACACTGGGCCACATTTTCATGTCTGGATTGACTATAATGGGGTTACTATTGTATATACGCATTGCGCACCTAGCTTGTAAGGGCAGGCGCAAGGAGGCCAGGCGAGGGCGGACGCCATGATGTAGTAAAGGTTTTTGTTTCTCACTCAACGTCTTGTCTTGTCTCCCGACAATACCATATTTTGGCGACGAGGATGGCGGAGATCACGTCTATTCCACCCTTCGATGCCTTCGATCAAGCCGGTAGCGTGGGTCCGCGATGGACCAGATGGAAACAACGGCTACAGTATTACATTGATGCTCGTGGAATTACAGTCGACAACCGCAAAAGAGCTTTACTTCTTCATCTTGCCGGACCAGCCGTCCAAGATATCTTCGCTACACTTTCTGACACGGGCACTACTTACGCCGACGCAGTTGCCGCACTGGAAACGTATTTTTCCCCCCAGAAGAACCTACAGTTCGAGCGGCACTCATTTCGACAGGCACATCAAGCTGCCAGCGAACCTGTGGATCAATACGTCACACGTCTGCGCCGTCTGGGCGAAAACTGTGAATTCGACAAGTATTCTCTTGACGAAGCCATCAAGGACCAGTTGATTGAACACTGTTCGTCCACTATACTCCGTAGACGCCTCTTGCGTGAGAAATCCTCAGCTACACTGAGTTCTTTGTTGGACATCGCTCGATCGATGGAGTCAGCAAACTTTCAAGCTGCGAACATTGAAGAAACTTCGCCCCAGGACCACTCCGCACACGCTCACCACGTTACGATGCCGGCGGACGAAGATGAACGAGCAAATTTTACCTCTGACCGGCGACGACAGTGCACCCACTGTGGACAGGCAGCTGATCACAAACCTCGAACACCCAAGTGCCCAGCGTTTCGTAAGACCTGTTCGCAATGTGGAATTCTACATCACTTTGGTCGGGTTTGCCTCAAGAGAACACCAGCCTCTAGACACCCAGCACAGCGGGACGCCAACTCAAACATCCAGTACACATCCCTTGACAGTGAAAATCAGCATGACGCTTTTCAACTCAGCTCTAGTCAAGCAAAGGCGGATACTACCGTCACCATTGAAGGTACCCCTGTTCAAGTTTGTATTGATTCAGGTGCAACAGCTAACACTATTGACTATGCAACTTATGAAGCACTCAGCACCGTCAAAACATTGCCTTTAAAGCCTACAGATGTGAAACTTCGTCCATATGGCGAGGACAACCCTGCTCCAATTCCCCTCGCTGGATCATTCTTCGGATTAATCACTGCTCCTTCCGGGCAGAGGGATCTGACAAGGTTCCTAGTGTTGAAAGCTAGAAATGCTGGTTGTCTCTTGAGCCGTGAAACTTCCACACGCTTAGGAATGTTGCATGTTGCTGCATCAATAAAATCTGAAAGTTATTCTGCCCATGGAGAATACAATTATCTCCTTGAGAAATTTCCAGCAGTGTTTAGTGGTGAGATTGGAAAGCTGAAGGACTACCAACTTGAGCTCAGCATCGACCCAACCGTACAGCCCATGGCTCAGAATTCACGCCCTACGCCAATACACTACCGTGCCAAGGTAGAGGCTAAATTGAAACAACTTGAAGACCAAGATATAATCGAGCCTGTCACTGGCCCTACACCTTGGGTGTCACCAGTTGTAATTGTTGATAAGCCAAACGGAGATATCAGACTGTGTGTAAATATGTGCAAACCCAACGAAGCCCTCCTTCGTACACACCACCCGTACCCAACTTCAGAAGAAATTCTCCAGGATCTGAATGGATCCAAGTTCTTTTCTAAGATCGATCTTAAGGAATGCTACCACCAAATTGAGCTGGCCGAATCTTCCCGCCACCTGACAACATTCAAAACCCATGTTGGTCTCCGCCGCTACAAGCGCCTCCCATACGGAGCATCAGTTGGATCAGAGATCTGCCAACACGTAATTGGCCAAGTCTTAGAAGGATGTTCAAACGTCAGGAACATTGCCGACGACATCCTCGTCCATGGCACCACTAAAGAAGAACATGACACATCTCTAGAGAGCACATTACTTCGTCTTCAAGAGAACAATCTCACAGTGAACCCAGCAAAGTGTTTATTTGGTGTCACAGAACTGAACTATTATGGATTTCACATCTCAGCACTCGGAGTGTCACCAGATAAGGATCGAGTACTGGCAATCAAACAAATGCAGCCTCCCAGCAGCGCTACTGAAGCAAGAAGCTTTCTAGGATTAGTAAACACAGTGGCCCGTTTTGTTCCCAATGTGGCTACCATGACAGAACCTATACGTAGACTGACACACAAGAACGCTCCATGGTCATGGGGTCCTGAACAATCAGAAGCCTTTGAAAAGCTGTGTAACCTCATTTCGAGTGACACTGTTCTAGCTCATTTTGACCCCTCCTTACCAACTCAAGTACGCCACGACGCTTGCAAGATCGGAATCAGCGGCGCCTTAACTCAGAAGCACCCTGACGGATCTATACGCCCTGTGGCATTTGCAAGCCGTAGCCTTTCCCCCGTAGAGCAGCGCTACAGCCAAACAGAAAGAGAAGCCTTGTCGGGAGTCTGGGCGTGCGAAAGATTCCATTTTTACATTCACGGCAGCCAGTTCGACTTGGTTGGTGATCACAAACCTTTGGAAGTTCTCCTAAATGGTCGTGGTAACCCATCCCCGAGAATTGAACGTTGGCGATTACGACTTCAGCATTACAACCCACGAATCGTTTACCAACCCGGCATCCTAAACGCTGTTGACATCCTGTCACGCAAACCACTCCAGACTGAGACGTCCAGAGACCCGGTAGAGGACTACGTCAACTCTCTTATCGTGGATTCTCTCCCTTCTGCAGTCACCCTCCAACAACTACTAGTGGCATCAGAATCTGATCCTACATTGAACACTGTCAAAGATTGCCTTGACACTGGCAACTGGTCAGCTGCACCACAACCCTTCCAAGTTCTAAGAGAAGAACTTTCTCAGAAACGAGGCCTTGTTTTGAGAGACAACCGCATTGTCATTCCACATGCAATGCGCCCCCGCATTCTTGAACTTGCACACGAAGGGCACCAAGGTATCACCAAAGTTAAGCAGCACCTGAGGCAAAGAGTTTGGTGGCCTGGTATGGATTTAGAGGCAGAGAGATACTACGTGAATGCCTTGGTTGCCAAATCGTGGGACCAAGGCCCCCCCCAGAGCCCCTGAGGATGACTGACCCGCCACGACAAGTTTGGCACACAATTCATGTTGACTACTGTGGCCCGTTCCCAACAGGTGAATACCTCTTTGTTGCAGTTGATGAAACTTCAAAGTATCCTGAGGTTCATGTTACACACTCAAGTTCAGCAGCCACAGCTATTACTCATCTCAATCAAATGTTCGCAACACATGGCATTCCTGAGGTTATTACGTCTGACAACGTCCCCTTCGGATCTGGCGAGTTTACAGCATGGTGCAAACAAATGGGCATCAAACATCGCAAAATCACGCCTCTTTGGCCAGCTGCCAATGCTCAAGTAGAGCGGTTCAATGAAACCTTGGAGAAAACCATCCGAATTGCTAGTGTAGAAAGGAAGAACTGGCGTTCCGAACTGTTTGTTTTCTTACTGAACTACCGAAATACCCCACACTCATCCACGGGTGTGTCACCTGCATCCCTGATGATTAATCGTCACATCCGTACCAAAATCCCATACCTGGATCTTTCTCGCCCTTCAAAGATGCTTCAAACCGCATGTTCCAATGATAATCTTAGAAAGTCGAAGGCAAAGGAGTACATGGACAAACGACACAAGGCAACTCCTTCTGCCATTCAACAGGGGGATCAAGTACTGTTGCTTCAAAAACGCGCCAACAAATTATCTACACGATATGACCCACAGCCTTTTACTGTTGTCAAGAAAAAGGGGGCTAGCGTCGAACTTTCCAGAGGAGAGGCACGATTGTTCCGGAATTTATCCATGGTCAAGAAAGTAATCCCTTCAACCCGGAACACTGAACAGTCCTCAAGACCCGCTCGAGAACTACGAATACCCAGAAATTTGAGTATTACCGTGCCGGAAACTGGATATTCTCAGAGGCCTTCCCAAGACCGACGTATTCCCAGTTATCTGAACAGTTATGTTTTGGAATAGGACATTTCATAACTTTGCTCATTCAGGCTTTCACAGTTTAACCATAGTTTGTTGTTGTTCTTGTTATCTTACTTTACCCGAAAAGGAGGATATTGTATATACGCATTGCGCACCTAGCTTGTAAGGGCAGGCGCAAGGAGGCCAGGCGAGGGCGGACGCCATGATGTAGTAAAGGTTTTTGTTTCTCACTCAACGTCTTGTCTTGTCTCCCGACAATACCATAGTTACATTGTCAATAATTTTCAGCAGCGTTACTACAATGGGGCTGTACGTTTTGGGGGTTTTGAGGGGAAGAAAATTCTGGCAAGTATTGATTTAAAACTGAGAAGATTCAACAGTAACAAAGTTGTTGCTTAATTTGGAGTTGTCGTTTTAATATTCACAAATTTGTTCGTAGTTTGGATCGTGAAAATTCCATTTCCTCAAAAGGCGAGACGTACATTTATAATTGCCCACAGAATAGACTACAATGGGGTAGGGGTTCTGGTAGGCCAGCGGCACATACCCAGCAAAAATTGACCCAAGTACCCTCCCCCCAGAATTTGCTCCGTTATTTATCTGCTATAAAAACTATTTTGCAGGCAAGATTCAGAATATATTAAAGAAGTGATTAAACCTTTTGACTGGACATTCACAACAGATTACAAAGGTACACTGACAGGAAGAGATGAAACATTTATGAAGGTAAAGGGACCAATGTTTTGAAGATCATGTAACTGTATTACATTGTGTTGCTGGTATGTATTGACAATCACTTCTTCTCAACGTTTTTTTTTTCAGGGGGGGGGGGGCATGACTTGTGGGGAAGAGAGAGCAGGGTGACAAAATCTATTATGAAATGAGTTTCGTTTTTTGTCACACAAATTGGGACTTGTTGCCATCACCCTCATTCTTTCATTAGTGTTAGTTACAGTAGCTATCATAAGCTTGTAATTCTATTGGGCCTTCAGTGTAGCTGTAATTAAGGACTTCAGATCGAAGTATGAGTACGAGATTGAGTACGAGCACGACTTTTCAAACTAACTTCTCTTGCCTATGCTTTCACATTTTACAGTGATCTTGCACTGACAGTCTCCTTTTCAACTGTATAATTTGGTTTTAACAACTGGGTTGATAATGTGAATTGGCCACCGTAAAGAGATTCAAGAGCTGACGTTTAGAGCATTAGCCCTTTGTCGATTCGCTCCGACGAAGGGCTAACGCTCGAAATGTCAGCTCTTGAATCTCTTTACGGTGGCCAATTCACATTATCAACCCAGTTGATAAAACCAGATTATATTGTTATACTTCCCACCGACGCAGCACCACAGTTTCTTTAGAAACTTACCCCCTCTATCCTTTTCAACTGGTTAGCAACTGGGAAGAGTGAGGCTTCTGGGACCGTAACTGGACTGAAGTTCCAAAGTTATACTCGATCTCGTACTCGTGCTCCGATCGGAAGGTCCCTATTGTTGTTGTGGGGCTACGTGCATTGTTTCTTTTTTTTTTGTATTGTTGTACTAGTCCTCTAATGTAGCAGTTGTTGTTGTTTTGGGGGCTAGGGACATTGTTCCTGTTGTTTTTTTCTATTGTTCTGTTGGTCCTCTAGTGTAGCAGTTGCTGTTGCATTGGGGGCTAGGGACATTGTTTTTTTCACTTGTTCTACTGGTCTTCTAGTGTAGCTAACAGTTGCTATTTTGTGGGGGCACTACATGCAAATTGTTGCCATTTTTTGCTCTGTTGTCAGCAAGACCTTGTAAAAGCTGGTACCCGACCCCATTCTTTTACAATCAATCTTTCTCCATATCTCCATGGTCCTGATTTTACCTATACCACAGGTGGCCCAGACGTTGTTTGTGATTTACGTATGTGACAGTATTGCGTTACGTCTTTTGCCATTTAAGAGAATGTATGAAAATGGTTCGAAAATCGCTCTAAATTCAACTTGTACCAAAGGATTTAAATAAAAATAGCTCACCTTAGTCTGCGCTTGGGACCTTGGTACAGTTCAATTTGCATCGTGCAAATTGACCTGTGCCTCCCCACAGTTGAGGGCTACTTTGTCACGATGGAGCGGTCGCTAACCCAACGATTTCGAATATCGTGGCCAAGATGACTTGAAACGGATCGAGACGAAGCAGAAATGGACAGCTAGCACTCGAAAAGGAGCGTTTTACAGGCGGATAAGATAAACCTTGGAGCCCAAGGAGGAGCAAATACAAAAAAGAATTATCGACGGCTGCTGTGAGATAATTTTAGTGGAATTTATGGAGCTTCGAGTGCGAACCGTTGGCCGACCAGGTCACCAGCCTTTCGTTTCTCTTTACTGGAAAGCAAACCTGGGAAAGTTTTAATGCCTTTAGAACGACTCAGCTGCCACAAAGACATCAAAATAACACAAGTGCAGACTAAGGTGAGCTATTTGTATTTAAATCCTTTGCTACAAGTTGAATTTAGAGCGATTTTTGGAACCATTTCCATGCATTCTCTTAAATGACAAAAAACGTAACGCAATACTGTCACATACATAAATCACAAACAACGTCTGGGCCGCCTGTGCCTCTACAGTAGATAAAAACACTAATAAAAATATTTTTTTTTGCATGAACATTTTTCTTGTCATTTTCAGGTTGAATCCACTAGAGAGAAAATAGATCTAGAACAACTGAAAGTTAAAGAAAAGATCTTTTTCTACGAGGATGTTATATTGTATGAGGATGAACTGGCAGATAATGGAATAGCAAAATTAAATGTCAAAATGGTAATACATGAAAGTTCCTCATCCATTCAGGCCTGCCATGACCCGTCTTAAGTTTAAGTCTCATTTAGATTTAGATTTATTTCATCTCCAGTGGTATGAAGCCCAAATTTCAGTTGCTTACTTTGATCATTTATACTTGTGTTATCGTTTGCATGCAAAAGTGTCAGCGTTATATTTTACGCGGAGCACGTCAAACTGAAAGAGATCACTGAGAAACTTGCTAAAAGTAATTTAAACACTTTCAGTTACGTAACTTACAGCCATACAATTTCCATGATTTTGATGACATTGAAAATGGCAGAGGCTGAGGGCCCTTTAAGAAAGACAACAGGTGTAAGCAGTGAAAGAAGATGGCTGAAACTGCAGTGTACAGTATGCATGCCGCATTCATACAGAAAATTATACAGGGCTGCATATAACAGTCTGTCATCGGACAATGGCCAACCAAATTTCTCTCTGATGACTGACCAAATTCCAACCATGGTCGAACATCGTCATCAATTTGTTTCTCCTAGTAGGGTCATCACCTTGTCGTTGTACTGAGTGAGGCTTGCTCCAAACCTATTCTTTTGTTTGCTTTGATCTTTAACTTTACGGACTTCCAGTTCCTGCAGGGTTGGCAGTTCTGGATAATGCACATCATAATTTTTTAAATACATATGATGAGCCAGAAGGCTTCCTCACAACTCTAAAAGGTCACAAAAAACTCTTTAAGGCCACATTTTCATTTTTGATTTCAGCGTGTCATGCAAGGTGGCTTCTTTTTACTTCTGAGATTTTTCCTCAGAGTCGATGGAGTCCTTGTTAGGATCAACGATACAAGAGTGTATCACAAGGTACTGTGCATGTCACACTAGACAATCAAAATTTAATAACAAAACTCAAAGCTTCTCCACAGACAATAATATTTTAAAATTAAAAAAAGCTGCTACCATTTTGTTGAATAGGTACTGAGCAGTATAGCCAGTCACAGAATAGCATTCGTAATAGAGTGCTAGTAGATTTATCCTAATAGAGTTAACAGCACTACAATTGTCAACTAGTTTTATCACTGATGTAAATTTTTTTAATCTAATTTTTTTTAACTATTATGTTGTAAAGTGCTACGAGTCTATGGATATGGCACTATAGATATTGTGATATCCCTTTACTATACTTGTTTACAAACATTTCAACGTCTATCCCCATTATATTATTACCACCTAAGCTGAATGTCGACTGAATATAATTGTCTCTCAACTAGGCTGGTACTTCATATATGTTGCGGGAGTATTCCTCAAAAGAAAGAAAAGTAGAAGACCTCCTGGAGTTAAAGGTTTGTTAATTTATTTCTGCCAGTGCCATTTATGTTCATGGCTATTTCACCCCATATCAAAGGGGATACAAGTGCAAAAGCATTCATGCCAACTCTCCTGGATACAGGATGAATCTCCCGGTCTCCCGTACGGGTCACCAAATCTCCCGGATACGAAGGACAATGTCAATATCTGTCACAACTAGGAACCTTAGAAAAGCCCACAAGAAAAGAAGCGTTTACGGGTTAATAGTTTCTGTAACTTGATTTCCTCCCCAGGTTCCTATCACTGATCCTGCACAGCTAGCTGAACACTTGCTTCTACAGCATGAAACATTTGAGAAGCTTTTATTTCCTGATGGCATTGATGAAACGCTTGGCGTTGAAACATCCCTCAGCTAAGAACGAAATCTGTTACACCATACAATAGCACATGCGTGGAATGAGGATGGTTGCCTCTACAGCCAAGCTCTTCCTTGATTTTACGTGCCACCTGAATTTCGAGTCAAGATACAAAGGGAAAAGTGCATGGAAGGTTGGATGAATATCATTGACAACGGTTTCTTAGAGAAAGAATGTGTGCAATGTGAGAGGTGGGGGGTTAGGGTATGGCCTTCCACTCAGGCCATGAAGTGATCTCTCTTCCCTTTCTTTCTCCTGATTGTCCTCATCTCTATCATTTTATGTATTCATCAAGCGTAGATACTGCTCGTAAATCATGATGGAAGATGGGATGAGAGGGAAGAAAGGCTCTGTAGAATGTGAAACTCAGCAGCAAGGCAGCTTTTAAAGCACAGAACAGGAGATCAAAACATTGTTTTATTTTCCAGTAAATTTATTTATATTATAATTTTGACAACTAAGTAAAAGTATCAAGAAAAAATGGTTTATCATCGCACAGCAGATAATGAACATTCGAACCTCTGCGAAGGAGAGAGTTTCACATACACTTGCAAGATTGATTTGTGCAGATGAACATTAACTAATTGTAGAGAAAATTCTGATGTTCCATTCAAATACAACTAAAAGATTACTGACAAAAAATTTCAAGCAAGTCTTTCCGGAATAGGATTTGTTGGTTTTAATGCTTGTTCCCGTATTGTGGAGTTAGTGTATACTCCAGACTCATCATGCCAAGTGTTTGAGCCATGTCGTCTATAATCATCCACATCCGTGAACTGGGAATGGCACTTCCGCCATAGAGCGGACTGGTCAGGCTCTGATGGAGGGGTCTGTGGACAGAAAAACAGCAAATGTTAGGCAACGAGTTTTCCCGCAAAAGAACAAAAAGCCTGCGAATTTGCTGTTAGTCAAGAGTAACGCTGAGTAGTCAAGAGTAACGCTAAGTAGCTTGTTGCAAAAGAATTTATGTTCTGATGGATGATACATCCACAGATTGCAAATTCGACAAAATCCTTGACAAGCTGGTTGACGTTTGCCAAAACACAGCAATTACCAGTAATCTTGTTGAACTGTGAGTGCATATAAAAGATGTGTTTGAAAACTGAAAGTGTGCTCCTTGCATGTAAAGTCAGCTTAGGCTGCCTGTGTTATGTGCAAGTGAATAAAATTAAACCATGTATCTTTAAGCTAGACATTCTTTCTATCCTGCAGTCGTCAGGGGCAGATTTAGAGGGGGCAAGGGGTGCATGCTCCCTTTTTTTCCAGGTTTTATTAAAAAATCATGACCAATCATAAGAGTGGTATTACATGTATACAATTAAATGGTTTTTATTTTATTTTAAATATTTTTCAGAACCTATTTTTCAGAATCTTCTGCAGTGATTCAATTGTACCAATTTCTAGTTATGTTCACCGAATGAATGAATACTAAGGTATGACTCCGCAATTTTTTTTCTTTGTGGGGGGTCTTTAGCTTGTGCTCTGTCACAATTGTTTCGACCCCAGTATCTGAATTTTCTGGATCCGACCCTGGTCATTAACACATATTTGCAGCCTGTACCAGGTATTTGGTCCGTTGTGAACAGCACAAAGATAAAAGAGATGATGTTAGATTCACCAGATGCTACCTGACCGAACTGACCTGGCACAGGCCTTTCTTCAGTAGCCAATGTGCTATGTGATCAAGACACAGGTAATTTTCCCATACAGGCACAGTTTTGTTTAGTGGGATGCCCATTCAACAGACCACCCGAACTTACCTTCTGTTGTTCATATGGATATGGAGGATTGTAGTCCACCCCGTAAGTTGTGTCCAGATACCTGTGGGTTGAGTATTAAAAGTATTTAAATTCTGGCGCCTTTAGCAATGCATAGAGGAGATAAATTAATATGGAAATCATGAAATTGAAATTTCACAGTGCAGTGCCCCAGACTGGGGGCAATGTAGCAGCTCTTGTAAGGTCTCACATGAATGGCTCAATACCCTGGGTGAAAACAATAGAACAAACAACAGGAACAATGCCCCAAGCCCCTGAAACAATAGCAACTGCTGCCAGTAGAATTACAAGCTTACAAGAGCTGCTACAGTACCGCAGACTGGGCTCAATGAACTCAGTGGACTGACCCAGAGTCCAGAGCACTAACCATTAGGCCTGCATAGACCACCAGGTCTCGCACGTGTTATTTCATAAGAGGGCCCATTTATTGACTGATTAGAAAAATTGAGACTTTGCAACCCAGCAACAGAAAATAATGCAATTTAATGTGAAAAATGATATATGTTACCTCTTTCCGTGGTCTGGTGGGTGTCTGGGAAGGACACTGCCAAAGCCTCTCTCTGGAGCTCCAGTATCTCTACCCATACATGTAAATGTATATGATATTTATTATTTTTCATACTAGGATCTATTCCATGTAAAAATATAGATATTATTCTTATTTCTTTGATGAATTTTGACAAAGTGTTCTGTATTGAAAATCTTGCTAACATAACTGCCTACAACCAAGGTGGAGTACAGTTCAGGTAAATTTGCCAGCGAGAAGAAGGGCAGAAGAAAGCAAGGTCTGATCATTGGGTGAAGCTTTTTCCTTGCCTTACCGATGCATTGTAAAACCTCATTTATTATAAAAACATAAATTATGTGTTCTGTACCTCTGGAAGTTAATACTATTGAATGTGCTCATGTCTACCATCTGTCGTCTAGTTTCTCTTGTTTGAAAATCAGTTTTTAGTTTCACTGCTTGCTCCATTTGGTCATGACTGGTTGTATCTGGTAAAGACTAAAAAACACAATTTGAGAAAAAAATGATATAATTTTCACAAAAACAGCTGAGGCAAGATTGTGTTCTTGCCTAAACATTATTTTGGCACCCTCCTTTCGGGTTATCAAAGGCCAAAAAGTTTAAAGAATTGAAATATCCAGAGGAGTGGAAGGGGGAGGGGTCTTAGGAAAAATCCCTTCTCCAGGATTGAACTACACAATCTCATCTGTATTTATACCCTTATCGAGTGGAACATGGAATGCATTGGGTTGTAGACATAACACTGACCCCCGGTCCATAGACTACCTAAATGGACTACCCCTAAAAGCTCTTTAAAATGTTTGTAAAGGTAGTCTATTTTGAAAATGGACTACATTTTAAAAACGTAAAGAGTTTTTAGGGGTAGTCCATTTGGGTATTCCATGGAATGGGGGTCAGTGTTATGTCTAAAACCAACATAATGGAATTCCTGGTTTCTGGTTCTTGTTTGATTGTATGTATGTGTTGTAGATTGCAGCTGAAATGAAAAAGTTTTCACTAGGCAATCAGATTTGGCCATCTTTTTGATGGGCTTGCAATCTGGCAACCAGTCTGGGTGACCCTATTTCGGCAGAAATGCAGTAGTATTGCCCTTACCAAAGTAAAAGCTAACTAGCCCATGAAAGCTTACCGCAAGTGAACCAGTGTGAAAGCTAACCGCAAGCAAAAGCGGAACTGCAGTTAGCGTTTACTTGTTGGTAAGGGCAATACTACTGCCATTCCTCCATTTCGCCCAATAGGGTCACCCTGCAGTCCAGAGGTGTCAATTCTTGGTGCTGACCAAAAGGATTGCAGCCTCTAGCGAGGAGATTGTCAACACCACTCAATTCTTTGGATACTCACCCCATCTGTAACATTTCCAATACGGTGGTATGTAGAATTGTGAAGATTTCTCTTTTGTGGTTGATAATCTTTGATGTCATAGTCCTTGGGTTCTGCTTCCCTGGCCTGATGCCTAGAAGAAAATATTGAAGAGTTTAAAATATCCTGATAAAACAGCTGAGTTGTAAACATACATGTAATTTCTACCTATACACCGCAGTGTCATGTAAGACATAGTGATAAAATAAGACAATGTTACTATGTTAGTTACAGAAGCCCCAGCATATAACCTCACTGAATCACATGAAAACTGTCTTATGCGCGTGTGTAGTCTGTATATATATTCCATTAGAACGCGCATCAGAACTCCAAAACCGTTTTATTCATTTGAGGAAATCGGCTTGTCTTTAGCGCAGCTTGTTTTTAGTCTTTTGCAAGCGCAAAAGTAATGTTTTTAACAAGAAGATTATTGGCGATAAACCACTGAAATTAATCGAACGAGACTAAATGTTTGCACTCACCAATTCGACACAAGCGCCGGTCTGCCATAATCCATGTGATCGGATCGTAAGAAAAGAGAACCTTTTCTTTCCACATAATCAGGTATAAAAGCAAGCGGATTCGGATGGGATGCCGTCATGATCGCACAAGTAAACTGCTTCCTCTGTTTACACGAGTTTGAAACAATGTGGAATCATTTTCAGCGTTTATACAATATCCATGGCAACGCCAGAAGTTAGCCTCACTTTCACGGATCGAGCCCGCAGTACGAGGAAATCAGCAGATTCTTACCATAAGGAAAAAAAATGGCGGAATTTTTTGCTTGATCTTCTTTTCAATTTTCAAGAAAAAATCTTCCATTTGGGCCACATAACGTAGGAGCAGAGTATCTTAAGAGCACAAAAAATTTCTCAAAGTTAAAATGGAAGCAAACTCGCGTTATTTTCAGCATTTTCAGGCTGCCAAGAACTGCCTTAGACGTGAACAGTACGGAGAGGCGCTGGCCCATTTTGTTTTCCTCGCGAATGTCAAACCTTCCTCAAAAGAGGTGTTTGAGGACGATTTCATCATTGCTTTGCGCCATTGGATCGATGTACTTGAAAGTCATGGCGAGCTGGATAAACTCATGGTTTGCCTCCAAGAAGCTTTGAAGCTCTATCCGCGAAGCGAGGTCATTCTTGTCAACGCGGGAGCGAGCTTGCTCAAGTTGGGATTCACTGATGAGGCTGCTTCGTGCTTTAGACGGGCGCTGCAAGCCAATCCTGAGAATATCAGAGCGAAAGAAAATCTTGACAATATTTCAAATCTGTTGGTGGAGAGATGGCATTTTAGGATGTTAAATGACAAGAAACGAAACTTAGCTTACAAGCAGGCAATTTCTAAGGCAATAAGTCAAGGACATGATGTTGTTTTAGACATTGGAAGCGGTACCGGTATCTTAAGTATGTTTGCTGTTCAAAGTGGTGCAAGGAAGGTCTATGCTTGTGAAATGTCTAAGACCATGTTTGAAATGGGCCAGGATGTTTTAAAAGCTAATAAAATGGAAAACTTAGTTCACACTATACACAAGAAATCAACTGAGATCATTGCAGGTGAGGATATTCCAGAGCGGGTTTCTCTTGTTGTTACTGAGACATTAGACTGTGGGCTCCTCGGTGAAGGAATTCTCACCACCATGGAACATGCCTGGGGTGATCTCCTTATGCCGTCTGCTGGAAACGTACAGCAATCAGATACAAAGCCTGTTTCAAAGGTCATCCCTGGTGGGGCTGTTGTTTATGCTATGGCAATCATGTGCAATGACATCAGAAATCAAACCAGAAGCAAACCGATAATTAGTGGAATTAGCATGTTTCCTGAATGTAGCATAGGAGGAGAACTAATGGAACAAAAGTCAGAAACGTCATCTTCTGGAGATATGCATGATCGGTTGGAACCATATAGTACAGAATGCTTGAGCAGGCTAAGAGGTGGATTCACACCCCTCTCATGTCCATTCAAAGTTACCAAGTATGATTTTAATGATCCAAGCAGTTTGACTAAAGACAGAAACTTGCATTTTGAAGTCCTTGCCAGCTGCAATGGACGAGTGGATGCCATTGCAGCTTGGTTTGATTTGCAACTGGATGAAGAAATAACTCTTTCCACTGGTCCCAATGACAATTCTTTGTGTTGGGAACAGGCAGTTTTCCCAGTTTATTCAAGTGATGATTCACCTAGAAACTTGGAAGTTTCAAAGGGTGATTTGCTGTCTATTCAGGGACAGCTCTCCCACGAATGTTTGAGGTTACATTTTTGTGGAATCAAAACAAAAGAGAACGTACACAAATCTTGCAACTGTGTTAAATTGCCAAACAAGGAAAGAATTGTTTCTGAAAGAAACGCCTCTTTGACTGAGGAGAATAAATGTAATGATGCTGTAGTTATCCCACCATCATACATGCGACGACTGAATGACAATACCTTTAACAAACTATTTGATGAAGTCATCTCGGAAGCTATAATGTCCACAAAACATGCACATGATAACAGTGATGACCTGAGCAGGAAAGTTGCATGTAATGTTCTTGATATCACCTATGGCCCTGCATTGTTTTCTCTTTTTGCTTCAAAAGGAAATGCAGATCATGTGCTGGTATTAAATCCTCACAGCGCCTCGTGGGTAGAACACATTTTACATGGAAACAATCTACCACGCGTTATTGAAAATAGTGCAAGAAAACTTGAAGAAATTGCTAAGGAAGGAAGGACATGGAATGTTCTTGTCAGTGACATTGTTGAACCATCAGGAATCATTCGCCAACAAGTTGTTGAAGATTTTGTGTTTGCCCGAGGATGTTTATTAAAACCACAGAGTTTTCAAGTCGTTCCTATGGGATTCACTTTGTACTGCATGTGTATTGAATCACCCTTCTTGTTTTCTAATTGTTGCATTCTGAGCCAAGACAATACTCTTGGACTATACATCGGACAGTTTGTCAATGAATTTCAAGTAACGACTCAGATAGATGTGGACCTTACAACTCTTCCTCTCTCGGCAGTTACAGACAGCATTGAACTTTTCAGTTTGAATTTCATGGAGCAGTTTGGTGATGAAAACAAGGTGTTGTCGTTGCTTGAAACCCGCTCTGAGCAAATGGTCAAAGTGACAAAGTCTGGAAGGATACAAGCTATCCCTTACTGGTTTGCATTACATATCGACAGTCACCACTCACTGTCTACATTTAGTGGGGCTTATGATGAATCACATTGGAGACAAGCCTGCATTGTGTTGAAAGAAGAAGTGCCAGTGGAAGCAGGGCAAGAACTTCTTATTTCAGCATCATGTGTGAATAGTAGTATCTCCATTAATGTGCATGCAACCAAGGATTGATTAATGAATGCACAAGATCAAGCTCCGGGGAAAATGTATTTCAGAGACCCTCAGACTATTTGCCACCATAATTTTGTGATAGCCTCAGTAATGCATGATAAATCAGAAGGAAAAAACAAGGATGGTCAAATGAAGAAAATTAAAATGGATCATGAATCCCAAAGTTGAAAACACTTTCTGGTCAGTATTTGGCTGACGTTATGACTTTTTCTCACAGTATGGTTTATTTAGTGTGTCTTGATGTAGTACGTGTATTTACAGCACGTTATCTTGTGTTAGAACTTGTTCAATGTACATGTAAATAGAGGGGGTAAGTTTCTAAATAAACTGTGGTGTTGCGTCGGTGGGAAGAATAACCTGATGAAGGGCTAACGCTCGAAACATCGGCTTTCAAATCTCTTTACGGTGGCCAATTCACATTATCAACCCAGTTGATAAAACCAAATTATCTCAATGTACATGTAGCTGTGGTGTTACAGTGTGTAGCTGTGAACAGTTTGAATTTCAAAAGCTTGTTCATCTAATGATACCATGATCTTTCAAGCATAAAAAGTTATAATGCTGAGAATAAAAAGTTGTGGAAAATGCAGCTCCCTCCCGCCAGTGGAATTTTGGTCACTTGGCATTGGTCACTGTTAAAGGGGCACTGTCAAGGAATTTGCTGTTTTGGGGTCAATTGTGCTAAAATTATTAAATGGCAGATCACCGACTAAGTTTTAAAGTGGCTATGAAATGAAAAAATGAGCTATTGAAATAAAAGCTTATTGGAAAGGCCTTTAAAAATGAATAAGAATGGCGTTTTCCTTTTTGTGATATCTCTTCTCGTTCCAGAGATATTCAAGATTTTTGTATTATGCAAATTAGGTACTGATGATGTCATAAGGTGTGATAGGTTGGGTGTAAAAACACAAAATATAGCATATCTCTGCAAGTAATGATGAAATGCAATTGGAACTTTGCACGCACACTGCATCCTAAGAAATACACTTCTTGATACATATTTTGATGTTGCTATGGCAACAATCTTGGTTCCAGTCTCTTTCCTCTTTAAATGAAATATTACTCGTTTGTGACTGTATAGGGCAAATGATTGATCCCATTTAAAGCGTGTTCAATGCCCATATTGCACTAGCTCTCCTAATTAACCTTTAGGAAGAGGACAATGTTTGCTCAAAATGAAATACAGGAATAATCATTCCTGCATATAAGAGATCTGGAACCGGCTGTGTTGCCATAGCAACACCAAAATATACACCATCTGATGTATTTTTTAGACTAACATGCTCACCAAGTTTCAATTTCATTGCATTATTACTTGTAGAGATCTGCTATATTTTGTGTTGTGACCCCCATACGCTCACACCTTATGACAACATCAGTCCCTAATTTGCATAATTCGAAAATCTTGAATATCTCTGGAATGAGAAGAGATATCACAAAAAGGAAAATGCCATTCTTCTTAATTTTTAAAGGCCTTTCAAATAAGCATATTTTTCAATAGCTCATTTTTTCATTTCATAGGCACTTTAAAGATAATTGCCAAAAACTGAAATTTTGCTGGTCTTTTGTCATTGGCTGGGTGTTGCCATGGTAACTGCTATGACGTCATAAACATTCTTAAAGTATTGTCTAATAACAGAGTTTGAAATCTATTCATACTTTGCCCAAATGATCTTGTTAAGCCCTTTTCTGTAATCCTGTATCATTTTACAACCACTATAACGGTGAGAAACTCTTGAGCCTCCTAAAGCTAAAATTCTGGGTACACTGAAATGTAGTTGAACTATTTTATGCAGACAAACCAGATATCAAATTCTCAGAACTGATGTTGCCAAAAGGATATGAGTTAATGGCTAGATTTTTCCTGAATCCCATAAAAGGAAACATTTGCACACGTCCTTTAAAGGAACAGGGCCTCTCCAACTTGATGAATTTGACAAGAAAGAGAAACATTTGAGTGAGAAAAATAAGTTGGGGAAATGATAAAATTTTATCATTTACCAGTGATTATTTTTCTTAGCATTAACACTAATTTTGTCACATATTGTACTGTAGCTTAGTCTTGAAAATGCTGATAGCTTTTTTGCTCACCACAACTTCAATGGAAATATTGCTTGTTTGCAACCAATCCCAAGAGATTCAAATGACAATAAGCATGGTGGTCATGTTGGATGACCAAACAAGAGACTAATCAGTAATCTTTTTTTCATGTCATCCAACATAGTGTCGATGATGTCACTTGCAAACCAAGAATGGATGTTTTCTGAACTTTAGAAAGGGTATTTACAAAGAGAGATATCTACAAGGTTTGTATAGACAATGTTATCTCAAATCAAGTGACAGTCTATTGTGTTTGGTTCTCCTGTGCAACAGGAGAAAACCAATTTCCATGAAACCAGCTTACTGTGCTTTCTAATTCTATCAGGAAATTCACATTGTACGTGCAAGCTGTAACATGTCATATTTTATAAGCACTGCAGTGAAAGGTGACTTAGCGAGTTAATAATTCCTGTCTTCTCTTTGTCTCCTGATGGAGCAGATTTCTCAGATAGAGCAGGTTGAGGGAGGCACTTGACAAGGATGTCGAAACTGCATGGTCATCACCGGAAAACACTTCAATTCACCAACACGACTTACAGGAAATGTATGCAAAGAACTGAAGAGAATTTGGTATTGATCACGGATTTATATGACGTACTTAGTAGCTCAAAGACGCAGAAACTGCATGATGCGGCAAAATGCGTGAAAGAATTTTTCATGGAAAGATAAGTCGACTTTCATTTCCTTTTTGCTTCGAACCCGGAAAACCTATAATTTCAGTATTGCTTACATTCCATTATCGAGTTTCGCTTCACTGATTTCGTCGCTCGATCGCTGTTTACAAAATTGTTAAATTTGTTTGTGTTTTTACCCTGGAAAGCGTTGCTCTAAGTCAGAATATTAACGCCAGCAATTCACAGGTAATCTGCTTCTTTCCAGAAGCAACGCGACCTCAAAAGCAGGAAATAAATTATTCGTGCCTTGAAACACACCTCCAAACACGCCCACGTCACTATTATGATGTAATCACCTCAGAGACAAAGTCCACTCGTTTGTACGTTCTTGGAAACTTTTGTTCACAATCGCGCACTAATTTTTCTCGCTTCGCTTTCAAGTGCCTCGATCTTTATAAAAACTACTTTGCAAATTGAACTATGCTTTTTAGACGCGAAGATGAAAAATATCCTCGAGGGTTTTTAAAAAATTGAAAAGTACGTGACAGCTCCCATACAAAACTCGCTCGTCAGGTTTGTTATGATGCAAAGTGGCCTTTGTTGCCCTTTTGATCACGTGGCATTCTGTTTATAAACAGTCTGTAAACCGGTATTTTATCTATTTGAATACTACTTGAAGTTGTACACGTAGAGTGAGGTATACGATTTACGGAAAAAATGAGCGTTTCGAAATTTTCTCGACTTCTTGGAGTTGCGGCTCGTGGGCCTCTCCGTTTGGAAGTGAGGGCACTTTCGACAATGACAAGTCCGGCTGCAACGCAGGCTACCAAATTGGCGGAGTGGAAAACCAAAGTTCCCCCGCCAGAACAGTTGCTTGTGCCTCTGGCAGTGCCCACGAAACTACTTTTTGGGCCTGGCCCGTCGAATCCCGCGATGAGGATCTATAACGCTTCTGCGATGTCACTTTTGGGCCATCTTCAGACCGATTTTCATCATATTATGGACGAGACCAAGGCAGGTTTAAAGTACGTGTTTCAGACCAATAACGATTACACACTTGCTATCACTGGAGCAGGGCATGCTGCGATGGAAGCTTCGATCATGAACCTTGTCGAACGAGGAGAACGCATTTTAGTGTGTGTTAACGGCATGTGGGGTTCGAGAGCCCGCGAAATTGCTGAACGGCAAGGTTAGGGTCAAAATAATTATTGAAATAGTTTAAAACTTTACAGTTAATTCATGCATGACGCTTTTGAAGTCCTTGCATATTTCTTCATTTTGAAGATTGCCGTTTATGTCTGTCACCATGCCAAATTACGTAGCTTCTAATTTCCCAAATCTGCGACCTCAGATTTTCAGCTCGCGAGTTAGAAATTAGGTTCGATTTGTTCTTTAATTGTGTACACAACAGTTGATTTGTCAAGTTTTCTGTCGTCAATTTCGCGGGCTAAATAATGTCCAAGAACGTAAACTTTTGCAATGTTCCCTCGCGTGTGACTTCGTCGCATGCGCGCACGCACAATGTACGTGTGCTCGTACAATTCGTACATTGTACGAGCTTGCTCGTATATGGTGGCCCATTGTTATCATAGCAAAACCAGCTGGACATGCCTCATTAATTAAAAAAGAAAGGAGAATAAAGCATACGGATGTGATAAAAATTTAAAAAAAAAGAAACTAAAATTAAAAAAAATTATAATAAGTAAAAACATTATAATAAGTAATGACCTATTTGAACCAAAAAAAATGAATAAATAAAAAAGAAGCATAAAAATATAATAAAAAATAAAAGTAAAATTAAAAAAAATAATAAAAGTAAAGTAAAAGCAATCCAAAAAAATAAAATAAAAAATTGAATTTAAAATGAATTGAATTTCTGAAGAAATTCGACAAAAAAAAAGTAAAGGAAGATTAAAAAGTAAAAAATAAATAAAAGTTAAAATCAAAGTGAAAAATAATTTAAAAAAAAGAATAAGATAAAAACCTTTAGTACAAATGCAAATTAATTGTAAGTTTACTATGATAACACTGGGCCGAACGGAATACATACGATATTTGTTTCCAAAATGAAATGTTCGAAAGCAGCCCATTGTTATCATAGCCTGCGACACGTAAGGTCAGTGGACAACCTAGTTCCCAGGATCCTCTCTCTTTCTCTTCTCTCAAAATGGCGGTTCGCATTCGTTGCTCAGAGTGGGAGAATGACGAGCAATTGAAGAGCGACCTCGAGCGCTATGTGTTAGCAAACTATTCTAGGCAGGAGATACTGGATACACAGATACTATTCTTCAAAACCCGGTGAGTTAATAAACACTTTTCCCCTGGCACAAATCTTCTTACTGATGAGAAACTCTTCTCCCACATCAACAGAGTGGGTTCGAGATAGCACCAAAATCCTACAAATTCCTTAGAACTTACCAATGATGTGAACGTTCCAGTAGCTCCTCTTTGTCGTTTTTTTTGACCAACATTCCCTCGCTTAGTCAGTCCTTCGGGGTCCACGATACCCATCAAATCATGG
>OX393564.1:22656628-22681628 GCA_947652115.1 Blastomussa wellsi
CCGGCTACCTCCACTATTCATTTGAGAGCATTCTTTTTCTTTAGTATCACTAAAACATTTTCTTCACTGGCATAAGGAGGGGGATTTTCCCTGGGTTTCTATGACAACATTGACGATTTTTCCAAGCACTCACCATGTGAATGCTTCTGTTCTCTGTGGAGTGCATAGAAACACACCCATTTTATTTAAAAAATAACTACCTGTTTGCTTTTCTTTAAAACCGCTTGCAATTAAGGGGTGCATCATTAGAAACGTAAAAGGGGGAGTCCAAAAATAAAAATATTACCCTGCAAAGCAAAAAATTTAAGAAAAAATACTGCATTGCAAAGGATGGAAAAAATGACCTGCACTGGTTGAGAAAAAAAATTGTCTACTCCTGCTGGTTGTGAAGATATTAACGTACCTTTCCAGAAAGCACCCCCCTCCCCCCACCCCTCACATTTCTAATGATGCATACAATAGATGGGTGAGTAAAGTTAATTACTGTCCTTGACCGGAGCAAAATTTAGATAGTCACAATATATACAATAAGGCAAGCAATTAAAAGTTCACATTGTTAATTGTTTGGAAAACTTTTGATTTAGCAAATATAATTATGACAAAATTAAATTGAAAAGGGCCACACTTCAAAAAATAAGAGAATCTGTCAGAAATTATGTCAAAACCTGTTCAATTAGTTCACAAGTCCAGGTGTAATATAATTTTCTCGCAAATACAATGTCAATGGTCATGTTTGATTTACTATGTACATGACTGTTTACTTTTGAAGGATGTGATGTGCGAGTTCTTGAAAAGTCACCTGGAGAATACTACACTTTAGAAGACATTGAACAGGTGAAGTATTGTTGATTATATGCAGGCCGAGATAGAATGTGAATTATTAAATAAATGTTCCATTGTCTGGCGAAACAATGAGCTCTTTTGTTTAACTTGCTGGCAATTATTTAAATAACAAAAACAATGTTTATAAACAAATGTCTTGCCTATATTTTTTGAAAGAATATTTTGCTATATTTATTTGTTAATTTATAGTATTTAGCCATTTATTTCTATTTAAAGGGTCTCAAAGAACACAAGCCTTCAGTGCTTTTCATTGTCCACAGTGAGTCTTCTTCAGGAATATGTCAGCCAATGGATGGAATTGGTTCTTTATGCCACAAGTGAGTTGCTGAAGCAAGATAAATAACATACAAGATACATTCATACGATCTTCACAGCAGTTCACAAAGTCTTCTGAAAGGAAATCCATTGCTTGCTTAAGTCCCAGGGGGGTATTCGCATTATACGTGACAGGGGTCTGACGGAGCTTCATGTTGCAAGCCCAAAAAAATACACAAGCTTGAAATTTTAGACCCAAAAAATACCTGGCATAAAAATTTCCTACCCCAAAAAATACAAATTTCCCTAGGAGATGTGGCCCAAGAAATACCGGTACAGGTTTTTTTTTTAAGAACTAAAAAAAAAGTCTTGACCCCAAAAACTACCGAGCATGTAAATGTTCAACCCAACGTCGGACTCCTTCCACCCCCCCCCCCCCCTCCATCATGCGAGTATCCCCCTGGGGCTTAAGAAGAAAGCCAAATACTTGCCATTGAGGTGAAGTGGGTTAATTTTTCAAGAATCCACACTCCCCCAGCTCATAGTGTTTTGGAAATTATCACCGCACAGGTTTTAAGGACTCTATCCAGGTAGGATCGAGGCGGGTATAAGCCTAAAAATAATTATTCACAATGGGGCTACTGTATTTACTTTTGTGTTTAAATTTTGTGTTTAAATTTTGAAATGAAATCTTGAAGCATTTCCAAAGGGAATATTCTTTCAAACTGTACATTGCTTACCTCATATATTCATCTCAGTTAATGCTCTTTTTACATTTTTGTTAAAAGTCATAAAATGGAGAAATTAATTGTCAGACTTAAAAAGAAATATGTAAATCTGGGAGAGGTTTTCACTGCTATTTCTAGCCTATACACAAAATCCAGGCAGGAGCTAGGCTGGATAGGGCACAGTCAGACCACCCTCTGTTTGCGTGATGTAAATACCGTTCAATTGAATAGGTTGAATTTTTGTTCCCCTAGTGGAGATATTAATAAAGTTTTAAGAAAATATTGAGTCACGTGTGGTGTTTTTTTTGGCACTCCAACCCATATAAGCCGTTCCCCGACAAGATTACTTTACAGCCTTTACTAGAGAGAACTCAGCTAGCTCTAGTGCTAGTTCCAGTCTTCGACCAGTAAGTAATCTCACCTGAGAATGGCTTATACAGGTCAGAATGGCAAAAAACACCATGCGTGTCTCATTACTATGAAAGCCCAAGTGATGTACAGTTGGTCATTTTTTTTTATACGTTTATGTCTCATTTTCCAAGTTTGATCACTCATTGTGTTTTTTTGTGATTTCAGGCATAATTGTTTAATAATTGTGGACACAGTTGCTTCTCTTGGTGGAACACCTTTCTTTACTGATGAGTGGGACCTGGACTGTGTTTATGCAGGTTCTCAGAAGTGTCTTGGTGCACCTCCAGGAATCGCACCAATCACATTCAGCCCCAGAGCCATGTAAGCATTTGTTTTAAAAATGAAGTAGTGCTTGTAATGTTGGACTTCAAGAAATTGTGTGTGTATGAATGCACAGTCACCAGGTGAGAATAATTATGTTTAGCTCCTAAGGTCATTGGCTTGATGGGTTTACCAACTGTAAAGACCCTGTAAAGAAGAAAATAGCCCAATTTCGATATTTTAAAATTCAGCCTAAAACAATAGACATCACTACGAGGCTCTGGGTAATAAACCCCACAAACTCTATAGTTTATTCCCCGGAGCCTCACGCTGAGGCCTATTGTTTCAGCCTGAATTTTAAAATATCGAAATTGGTCTATCCCTGCCGATTCTCAAGTGGGAAAAGAAGACTACTAAGTAGACTACTAGGTCGTTATAGAGGGGGTAAGTTTCTAATGAAACTGTGGTGCTGCGTCGGTGGGAAGTATAACAATATAATTTGGTTTTATCAACTGGGTTGATAATGTCAATTGGCCACCGTAAAGAGATTCAATTGCTGTCCTGACTGAAACAAAGGAACATTGTAGTGAGCTTGTTGAAAATATTTCAGTGCTGTGCCAATTATCAAGTTAAGAATTATTAGTCAAGTGACGTACTTGGAGTAACCTTTCTTTTGTTATTTTTATTATTCCAGGGCAAAGGTAAACAGCCGAAGAACAAAAGTGCCATCATTTTACTTGGACATAAAAGAACTAGGGAACTACTGGGGTTGTGATGAGGATGCAAGAAGGTAAATATAATTCTTTTTGCACAGTTTTTCCATCTTCATTCTTTATTATTTTTGATTCCAATTTCCTTGATGAGCTTGCAAAATACTGATTTGTGTTTGTGTTTAGGTATCACCACACAGCAGCAATAAATTTGGTTTATGCACTGAGAGAAAGCCTGGCTTTACTTGCAGAAGAGGTATGGTTCACCGATTCTTAGTCTGCATGCAGTATAGTAGATGGCTTCACACAGGCTATTGAATCTCAGTTTCACCTTGTGGATAATTATTTCACTATGATTTGCAATTCTCTTAGATATGTATTCTCAGAGGCCGGGCAGATCCAGGATTTTTCTTAGGATGGGGTGCACCGCTAAGGAATGACTTAACTGACCGGTGATGTAAGCAGAACACTAGTTATATTAGAAAGCCACTGGTCATCTCAGGGAGGGGTGGCACACCCCCTGCACCCTCCCCGTACATCTGCCCCTGATTCTATAATAACAATTTTTGTTAAAAACCTGAATAAACTGACAGTGTAAGTTTTTTTAATCTCCTTGCCAGGGAATTGAGAATTCTTGGAATAGACATCATGATACAATTGAGCACTTTTGGGCTGGACTTGAGAAGATGGGGCTGGAGATGTTTGTTAAAGATAAGGTAAAATTTTCTCTTTCTTTTTACTTCAGTTATCACGTACATGTTTAATTATAATAATTTAGTTTAATTTCTTCTTCATAAAAATTTTGATTTGTTTAATCGACTGGTTGAATGAATAATCGGTGATTGATTGATTGATTGATTGAATGATTGATTGATCGATTGATTGATTATCATAGCTTTATTAATTCTTTCCTCATTTTATAGGCTCATCGTCTCCCAACAGTAACAAGTATTAAAATCCCTGAAGGATTTCCAGATTGGAAAGCTGTACCTGAATATCTAATGAAAAAGTGAGTGAGAAAAAATAAATCGGTAAATTATATGTACCATTTTGACATGCTGTCATAGTCAAAATTTATCTTCACAGGGCAGAAACCTGCAGAAACATCTCAATCAGTGAAGTGTGTTTTTTGCTTGTCAAAAATAAATAAAATTACAGCATTTTCACTTGCACAGCATCGATATGTGAAGCTGTGATGAAACATGCTCTTCAAAGAATAATTTACAGAACTTTGTACAATTTCAGGACCAATCAAAAGCAATATAGCTCACCAATAATGTTATATTTCCACCTTGCTTTCAATCTCGTCCTTGAAGCCCGCTTTTCTGTTGGTCAGTGCCAACATAGTTAGTGGTGCCAAGAATGTGGACTCTGGCCAGAGCATGTGCAGTGTTTATTTTCGACTTCGTTTGGTCAGCACCAAGAAATCGAGACCTCTGGCCGCAACCAAATTGTGAGCATGCGTAGAGAACTCGTTTTGTAGCTTTCAGCCAATCAGATTTGGCTGATTCGACTTTGAGTAGAGTGTCGAGAAGTAGAGTGTCGAGAAGTCCGTGAATCGCAGACTTCCGTGTTGGACCTTCCCAGAGGTCGCAATTCCTGGTGCTGACCAAAAGGATCGCGGTCGCTGGAGATGAGAATTTGCCAGTTCCCAATCCCCTTCCTATTTGCAAAGACTTGTGGGATCACCATGGGGATCTTGGCAGCCTTTGGGTGCTTACCATTTAGCCAAAAATTACGGAAATTTCGGTTTGAAGTCAAATGGAAAGGTAATTTTCCAGAAAATCCGTTCGAAAATTGTGGACAACCTCCAGAGGTAGTCCTCTTTTTACCGTTCGGAACGAAACGTCGGAAACTACCTTACAAATCTTCCGTTTCCAGGCCCTTTTTGGAGGGGCGAGCGGAACGGAACGTCTTGTAGCTAAATGGGAAGCACAATCTCCTTCGGTTAGTCGCTAAATTCGGAAAATCACTTACCTTTATGCAACGGTCTCACCAACCGGATTCCTCCTACAAATGGTAAGCACCCCTTGTTAAAGGTTCTTTTTTTTCTTTTACGTTTTAGATACAAGCTAGAAATTGTCGGTGGTATGGGCCCAACAGTTGGAAAGGTAGGGACATGGAATTTATGTGCTACGTGTTTATAGTTATCTTATAAAATTATGTATATATAGATTACTTCATAGAAAGTGCGACGTACGGATTTTTATTCACGAGTTGCAAAACTTTGGAAAACGAACGAGTGAGCGCAGCGAACGAGTGAGTTTTCCAAAGTTTTGCGACGAGTGAATAATAATCCGTACAAAGCACTTTCTATGCTGTAATTTGTTTATTATATATAACGAGTAATCAACCATTGTAAACTTAAAGCGATTTTTCTAGTAATTAAAGAGTTAAACGCAGCGCGAGGAAAACAAAGCTGCAAATGCATTCTGATGGCTTTCCAAGCGAGATCTCTTTTAAATAGAAAAGAAAAATTACGGCGACGACAAGCTATTGTAAACAAGAACTTTATTTAAATAGCGGTATAAAACACACTGTGTTAATACTTTTTAAAAGAAAAGCTTTTGCTATCGCATCGAGAAACGTCGCCATAAGTGAATCAATTACTGCGCGCAAATCAACTGGCGAATTTTTGAGCAAAAGTTATGATAACACAAGGAGTTCATTAAACAATAATTACGACATAAATCCATATTCAAAAGTGAAATATTTACTTTACCCTGGTGTTCCCAAGAGTGCTTGAATTTTCTTAGAACATCCACGGCTGCGTTGTATCAAAGCTACAATGAAAGTCTTTCATTTCTTGGCTTTCCCTTATCGACATTTAGTTTGCCTTCGCTCCTCCTGGAGAATGATTTTTGCATTTCCATATCATAACTGTGTTCTTAAGGTTTTGCTTTGCTTGTTTCTGATTGCTTTCCTTTCCATGAAGTTCTCAAAAGTACAAAATTTGTAGCTAAAACATAAACTGTCTTCGAGAGCTTGTAAACTTGCAGCGCGTTGTTTTCACAACCTCGTTGGAAACCATTTGAATTCCCGCGCTCTGATTGGTTAGGTCGTTCTACTCTTGATGCTGATTGGTTATATTTTTCACATGTGAAGAAAGCTATACGCGAAGCTGATTGGACGTATCGCTTTTCTCACATGTGAAAATATAGCAGATATAGAATTCTATTTGCAAAGTTTATTACCTAAGTTTTATGCTGAAAATATGGGAAATATATCATCATGTAATAATGGTCACACAAAACAAAAATTAAAGTTACAAACCACATTTGCTGGGGCAGGTTTTTCAGTTTTTACTAACGCGTTTTATTTTGCTTTATTTTTTAGGTGTGGCGCGTAGGATTCATGGGACATAACTCGTACACAGAAAACGTGGATCAGTTCCTGCGACTTTTCAAAGAAGCAATAGAACATGTGAAAAGCCGCTCTTAACGATCCAGCCTTAAAAATGTGATGAATATTCGCTGGTGTAAAATACAACTAATATCACTTATGAAATGGGTAATTTCAGTGAATATTATCGTATAGAGATTTATACGTCAATTAATTTTATGTAGGTAACCAAGAGTTGGAACATATATCATTCATTTTCTAATCAGACCTTTGTGAAAATACGGATGGATGTGATGTATTTAGAAAACTTTAATGTTTCTTCTTTACAGCCTTTCTTGAAGATTCTTGGGAAATTTATACGAAACAGGCCAGGGCTAACGTATATTAAGTGTACAGTTATATTACAGTTACTTTGCAACGAGAGGAGTGTTTAAGTAATGCAAAAAAGCAAGCCACTTTTCAAAGAAATAAATGCATTGTTGGCCGTTTTCGAGGTAGTGATGGCATTTAAGCCGATTCTTCAAAAACGCTTAGTTTAATACAGGCCATAATTTAAACTCTTGTTTTTCTAGAGTTCTTACAAGTTATAAAGCAATCAGCAGACAATCAGACCGGTTTGTGACTTGGGAACTTTTTGTAATGGTACCACGAAATTCTAAACTTTAAATTTGTGGGTGAAATCCGCATGTCAGTTGGTACGTTTTGTTGTGTTTGTATGTTTGTCGGCCTATGGTACACTGATCTTCTGATCGTTTTTCAGTAGTTTCATTGCTTGTTGTTCGTGGTTCTAACTCTTAAGTCTGTGGATAAATATCGTTGCAAGTGCTGCTGATCAGAAATTTCTATATTGTTTGATTTGCGGTTCAATATTGTAAGATTCTTTAATTTATGTTTTCAATGTTGAACATGCTATCAAAGGCGTCGCCTCTCCTATTTATAAGTGTACTTCGTGTACTCGACGCGTATAGATATTTGCTAAGGAGGTGTAGTTTATTGTTTAAGTTGAAAAACGTTAAACATTTTAGGGAATATTGTTTTTATTTAAATGTGAACTCGACATGTTCACTTTAGTGTTTTGCAAGTTGCAAATAAAGTTTGAGCATGCAGTGGCTGTGTAGTCGCGGAATTTTTATCTCAACTTAACGTATTTTTCATCACAGAGTTTAACTTCCAACGGTAACTGGCCGTTTATTCTATTCACATTTGTCGAATAAACTTAACAAATAAAGAAGCCTCAGCCGGGAGGCCTGGTGGCCTCATGGTTAGTGCGCTCGCCTCCGGATTGAGCGGTCCTGGAACGAGCCCTGGCCGGGGACATTGCGTTGTGTTCTTAGAGAAGACACTTTACTGTCACAGCGAAGTGCCTCTCTACACCCGGGTGTACAAATGGGTACCGGCGAATTTAATGCTAGGAGGTAACCTTGCGATGGACTAGCATCCCATCCAGGGGGGGGGGGGGGAGGGGGGTAGAAATACTCCTAGAGATAAGCGCCGGCCTGATGAGCGACTTAGGCTCGAATGCAGACTTTACGGCCTTACCTAAGCCGTGAAGTGTACGGTTTTGAGCACGCGAGGGAAATAAAGAAACAACTAGCCGCAGGCGAGTAGTTACAGGTTCTATTATGTTCGCAAACTAATCTCGAGTTTCTTCACAAAAGTACCAATAGAAAGAAGAGTAATCCGTCTTGCAAACCCTTGAATTTTAGTAAAACAATCTCAAGCCCTTGCAATTGGCAGCATTCAATGTTGTTCACTTCCAAGGTCCTTGAAAGGTATAACTTGGCCCGATTTATACTAGAGACGGATAATCCGTCAAGACAGCTCATCCGTCTAGATGGATCATCCACTTGGCCCGATTTATACTAGAGACGGATAATCCGTCAAGACAGCTCATCCGTCTAGATGGATCATCCACTTGGCCCGATTTATACTAGAGACGGATAATCCGTCAAGACAGCTCATCCGTCTAGATGGATCATCCACTTGGCCCGATTTATACCAGAGACGGATAATCCGTCAAGACAGCTCATCCGTCTAGATGGATCATCCACTTGGCCCGATTTATACTAGAGACGGATAATCCGTCAAGACAGCTCATCCGTCTAGATGGATCATCCACTTGGCCCGATTTATACTAGAGACGGATAATCCGTCAAGACAGCTCATCCGTCTAGATGGATCATCCGCCTGGAATAAATACGGGACGAACTATCGGTGTGTCTTACAGTTCGTCAGACAGATTATCCTATTCCACGATAGTTCGTGGGTCAAGACTACTATCGCGATAAGTTGTCTGGACGGATGATCCGTCTGTTTGCCCGTATCTAGTATAAATCGGGCCATTGACTGCTTTCGACACGCGCGATAGCTTGTTTGTTCCATTGCGCTTGTATTTCGATCTATTTATGTTGTGAAAAGCCGGTATTAACGAACTACGGAAAACAATTCTTGCTCCGAGCAATGTACTACTTCCCCCAACCCGTTCGAAGAAACAAACAAATTGAATACAGCCCCCCCCCCCCCCCCCACCCCCAAATTTTGGGCAACTCGGATTTTTTGGGCAGCAAGAGAAATCTGGACAAAGCAACTAGAATCCATGTTGCCGTGCGTCTGTTCAGTAATAGATCACTAATGACGTCAAAATGCGGTAAGAACAGAAACGTGGTACACGAGGTTGCACACGAGACGACAGCCGAGTGCGTCACTGATGTTCATTACCACATTTTGACTCTTACTGAACAGACACACGGCAACATGGAATCTATCTGTTTTATATAATAAAGAAACAAAATATAACAAAGCAATACTGCGTGTGTCCTTTTTATGTAGAACATAGATAGGAACCAATCAAAATTCTTCCTCAAGGAGAAGAATGGGGAGAATGGGGAGTCCCCATTCATTCCTCCTCCTCATTCCTCCTCGTTTTCAGTTTCACACTGTATCTTGCGAAATTTTGCCCAAGATGGCGGAATGGAAGACAAAAGTGCCGGCACCACAGGAGTTGTTTGTTCCCCTTACCATACAAAATGTACATTTGTTTGGGCCTGGCCCGGCAAATCCATCAATGAGAACGTGTAACGCTTCGGCAATGCCACTCTTAGGGTATCTGCAACCAGAGTTTTGTAAGATATTGGACGAAACGAGAGCAGGTCTAAAGTATGTGTTTCAAACCAACAACGATTACACGCTATCTATCACTGGATCGGGCCATGCGGCGATGGAAGCATCGATCGTGAACCTTGTCGAACGAGGAGAACGCATTTTAGTGTGTGTTAATGGCTTGTGGGGTTCGAGAGCACGCGAAATTGCCGAACGACAAGGTGAGGCTCGACAGACGAATTCAATCGTGACACGTAGCCAAATTCCTTTGAAAAAATGTCATATATAAACTGAGTGGGAAGTGAAAAAAATTGGGGGTTATAAGATTAGTTCCTAACGTTTGTTTTTATTACATTTCTAATCTATACTGCACAGTTTCAGGATTTGTTATGATTTTAATTGTTTTGAATCATTCTCTCGATTCTCTTCCCCAGAGCCCTTTTAATTTGCTGACGTCACTCAAATACGCTTTTCATAAAGCAAAGTGATCACCACAAAACGGGTAATCCCAGAGGAGGGGGGGGGGGGGGTACTCCCTTATATGTACTATAGGGAAGATATTTTTTTACAAACTTTGTTTTTGTTATTCAAATTGATAACAAGTTAAACAAAAGAGTTCTTTGTTTCACTGGCCAATCTCTGGCTAATAGTTTTCTGGTTGGCACATTAATGACAATGAGTGACGTCACTGATATCTTCCCTATACGGGGACATGCCGCTGGGATCTGGTTTTCGACCCCTCTGTCCTAAACAGGGTATATAAGTTAAATGAGGCTGCCCAAAACAGGGAATGGAGTCATCCTAGACAGGGTATGGTTTCAAGAATTTTGTTGAGTTTTTGTTGAGCATGCTTTATGTATATAATGTAATGAACTTGAACTGACCAATCAAAGCACATGCAATTCCTCAATCATTTTAAAGCACATGCTTCATAATTTAAAATATAGTTGCATTATTTAATATGTACTTTTCGTTTTAAAGGATGTGATGTAAGAGTTCTTGAAAAGGCACCTGGAGGACATCACACATATGCAGAAATTGAAAAGGTGAGGGTTAACACAGCTATACACATTAAAACTGTCTGGTTATTGCATGCTTAATGTTCAGTTTGCTAGAATATCCATTCCCATCCAATGGAGGGTCATTGAAAATTCCAAGGGCGAGAGGAGGTGCATTCGAGAGGTCAAGACAGCAGAAAGTAAATCATGATTGTTAAAGGACCCTAGTCAGCCTCCACCATTTTCGATGCCATCGAAATTATGGAAGGTATTGCTGTAAGTTACGGTACTGGAAGTGTTTAAATTACTTTTAGCTAGTTTCTCAATGATCTCTTTCGTTTTGACACACTCCGCGCAAAATTTTATACTGAAACTTTTGCATGTAAAAAATAACAAAGGTGTGGAAGACTAGGGCTGTTTAAGGGGAAATTACCATATGTAATTCATTCCAGGGGTAAGGTTGAAACCAAAAATTGCCCAGAAGTGAGAGGCATGGATATTTTCTGGAACCACACAATTCAAGAACATTTATTTCTTTATTTCTTTTTCTGTTTTTTATTTCTCTATTTATTTCTCACATATACATCACTCCGCACAGATATATGGTGGGTGCAAACAACCCATTGGCACCTGGAGATTTTTTTAAAAAGTGCTCTTTTCAGACATTTGTGATGTTTTGTGGTCAGTTATGAGCTAATCTGTTTCCATCTACTCAAAATGTCATTTTTTTGCAACATAAAGGCATGCCTGTCTTTAGGAGATTTTTCGGCTTTTTTAGTAATACGGCACCAAGGCAATGACTGAAGTAGTTTCTCTCATTCAGGGAATTTCTACTAGAACACAAAGAGAAATATTATGAAGTAAATTATTTAATAATAAAAGAAGTGGGAACCATAATTTGTTTTGAGCTATTTTTCCGATCCACAAGGGGAGAACTTGAAAAAATCAGCCTGACTTTTTCAAGTTGAGATCCAAAGCTCCTGGTGGTACCACAGTGATATCACTCCTTTTATAGCTTCACTGTGCTGACATAGCAATGTTTGGACTTGACATCTATTTGTAGATTTCTAATGGTGTAAATATGTTTTTGGGTCTTGAATTTTTTAAGTAATTCATTTTGCTTGGGCACGCGTAAAAGGCAAAGAAAGCATCATCCAAACAAGTAAATCTTGCCATGGAGTAGCCAAGGGTAGTTGAGGCGAATTTTCTTCTGAGCTTTTCATTCAAATTTCTAAGCATTTTCGTGTGTATTTTCATGCTCAATTAACCTTTGTCACTCTGAGGCCGGTTTTGGCCGGCACAGGGCATGTTGAAATACTTATGCTAATGGGATAATAGGCTTGGATACAGATTTTACCTTCCTCTTCATTCACAAGTTCTAATGATGCTTTGATTCATTTTAGTAAATTATTGTTTTCCTTAGGGTCTCAAAGAGCACAGGCCTTCAGTTCTGTTTATTGTTCACAGCGAGTCTTCCTCTGGGATATGTCAGCCATTAGATGGCATTGGTGCTTTGTGTCGCCGGTGAGTCTAAATTATGAAGTAAAGTTCTACTTGGTGCTTCTAGTTATATTTACCCAGTTAGTATTCTGTGGCCTACTCTGGATCGCACGGTCCAGGTTTGAGCCTTGGCCAGCCAGTGCACTGTGTGGCATTCTTGGGCAAGATGCAATACTATCACAGTGTCTCTCAGTATATTTGAGTGCAGATGAAATGTTGGGGCAGTCGGACAGAATGCTTGGGTTAGCCTGCGATGGACTAGCATCCCATCTAGCAGGTGTAGCTGTTTTATGCTGCAACAATGGGAGTTAAGTGCTGACAGGTATAAGCCAGACTTTGGGCTTAGAAGGCTTTCCTTTTACTATGTGGCCATGTCTTATGAGGTGGGAGGTGCAGTGGCCTAACAGTTAGTGTGCTTGACTCTGGATCAAAAGGGCTGAGTTGGAGCCATGGCCGGGGTGCTGCGTTGTGTTTCTTGGGCCTCTCTCCACCCAGATGTATAAATGGGTAACGGCTAAATAATGCTGGGGGCGACCCATGATGGACTAGCATCCCATCCAGGGGGGGGGGGGGGTAGAAATACTCTCTGCCACTTCATGCTAAGGAAACTGTGATAAGCTCTGGCCTGATGGGCCACCAGGCTCGTATGCAGACTTTACCATGTCTCACAAGGGCTGGGAACTACCCAATTCAAGATTCTGATATCTGGTTGAAAATGATATTGACTGCGGCCGAGGTTTTCCCATCTAGACCAGTTGCATTTTGTAGTAAGAAAGTTACAAACTGGATACATTTAGTTTAATTTGGCCATACAATAGAATGCATCTTATTACCCAAGCTTATTCAGTATGTATAGGAGAATTTTGACCTTGGTTGTGGGTACAGACCTCACTCCATCCAGTCTATACTCATGATGTCAGTCAAGATTCTTCCGTACAGACCTCCTGCTTAGTTAATAAGAGCTAGTTATTATATATTTTAATAGAATGTAACATTATGTTTCTTGATTTCAGGCATAATTGTTTAATAATTGTGGACACTGTTGCTTCTCTTGGTGGAACACCTTTCTTTACGGACGATTGGGACCTGGACTGTGTTTATTCAGGTTCTCAGAAGTGTCTTGGCGCACCTCCAGGAATCGCACCAATCACATTCAGCCCTAGAGCCATGTAAGGGTTTGTGTGTTATATGGAAATTCTTGCTTGTAATTACAGATAATTTTCTTCTTAGTACATGGTTTAAATGACTGCCAGCTGTGGCTAATATTCAAGAACCTTAGACAGGTTGGAGTGTTGGCATAATTTATTGTTTTATGTCATGGCAAAGCTTGCATTTTACCTAAGAAATATTTTGCTGCTTTGTGTAGGGCTAAGATAAACAGCCGGAAAACCAAAGTGCCATCTTTTTACTTGGACATCAAAGAACTAGGGAACTACTGGGGTTGTGATGGAGGGCCAAGAAGGTAAAGACAGTCTTTTACTGCTTTTCAACTTAATTAAATATTGATGTTCATTCATGGCTATTGTTATGGTCAACTCACTGAAGGAACTGAAGGAACTGAAGGAGCTAATTGTTGTTTGTGTTTAGGTATCATCACACAGCAGCGATAAATCTGGTTTATGCTTTGAGGGAAAGCCTGGCACAGATAGCAGAAGAGGTAATTCAAAACATCATACACACAGTTATTATTCATGCAAATGGGTTGGGCTTGCTACCATCTGCATGCATTGCTTGCCTATGGTGCCTATATATATATTTTACTAGCATCATAAGTACAACAGATCAATCAAAGAAACTAAAAATTCCCTTGTATGTGAGTACAAAGTGATAGAAAAACGTTCTGTTCACCAGGGACTTGAGAATGCATGGAGAAGACATCGTAATAGCATTGAGCGTCTCTGGGCTGGAATTGAGAGGATGGGACTACGGATGTTTGTTGAAGATAAGGTGAGGCTTTAAGTAATTTCTTGACGTTAAAGGAAACTTCGGCTCTTGAAACAAGTTGATGTTAAAGTGTATACGAAGCAAATTTTTTCTTTGCCGTTTTGAGTTCCCCTATATGTATAGAAAACCACTGTAAGTAGAAAAATTACACTGAACAAAGATATGAGCGATTTTGAGGGGTATAAAATGCAGATTTTCTGAACAAAAAGTGTCCGGAGTCTGGGTCGAGTTTCTATTTTGAAATCCTTAATGTGACGGGTAAGTATGAACCTCTCACGCGAAAATGTTCCGATTAACTAGCCGTCTCGAAACGAATAGCCGTTTGTTAACCGCTATAGCACAATGGGATAACGTTCTAACTCCTCAACACGTAGTTTTTTCAATATCCGCCTCATCTCTTAATCTGAGATGCAACCAACTTGACGTCACAATCTGAGATCATGTGGTATTTTGACCGCGCAAATTGGCGGACATTTTTTGAGCAAAATGCGGTAACTTTCAAGGCTTATAAAATGGCCAATATGTTATCTTTTCTTCTCAAACTTTCAGATTCTTCCTTCAACATGTTAAACTTTAGAACTATGCATTAAAAAAATTAGCTTCATATGCACTTTAAGTTTTCTAAAATAGTGTCTTAACTACAAATGGCGAGATGCGAGAAAGCGAGAAAGAGATTATCTTTTTTTTAAATTTCCTACCCACCGCGTTTTTGGATTTTATGAATACCTACTTCTACACTTTATCTGGATACAGAGCAGTCATGCCATAATTTGTTTGTGACCTCATTCCCTTTATCTCTTTAATTGCTTTATTCAGTTGGTTGGTCAGGCAGTCAATAAGTCATTCATGCTTCACCCATCTGTTCACCCACCCACCCTCCCACCCATCCATCAACCCATTCATTTGTATTCACTGTAGTCATTTGCTTTAAATGATAACTATAGTGATGATGATGATGATGGTGGTGAGCCCCATTTTGATGGCTTTACATGCAATAAAATAACGCTTTTGATTTATTTAATGTAATTTTCATTTATTACTTGGCGATGGTGATGAAATTTTTAGAGCCCCATTTCGATGGCTTTACACGCAATAAAATGACACTTTTGATTTATTTAATGTAATTTTAATTTATTACTTTTATTCCTAAAAATAAATACTAAACAAATAAATTAATACTTAACACCAAGCCTTTATTTGTCAAAATATCTGTAAAGTAGTTTTAAAAAGCATTGTGTATAAAACCAATAGCAATTAAATTGTATTTCTATTTTGGTGTGATGTAGGCTCTACGTCTGACAACAGTTACTAGTATTCTCATTCCTGAAGGAATTCCAAACTGGAAAGCTGTTCCAGAATATCTGATGAAAAGGTGAGCAATTAGAAGTTACCTACTACGCCTTTCCGTAACACGTGAACTCTGCTCGAGTCAATGCTTGTGTTGTTTGCTGCTGTCAATCATCTAAACAGACTTCTCAGAAAACAGAGGTTCACTTCAAGTTTTGAAAAGAAAAGGTCGTGTCTGTTGGTTGTGATTGGCAGATTTCGATCCCATTTGCTTGTTTCTGTTTATTACGGATGATTGACAACAGCAAAGAAAAGCAATCGTTAGTTGGGTTCATAGTCTTTGTGTTATTTGAACGATTCTGTGAATAATACCTACATTAATAAACTGGCATATATTTTCTGTAAATTCCAGTGTAATCTTTTATAGACGTAATATTTCGCAACAGACAGGTCGATCAAGCACAATGTTGAATAAAAAACGTTTTAATCTAAGTTTCAAACTGAAGACAGCTTAGCTGAGAACTTTCTTTTTACAAATGTTAAATCACTTCACTTTCCAGGCACAAGGTTCAACTTGTCGGCGGTATAGGCCCAACTGTTGGAAAGGTAAGTACTTGATAAATGTATCTCTAAATAAATGTTTCCCTTTCACCTCGTGATGGGGCATAGGGAAGTCTCTCCATCTCTCTGTGTCTTGTCGATGGCTCTCAAACTGTTGCTAGTTGTAGCCTGCCTCTCTCATCTCTCCATCTCTCCATCTACCTCGTCCAAGTCGTTACAGGTAGGAAACAAGTCAAGTAGAAAATTGCAAGGCACTGTTTAGTGTGGCGAGGGATCTGTTCCTCCGGGCCGCCAAGGTGGCCATGAAAGCCTGTCTAGAACCTTGAAAAACCTGACTAACGGGGCAATGGTAAAGCTAGATGGGCCAAAAAGATCGCCCGTTTAGTGGATTAAGCTGATGACATCAACCTTACAAGGAAGCCTAGAAATTCAACGAGCTGAGGGAGGAGGAGGTGTCTCGCCGACGTCCATGACAGGCTGTAGCCAAACCCGAAAGGAAGCTGTCTCTCCTATCCCGGCCAAGGTAAACAGGAAACCGGAAAGGCTGTGCAGTTAGCAATGGAAATGAGAGTATATGGATTGGCACTCCAAGGCCTGTGCGAGACAATACTCAAGCTGGAAGAGTGAAGCTAGTTAGTGGGGGTGGGGTGACGATGATCACACACGCAGGGTATAGCTTTCGTGTCATCAAAGGTCATCACTTACTATATGTGTTACGAAAACTCTGTCCCTCAAGTACCCCTGAAGGTGGAAGTAGATTGACCATATTTAAAAACAGTCGCAGAAATGTGATTTAAGCCAAGATAGTTTGCATCATAAAACCAAATGAATTCGCTATTTGCGTTTTCTTCTGATATTCATGACATCTACAGGGGCGGATCCAGGATTTTTCTTAGAACGGGGTGCACCACTAAGGTATGACGTACTGGTGGGTGACATAAGCAGAATAATAGTTATATTAGAAAGCTGCAGGTCATCCCAGGGAGGGGTGTGCACCCCCTGCACCCTCCCCCCTAGTTCCGCCCCTGACACTGGTGATATATCATGTAATATCGTTGACTATCATCAACTATCATTCACTTTGAACTTGTTCAAATTCTTCATGATAGTTAATAATTAGATTATGAGCTCGAGATTTCTATCGCTTGATAGTTGACAAGGGTGCAGCCCGAGTGAACTATCACGCATAGAAATCGAGAGCGAATAATCTAATTGTTTCAGTATAAATCTACTAGTCATTCAAAACTTCACCAGTAAGCTGTCTAAATCTTCTTCACGGACATTTCGAAAACGTGAAGAAGCGGCAATGTCGAAGCCCAGTGCACCAGTTGATGCAGGCATAAAGTTGCTAAGCTTAAAGAACCTGCCTAAACTTTTTAAGTCTGTCAATTACAATCCTTCTCAATCTTCGTAATTACATTTCAAGCCATACTTGTTTTGTCTCAGTCTGTTGTTGCCTCTTCGGTGTTTCTCTACCTTTGCAAACTGTTACTTCGACGTTTCTCTTGAACCGGCTTATGCCAATTTTATTCAATACCAAATTGGCTTCATACATAGCGACAATTAGGCCCTTTGATACTTGAAGTATTTTAATTACTAACGCAGTTTCCTTGCTTTTTAAAAGGTGTGGCGCGTAGGATTCATGGGGCATAACTCGTCTCCAGAAAATGTGGACATGTTCTTGCGTCTTTTCAAGGAAGCTTTAGACGTCGTGAAAAGCCGTACGAAGTCTCATCTTTGACAGTAATACTTATGGAAGAATCGACATAAAGAACGGAATTTCCATTGGTTTAATGGAGAACCCTGGAAAATATTTTAGATCGCGGTTGGAATGAATTGAGAGATTTTAAATTATTTATGAACGACACAAGAATGAATGTTCACCCAGTTTAAAGATAAAATATATTCGTCATAAACTGGACTTTGTTGACCTGCATCTGTAAGTAGCTTTTGCAAAGATGTGCTTTTCGCGTTGAAAAGTGACTAGCTCGGGAGACTGGAGTGAATTAAGAATTGATAACGTAGAAAAAATGACGCGCTTGTTTACGTCAAACTAGCAATAATATTTGTAAACCAACTTTTTATACGATCGCTTTGCCCTGGCGTCAATTGGGTAACCTTTAGCGTGACAAATAATACATATAAACTATAAACTAACCGTTTTGTCACTTTAAAAAACCTTCCATATATTGGAAAAAAATTCACGAGCACTTTGCGTTATAAATACTCAATATTTATCTGCACTTACAGTTAGTACCGATTTTCTTCATGACCTTGAGGACAGATGAATTTTTAATGCATTAAGTTTACGCGAAAACTTCATTGCTCGCAGTAAGTCACGTATACCCTTCTATTGTGTTCTTTTCTTACAATTAACGGATTCTCTCGAGGACGGATGAATTTTTAATGCATAAAGTTTTCGCGACGAAAACGTCAGTTGTCGCAGTCACGTATTACGCTTTTATTAGTTGCGTTCATTTGTTTCTCATCACGCAAATATTAATTATTGACGTTCACAGAAAAATTGAACAAAAATCATTTTGCGTTCAACACAGTTACAGCAAATGATATTTTTCCCGTGCTTAATGGCTTCACAGACATTGCGGAAAGTCAAACAATTGTAGATTTAGTTTGAAATAGATAGCAAACCTCGTCTCGTTTTTGTTCTTTGCAATTTCGGTGTTCGGGAAGGAACTTGAATATTTTATGCACCGTGTTTGGCTCCGTCATTCGCTTCTAAATGCGCAGAAATATGTATAACCACAGCAGGTGCAGCGAGAATCAGAAACGTGCCGCTGTGATATATAGTTAATTAATTCTGCTCAAGTTTCCTATTCCACTGCAAATACTTATATACAGCTCTTTATCTTCATCGCAGCATGACAAAGACATATTACCCTGTCACAGTGAGGTATTGATTGACACTTGCGCAAGCAGCCAATGATATATTATCGGGTTTGGAAGTTAACGTTTCTGTGTGAAGCAAACAACTTTATCTAGGTTCCATTTTGACATGTTTGGTCGTCAGATAAGCTGTTTCATGCCGAACCTCCTTTCCCTCTTTTACAACAATTCCACATCAAAGAGATTGTTTTCGACATAATAAAAACGAGTTTTCATGATTCTTTGAAACTCACATCAGAAATCTATCCTTCAGAGTTTGTTGTATCACCATTGCCTTTCGCATCTTGTGCAAGCTAATTCCTCCATCGAAAATCTCCTTTTCTAACTCCTCACAAATACTCCCTCTTCTCAGCGTATAATTGAACGACTCGAGAGAAGATTCTTCCGGCAAAGTATCCAGGCTTGCTTTTTGATTAAATTCTACGTCTTTTTTCGACATTGAGCGTCCGCGGAAAAGTGAACTTGCCACATTTCTCTTCAAAAAATCCGCGTCATCCAACGACTTTTCCGACTTCAAAACTTTGTTTTTCTTTGTCGGTTTCTCGTGGCCCATACTAACCCACCTATTTCGCGACAGTTTAAAGTTTCCGTTGAACAGGTTTCTTTTTTGGCGCTCGGCTATAAACGAAGATGGCGTTATGCTGTTAGTCAGGTGGGTCGATTTTTCGCTGTCTACGACGTTGGGCAAAAGCTCTGATTTCTTTTCCTTGGCTTCCTTCACTATAGTGAAAGTGCGAGATTTAAGATCCTGGTGTTTTTCTCGTCGGGACTGATCACTCTTATCCATAGTTGTAAAAATGATTCAAGTATTCCAGGGCGATTCCAGTTTTTGGCCGTCCCTGACTTTCATTCGGCCAACCAGTGTTTACTGAATGTGCACGTATCTCATGTTCACTCACTGGTATATAGTATGCTTCGTGTTACAAAGTGATTATTAAAGCTAATTGTAAGAAAAGCAGACCGATGTAAATTACTTCGTTATTGTTCTCTCTCCACGCTGCGACAACAAGACGCCATTTCTTCTAATTTATTGGCCACTTTGTGGTCAATTTATTGAAATTTCGCGAATGTTCTGTAATGAGTTAAGCGCGCAAAATTAATAAGAATACCATTTTAAAAGCTGTGATAGTATCTCATGTATTAATTTAAATGAAATGTTGATTGCTTAAAAGCATTTCAATCACCACAAGACTGAATTCCTGCCCGTGTAAGCTGTGGTTTCCCCACAAATTATCCACCGATAATTTTGCCGCACTCTCATTGGAGAAGCCTCTCAAGGGGTAAAAGCGACATGCGACACGGCCCTGAAAACTAGCGACATGGGGATTTCTAAAAACCGACAAGTGACATGAGATTCGACAGCGACGCAATAAACAGTGAAAATGACGGTGACATTGGAAAGTTGTGCATTTTACAAATAACAGTTAAAAACACTAAAAAAATATACGATAAATGTAGCATGAAAGTGACTCAGAATACTGGAAATTGCACTTCTGAGGGCTAAGAAATTCACAATTTCGCCGCGGGAGCCTACAAGCAAAGCTCCCTGGCAGCGTTCAGCATTCGCCGCTCACAAATTTTTGCCTACTGAGCACCATGAAAGTCCGGTTATAGCCCTGCAGCAAAACAGTGTCTCGCAAAAAAAAAGCGACGGGTACAGTTACGCGACGCTGATTTCCGTTTCGTAAACGTTCGATGCAATTTTTTAACGGTCGATGCATGCCATAATTGGTAACCAAGCTTTTCGGAATAAACGCCTAAACGATGCTATATCTGCTCTAGTTTAGGCCTGGACTGGGTAGAAACTGTTATAATTTGGTGATAGACTAATCGACACACTTACCAAATGCTTAATTGTTCAATTTCACACTGGTTTGCTTGCGGGTAGCTTTATTTGTTGGGTAGGGCGATACTATAAGTAAAATAGACTAAGAAAGTCATCTTTTATAACGAATTTTTCTGGGGATTTGGAGGATCAGCCTGGTAGTGTAGCGGTGAGATAGGGATGTTGGCATGTCAGAGGTAGACTGTTCACAGCCGCTCTATTTTTTCAGCACAAAAGAACGCGCGCTAGCAAAAAAACAGTGATCCATTTTTTTTTTGCTCCCCGCCCCCTACCCCTTCGAGCCTCACGTTTTGCGCCGGAGTCCAGTTCTCTCGCGATTCATTCACCGCGTTCGCCAATCGAGGAAAAATACGAAAAGATAGCGGACTGTGAACAGTCTATGTCAGAGGTTCAGGCTTCGATTCTGGTTATTGACGAACAATTTTTCTTTCTTTTTTGTGGGGAAAATAATTCGATGATAGCCAAAAAATGTCGAAAAAATGGCATCGACCGGCGACATCGGTCTTCAGACGCACGCGACATCGGGACGCAGCTACCCCCGTTGGAAGGCCTAATTGAACAACACACCAAGTGGTACCAAATCGGACGAAGAGTATTTGCCACATATACCGAGTCCTATCTAATATCCGTCGCCCGATTTTATAGAGGGGCGCAATTACGCTCTGATTATCACCGTCGGTAGGTTTTATCTCTTTTTACCGAATAATTTCTTCAGCGCGCTGAAGAAATTATTCGGATTGTTGCATGGTGTATTGGAGAATAATATTATTGCCTGAAATTAATCAGTTTTCGGAAAATTTTCAGCCTTGGGCATTTAATCCTCCAACAGATCAGCCGTCTTAAGGGTTTCTTTACTAAGAGCATCGCACTTTCCACAACCATACCCAAAGCATGTTTGCATGGATTTGAAATTCGTTTAAAAATATCTTCGTTTTTCCCTCAAAAACTGAGCAACAATTTAACCTCGATACCCCAGCTTTTGTCCTTTCCCCCGTCTCTGTAGCGCTTTTGAACCATTTGCGGACACTAGGTCGATTTTAATCTCGGTTAAAAATATAATCCATCAAAGGTAACCTCCCGAATATTTTTTATGAGTTACCCTACCCAGGCGACACCGCGGAAAAACCCATCGCGCATGTGCATGACGTCACGATTTCTCAAGGTGGTTATCGTCAGCAAGGGAGATCACAAATATATGATCAATCGATAATATATAGATTTAGCCAAGCCTGAGAGCGGAGCTCCGTATTTTTGCTGGTTCTTAAAAATTTCTCTTAAATAAATAAGAATAATTAAAAACGCAACTCCAATTGCAGAATTTCCGCTAAGAATGACCATGAAAAAAAACAATGCCTGGTCAGCAGTCAATTTAAAAAAAACCCGTTTCCTCGATGAGTTCTAAATCTGAGCCCCCGATCTGGTCATGTGATACTGGTCAGCGGACACCTCGATTTGACAGCTGCCAATTGACCATAACATGGATATCCAAGATGTAAGCTGATAGGGATGACAAGGTATTGACAAGGCATGGCTACTCCAATGCAATGCGACTTCGTCATAGGGCGCACGCGCCTGCGATTCATGCCACTGGCCCTGTCCGTCTCCTATGGTTATGGGGCTCCGCTTTCCGGCCCTTCGGGCCGCTGGAGCTCCGCAAAATGTTTGGCCCAAACGTGCGTCGAACTTACGAGCTTGTCACAAAAATTGGAAACAAAGTATGAAAGTTGGAATTAAAAAAAACAACAATCTACGTTTAGTATAAATCTTGACCTGCCATAAATTCATTGATGGTTACTAACAACTGAGGCGAAGATTATATGGTGCAAAGAGCTCAGAAAATGAAGTCAGCTTATGAACTACACAGAAAAATGAAGTGCTAATTTGGAAAGAATGAGAAATTAACCAATGATCGCGTGTCCGATAAGGGGGTAAGAATTGTTCAGAAGACAACATAATATTAATTTTATTACACTATGTTTCAATATTTTCAATAATTTTCGAAATGACGTAATGACGAAAGGTAACTCGACAAAAGTAACTTATTGTCAAGGGGAACGTTTTGCTCTGAAACTTAAGGTTTAATACGTTCTCTTTATTTGCGAGAAGATACCGTTTAATTGTGAAATCTAATTACGATTTAGTGCCTAACAGCGTCCTTATTTTAATTATTATTTTTTTTTATTCAATACGATGTCGTTGAATGGAGCTCAACAGCAAGCTAAGGGAGTTCCAATCTTCAGCACCAGTAAAAGCTAATGATTTTATCTCATAGTCGGGTAGTACTTCAGCGAAATGCAGGGCCGTACATAGCGGAGGGGGGGGGGGAGGTGCAGAGGGGGCAGTTGCCCCCGCCAGGAAAACTAAATGTTCTTATTTTTTCTAACATAGCGTTTAATTTTGCTGAGCTATTTCTTGTAGGAAGTGAAGGTCTGCGGAGTTTGCCCCCGCAGACAAAAAATGAAAAGCCAGGTTTTAGGGAAGAGAGACAACTCTTTTGCGAGGTTGTACGTTTCCACCCACAATGCGTGTATTTGGATCGCCGTCCTCATCAAAATCTTCAAAATGTATTTATATCACAGCGCCCACGCCAAAGCATTGCTCATTTGCATCGTTTCCACGAATAGTCACACCTTTCACCCGCTCCTACTCAAAAAAGATGCCAGTTCGACAAATTGACGGCAACTATGAGGTCTCTCCTCAGTGATCTTAACGTACCTCCGTTTTGCACGATGCACTTTTCGAGCTCATCGCAAATTGCTTTTCTTCGTGTGTTCGGTGCGTAAGGTCTGAAGATATACTCGTCAGCGTTTAAATAGACCACTGGGATAGGCTCCTCTTCGAGTATTTCCTCTCTTGTTGTAGCGTTTAAGCCGCGCCCAGACTTCACTATAGTTCCGTGCTTAAAGTTTTCGGACAAAGAGCGCCGGAGTCCTTTCGTTTTGGACGTAATTATGTTTTTCAGGGAGTCATTTTTTTGAATTACTGGCTTCGTCTGCTTGCCATCTCGACTGCATTCGGTTCTCAAGGAGGAGTTGTTTGTTTTTGTAACCGATGCAACTTTTGCTTGGAAGGGCAGCCAAGAAGTTGATTTATCAAGCCACGCAAATTTGAAATCTTGCTTTTTGAAAGTATCTCTTACCAACTCTGGTAAATAGAATTCTTTGTATTCTGAAATCGCTTTTTGGAAGAGCCGCTCTCCCTTCATCTTGCACGTTCGAGTACGAGCGCTCTAATTTAATCTTTCCACTTTTAAAGAGTATTTATATTGGGGGCATTTGTGTATGTAACACTAATGACATGTTTTAGTGCTAAATTAAAATTTCCCCTTCAATTAACATCATTTTGTGGATGAAAAAATACATTCAATATCGTATATATTATATTTTCAAAATTGGGATTCTAATAAAATTACTATCATGCATGTCTGAAATGTGTTTATTGAATACGCATCTTCAGGAAAAAATATGACATTGTTGTTTGTACATCTAGTCTCAAAGTCAGGTTCTAATTCGATCTAATTCACATCTCTTGCGGGGGCTTGTACTTCATAAATAAGCCAGACATGAATATCTACCAAAGGTTTGTTGTTTCTACTTACGGAAAGCATTTCTCAATGTTTATACATCAATTTATTGCATTGCTGAAGGCGGCAATTAGCTTTTTGTATCGAATTGCAAAATTTGGCACGTTTTTTAAAATCCTAGAAATAACAAATCACGTAGATTCTGTAATTGTATGCCAAAAAATAGAATATTCTGGGTTATAATCTTAATAGTGATAGATGTTGTGGCTGAACGCAGCATTAGGAAAAAAGAAATTACTATTTCAGTCGATTCGTTGACATTTCCTTTTAATTTTTTGACGAATTGATAGTAAGCACTTATTAATGAAAATGTGCTTCTTACGAAAAATTAAGTGTACGACAAACAACATATTAACCTAAAAACCTTAATGAGACATTGAACTATCTAGATAAAACCAACACTTCGTAACTATCTACCACGTAAACACCGCGAGCGAAATCTTTTTTGGCAGGTGATATATTTTCTGTGGTTCGAGCGCTGGTTCCTTGTTCGATTTCAAATCATGGCCAGGGATGTAGTGGAGATGTATTGGAAATGGTCTTTCTCTCCACTTGTCAATTAGAAACATCATTTTAGAGTCCGTGGGGGAGGTACTCCTTGTAATTTTTGGTGGGGGTGTGCCGCCCGGATCGCCAAATCCAGACCCTATTTCAGAACAATGCATGCCATTTTCAACACCCGTTTTACACCCGTTGGGTAAAATTTAGCTGGGATGATATATTTTATC